>OZ023241.1:8575537-9775537 GCA_964006365.1 Trididemnum miniatum | reverse complement strand
AACTGCTCTCTTTTCTTGAAGAAACATTTTTGCAATTCGACATACAAAAAAAAACTATGTCAAACACATTGAAAATTTACCGCAACATTTATCGGAAAAATTTATCGGCGATAATTTATCGATTACCGATATCGCTTTAAAAAATTGAGATTTATTGATTATCGGTATCGCCTAAAGCTTTTTTGAAGTTATCGATTATCGTTATCGCTTTAGTACAGAAAGGCTTATCGTGCCCATCGCTGCCCATGAATTATGCACCGACTGAGGCTAATTTATCTGCACCACTTGCTTGGTTATAAGCGCCAACTTAGGGTAGAATGTTTATCATGTAGTGTCCGCTACAAACACTAATTTTTCGTTGTGTGTGCTATTTATCGTGTTCGTTTGCTGTTCGTTAATGTGTTGAGCATAATACAATAAACTAAACAATATAAAAAATATTTGGTAAGTTAATTGAAAAAAATTGCATATCGAAAGTGATTTAACCAACCCCATCATGCGATCCAACCAATCCCGTAGGGGCGAAAAATATCACCTCTAGGAAAATGCGTTTAAATCACTCAATGAAAACTAATAACCACCAAAAAAAGTATTTCATATTAGAGAGAGAAGCCCTGGCTATCATTTGACCAATTTTTACTGATAACGAATCTTCGCAGCGGCCGCAAGTGAAGAAAAACTGCAAATTGAGTCAACCAACCCCACTCTCCCCTACGGCGTACAAGCGTAGAGATTAGAGACTTACATGAACATGAACGCGTGCAGTAAACCGACATAAATTATAGCAACACCAATATTACCGTGATATTGACTGGCTTCCGCTCGGTTTTTCACCTGCAGAGCGACTAGAACAGGGAACGGTACATCAGCGTTCTCCACATACGGGATCATATCGCTCAAAGTCCCGTTCATCTGCAAGATATTAACGGTTAAAATTGTAAGCGAGCCGGTCTAGTTCAGTCCGAACACGACCCAAAATTGAAAATATAAGACAAAACTGGACCCAAACCCAAATTTGAGTCGAAGTCTTAAACAGGCCTGAAAAGCACAGTTCAGCCCTCAATACTAACACTTTATAAGGCCCGAATTTTTTCTTTAACTTACGTCCAAACCCCGCTTAAATTCAACTCGGAAACCGTAAAAAAATGTTAGGCCTATAAAGGTTGATTACCCTACAAGTGTTTTCCTTTTTATACGTGTAGCTAAATCACTATAGCAAGTATTTTGATTTTTTTACTAGTTTCACCTTTTTGTCAAGCATCTGTCTTCCAACCAAGTAGCCAGGAAAGTAATTGACAAATGTGTATGGCTGAGAAAATTTTTTTTTCGTAGTTTTCAAATAGTCACTGAAAAGTAAATAAGTCTTGTGAACATATACGGTTGCGCTAAAGATAAAAGGAAGGAAAGTGTTTTTGTCCAAATGCGCCCCATAAGTGGAATCACATTGCAGAAGAGAAAACCTGAAGGATGACTTTCGCCGCATTTTAACACAAATCTGTGTAGGAATCAACGAAATTTCAAAGCCATGACAAAACATTGTGCCAACATCATGGCATTGCAATTTTGACCTGATATGTGTCTTTGCAAACTACAGTTGAAAACTACAGTATATTCCCATTTAAGTACTTTCTGCAAACTCTTAAATCTTTGGTTGTGGGGGCTGATCTAAAAAAAATATAGTCCATCACAACGAAACCACTCCATTTTTTCCCAAAATCATTTCATTGCGACGATGTCTTACCGCATCAGAAAAGAATCACATATATTGGGAACAAATGCAAGTAGTTAATACAGAAACAGGAAAAGTATACTAGCATGACATTATAATATTTTATTGGTCACATACAGATAAGATGTGATGGTTGGTGGGTTAACCATATCCATGTAAAGGTTGTATCGGAAGCGATCCCGAATTTTGTCGTGGAATGCTTTCTGTTCATTCGCTTTCATCCCACCCATTTCGTATGCACAAGCCAAATACCTGAAGTTTTAATTTATTTATTAATACCTAACTTTAATGACTGCAAAATGTTTCGAACTTTACATCTCAACAGTGCAGTTGATGCTACTTGTATTTGGGCCTGTTCAGAGCTCAAGTCTTGTACTGCCATTTTTTCAGTAGCACTCTTTGACCCTATATGTAAAACAATTACAAAGTTGCAGTCAAGGGTGGAAATCTGGCTACTTGGCGTTAGGGTGTCAGCTTCAGTTTTGGTGTGTTGAAACCCAGATGTCAGGTATCAATTTTGGTTTGGTTTCACGGCTGGTGACAAATTGTTTCCAGTTTCGGTTTCAGTTTTGCTTACGCGCAGCTTCGGTTTCTGGGCTTCAGTTTCGGTTTAAGTTTCATCCAAGAAAGCTATTTTACTGTGAATACGTATTATTTAAATCAGGGGTGTACAACCCACGGCCCGCGGGCAACAATCCGGCCCTCCAGGCCAGTCAATGTGGCCCTCGACGATGGCAGGACAAAAATTTTTTTTTTTAAATCGATTTATTTAGCTATTTGTACCGTCTATATGGCTTTACATAAAAATCCGATTCTTTTCATAGCCGAATCAACCACACAAGGGGTCAAGGACGTTGTGTTGTAACTTTCTAGCCTCTATCACAAATGTCAAACGCACGCTGAGCTGTCGCATGCGCGTGTGCTTGCTCGAAATCGTCTCGCACTGGAATGTGCATGCGCGAGCGCACGCACGTTTCAGATATTTAAAACCACATGCTATATAATAATTTTTAACACAATACACGGGTTGTGTTTAGCATTTTATAATTTTATACATATTTGACGGTGACTGGCCCTCGACGTTGTTAAAATTTTCGAACGTGGCCCCCCAGTGAAAAAGGTTGCACACCCCTGATTTAAATCCTCTACGTCTTGGCGTTTTTGTTTTATTACGATGATAAGTAGCACCTCAGATGGCCAAGTGAGGAGAGCAATTGCTTCAGAAGTTGTCGACTTGGGTATAATTCCGAGTTCGGTAAAACCAAAGACTCAAAAATCACAGCTTCTTTATTTGATACTCAGCATTAAAGGAGCTGTACTGATAATGATGGTAATGACAATTTTTAAAACCTAAAACCTTAGAATATTTTGAACAGGTTTTAGTTTCAGTTTCGGTTTTGACGTTTCAAGAAAAAACGGTTTTGGTTCAAGTTTAGATTTTCAAAATTTTGGCTAAGTAGGTGTCAGTTTCAGTTTGGGTTTCCAAAATTTCCTTTAAAACCGGGTTTTCAGGTTTAGGTTTAAGTTTCCACCCTTGGGTGCAGTTGCAAGCCGAAACAAACTGTGCAGAAAGACGCCATCTCAAAGTAATAGATTGTCCAAATGTCCATGAAACATAAAGCTTTACCAAGTTGTGCACGAGTGGCCGTTAATTTTGAAATGATAATTTAGGTTTTTCGATATGTTTTTTGGCTAATTTAAGTTACATTTTGTACAATATATCATAGGATATTTATTTTCTATATACATACATAATAGAACAAATGTGTTCTATAAAGTAGTCGAAAAAAATGACAGATAGGATATTTCCTTTACAATGTAAAACACAAAACATTGCTTACGTTAATCAAAAAAATATAACGAGGAAATATTCTATATTATTGTAACGTAAATTGGACCAAGTGTAACTTAAATTGGCTGAAAAAACAAAAACCAAAATTATTTTTTTCCAAACAGCGCCTCATAGTTTTTGCAAACTTGATTGCAGAAAGTTATATAAATGCGCAATCGCTTTTGCACCGGGTTGCAAAAATAAAGCTCGAAAATATGCAGCATTGACTCATTCACGGTTGGGCTTGTTAAAATTGTATCTACTGTTTTTTGGCGTCTCAATTGGTTGATACTTGCATATAGGCCAATGTACTTCGCAAATGAAACTGAAATTTAATTGGCACGCAAATAGCAGTTCTTTCCTAAATAGTTGAGAGACTCCAATTTTTGAACTGCGATCATTGAATTTTCTGTTTTGAATTTTACGGTACCACTGAAGGGACATAATTGTTAGACAGAGGTAGTATGTCAAGTACGGAAAGTTTGATTGACTTGCTTGACATAATTTCTTCCTGCGTTGAAAAATGGAGTAAATCTCAAAAAATGTGCAATGAAATAAAAGCATCCGGCTGCTACAGCGCACTATTACTTTCGTGATCCAAATTTCGAGCCGCAATTTTGCAGTTTTTTGAAACAGTTATTTTGAGATAAAACATTGATTTTCTTGATCACATATCTGTAGTGATGAATGATGATGATTTAACACCAGGGGCAAGTTTTTATGCACTCCCGCGATTAGATCAATAGGCCTAACATTTAACATTGCTGCAAAAAGCAGTGTCAAGAGCGTGCGTGGGCATTTACGTTTCTACTCTAACTTTTAAATCAGCACAAATCCAGCACTCCATCTATGAGAGCAGAGAGAATTTCTGCGCCTGTGGTTAGTATAGTTAGTGCGTTTTATCGAAGCACTTTACAGATGGTTCAACTTTTATCGGTTGTGATCACGACACGCCTAAGCGATACTGCTGATGGAAATACAGTACATCCCGCGTGACGGGTTCGATTGACGGCTGAAGGCAGTCACACTTAACGCATATTTCGGATGGTTGCTGGCTCGAAAGTGCTAACTCACTTCACAGTGTCCCTCAATCGCAGCTGAATTTTAGGTCCAATCATTTTGAAAACAACCGCAGTTATTTATTCGAGAGGTTGCATTAATCATACCAAGAAGAGCCAGACAATCCAGTAGCGTAAGTGAAAACATCCAGAAGTCCTGCGTCTTTCAAAGCTTCCATGGCACCACACATTCCTACTACAGCACGATATCCTCCTCCTGAACCAACCAACGACACTATCGGAGTCTAGGAAGAAGATCTGTTAGGGCTTGCTGAAGCTATATTAGCTGCTAGTCTTGAATCAATTATAAGCAGAGGTGGTCACAATTTCGTTAATAACGAATTTTTTCGTTAATAGTTAATAGCTAACTTTTTCATTAACTAGTTAATTCGTTAAATTTCTTTTTAAAATTAACGGACTAAATTAACTTCCGTTAATGTATGATAACTTTCGTTAAATTTTTTTAAACGGTTATTTCTCTTATTGTTGATTAAGTTTGACATCGATAAATTAGCACACTACGGCCAATGAGGTCAAAAAGCGAGATAAAAACAACAAAACATGCTGCTTGTGAGCAGAAAAATTGCTTAAATGCTTACGCAAACATTGACATTAAAATTTTTTTGGCTTTTTTTAAAAAGAATTGCCGTTTTACGTCAAAATTAACAATTTAACGAACTTAATTAACTTCCGTTAATTGGAGCTGAATTTAACGAATTAACGTTAACGGAGGTACATAACTCTGTTAACGAAGTAGTGGTTAACGAAGCTAACGTTTTGCATTAACACTTACCAATGAAATAAGCTAAAAGTACGAAACTGCAGCACAAGTAAACATGCAAAAACTCAATGTGGATCAATAACACAACGCTTGTAGATTTGCATAGAGCATGCATATGTTTACTGGTGCTGCATTTTCGTAATTTTCGCCTATTTCGTTATTCTTGGATCTGACAAGAGAAATTCGCAAAGCGTCTTTTTCCATGCAGAACCTTCAACAAACTGGTAACCACATTGCAGTTATCATCTAGTCGAGGACCCTTTAACCGGTTATATCAATTTCGACTGATCGCTTGTAACTTAAAATTTATTGCAGTTTTTTTTTAAGGTTTATGCTAGTTGCTTACTAGAGATGGCATGGGCCGCTAAGAGACCCGCCAACGAGCCGTTAATCGGTCTTTTTACTGGTTCGCTAACAGCCCGGTCTTACAGTATCTTTGCTTATCACTAGGCCGCTAACGAGCCGCTAACACTTTTTGAATTCCCTTTAAAGTTTGATGAATGTGATTGAAGGTTCATAAAAGAATGGGCTTTGGGCGGGCTGGACTTTATTTTTGGTACGAATTGCCGGGTCGGTTACGATTACTGGGCTAGAGGTTTGGGCCGTGGGCGGTCCGGGCCTCAAAAAAGTCAGCCTGAGCCATCTCTATCGCTCACTTCAAGCAAGTTTTTTGGTCCGTCATCTTTGAGCAACTTTTTCAGAGTTTCAAAGACTACAGGAACCCGTTTGTTGCGGAAAGCCTTCTCCTCATTGGACAAGCCAAGAGAGTAGCGAAAATCAGGAGAATCCCTGTGAAACATAAAAAGTTTTCATTCAGTATTCTTGATTCATCTAAACCGTATACAGATAGCTTTACATATAATGGCTTATTATAAACTCCAACAACTTTGCCCTCTGCAAGTTTGAGTAAGCCTAGTTTTTACTGGCTTGTTTTCACACCATATCTTTGACCTTTCATGATATAAAAATATGAGCTTAAATAAGAGCGGATCCAGCGGGGGTTGGAAGATGCATCTCTCCTCTCCCCCACCAGCAATTCTCAACTATGTTTTTGATAAATACAATTTGTCCATAATTTCGAACCTCTTCGATAACTGTAAAGCTTTACGTCTTAGGCACGCATAAATCGAAATGTGCGAACAAAGTGCATCCTACGAGCGGCTAGATATGCGACAGTCTGTTTTGAACAAAACCGCTACAGCGATTTTGTGTTGACTGCAGCGTTTTTGTGCTTACTGGTGACAGTTTTTGAGCTGACTGGTAGGCTAAAAGAAAATTTTTTGTTTATTTTATTACCCCCACTCTTCCCCATCCCGAATAAAAAAAAAATTTTCTGTTAGCCCACAGAAAATAAACCAACTCCGTCGAGAAAAGAGTAACCACACAGAGCAGCAGCGAACCCTCGGCCATCGTAAGTCAATCCAGCAGTCCAACCCCTTCACCACGCCGCTGTTGCCAGATCATAGTACAATGTTGTTACTTACAGTCAGCTTGTTATCGTACGTACTTTTCTTACGCATCACGTGATTTTCAAAAAGGCTGTAGCGGTTATATTCAAAAGAAACTGTCGCATATCTAGCTTCTCGTGTGCATCCTATTTGGAGAAGAATTAGGGATATTTAGGGAATTAGGGCAAAAAAATTAAACAAAAATTTGCGTAAACATTGTTCAAAAAGCACTAAAATGGCCTTTGCAACATGAAAATTTTCAAAAATTTTCCGGGGGAACTTGCAACCGGACCCCCAAGAAACGTTTTTGTTCCTCAATTTGCTTCAAATTATTTCTGCGAAAAAAAAAAAGATTTAAAAACTGTCACAATTTGACGTTCTCTCCCTGAAAAAATTTTGAATACATCCCTGACCTGAGCACATACTCAAAAAAGTGCTTATTTACACGCTTTTTTGAGTTAAGGGTCTGAGGCCTTTGTATAACTTACAGATTAATAAAAAAATAAACTTTTCGTGATACTCGCGGCATTCCGCAATAGCGTGTAACGAGTGGCGGGGCTCATTTTCGTGTTTGGGAACACAGCTCCGAAGAAATATTGCAACATTGGCGAATCTTTAGCGACACTGTGTCCGCTTTAGCCGGCCCGGGGATCGTTAATTCAAAACTGTATCTTCCCACCAAAATTTTCTGGATCTGCTCTTGTGCTTGAAGGTAGCACGGCCTTACTTATGAGGTCAAAACTAATCTACAAAATGTATCCGTGGGATAAAAATACTCAAAAATAAACTTCAACATCTCCATCTAAATAAGTTTCCATTGCAAAACTGCTCAGAGATGGTGAATCTTTTGCCCGGAAAGGGACAAATCCCTCTAAAAGTCGACTCACCTATATACCAGCAGCAATCAGCAGAAACAACAGGTAAGTTTTTTTCTACAGGTTTCGCATAATAAGTGTTGACTGAGAATGAAGTTACTTAAATTTTCAATATATGTAAAGTTATTTTCAAAGAGCTCCTTTAGATATTTGAATTAGAGGAAATCGAAAATCCATGCCACTTACTCGAACCCTTCACGTAAGACAGTCGCTAGGTTTCTACTTACCGTTTCATTTTCCTGATCTTGATGTCAAGTTCCCCATTCTAAAACAAATAGAGTAAGAGAGAAGTGCCATTTAAAAGAACAGGGTAGACCTACTCAAGTATGCGTGATATAGGGGCTTATACACACTTTCTGTTCGAGGGGGGATTTACATAATAATGCATGAGCATTGAACATTTAAATTATAATAGTCGCTCAATTAGAGCTTAAAGAACCATAAAACTGTTTCATGTTTATGGACGTTAAGCGTGGGGATCATCCCAGGCGTGAAAAACTGTTCCGATGGCTTAACTGCTATCAGAACAACTGAAATGTTTATACACTTACTTTTTTTCCGAACACCAAAGTTTTGACAAACACTGTTCCATCATCAGGCAGTTTTGAGGCATCAATGGTTTCGGTTCCAATGATATCATCAGAGCCGAAATCGCGATCAGAAAGCTCAATCTAAAATTTATTGACATTTTATATTTTCAATCGACGAGGGCGGAGGTAAAAGTTTGAGGGTGCACGTAAAAAGGGCTTTCACATTAAGGCAAAAACGCTTTATACGACAACCCAATATTTCTCCAAAACCGTTGTGTCGCATATAGTGTTTTCTCCCGGTAAATCGGGATGGGAAATTTTTCGGAAAATTTGGGGTTTTGAAAGTTTTCGTTTCCGGGAAATTTATGTCGGGATCCCAGGAATTTTTTTTCTGTTTGAAGGGTTTTAGTGGTACTGATTGATATCCATCATTCCGACGTAAAAATGCGTTCATGTAAAGTTTAAAAATATTTTTTTACTTGTTAAACGCTATTTTTCAAAATTTTTTACGATCAAATGCTTGGGAGATCAAAAAGTTTTTCCTTAAGTTTTTGAAAAAAATCAAAAACTCGAACTCAGTTTGTCAAAACAACATTAAAAAATGCTCAAAATTGGATTAGAAAAGCTGAAACTTAGAAAAAATGTCTATGTCACTTCTCCTGCGGCCAAATAATCAAGCTCGGGAATTTTCCCGGAAAAATTACCCGGGAATTTTTCAAATCCCGGGAATTCCAAGAATTTTCGGGATTTGGGAAATTCCCGGAAAATTTTAGAACCAGATTTTTTAAGCCCGACTCTGATCTGAACCCCTATCCAAATTTATCAGCCAGTTTGAGACCGATTTAAGCCCGAAATCAAAAACACCACATTAAATTTTGAAGAACTTGTATGATTGGCAAGGCACTGCGAGATCATAGAGCATGTATGATCTCACCAGTTGAAAATGTTTGAGCGATCCGAGTTTTCATTAGAGAACCTAAAATGCAAGCAAAGTTTTCAGTAAGTTAAAACATGTGTATGACATCACAATACGTTGCTTTGATTTGTACGACACAAAATCAATCCCCGTTTTCGAAGGCTGATATATGCGACGAGGTGATCTCTTTGCTTCATTCCAGCAATCGCGAAAAGTCTATCACTTACTGAAAACCTCAACGTCACTCCGGCGTTCGACCCGATTAAAGCCCAACAATTCTTTAAAATCCAAGCCCGAACCCGACCAGACAAACCCGAGCCCGATTGACAACTACGGTTTGATATGTAAGTGCCTATGTTGCGTCTTGCATTACGTACAGTACAACATCAAATCTTCGTTGGAGTAGAGCTGTTACGCAGAAACGTGAAACGAGTGGCGGGGACCATCTCCGCAGCTTAGCACCTGGGTAACACAGCTCCGAAAAAACGTCGCAGCGGTAGCGAGCCGTTGGCAACAGGGTGTCCGATTTGACCGGCCCGGGTATGGAACCCCAGACCTTCCGCACCAGCAGCGATATGCTTGGCAACTGACGTAACCTGCCGGTTCCATACAGCACAACATCCCGCAACTAAAATTTGTTGTTGCGGTAGACTACGAGTTAAAGTATTACCTTAACTGGAAACGTTTCATTTGGCGGAAAATCTTTTGAAATCACAAATTTGAAGGTTTCTCCGATGAAACCTTGTGTTGTATTGTCCTCGATGTTACAGGTTTTGAACTCTTTCAGATGCTTCCTTTTCACCTTGGGGCAGAATACCCGAAATTGAGGATCTGGGGTGTCATCTAAAAAGTGTTGATGTTATTATAACGCACAAAACAAAGTCTTGGGTGGATAAATTTTTCATTCTTATAATTTACAACAAAATTACGTTTGCGGATCAAAGGGTTGAGCTGAGGGGGCTCAAGTCAGCGACATGGTCTTACGGTACCGCGTAGGTTACAGATCCTACGTGACGGGTTCGATTTATGGCTGGAGCTCATCGCATGTGACGTGCATGCAGGTGGCTACTGACTCAAAGCTTTCTGAAATCCCCCTCACTTAGTATAAAATTTTCCGTTTAACATATTTTGAAAAACAAATGGAAAACAAAAAAGCTCCTCTCCTTTAATTTTTATTCACCAACACATCAGTACTCAGTAACTTTTAGATACAAGAAATGCAGGATAAGCCTTGTTTTTCGATCCTACGCCCCCTCTGAAAAATTTAATTGCGTTCTTGAATTAAGAAATGGCCAAACCTAATTTATTGTTTAAAACAAAATAAAAAAAATCTTGGCTTCATCATACTCGCGTATTACGTCGAAGCGTGTAACGAGTAGCGGGGCCCATCTCCGCGTCTCAGCGCTGGGCAACGCAGCTCCGAAGAAATATCGCAGCGGTGGCGAGTCATTGGCGGCGCTGTGTCCGATTTGACCGGCCCGGGAATCCCGGACCTCCCCCACCGATAGCTATGCGCTTAGCAGCTGAGCAAGCCGGCCAGTTGTATTCAACAATTTTGTCACAAATCTTAATAATGATAACACAACTTACAAATATCGCTGGGTCCTACAGAGATTTTTCTGAATCCCAGTAATTCCACGCTCACTACAGTGCAAGGTGTAAAATTCAACTGAAAAACAACACAATAGAAATTAAAGGCGACTGAAAAAAAAAAAAAGAAAAGAAAGCTCAAAAAAAGCACAAGCCATTAAAAGACTAGTAAAAAATATAGCTAATCAAATACACCCCGAAATGGATGAAATAAAAAATATTTTGTCCAGTCAATATAATAGACAACATTACAAGTAATACTAATCAAAATTTTAGTCATTTGTTTGCCCAGAGGAGTAGAGCCAAACTGACAATAACAACACCCATTTTCTTTAAAAGCTGAAAAGCAAACACCCCCGATATTCACGAAAGGACCAGATTGGAACCCACAAGCCTTGTGTAAACTCTCTTCTTCTATATTTCACTCATATTATGCATAGTATTATGCGCACAAATATTGGATTCAATTTGACTTCATTTTGATCAAATTCACTCTGCAGTAAAGAAAGGTGGTGCCATTAATGCTAATTTGGACAAAAATTCCAATAGTAAACAAAAAAATATCGATATACATATATTTACATTGTATATCATTAGCAAGCTAATTTCCCTACGAAAATGCACTGGAAATGTTATTGATTAAAAATTTTCATCGTAAATTTTCATCGAATGCCACCAGTATTCGAGCACTTCAAAAAATCATGAAGGCAAATCTTTAAACATAAATCTTAGTATTCACCAACACATCACGTTACTTTAACACGTCTCCTTACTTTCCATTGCACATTGCATACTGTAGTTACGATAGATGAAGTAAATATTTTTGTAACTTAGACTGGTAATTACTACAGCATGTAGTTTTTTTGAAAAACTGTGTTTTTTTGATAAATCGTAAAATATTGACCCGAGCATAACTGTTACCAAAAGTTAACCGTGATTATGTGCTTTAAAAAATCGTTACAGAGAAGCTTTTAAATTGCATCACTAAAATACATTTTTGATTTTTGAGACCTTGCATGTAGCAATGTAATTATGCTCGGTGACAAAAAGTCTGTTTGCCAGTTGTTCTATCTGGCGACATAAGTCCGCTTCTCTTCTTGACTGAGGCTGAATTAACTTACAGTTTTACATCAATGATAACACCCTAGCAAAAACTACACTTTGACTTTAATATCAGTCAAAAACTTTCATTGGTAAAGTTAAATCGCTGACAGCAAAGTTTTGGCGATGAGCTACGCAGAAACTTTCGGGATGGGTGGGGGAAGAGAGGAGGTTGTGACAGAATTTTCTACATTAAGTTACAATTTTTGAGTAATGTCGACCATCTGCCGTCAGTACAATAGTTGCAATTGTGACATCATAATATAGCGATGACAACGGTTGATAGGAAACATTACACCAATTTTTCCTTCAAAACCTGAACAATTAAGATTTTAACCGGTATCGGGAGAGGCGTTGGGGGATGATCAGGAGTCTCCTTGCGTGGGTCACGGTATGGCAGTGGTTGGAAACAATGGCAGTAGAATTGTGTGGCAGCTGCAGCAGCAGAAAGTAAAAATTCTGACGATTTTGTAAATACAAACCTTGATATCATCGTAAGGTTTTTGGAATTCTTCTTCAAATTTTTCGAACTCTGAAACTGATGAACTCATTTTTCTTTAACATTAAAGTTGCTTCGATACAAATTTTTAAAAAATAGTACGCTCTCCTAAACAGGTGAGTTAAAATAAAGTCATTTAAGCAAAACATGTTAGTATCACATTTTTAACCCTTTAATGTCAGTGATATATTGCACCTCTTTCACAATGATAATAATGCGGTCAAGTTGTCATTTGACTATCAAATAGCAGATTTTGCACATAATTTCTATTACAAATCTTATAGTTCTGGGGTGAAAATATGTCCACGTTTGGCTACATTGGTCGTTTGCAGCAAGAAAAATATAAAAACTTATTGCAATTCTCGCAAAGTTTTTTTCGGTATTGCTAAAACCTGCAAGAGCACAAGGAGCGCATGGATCACAAGGACCGCTCCTCGCAAGAGCACAAGGACCACTAGGAGCGCAAGTGATTAATTACTAGGGGTTAGTTAGGCTAGGGTAGACCCTAACCCCTAGTAATAACTCACTTGCGCCCCTAGCGGTCCTTGTGCTCTTGCGAGGGACCCTAGCTCCTAGTAATAACTCACTTGCACCCCTAGCGGTCCTTGTGCTTTTGCGAGGGGCGGTCCTTGTGATCCTCCAGGTTTTAGCAGCACCCATTTTTTTGCGAAATTCACACACTTTATTGCTGTCAATCAAAATATAATCAATTTTACGGAAAAAATACTGAAACAGCAGCAAACAAAGTAATATTCGACTTTGGTACCAGTTCTTTAGGTTATCAAAATTTATTGACAGAGTTTCTTTAAAAGCCCATAGTTCACGTTTGGGGACATGTGTCATTTCACCTACTAAGTAACTTTTATGCACTTTTTGTCAAAATATTAATTCTCTACCACAATCAAAAGGATGAAATTATGTTTTTATAACAAAAAGTGGCGAAAAATTAATAGTTTTGCAATAAAAATTTTAAAATTAGACTAGCCCTTCACTGAGACGTAATCCTTGAGCTCGAATCCATTCTCTTTTCACGAAAAAGGCAGGCAGAGTTGCCACACACGTTTTTTTCGTTTTCAATAATGCTTTTATGGTACTCGGAAGCAAAATTTATTTAAAACAAAGCAAGGAATGCTTATTAATTACCTTTTTATTTGTGTGAACAAAAACGAAAAAAAGAAAATTACAAATGCAAAATAATAAAAACATGACGTAAAGTCGTCAAAACAATAAAACACACACTATGGAGACTGCGAAGGACCTTTCGGTCATCGAGTCAAGCAGCCACCACCAAAATTATTTCAATCATAGCAATTTTCCTTAAACTTTTCAAAAATTGGTTTCAATTCTTGATTTGAGCAGCAAAGCGAACAAAGCGATAAAGAGAGTGCATTTAGTTCAATCTGTATATTTTGTTAGAAGATATTGCTTGTACTTTTTTTTGAAAGTTGATTTGGGTAAATTTTTTATTTCATCAGGAATAGAGTTCCATATTTTCGCTCCAACATATTTTAGACTATGTTGAAGTTTTACTGTTTTAAAACGGGGAATAGACAAAGAAAATTTTTGTGAGGTGAGCCTAGTGGTTCTGGCAGAAAAACTTTGTGTTGGTGTAAAAAAATTCATTATTTCTATTGGAAGATTGTTATTGAAATATCTTTTAATTAAATATCCTACTTCTACTTTGTGTAAATCTTGTAATTTTAAGATACCTAGCTTTTTAAAATGTTTAGTTGAACTATCAAATAGGTTTGCCCCTGATAGGATTTTTATTGCCTTTTTCTGAATTTTGTAAAGTATGTCTATGTAGGTTTTGTATGATGAGCCCCAAGCTAATAACCCATATAGGAGGAAAGGGTGGATCAGTGAGTAGTATAGGCTCAGCAAGGTTTTGAAAGGAATAAGATACCTTATTTTAGATATGACACCAATTGCACGGGAAGCCTTACTTGCAATGTATTTAATGTGATTATGAAAATTTAGATCAGAATCTATGAATATTCCAAGATATTTAACTACATTTTCTGGTAAAATTGAGCAATTGTTGTAATGCACATCAATATTAATTGGCTCAAAGTTTCTTTTAGAAGGTATGACTAGTAATTGTGATTTGTTTGGATTAACGGTTAATTTGTTTGAAGCAGTCCATTCTTTAATCGCATCCAAATCTTGCGTTATAGCAGATTGGAGTGATGCTATATTGTTTGCATTAAGGGTCACACATGCGTCGTCTGCAAATAATTTTACTGATGAGTTAATCGATGTATGAAGATCGTTAATATATATATTAAATAGTAACGGACCGAGTATAGAACCTTGCGGAACACCACAGGTGATTTGCTTGTAATCTGATTTTATTGAAGCAACCTCAACAAACTGTTTTCTATCAGTTAGGTAAGAAACAAGCAAATCATGAGCTGGTCCACGTATTCCATAATGATCTAATTTTGCCAGTAGAATATCATGATTAACGGTATCGAATGCTTTTTTTAGATCTAAGAACAATAAAGCCGAGTGCTGGTTTTCATTAATTTTATCAAATGAATTAGTTATGACGTCAATGAGGGCGTGTTCTGCAGATACATTTTTCCGAAATCCGTATTGGGTTGGACATAGAATGCAATGTTTGTCAAAGAACTTTGTCAAACGTTTATGAACTAATTTCTCAAGAATTTTCGATGCACTTGATAGAATCGAAATGGGCCTGTAATTGTTGAGCGTAGCTTTGTCTCCAGATTTATGCACTGGGGTAACTTTGGCTATCTTGCAGTTGTCTGGAAACACTCCATGAACTAGACTGAAATTAAAGAAGATTGAGAACCAATGCGATAAAGTAGTTGATGCTGCTTTAATAAAAAAGATGTGCAGATTGTCATGTCCCATGGCTTTATTTATGCACAGGTCTTTAATTATTGAGCTGATTTCGTGATGGGTGGTTGGTTCCAGAAAAATCGACGATACAATTCGATTGCTTAGAAAACGTTTAAACGAATTTACTCGTGTTGATGTTACTTTTTTGGCTAGACTGTTACCTATGGAGCAAAAATATTTATTAAATTCATTAACAATTGTTTGTGGTTCTTCTAATTTTTCATTGGAAGTAGTTGTAATAAAATTTGGCAATTTAGACTCAGAATTGTGTTTACATGGTAGTAAGTTTCTTAAAATTTTCCATGTGTTTCTGGCATCATTTTTGCACTTAGCAAATTCGTCAGCATAATATTTCTTTTTTGAAATGGTTTTTAATTTCGTCAGTTTATTTGAGTAGGTTTTATAGAGTTTGATTTTTTCCTTGTCATGAGATAGGTAATGTGATTTTATCATTTTATTTTTGTTACGGATGGAAACTAGTATGCCCTTAGTAATCCATGGCTTGTTTTTTAATTTTTGATGTTTGCGAGAGTATTTTTTCACTGGTGCGTGTTTGTCGACTGTTTTGTTAATGATTTCAATAAACTTGTTGTAGCTTGTATTAAAGTTATTTACATCTAACGCAGGTTCATTCTCGAAGTGCATCTCCAGCTGAGAGGCCAATTCTTCATTAAAATTTTCGTTACTAAATTTAGATTTGTCTCGATACAATCTGAGTTGCTGATTGTTATGTTTCTTTGCTAAAAGAAGCCCAACATTTCTCACTTTGCAAAAAATTGGAAAGTGATCAGAGATATCTGACCTTATCACACCTGCATGTAGGGAGTGATTGACATCATTTGTAAAAATATGGTCTATTATTGTTGCTGAAGAGTTTGTTACTCGAGTGGGGATGTTAATTAGTGATAATCCACCACTAGATGATAAGGAGTTAAGCAAGTCTGTAATCACAGTTGAATTATTTACGTTTGCAAAATCGATGTTTATATCTCCCAAAAAGTAATAAGTCTCTCTTTTACAGTTAAGATCGCTGAGATAATTTGTCAGCTCTTCTACAAATGCTCTGCAATTGGGTCGTGGATGCCGATACATAACGCCTATGTTTAGTTTTTTTGATTGAAGCTTGTTAAGAGTTAATTCTATAACCAGACTTTCGCAATCAGTTAGTTTCATTTGATTAGGTTTTAGGCGGAATTGGCACTTATCGCAAATATAAATGGCAACTCCTCCCGCATTTGTAGTAGAATTAAAATTTAAGAAACTGTACCCTGCTAACGAAACATTACTAGCTACTTCTTCTTTTATTTTTGTTTCTGTGATACATATGACATCTGGACGTGTATTGAGTGAAAGTAAAAAATCGTGCAATGAGTCAAAGTTTTTATAGATGGATCGAATATTAATGTGCAGAAGAAGTAAAGAGTCATTATTAGTGTTCGCTTTACCACAGGAATCACCCAGGTCATCAATATTGTAATACTTACATGGGATCACATCAATTGCTACATCTTCATGCAAATCCTCACTAGTGTTTTTAAATCCTAATTGAAAGTCAAACAATCGAGTGGCTGCTTGACTTAAGTTCGAAACATCAGGAACATTTTCTGCTCCCATTTTAACCAATGTTTAGTTCCAATCTAATCACTAATCACTACTAATTACATGGGTTTTATCAGATTTTTGCTCTGGCCTTGAGAACAATCAGGGTCGACTAGATAACGAAGAGGTTCAAAGTTAATTTTGGTAAAATCCACTTTAACTCCTGCTCTGAAGAGGTCATCAGGAGAAGTGACCATTATCCAGTTTCCTACTCCGGGATCTCTTCCATTTTCATCAGGAGGTAGTCCTTCTTTCATTGCTGACTTTTTGAAGCGAATTTTTCCATTGATCGTGTGGCACTGTACAAATTTATCTTCACATTCATGTTTGATGAAGTGCAGTAGTTTTGCTCTTAACGGTGTTAGATCCTCAGAAATGAATACGTTTTTGTACTGCTCAGTCTTTTTTAAGTTACCTTTGGCTTGCAAGAATTGGTTGCGTTTTTTATAGGATTGGAACCTTACAATGATTGGGCGCGGCTTATCTGGGCTAGCATTTATTCTCTTTCTTCCCAGTCGGTGGGCTCTCTGAATATCAAAATTCGTGAGTTCAATGTTGAGCGCATTAGCAACCTTAAGTACTTCGTTTTCACCGTCATCTCTGTTCGCTTCAGTTTCAGGGATGTTGTGAAACCGAAGGTTTTCCCGTCTTCCATACTGTTCGAGACTATCCACTTTGAAATTTGTGAGAGTTAAAGCTTGTTTAAGTCGTTCGTTTTCTGCTTTGACAACTGCAAGATTAGAGTTGCTTGCTTCTAATTCCTCCTTTAAAAAGTGAATTTCATCCTTCAAGAGTTTTACCGTATCATAAATTTCGTTCAATTGACTTCTGTCATTCTCATTAAAGTTTAAGCTTTCATTTTCTTTACTCCTTTGGACGAGGTTTTTTGCACCCGTACTTTTCCTATTGTTGCTGGGCATATTTATGACGTAAGAATTGAATTAAAAATGTCTGGAAGATGTTTTCAGTTTTGAGCTGATTAGCTTTTAACTATCTTCTTTATTTTTTAAAGATAAACTGGTTTCTTAATTGATTCGAAGCTTCTTATTCAAATAGAATGCAATTTCAAATTTGTAAAATGCAATTTTACAAATGCAATTTTTACAAATACATTTTTTTTACAAATACTTTTATAAATATTTTTATAAATTTTACAAATACTTAGCAAATGCAATTTCAAATTTGTCCCTTTTTGTAGACACTAGGCACTAAAGGCTTAAAATATACTCTAGCTGAATTTTTTGAGCGCAATCGCCTTCTGCGGCGGCTGCGTTGCGCGTCGACAAGAGTTTTCATGCTTTCGAAGGCAGGAAATTTCAGGCAATATTATGGGTCTACTACGTCAACCCCGTTTCTAATTGGCTTTTCCTTTCCGCAAAGCTCTCATGTAGGTACTTATGTTGAATTTGTTGACTGTATGAAAAGTTGCTGACTAAACTGAGATGCTTGTGTTAGCTTTTTCTCCAAAAGCTTTAAGTAAGTATTTGAATTTGTTGACTATGAAAAGTTGTTGATCGGGCCTAGATGTTTATGTTAGTTGTTGTTGATCAGCTCTAAAAATTTTAATAATTCATGTAGTGCCGTAGCAGCCAAACTTTGCCCCCCTCAAAGTACTAGCAAGGGCACCCATGGTAAACTTTCGATTATAAAATTGTTGGCTTTTTTTCGGGGTAAATAGTTCAGTGTTAACACCACACTACAAAAACAATCTGAATACAGTAAACCAGGGTTGTGCAAACTTTTTTCATTGCGGGCCAAATAGCAATAAGGGTGCCAACTGCTAACTAATGGTGCCAACTAATGGTGCCAACTGCCAACATTGTGCGGGCCGCACGTTTTGACAAGATAATATTTTATCAAGTATTGAATATTGCCAGGGATAATAATAAAACCATATTTTGTTAAACTCTTGCACGTAGATTGATCGATTTAAGCAAAATCAACAAATATGCTGAAAGGAATATTAACGAAGATAAAAGATGTGCATAACAGAGAGGACAAAGAATAAATAAAAGATACAGTATCTTTGCTAAACTAGGCTGTAGTCATGGTTTAATTGCAATTCACCGCAGTAAATTAAATTATTGGTACAGCATGTTTAACACGGTACGTTTTTTCCGCCTATTACACCGCTCTTATAGGCATCCATTCTTGTAGAGCAACTTTCACTCATCAAATCATAAACGCTATATTCAGGAGCGTATTTAAGAGAGGGCTATTGTGCCATGCCCCCCCCCCCCCCCCCCTTTTGACTCTGCCTTTTCGTAAAAAAGAACAAAACTAATGGTGCCAACTGCCAAGTGACTGAAATATGCCAGACTCTTTTGATGGTTTCCGTAGCTTATGGCCAGGGGCGGATCCAAAGGGATAGGATGAGAGGTATGCATCCTCCCACCATCCATTTTCAAAAATGTTGTTAATGCGTACAATTTTTCCATACTTCCGAACCTCTTCGATAGCAATAAGCCTTACGCCTTAAGCATGCATAATCGAAAATGTGTGAACAAAATGCATCACATTTGGCGAAGCACTCAGAATTAGAATAAAAAAATTTAAACAAAATTGGCATGAAAATTATTCAAAAAGCACTAAAACAGCCATTACAGTATGTAAATTTTCAAAAATTGTTTGGAGGAGCGTGCCCCCGGACTCCCTAGATCTTTTCTTGTTTCTCAATTAGCTTCAAATTTGTTCTGCCTAAAAAATAAACGCTTGTAAAACATGAGGAAATTATGCTCCACCCCCTTAATTGCTCGCTATGCCACTGGCTATATTCATTGCAATAACATAAAAATATCGTACCGGTACATAATTTATTGAAAATCAAGAGCGCTGTATTAATAGGCCTAACATTAACTTATAAAAACAGTTAAATTATTCATTACAATCCAAATCCAAACGCTTACGAAGGAAAAAGTAAAGAATTTATTTTGTAGCCTAATGACCGACGTGTCAACGACAAAGATTCAGCCGTCATCATCAGCAGGGTATTTTTGGCAGTACAAAACTCTAACTAAGAGATCACAAATAGCTGAATCTGCTTCTGATGATGGCAGCTGAATCTTTGTTGTTGAACGTCCAGTCAGTATGAAGAAGCCACTTTGGCTTTAATTTTCCTTCTTATGCTATTCTCTTTACATTTGTATTTTGCTCAAAACGCTTTATTTGTGACATTGATTTTATCAAGCATCTCAAGAAAACATGTGAAACATTCACGGGCCGCATTCTATCAGAAAACCGCACCCCTTCGCTGGCCGCACGATTTCTGGACGCGGGCCGCAGTTTGCACATCCCTGCAGTAAAGCATAAAAAAACACGTTGTCAGCGCGAATTAAGCCTTCGCAAAAGGTAGGCTAATTGTTTGAGAGAATTTTGTTACGCCCGTTATTACCTCTAAAATGGTCTGGAGCAAACTTCCTTATTTGCTAATGCTCTTATGACGGCATCATAATCTAGAGATCGTGTGCAGGTACCGGTACTTTCAATTGACAACATGGCCAATGAAGACAGTCTACAGTCTACCATACAATTAAAGGTTTCAACAAGTTTCAGTTTGCTGAAACTTTGTTCAGCGCTGGCAACAGTAACAAGGCAGGTCAATACAATTCTAAGAGCAATGAATACATTTAAACACACTTCAAAAAATCGTGTTTTCAGCAGATAGTTTAAAAGATCATGGGCCGTGTTAAGACTTTCATTCTCAAGTAAAATTAAAACAAATCGTTTTAGCTCAATGGCCATCTTTACAAAATCAACGTCACTAAACTTTTCTTGAAAGTTTTGACAGCAAGTAAGGAGGGCATTTTCTTCCTGTACCAGCAAAAGGTTATTGCGTGCAAATATAAATGAAAATAGAGAAGCGACATCATGGGTCATCTTAAAGCGTTCTCGCAACGACGCAATAGCCTGGTCCTCCGGTTGCCTAAAGATGTTTGTTCTGATTTTCTCCTCAAGGGTAAGTTGTTCAACATCTTCAGCTTCGTAATTAAATAGCCTCTTCTTCTTTCCACTTCTTCATGGAGGAAACCCAGTGTCGCGAAATAGGAAATTGTATTACTTCGCTGATAGGACGATTGATAAGAATCGTATGACAAACCGTAGGAGTTAATTCGTTCTTAGATCTGACCTCACGAAAAAAACCAAGACCTTCTTCACCAAACGAATATAATAATCGATCCGACTAAACTCACTTAGCTACGGTACTCGCCGTACTACTTTTCAGTAAACACAAGCTCCACTGTACACTTCAGTAACACCATACAACAAGAGCTATACCATTCAGCATACAACACTATCGCTTACTCTACGCACACTAAATCTACACTCGAATAACTACGCTCGAATAATTCAAGATCGAACATTCACGCCTATTGATATTCTAAATTTAAGTTCGAGAACGTTCTACAACATTGTTAAAAAGAAACAAGAAGAGAAATCATATGACATGCAAAAATTCACACCAAACTATAGTAAATACAATTGTGACGTCACAAGCACAAAGTTTGACCCAGTGAAATTACGTAATGGAGATCTGTCCAGAACATTCACGAAAAAAATACCTTAGTAGAAAATTATGACTTCCATGATGCAACCTTACAAAACAATCCCACGAATAAAACAATCCCACGAACAAAGCAACGCATCGGTCAAGACAGGGGTTCCCAACCTTTTGCTTTCTGCGTACCACTTCTGGACCTTTTCGGTAGCTGCGTACCACCAAACCTTGATAAATACCTTTTGACCATAACAACCTATAAGAGCTGTGCTGAAAGGTTTACTTTACATACAGAAACGAATACGAAATTAAATTCAATGTTCATTATACTCACGGTATTACGCTGAAGCACATAGCAAGTACTGTAACACTGTGGCTTAGCATCTGGGCAACACAGCTTCGAACGTCGAAGAAATCTCCCTATATGTGCGAGTCATTATTGTGAATCGAGCTTTGGATAAAGGCAGTCTAAGGGTGGGCAAAATTTTCATTGAAAGAACCACTAGAGGAAAAGTAGAACAACCGAAGAGTTGCCACAGGTGAGTCAAAGTCCAAAAAAAAATTCTTCAACCCCACAGGAGATGCAAATGGGGGATGAAAGAGCAAAAAAAAGTCTTCGACCACGCAAGAGCTGGAAATAGGGGGTGTAAGTGCAATTGCAAAACAAAAAAAGTTCTTCGGTGTTCCTCACAAAGAGCTAAAGAGCTACGTCTCGAGGGTCAAAACGCCGCATGTGGCTTGCGAGCCTCACTTTGCCCACTCCTGATGTAGGCAATTTTATTGCAAAATCAACGATGTTGCTCCCAGGCCCCTGAAGATAACAATCACAGTGATTCAGTATTTCCAAAATATCTGACAAATAGAAAAGGTGAAGAATGAAGTTTATGACTTCTAAAATCTTTTGAATTTTGTAATCCTTTGTTTTGAAGAATTGAAGCAGCTTCTTTTGCAACACAAAAAGACGCATCCATAAAGGTGATTCGCTTCAATCGAGACAATACAAAAAGACGCTTCCCTCGAGACCCCACTTCCATGTAAAGCAGTAATGACGTGTATCCTGATCTGTATGGTGCAGCGTCGTAATGAAGCTTTGCGAGGTTGTTGCTTCTGAGATATCCAAGAATGCAAAGTTTAAAAAAGTAGGGTGGCAACTGACAACGCACAATTTTAAAGCGAAAACCTCCCCGAAATGGGCGCTTTTAACTGCAAAATTTTGGGGATGTTTTGGCTTTAGCCTGAATGATAAATTAATAAATGCACAAATTCACACACAAGTTTACGAAAAATTTTCACATCCGGTCTACGTTTATTGCAGCTGCTTTTGTTAGAAATGTAGAACGTTTTGCAAAACCAGTGCGAAACGCAGTTTGCGTGCGTTCCTACTTCACTGCACCCAGGGATATCAGCTAGAACCGTGAAACTCCAGCAAAGAGTAATTTTGAACCCTGAGTCTTACTATTTCGATAAAGGCGAAATAAGCACAGAATCGTGTATGCTAAAAGTTTTTTTACCGGTTAGGTTGATCTATAGATTCACCTCACCATTTCAATTGCGCCAGCTACAATATTCGATTGCAGCTTGCTACAGCTGCTGCTGCAAAAAAAAAAAGGCCCGCCAGCAAGCGAGCTATTGGCAATGGCCATATAAAAGTATGCTACGTCATACCACAGTCTCCGCACTTGATTATACACATATCTCTAGCTAACCTATTTTCATGTGACTTATTTCAGTTGTAAAACAAAAGAGTTTTTGTGAAAATTATGTGAAAACGAATTCTTTTTGTATTTTTGGAAAATATCTCGCGTACCACTAAAAAAGCTTCCGCGTACCACCAGTGGTACGCGTACCATAGGTTGGGAACCCCTGCTCTAAAGGCCAAATTCCTTTCCGATAGAAATAAAATAATATCAACGAGTCTCTCTAAGACATATAGCAGCCGAATTTCTCGTATGTACAGTATGTTAAGACTCATTTGTTATCCCACTTTAAGCAGCCAGCCCATTATTACGTTATTACGACTGTGACAACTGATACTTATTTCATATTAATAAAAATTAAGCAACGAAGGCTTGTATACCACAGTCTATCCAGTCTAGCTATTAGGCTAAGAGGGTGATTCAAGCTTATAATTTAATATAAAGAATTTCAATTAATGAATTGAACTTAAATCTAACCCACCAAGATTTTAGGCCAAATCAAACACTATCAGAAAAAATTGATTACGAGTAGGATTCGAACCCACGTCCGCACCGACCGGTGACGTATCACCAGCCCAATGATTGCGGCGAGTCTTCACCGGAGACGCGGCCTTTACCACTCGCCCATCGTAATCTGATGCCGGGGTAACTCAATTTCTCGTATACATCTTAAGACTAATTCATCATCCCACTTTAATCATCATCATTCCACACAATTCATCATCCCACTAATTCATCAACCCACTTATAAATTCTTTATATTGATTTGTAAGCTTGAATCATCCTCTTAGCCTGATAGCTATACTGGATAGACATCGGTAGGCCTATAGAAGCCTTCATTGCTTATTAATTCTTCAAAAATTTCTTTCAGCAAGAAAGATTTCTATCTCACGTTTGTCATTTGTAGACAAGGGTGGAAACCGAATCCAAAACCTAAACCTGAAAACCCGGTTTTAAAGAAAATTTTGGAAACCCGAACTGAAACTGACACCTACTTAGCCAAATTTTTGAAAACCTAAACTTAAACCAAAACCGTTTTTTCTTGAAACGTCAAAACCGAAACTGAAACTACAAACTGTTCAAAATTTTCTAAGGTTTTGGGTTTTAAAAATTGTCATCACCAACAATAGCCATGTAGTTCCTCTGTAAGTTAGATAGAAACTTGAGGTTTCTGAGTCATTTGAGCCATCAACCAACTTTCTAGCACAAGTGGTTAAGGTTAAAAAAAATTCTTATTAAAAAAATAAGCACAAGTGATAAAAGAATTCCCTGCATCGATAAGCCTGTCGTCATGGAAACAAAAAGCGGAACACCCAAACAATGTTCAATTTTGCTAAAACTTCATATGTGGAGTTTTTTTTGGTCTGGTCACCATATATCATAAGTAATTTGTGATCAGCACAGTTTTTCATTTTTGAGGAGCGTTTGCAACACCCTAATATCTATTCATCATCTATTCTGCTGCCGGAAACTCTTGTAAGTTGTGTAATTAATTATGTTTAATGGAAATATGTAATAGGTATATGTAAAACGTAATAGTATAAAGAACTGTATAAAACATTGTACCCTAAATTATTATTTTTGTTTTATGTGTGCTATTTCTTGAGTTTTGCTTACATTTTAGGATTACGTCGACACTCGTAATAAACTTATGAGCATATATCGTCGTCAATCGCCAAAAAGGCAGCAGATTAGTACAATCCGAAACAGTCGTTACGGAAACTTTTTCAACTGAAGTAAAAACAGATTTGAAAAGTCATGCTAAAAATGTATCTTCTAAAAGCCTTGAAATCTTTCGTATTTTCACGTGCTCGAGATTTTGTTGGTTTTATTCAGTAATATAAAGCGCGTTTACAATTAATTTGTTTCATAATTTAGCGTAGAGCGTCAAATATAGGCTAAATTAACTTTACGCCATTTCTTGAAAGTTATTTCGATGACAAATACGTAACTGTGCCATAGTGATTAGAGTAAAAGCTTTTTTTTACAACATGAATCAGTATGGGGCGCCGTTTGTAAACACAAGCTTGTGCAACGTTTTTCTGTTTATTTACATAAATAATCAAAAAATAAATAATTACAAATAAATATACAAATTCTTTTGTTTATTTATTTAAAAGTATTACATTTAATAAATACTCACTTTAAAATAAATAGGCTACACAAAAATAAATAAACATAAAGCTTTGTGTATTTATTTTTGTGCATTTATTTATGCTTCTTTAGTAAATAGTCATTTTATCCTCTTCGTAAATATCCAAAAATAATCACTGAAAAATAAATAGACAAAAATAAAGAGTCAAAAATATACAATCAAAAATAAATAAACAAAAACTTTTAACTATTTATTTCATGTTCATAAAATAAATTATGCCGAACGTTGATTACACACAAAAATTGCCTAGTCTTTCCCTGTTGCGGGTACGGGAGAATGGATGACATGGCTAAGGAAGGTAGGCAGGCTAGTCGAGCTGTTCTTTAACTCTTAGAGTATACGAAATGGGAGAGTGAATACCGGTATTGACAATAGCAAGTTAGTTTGAGAAACGAAGAGGAGCAATTAAATCAAAACGTTTCAGTGAAGCGACGTAGTGTACGACTGCAATTGTTTAACAGCGCCCCATACAGCAGTCTAAAGGTGCGTTTACGGATACGCAGCACGCGACAAAAATTTTTCGCACCTTGTTTGTTTTATTCTACTGTTCACCGATTACGCAAAAACCTGCGAAATCCATCTACATTTATTTACTAATTTTGGTCGCGTTATCGCGTGCCGCGTGTCGCATATCGGTAAACGCACCTTAAGAGTGAATTCGAGGCTTACACAGAGAAAATGACTGTTGACAGAAAATGGCAATAAGAATCCGAGTTAGGTTCAAGGTTATATGTAGGGTTGGGGTCAAGAATTAAGGGTTAGAATTTGTGTTTATAGTGTCACAATTTCCCAAGCAACTGAACGTAATGGCTACTGGTACATAGCCTAGTTGAATGAGTAAGTAGCTTTAGAGCTAAAGAACAACTTGAATAGATTGCCTACCTTCCTTAGCCATATCATCCATTCTCCTGTGCCCGCAATAGGGAAAGACTAGGCAATTTTTGCATCCAATCAGCGTACGGCATAATTTATTTTATGGACATGGAATAAATAGTCAAAAGATTTTGTTTATTTATTTTTGATAGTGTATTTTTGACTCTTTATTTTTGCCCATTTATTTTTGAGTGTTTGTTTTTGGATATTTATAAAGAGGATAAACCATATTAAATAGACAAAACAAAATGACTATTTAATAAAGAAGCATAAATCAATACACAAAAATATATACGCAAAGCTTTATGTTTATGTATTTTTGTGTATTTATTTTAAAGTGAGTATTTAATGTGATACTTTTTAATAAATAACAAAAGAATTTGTTCATCTATTTTTGGTTATTTATGTAAACAAACTGAAAATTGTTGCACAAGCTTGTGTTTACAAACCGCGCCCCATAAATCAGAATAAAGTGAAAAGCGCAAAACCGAAATTTAGAGCAATTTTCCGACATTCCAATTTACACTCTTATCCAACCCTACCGGTTTGTAGCCCGCGTACAGTAGATTAAAAAACAAATTTCTATCGAGAAGGCCACTTCACAGTAATAACAACTTTCCCATTAAAACTGGAGTTCCGGTATAGCAAAAAGCGCTTTTTGCTGTTTTAGTTTTCTCCGAGCAAGGTAGCTTGAATGAATTGTTCTCTATGGCGCGCCACATTAAAAAAAATTTAAGCACTGCGCACACGTTTCAGGTCCCAAATCAACTTACTTAGCAAATCAACTCATATTTCACCAATTTTTCTCAATTTGGCGCGCGAGCGTGAACGGTAAGTTGATTTGGAATATCTGACCTGTAAGTAAATTGATTTGGTTAGGCTAAGGTGCTTTTAGCAGGCAGTGTTATTGAGCATTCATTATGCTAGGCTAAGAATCGTGGTGTAGCTAGCATTGCCCTATAGTGACACCAGTCGCCTGCCCTTTGCCCACTTGAATTCCCAATAAAAAATTCGCTGTTCTATACTTCGACCGTCATGTTTAAATCCTATTGCAATAACTTTTAAATCTCAATTTGTTAGGCTCTACCTTTTTCTTGAAAAAAAAATTGAAGTTCATTGAGGAAGTAAACTTCAAAGGATTTAAAAAAATTCAGGTATAGGGAGATTCTTAGCTCCTATAGTAGGCTTACCGTACGTCCTCCTTTTCAACAAAAAATGATTTGTCGTCCGTGGACGCTGAAAATGCCCAAACGCCCTCCTTTTTGGCATTATGAACAGTGAAAACATGTCAAATCATTCTTACACAAAAAAATTTTGGGAAGTTTCAGTTCAAACTACGGCATACGGACGCGATGACCTTCTATTTTTTGTTCCCTTGATTTTGGGCGGAAAATTGGGCATCTGTGAACGTGATGACCTTTTTTCTGCTCTTCACTTGATTTTGAGCAGAAAATTGGACATCTGCGGACGAGACCTTCAGAGAACCTGTCCTCTTTTTGCGCAGTGAAAGTATGGTAACCCTAGTCCCATCCCCTTATGACCCTAACCCCAACTCGTAATCAACGAACTGTCTTTTTACGTTAAATGCTTCAACAACTATCAATCTAGCGTAGCCTATTCAATAGACTGGGCCAAATTGGACCAAGTTTTTTTAATATTTCTTGAACTTTCCAGAAAGTTGTAGTTGACTGCAAGAAACTAAAATGTGGAAAAATTTTTTTAAAAATAATGATGCCTTACGGTCGGTCAGTGCGTTTCTATGGCAACCAAAGCCGATTTTTTTCCCTAAAATGATATTAAATCAAAAGTCACTGGTGCGGGTCAAAATGATCGCATTTATATCTACCTTAAGAGAGAAGTTTGTCCAATTTTTTACTTGAAATAGTTGTAGGCTTGCCTAAAAGCTGTATTTTTGGTGTAGGCCTACAGGAAGACCCTAAGTGTTTTTCACGCAGTTTCAATTATATGTGTGCATATACATATACATAAGGAAAAAGCACAGTAATATTCTACTTTTCACATGTAGAAAATTAGTAGTAAGTTTAATTAAGCGTTAGAATCCTAATTCAAGCAACTCTAATAACACTATATTTTTAACTAATTATGATCTTACCTTACTTTTGTATCAGCCTTAGGATGAGGCATAGTTTATGCCCAAAATTTCTTTGATTATGATTGTTATTGACTGTTTATTATTAACAGATAGATAGGTTTGATAGGTTTTGAAAGATTTAACCGTAATAGAAGCATCCGCAGGAACAATTAAGACGGTATACAAGGTTGCTTTCTTTTAAGTGTCTTTGGGTATCTTTGATAAAAAAATATTGCTTAAGTTTGTTTGTTGTGTGGATGAAACGCAGTTTGAAGGCGGGAAGATGCTTGTTGATGAATTGCTGCATTTCTTTTTCGATTAGTGTGAAATATTGCCGAGATATGGTAGCTTAAAGGTGATGTAGTTACAAAATTGCGTTTCAGTTATTGGACGTTGGAAAATTTTTTTGATCAATAATTGTGGAATGCACCTGTTTATAAAACTAGCAGGATATTTCTGACAAGGGTTGTTTGGATTGATTGCAATTCAGTATGGATTTGCATGTATGACATCCAGATCACAAAAAGAGTTGAAGAGGTTGTTGACTAGATTGTGTTTCTAGCGAATGGGAAAGAAACTAGAATATTAATTAAGAAGTTTGGTGTGGGTAGGTTTATGGTAGGTTGCCAACTGGTTTTAATTGCGGAGTGAGATTTTTCACCAAAAACGTCAAGAAAGGCTAGAAAGTTGTTTAATTCTATTTATTTCGTGAATTGGATTTGTCTGTGTATGCCATTCAGGTTATTGAGGAAGATATCAACAGAGGTCGGTTCTGTGAAGGTGGCAAAGCAGTCATCTATGTGTTGGTAAAAGAAACTAGGTCGGTGATCTAGTTCTGGGGCAGTAGTCGACGACGACAATCTTTCTGTATCCCTGGGCCAAAAACAACCAACGGTCATGGCGGGCCGCACGTTCTTTTCTAAGCCAGCACTATTAGCTGGTCATCGCGAAAATTACAATAAACCTATGGAAGATTTATTTTTTGGAAGTGGCACTCCGAAAGCGTGCATTTACGGTTTACAAGCCAGCTTTTGGGTGAGATAGACTACGTCAACGTCTGGCAAGTTAAAAGAATTCGGCCGGCAACCATCTCTTCCGTGTCTTAAAATCTACAAATACTTCATACATTTGTGCGGGAAGAGACCGCGGGTCGGATAAAATTCGCTAGCGGGCCATGAGTTGCCGACCCCTGTTCTATGGGGTGATTTTGAGGGCTTTATCAATGGCGTAGTTCATGATAACGTGATCCATCAAATATCCAATCGGCGAGCCTATTGTCACGCCGTCAAGTAGTTTAATAGAAGTTGTTGTCAAACTGGAAAGCAGTATTTTGGATAGACCAGGTTAAAAACTTTTTAGTCACTTTCTGTTGAGACCATTCCGTTCATTTCAACAGTCTTTGAAGATGCCGACTAATATAGGTTGTATGGTAAATGTGGGTGAGATATTATTGTTGAAAAGACTTTTGAAATCAAATGATGTGGTTGGCTAATACAGTTAGAAGGTTGAAAAAGTCAGTGGGGTTAGCAGGGTGCTACCTAAGGTCACTAAGAAACTGGAATAGTTAGCGAGCACGTTCGTAATAATAGGATCCGCAGCAGTAGAGTTATGGTGTTATAGATACAGGGGTGCAAACATCCTCCCTGGATTTGTACTCATGAATAGATATCCCAGGTTTGTGGAGTTTGGGTACGCCGTATAATGAGGGGTTGTTGTTGAACTTGGGTAAAGCAAATGCAACCTCAACGGAAAATGTCTCCGAAAAACCATTAGCTGCAGAAAACTGCTATCGAAATTGAATTATAGGCTACTTCGCTATGCATGTTAAAGCTCGTAGCAGAGCGGACTTTGTACTTTCTAATGAATTGCATGGTATAAATGTCAAAGCAAGGAAATACTTATATTAGGTAAAACTCCCGTGAAATCCGTTAATAAGGCTACTTGTGCTTTATTGCCAAGAATTATAATTCAAAACAAAAGCCAGGAAAGACATTGCTTTGTAACTTTTTATCTTCACCCTGGCCACACAGAAATTTAACTGGAGTGTGACGTAGCTGTCTACGTCCCACAATGGTTAAAATTCTCTTAAAGGATATTTATCCGGAAGGATCACCACTGCTTTTCAAAGTCAGGCGTTCGAAAGAATAAATGTATCTTTTCCGGAAGTCAGCTGATGAGTGGCTAATAGCCTGAAACAGCGCTGTACCGCTCTATGGAACGTGCTGGAGGTGTTTTCACCTTTCGGTAATGGAGGCTGTTATAGCTCCCGACCCGGCATGACTTCCCTTTCAAGTAGGCCAGAAAGGACGTTGCTTTACAGTCTACGCCAAATAAAAGCGCAATTTTTTCGTTTTTTGCATATAACTTTTTTTGTAAGCAAAATAGAAGAAAAGTTCCTTTTAGAGCAGATATAAACATGTTGCTTCTGAACATTTTGATGCAAAATTTAGCATAGTAGCAACAGTGGTTTTTGAGTTATGTCGATATAATAAAAATTTGACTTCGGTTGCTATGGAAACGCGCTGTCCGACCGTAAAACGTTATTAATGTTGAAAAAAAATTCATATTTTGATTTTGCTTGACCACCTACAACTTTCTGGAAAGTTCAAAGGTTCTAGCACAAAAAAATTTTTTTAGCCCTATATTTGGCCCAGTCTACTATTCAAACACTAGTCTTCTCTCATCTCGCATTCACGTAAGCTTCCTAGCCTCGTTTACCTACCTACTTTAAGCAATGATAGGCTAAGCTTTCGAGCCTAGCATTGACCTAAAACTGCTTAAGTGCCGAGTAGCCTACGGTCTAAACAAGTGCACTCCTATCTACCTTCACACCGTGACTAGGGCAATGCTGGCTACACCACGATTCCTAGCCTAGCATAATGAATACTCACTGACTGCCTGCTGAAAGAACTTTAGCCGAAGCAAATCAACTTGCTGTTCAGATATTCCAAATAAACTTACCGTTCACGCTAGTGCGCCAAATTGAAAAAAATTATTGAAATTCAAGTCGATTTGTTAAGTTGATTAGTAAATGTAAGTTGATTTAGGCAGGGAGTCGAACCGTTTAAAATATCGCTCCGGTTCAGGTTCAAGAAATTTAATTTTTAACGGTTCAGTTCCGGTTCAGGTTCAAGACTTTTCAAAAATTCAAGTTCGGTTCGGGTTCAGTTGCACCAAAATTTAAAGTTTCGGGTTCGGTTCAGGTTCAATGATCTCAAATTCAAACGGTTCAGGTTCGGTTCGGGTTCATTGACAAAAAGCGGTTTTTACCGGTTCGTGGTTCGGGTTCGGTACGACTCCCTGTGTTTCAGACTCATTAAATTTTGAAAAGCAGAAAGAATGTTACGCATCGCAGCACACGTCTAGAGATTTTTATGAATATTTTTTAAGAATCAGCTTTGGTTCAAACATTGTTACTAAACGATTTCTGTTCAGGTTTGTGAACACAAAATATTATAGGTTCGGTTCGGGTTCACTTGCATAAAATTTTAAAGGTTCGGGTTCGGTTCAGGTTCACAGATTTGAAATATTAAAGGTTCGGGTTCGGTTTAGGTTCAATGTTTGTGACTTTAAGAGACAAATCTGTCCTAAAACATTGGTGAAAAAATATGAATAATTTTTTTAATTTGGCGCGCCATATTTTTCCACATTATTTCCTAACTTTTCATTCTTTCCTGATAATGACATGCTCAAAGTAGTTTAATCTCAATGCGGTGCTACAGAAGCAAGAACGTATTTAGAGGGGTGCATTGTGCCATGCCTCCCTTTCTCGCCTTTGCCTTTCAGTAAAAATAAAACAAATGGTGCTAAGTGACTAAAACATGCCAGACCTTTTATGGCTTTTGTAATTTATGGCCGTACAGAAGGCCTTACAACCTTATAGTTGCTGATCATGTTAATATGCAGCTTATGCAGCCTTTCCTCTACGAAGGAAGACACGTAACTACTGATACTTATTCATTTCCGTCAAGTTAGCAATTCAAATGAAACAAAGGCGAACGAAGAAGCTATTGGAAACAGTAAACAAAATCAGAAGGGATCCGAGGTGCCTTTATCACTGAGAAAGAAGTAACAAGAGCTTCAATCTACCAAGCTCTATAAATCCCGAGGTAGTCGTTTTGACTACTTGCCCATCATCAAATTATAATACCGTCCTTCACTCCTATTGTTTACAGCCTGGTGCCCAGTTGCCACTTTTAATCAATTCAAATACATAATCCGATAACGAGATGGAACTTAACAATTCATTCCTTGCAAGGCCGTACGGTCCGCATTTTCTTTAATGTCCAAGGTAGTTTAACAGCTCAGATGGCCGAGTGGTATGGAGCGTCTGTCTCTTGAGCTGTAGACTCGGGTTTGATTCTGAGTCGGGTCAAACCAATGACTGTAAAATTGGTATTCACAGCTTCCCTGCTTGACGCTCAGCATTAAAGGGACAGTGTGGAGAACAAGCCGGCAAGTTTACTTGTTGTGCCGTTGGGAAAGGCACTTAGCGGGATTCCTCCATCTTGGTGTGGTAGACAGATGGCTGGCAACTCCTAAGCGAGCTCGTATAGCGCATTGATCGCTTTCTCGTGATAGGAGGATAAATATGCGACTTAATAAAAAAAAAAATAATAAAAAAAAAAAATAGTCAGTCACTTTGACAACCAGCTGGGTTTCTATTGCGTAAGCTGTGCTGCAAGCAAAATTAGTAAAGAAGCAATACCCACTCTTATTGATTACCCGCTGAGTTTCTATTGTAAACACTACGTCGCAAACAAAAACAATGAAAACGAAAACGATTTTGCCTCTGCTGCTTTTTTGCTCGAAATCAAATTACGGATTACAGTAACTAATAGCCATACCGCGGAAAAATATCAAGGAACAGATTAAATTCTAGCGGTTTTGCGTAATATCGAGAAGGATGTGTCTGAATATTATGACAGTGGATCTGAATCTGACGCTAAATGATGACAGTGGATCGGAGTCTAATGCTTCATAGAGGTCTGAATTAGACTCTGCGGATGCTACTAGCAATGACGAACTAGAAGAGGATATTTGTTTGAATATGATGACAGTGGATCTGAATCTGACTCTAAATAATGACAGTGGATCGGAGTCTAATGCTTCATAGAGGTCTGAATTAGACTCTGCGGATGCTACTAGCAATGACGAACTAGAAGAGGATATTTCAGGTAGCGTCAGTTCTGGACTTGAGTCTTTAGAGTGCACTCGTAAACGACTACGAATAGAAGAAGGCCAAGTTGAGGCAACAATGTCTCCTTAGGAAAGTTATACTGCTGCAGCTTCTACTGATCACGCTGAACAAGAAAGCACCGCAGAGCGAGACAGCGCTGTTTCTGGCTATTAGCCTTCAGGCTTCAGGCTAATAACCAGAAACAGCGCTGTCTCGCTCTACGGTACGATTTACTGGAGTGCTTTGCACTGTTGGTGATGGAGTGCTGTTATAGCCTCTGACCCAACAAGAGGAAGTCGTCATGACTTCCCGTCCGGTAGGCCAGGAAGGACATTGCTTTTTAGTTGTTCAACAAGAAAGCAGTCCGAATGCTGAGCTGGCGCCACGTTCTTCACAAAACAGAGTCCACCTTCAGATCAGCAGTGGTGACGTAGCTCAAAATGACTGTACAGTTGTCCCACTAATGGCTCCAGATGGAACAAGAATGAAATAAGCTTAATGTGGGTGAGCATTCTTCCTTAAGATTTTCGCATCAGAGCATTTTGAAAGTTCAGGCCCTTCGCCAAATGCAAAACGAAGTGTGTGCGCTGGAAACCCTGCAAGTGCCTAGCGTCTTATAAATAACTTTATTGTTCACCACAACAGAAATTGCTCAGTGACAGAAGATCACCGACAAATGCAAAACCAGTCTTTTGCTCTTGCAGTCAACGATTTGGAAAGTTATATTACTGTCATGTACGCGCGAGAATTTACACAAGTAGCTTGCCATTGTATGAGCTGCGGACTGAAAAATGGTGTGTGCCATTGTGCAAAAATGCAATGGCTGAAAATCGCTTTTGTAAAACTCTCCGCTTTCTTCGTGTTGATGGAAAATCGAGTCGTTCGCAAAGGTTGCAGGCCGACAAATTTGCCCTTTTTTCGGAAGCCTGAAATTGACCGATACGTAACAGCATTGCCAGCAGAGCGTTCATCACCATTGACGAGCAACTTTTCCCCAGCAAAACTAGGTGCCCATTTACCCAGTTCATGGTTTCAAAGTCAGACAAATATAGGCAAAAATATTGTTTAGCTGTGGATAAGGACAGCAAGTATAGTACTAGGTAAATGGCTTTTCATACCTCGGAAAAGATAAAAAGCGACTTGCAAACGAGCGAGTTGCTTATCATGTTGTTATACAGCTTATGCAGCTTTTGCTCTACGAAGGAAGACACGTAACAACTGATATAATTATTCATTTCCGTCAAGCTAGCAATTCAAATGAAACAAAGGCGAACGAACAAGCTATTGGGAACAGTAAACAAAATCAGGAGGGAGGTGCCTTTATCACTGAGAAAGAAGAAACAAGAGCTTCATTCTACCAAGCTCTATAAATCTGGGGACCTTACTGCAACAGTGTATCAAGGGAAGGTGAAAACCTAAACTTGAACCAAAACCGTTTTTTCTTGAAACGTCAAAACCGAAACTGAAACTAAAACCTGTTCAAAATTTTTTAAGCTTTCGGGTTTAAAAAATTGTCATTATCATCATTACCAGTAGGCCTACAGTTTCTTTAATGTTGAGCGTCAAATATAGAAGCTGTGAATACTAATTTTTGAGTCTTTGCTTTCACTGGACTCGGAATTATACCCAAGTCGACAACTTCTGAAGCAATTGCTCTCCTCACTTGGCCATCTGAGGTGCTACTTATCATCGTAATAAAACAAAAATGCCAAGACGTAGAGCGTTTGAATCATCCGTATTCAAAATACAGTAGCTTTCTTGGATGAAACTTAAACCGAATCTGAAAGCGCGAAACCGAAGCTGTGCGTAAGCAAAACTGAAACCGAAACTGAAACCTATTTTTCAACAGCCGTGAAACCAAACCAAAACTGAAACCTGCCCTCTGGGTTTCAACCAGTGATGGGATTCAGGGGGTTCGCACGGGTTCGCGCGAACCCGTTCTTGAAATGTCAGGACAATCAGCGAACCCGTTCTTGCTTTTTTTTACAGACATTAGACCTTTATGAGGGAACCTGTTGTTGGTAAGTACGATACAAAAGAGAACCTGTTCTTAAAATTTTGAATCCCATCACTGGTTTCAACACACCGAAACTGACACCTTAACGCCAAGCAGCCAGGTTTCCACCCTTGTTTGGAAATCAACCATAAAGCAGCGACAGTCAGGATGTTAAAACTAGTGAGCATTTTATTGAGAAACAACGTTTTCGGCCGTTCATATGGCCCTCTTCGGAGAACTATAAAAAGCAGAGCATTTTAATTCCGCAAAAACTCAAATAAAAGTTAGTTTCAAATTTGTGGGTGAAATAAGCATTAATGTTACGATCATACAATTCATAACGTGACAGTGAACGTATTACAATGTTAAATACAGAGCATTACTATGCATGCTTATTGCATGCATCGCAAATTTCAGATAACATGAGAGCATGAATTGAACCATTACGATGACAATAAACATTAAAACACATTCAATAGAATTGACGAATCTTCATATAATTGTGCATTCAATTTACGGTTAGCCTAAGTTTCTTAATGAGCAAGGCTTCCTGCATTTCCGTTTCGTATTTGCTAGAGCATTGTCTGAGAATTTGCAAGCTATTTTTGTATGTCATATTCTGTTTCCATACGAGGTTAGCAAACCTTGATGTGATCGTGAATTGCTGATTTTGTATTTTTTGAGCGTGTAGGTGTTCTTTGGCTTGGGTATCCATATGGCGTGTTGTAAATTATTATAAATTGAAACGCGTCCTTTGACTATCTGCTTTTCTGATTACCCGCTCGAAAACACAGTTTCGGATGTATCTAAAGTCATTGCACAGAAATTCAGAAACCGCAACCAGCGAGAAGGAAAAAAGATCCACGTTTACTTAATGAATTTTGAGGATTCGACCAGCGTTCGATTAATCTTCCATTTTGTTACAAATTTTGAGCTGACGAAAACTCGAAATCAAAGCAATGAAGCTTTCACTAATGATGCCTACTTGAAAGAAAAATTCGAAATATGTTCCTTTGATTATTTTGCGTGTTCCTTGGTGAGTTTTTGTTGATTTCTTTTTTACCTGAGTTGCTGCGATTTACGATTGATATTTTTTTCATTTGTGCTGCACCTATATTAGTTTTTTTCCTTTGCCTATTGTCGGCAGCGTGGCCGAATGGTTCGGAGTGTCATTTTTACGACAGCCATGATTCAACTCCCACCCAAGCCTCGTTGTTGCGTCCTTGGACAAGATGCTTCACGACAAATATCTCTGCTTGGTGGAATTTACTTAACAAGCAGCAAACTGAAGAAGTCAGAAGCAAAATTCAAGCGGAAAATTAGGAAACAAAGGCAACTCCTGAGCGAGTCTGGATTCGTCCTATGCATAGCGCCTCCGTCGCTTTCTCGTGACAGGAGGAAAAAAATGAAGAAAAAGAAAGAAAAGCCTTTGCTGGTCTAATTTGCACTACTTGTTCACCAAAGCGATTTTCGATCGCACAGTCGTTTCAAACTTAACTGTGTGAAGCAATGTAGATTACTTTTTACGAGTCTGCAAGGTAAAAATTACCTATGCTTTCTCATATATTTTACCTATGTTCTAGGCCAGGTTTGTGTTCATACTTTCTCCTTTTTAACAAATTCTCACACCTCCAAGAGAAAAAACATGTCGTAGACTGTGTATGCCATGAGACTGTGTAGCCTCGTAGCATCAATAACCCAGAGCGTCTGTCTCTGGAGCTGTAGACTCGTGTTTGATTCCAAGTCGGGTCAAACCAATGACTGCAAAATTGGTATTCACAGCTTCCCTGCTGGACGCTCAGCATTAAAGGGACGATGTGAGGAACAAGCCGGCAAGGTTACTTGTCCCGTAGGGAAGGGCGCTTATCGGGATTCCCCCATCTTGGAGTGCTAGACAGATGGCGGGTAGGCTAACTCCTAAGCGAGCTCGTTATAGCGCTTTGATCGCTTTCTCGTGACAGGAGGATAAATATGAACTAAATGTAAACTACACATAATGCTGTTTTCCAAATACATTCTTGCGCTATTATAGCAACTAAAGCATTAGAACTTGCGTAACACCAATACACGCTAACAAAAGGGAGAATAGATATACAGCAATACAAGTGATTGTACATAGCAACCTAGAGTGAGCTTCGCGTTTTTTGTGACTGTTTGCTCCGAACAGTTTTAGCAAGAGCATCTTTGATATCCTGCAAAATATAGGCGGTTAGCAATACCAAATTATATGGACGTGTTTAGCAGTGGCAAAGCTCGAGAAATTTTAAAAGGGAAGCATAAATTACAAAACCCTCAAAAGAGCATGGCATATTTCAGTCACTTAGCAACACTTGCTCTTTTTTATTAAAAGGCGAGGCACATTGTCCCCTTCCCTCCTACTCAATATGCCCCTGGTTCTTAGCATATTTGGGAAGTGAGCATAGATTCTTCAGACCAGAATTATTGAAGGGCACGGGGGGTCAAGTTTATCTCTAAATTTATGGTAATACATATAGTTGCGCATAATAAAACATGCGTGATCAGACGCAGGTCATAATCAACTTTTACCAAATTGCATAGGTCAGCTACTGAGTGACAAATACTGTAACATTAAATGTTCATGTGTAGAATTGCATACTCTAAGCATTATTAATTCAGTACTGTTCAAGTTCACAAAAAAATTTTGTAACTTATGAGTTCTCTTTCTGTTAATTTATAGTGTTCAAGTTTGAGTTCGAGTTCAGTAATTCAGGCGATTCAATTAACTGTTTTTGAGATGAAGTTCAGGAGTTTGAATCAAGCGCAAGTTCGAGTTTAGTTAAAATGACAAGAGTTCAGTTAGTTGGAATTGAAAATCGAATTCAAGTTCGCGGCCCTGTTGCTGTCAGAGAGACGTTCCCAAGAGAAACTTTGAATATACTTACGTCAGTTATCAATTTACAATTCAAACTTCTTCAGTTATGATAGGCGAACCCGGGGTGAATAAGAAAAGGAGTGTGGAGAAGAAAAAATACGTTAGTTTTACCAATAAGAGCCTACTCTCCAAATATTCTTTCAATGCGGATTATGAGCTGTCAATAATAATATTTACCTGAATGTGGCTGGTGACATTGTAGTACATGAGTTCACTCAACTGGTCAAAATGATAGTTGTCGTACTGGAAGGTGAAAGTACTGAAAGGAGTTCCATTGCCAAAAACTTGAAAATCGTTAAACTTTTTGTTGTCACCATCTGCAGAAACATGAATTATATTTCAATCAATTTCTTAATTATTGGAACGCACGTTTCGACTAAAGCTAGTGCTTTGGCGAACGAGCCATTTATTAGGCTACTTTCTATTTTCAATCTTTAGCAAGTGGAATTCGATTGAACTTGAAATGATTAAAAAACCGCTAGAAATACCACTGAGCAACAAAGTCTAGACCAAGGGTTCTCAACCGGGGACCATTGGCATGCCTAAGAGGACACGGGACATCAACCAGGGACCATTGGCATGCCTAAGAGGACACGGGACATCAACCAGGGAGCCACAAGCGTAAAATTTACTGATAATAGTTACCATTTATGACCATCAGACAGCTGCAGCTACTACGAATGAAATACCGACAAAAAATTTATTGCCAAGCAGGGGGCCACTGGAGTTGAGAGTCTCTAGCAGAGAGCCACAAACCATAAAAAGTTGAGAACCAGTGGTCTAGACCTTGAATTCCGTGAGCTCTAACCTGCTGCTAGGGTGCCAGCTTTTAGATACGATTATAAAAGAGCTATTGCAGATAGTTTTTAAGAGAACTTTGTAAAGGTTAAAGGCTCTTTCTTTTTAGATCATTTTCAAGCATAGCATATGTAGGCTCACCTGGAGGCTTAGCTGTGGATTTGGGTACGTAGTTCTTCAGATTCTTGAATTTCGTGTTTGAAAGAGTAAACCACAACACAGTTGGGCAATTTGGACCACTGCTTGGGAAGATAAGAAATTCTTTCGGGGGCATGTTCGTGATTTCGTTAAAATCGATATGGGGGAACTCTAACCCTGATTGCCATGCGTGAGCAGCTGCGGTGAGCAGAGGCTGATATAAAATTTATAGTTAAAGTAAAAAAATTTAAACAGTAAAGCTCGATCATTGGGATTTACCTGTAGGCCTACCTTCATTTAGGAATATTGCCTTACGTTAGATGCAAACTATCTCCGCAGAGAAATCGTGTCATGTGAAATTTAAACGCAAACTAACTTCGTAATTGAAGTCATCATCCGCCGTGTATGCATTGAAATCCAGTACGATCATGAGCTCTGTTCTTCTTTGAGGACGAAGAGCAACGTCAGTTGGAACATTTTTCAAAATTCCTTTAGAGAAATCAAGTTTAATGAATAAAGTATAAATATTGTTATTCGATTCATTTTATTTATAGGTCTTTTTTGTAAGAGCTTGATCTCGTTGTGTTATAGCTCTGTTTGCAAGTCTTCAATCCAATTGGGCCACCAGGGCGAGCAGACTGCATGGCTTCATGCGCGCTGTGTTCACTCCCTAGCATTTTTATTCTGTATTTTTGCGAGTAAGCGACGAAGCTGCCCTAATAAGCTCGGCTATAGTGACCTCAAAGACACCACCAGTCTACCATTGCCTAGGTTTACATTTCATGAGACGATAAGCTGAACAGTATAGTTTTATATTTTTGTTAAATTATTTGGTGCACACCGTACAACTTCCTTAACATTATCGTCGCATGCAAACCAAAATATAATGTCAATTGATAAATTTTGGTAAACCAGAAGCAACTATAATATTCTTAAGTCTGGACTCCTCAAATAGGCTCATGTGAAGTTGTGAAGCCTGAGCTTGCATGCTTAGCACGGTATACCTGCATCTGCAAATGAGAGAACATTCTTTTTAGTCGTTAACTCTTTGATATCATGCAGTCCAAATGATTTCAGAGCATGAGCAGCAGACCCTAAAATAACAGGTAAACAATCTGCGCTCTATATGATAGACCTTACTAAGCAGGGCCGAAGTCGGCGCAAAATGTAACAGGAAGTGGGCAATTTACAATGAGTCAAAAACTTCAATCATACGATATGTTTGGGTTACGGCCTTGAGCATCAATTAAGCACTCTTCAGAATCAGATCAGGCATTGACAAAAAGAAGGTTATAGTGCCCAGTTCCCTTTTTTGGCTACGACATGGCGTAGCGGTTCCGCTCGCAGTTGACAGATCCTACGTGACGGGTTCGATTCACGGCTGGTGCCGATCGCATGATTTGACTTAACCGGGTGGTTGCTGACTCGAAGAGCGCAAGCTCACTTCGCAGTCTTCCTCAATTACTGTTGAATTTTAAGTTCAATATAATTTGAAAACACCACTGTTACGAGTTACAACAAGTATTGGCAAACAAACCTTTTTGTTCGGGTAAGTTAAGTGGATTCAAATGATGACGATCCACTTTCTCCATTCCAAGCACGGTGTTAAATACTTTCGCTGTCCGACCAACAATGGCATTTCTCGAATGGAAAAAAGGAATTTTTCTGGTCCAGAAATATGTGTTTTTACTAGCCTGCAGCAGCTGTATTAAACCGAGTATTGGTAAAATTACGTACCCTATAATTTTTTCGAAGAACGATGGCTCCGGTTTTTCTCTGGCGGACAGAGTAGGTACATTCTCACCATTTGCAATAGCAACAACATCCGCATCCTTGAGTTCAGCATTCCATTCCGAAGCTAAAGAGTTGATAAAAAAAAAAATAATTTGACATGGTCAAAACTTTTCGATTTTTAGAACAACTTACCAAACACATCAGCTTCATCATCATCGTCTTCATCATCATCATCAGAAACAATCTAAACAAGTAAAGCTAAAAAATAATGCGATCTCGACGAAGACTTGGAAAAAAAATTCCAGCATAGAAAAGCCAGAAGATAAAAACAAATATTTACGAGTAGTCAAGTGTAGGCTCACCAAGTGAAAGTTGCAAAAGCCAACACAGTACACTACCTAACGCACCTCAAAGTCCACCCTCGCAATGGTCGGACGTAGGCCTAACTGTGCTGAAATTTCAAGCCAGTAGAGCTTGAAAAAACAATTGCAAAACTACTTACATCGGCAGGATCTTCAGACTTGCCATCAGTACGTCGATGAAGTCTTTCCTGCTCTTGAAACATAAAATTACGTAATTGATAACGAAAGCTAGTGTCAAACGGTAACGTTTTGCAATTCTTTTGCGCATTGCGCTGCTTTTACCTGCGCACAACAAGCCACAATTTTTTGCTCCAAGCGTGTTGCTTTTTACCGTTTATCGATCACACGAAACCTTACGACAAATACTTTCATTTTAATCGGGTGTCGCGTTGTCGCCTGTCGCGTGTTGACAAAAGCATTAATTTAAGCATGAGAGTGTTTTGTTTAATGACGACGATTGTTTAACAATAACATGTGCCAGGCGTACCTGAATAAACTCATAATCAGAAGGCAACGGTCGTCGGCCGTTTAGTCTGATCGAATGCGCTTCCGTTTATTAATTAGACTTACCGATATAAGATGCTAGGTCTTCATGCATCTCCACCCCTCTTGCAAGAAAAGAGTTGAGTAAAATGGAAAAAGCGCATCCGGTCATTGCGATGGTGAAATGCACCGGGAATTCCGGAAACTTATTCACAAGAATTCCAGAATTCCAAGTAGAACCTTCTTGTCCGGTCTTCACGTTGATTCCGTACGATGGGATGCTGATTTCGTAAGGGGTTCTTTCAACGTAAGCTAAACGCAAGAACATAAGCTGACTTGCACAACAGACCAGTATATAGGCCAATCAATATCCGAATTGCATTATCAACGTCTGTTTCATTTCGCCACAATTTTATAAAATTGTGATATGAAATATGTAGCCTAAAAGTTTTTCCACAAAACAAGAAGCTTGAGTCTATTAAAATCCGTTTAATACATCGCTATTTGATTTTTTATGGCTGCATCATAAAATATTAGGCCCAGCAGCGCACAAACATAGAGAATAGACTTACATAAACATGAACGCGTGCAGTAAATTGACATACAGCAACGCTAATATTACCGTGATATTGACAGGCTTTCGCTCGGTTTTTCACCTGCAGAGCGACTAGAACAGGGAACGGTACATCAGCGTTCTCCACATACGGGATCATATCGCTCAAAGTCTTGTTCATCTGCAAGATATTAACGGTTAAAGTTGTAAGCGAGCCGGTCTAGTTCAGTCCGAACACGGCCCAAAGTTAAAATATAAGATCAAACTAGCCTCAAAAGCAAATTTTTTAGAAGGCCAACAGGCCTAAAAAGCACGAAGATTAAGTTCGGCTCAAAACACTAATACTTAAGACCCGAATTTTTTCTTTAACTTACGTCCAAACCAGGCCTAAATTCAACTCGGAAATCCTGAATAAAATATTAGGCTATAGGGTTATCCTTCAAATATTTTCCTTTTTATACATAGCCTAGAATTTTGGTTTTTTTACTAGTTTCACCTTTTTATCAAGCATCTGTCTTCCAACCAAGTAGCCAGGAAAGTAATTGACAAATGTGTATGGCTGAGAGAATTTTTTTTTCGTATCACTCAAATAGTCACTGAAAAGTAAATAAGTCTTGTAAACATATACGGTTGCGCTAAAGATTAAAAAAAGGACGGTGCTTTTGTCCAAATGCGCCCCATAAGTGGAATCACATTGCAGAAGAGAAAACCTGAAGGATGACTTTCGCCGCATTTTAACACGAATCTGTGTAGGAATCAACGAAATTTTAAAGCCATGACACAACATTGTGCCAACATCATGGCATTGCAATTTTGACCTGATATGCCTCTTAAAACTTGCAAACTCCAGGTGAAAACTATAACTTATTCCCATTTCATTACTTTCTAGAAACTTTTAAGTTTTGGATTATAAGGGCTGATTCAACAAAATTATATCTCCCGACAAAATCACCCAATTTTTTTCCAAAATCATTTCATTGCAACGATATTCTATCGCATCAGAAAAAATCAAAAATATTGGGAACAAATGCAATCAGTTAATACAAAAACAGGAAAAGTTAATTAGCATGACATTATAATATATTAAGCTAATTTGTCACATACAGATAAGATTTCATGGTTAGTGGGTTAACCATATCCATATAAAGGTTGTATCGGAAGCGATCCCGAATTTTGTCGTGGAATGCTTTCTGTTCATTTGCTTTCATCCCACCCATTTCATAAGCACTAGCCAAATACCTGCAATATTAATTTATTTATTGATGCATACCGTAAAAGTTTAATGTCCGTTATACTTCTAACTTTACATCGCAACAGTGCAGTTGATGCTACTCGCATTTGGGCCTGTTCATTGTTCATGTCTTCCACTTTCATTTATTCAGTAGTATTCTTTGACCCACAAGCCATAACAAAGTTGCAATTGCAAGCTGAAATAAACTGAGCGCAGAAATGCCATCTTAAACTGATGGATTGCCTACGAAACATAAAACTTCGCCAAGTTGACACAAGTCGCCGTTTGGAAATGATAATTTAGGTTTTTCCGCATGTTTTTTTGGCCAATGTTAGGTTTTGTCCAATATATTACGTAGGATATTCCGTATATACATAAAAAACGACTGTGTTCTGTAAAGTAGTCGAAAAAAAAATGACGCAAAATATATGCTGTAGGATATTTCCTTTACATTAAATAGGACAAAAGATTGCTTCAATTAGTCAAAAAATATAGGCCTAAAGGCTATTGTAGCTTTTTGTCGTTAGTGCAAAAAGTTTCGCAAATTAATTATAGAAAATATTCAATGTTATTTTGCGTCACTTTTTTTGACTGCTTTACAGAACAGACAGACTTTATTTTTTTGTCCTTTACATATATACAGGTAATTACTTTGATTAATTTGATAGCATTTATTTACAAAACTCCAATGGTCCGTTTCAAGCTTACGCGATCATCAGGGAGCCTTATTCAATATATTGGACAAAATGTAACCTAAATTGGTCAAAAAAACATGTGGAAAAACCAAAATTATTTTTTTCCAAACAACCCCTCATAGTTTTTGCAAACTTGGTTGCAGAAAGTTATGCAAATAAGCAACCGCTTTTGCACCGGTTGCAAATATAAAACTCGGAAACATGCAGCAATTACTTTATCACGATTGGGCGTGTTGAAATTATTGTATTTGATGTTTTGCTATGTCTCAATTGGTCAATATTTGCCTATAGGCTGTTGTACTTTGCAAATGAAACTGAAATTTAATTGGCACACAAATTGTAGAGCTCTTTCCCAGCTGAAAGGCTCAAATTTTTGAATTGCGATCATTGAATTTTCTATTTTGGATTTTACGATAGGCTACTACTACAGCAGATATTCAATTGTCAAACGGGGTTAATAATATCAAATACGGAAAGTTTGATTCTCGACGTGATTACACTCTACGTCGAAAAATGCAGTAAATCTCAAAAATTGTGCAACGAAGTAAAAGCATAAAAGCCTCCGGCTACTACAGGAAACAATAATTATTGTCGTGATCCACATTTCAAGCCGTATAATTTTGCAGTTTTCTTAAAAAATAATTTTTAGACAAAGCATTGACTTTTTTGATTACATATCTTTAATGATGATCAGGGTCGTTGAGAGGAGGTTCCAAAGGGTGCCTTTGGTACCGGGCCGGTAATTTTCAGGGGGCCCGTAATTTCGAATGTTGCGGGTAAAAATTTGACATACTAGGCTTGAAAGGGCAATTTTAGTCTGAACGCAGACAAAACCATTCCACGCCACCAACAACCGGTAATACCCTCACTCACACCTAGCGTACTACCCCTCTCCCAGTCAGTGTCACAGCTAAAGTAGCCTACCAACCACAAAATATCATGTGTGTTCTGACTCCATTATGCAACCAACTGAGTGTGGCATATTGGAGTATAACTACTATTGTTTGTAGATGCGTTGTTGCTATCTTGACGTAACAAACCATCAACCTCACCTCAGCTCACCTCATAATTGTTTAGTTACAAAGCCAAATAAAAGAAAGCAACAGACAGGAAGATTTAAGCAACTCTGAATTTGACTGGTTGTTATGGGTTTTGTAAAGGTCACTCCGAAGTTTAGGGTTAGGATTTGGTTGCGGGATAGATGGCCTATATGTTATGAAATATTGGTACGGCGTGCTCTTAACAATCCCAACTCTCAGTATGGCTTTTTAGCTCTCATGATAAGTTGAAGATTATTACTTTGACAATATACGTTTAACTGTTTAGATAAAACGGTTTTTCTTTGGATGTAAACAGTAAGCACCACCTGCTTAAAAGTTTTATTGACCTTTTTTTGCTTGTTAATCGATTCCGATATAACAAAGTGCCTCTTCCAAAGAACCACCTTTTGGTATCACTTTTGGCAGAACATTCTTTTTGTCACTTTGCGGGGGCCCAGATTAAATTTTGGTACCGGGCCCGGGCTTGGCTCTCAACGGCCCTGATAATGATTTATAACACCAGGGACCACTTTTCATGTACTCTCGCGATTACACCTAAAAGCTTAACATTAGCACTGCTGCACAAAACAGTGTTAAGAAGAGCGTGCGTGGGCGTTTACTTTTCTATTCTAACTTTTAAATCAGCGCAAGTCTAGCACTCCATCTATGGGACAAGAGAGAGTTTCTGCGCCTGTGGTTAGTATTGTTAGAGCGTTTTATCCAAGCAGTTAACACAATAGTTCAACTTTTATCCGTTATAATTACGACACGCCTAAGCGATACCGCGTGTTAGTAATAGAATCCGCGTGACGGGTTTGATTCGCGGCGGGAGGCAATCGCGCCTGACGCATAGTGCGGATGGTTGCTGGCTTGAAAAGCGCTTACTCATTTTACAGTCTCCCTAAATCGCAGTTAGATTTTAGGTCCAATCATTTTGAAAACAACCGCAGTTAATTATTCAGGAGGTTATTAATTATACCAAGAAGAGCCAGACAATCCAGTAGCGTAAGTGATAACGTCCAGAAGTCCTGCGTCTTTTAAGGCTTCCATGGCACCACACATCCCTATAACAGCACGATATCCTCCTCCTGAACCAACCAACGACACGATCGGAGTCTAGGAAGAAGATCTGTTAGGGCTTGGTGTAGCCATATTAGCTGTTTCACAGTCTTTAGTCTCGGATCAATAAATATAAGATGGGTGGAAACATCACAATGAAATAGACGAAAAGTACGAAACTGCAGCACAAGTGAACATGTAAATACTCAATGTAAATCAACAACACAACGCTTGTTGATTTACATAGAGCATGCATATGTTTACTGGTGCTGCATTTTCGTAATTTTCTCCTATTTCGTTATTCTTGGATCTGAAAAGAAGAGATAATTCGCAAAGTATCTTTTCTCATGCAGAACCTTCAACAAACTGGTTAGTAGTAACCACTTTGCAGTTGTCATCTCGTCGAGAATCCTTTTGACCGGTTATTTCAATTCCGTCTTATCGCATGTAACTTAGGATTTATTGCAAGTTTATTTAAGCTTTATACTAGTTGCTCACCTCAAGCAAGTTTTTTGGTCCGTCATCTTTAAGCAACTTTTTCAGAGTTTCAAAGACTACAGGAATCCGTTTGTTACGGAAAGCCTTCTCCTCATTGGATAAGCCAAGAGAGTAGCGAAAATCAGGAGAATCCCTGTGAAACACAAAAAGTTTTCATTCAGTATTCTTGATTCATCCAAAGCGTACACAATAATGATAGCTTTACATATTGGCTCATTATAAACTTCAACAGTTGTGCCTTCCGCAAGTTTAAGTAAGCCTAGCTTTTACCGGCTTGTTTCCACACCATATTTTTCGACTTTCGAAGATATAAAAATATGTGCTTGAATAGGGGTAAATCCAGCAGGGGGGTGGGGGATGCATCCCCTCCTGCCAGCCATTTCCAATTATGTTTTTGATTGTAGGTAATTTATCCATAATTTCGAACCTCTTCGAAGACTATAATATAAAGCTTTATGCGCTTTATGCACGCATAAATCGAAATGTGCGAACAAAATGCATCACATTTGGTGAAGAAGTAGGGGCAATTAGGGAATTGGGGCAAAAAATTTAAAGAAAAATTTGTCTAAACATAGCTCAAAAAGCACTAAAATGGCCATTGCAATATGTAAATTTTCAAAAGTTTTCCGAGTAGGTATGCTCCTGAACCCCCATAGATATATTTTTGTTCCTCAATTTGCGCCAAATTAATTCTACGGAAAAAATTCATCTTCAAAATGTAAAAATTTGACGTTCCCTTCTTGAAAAATGTTTGAATACTTCCCTGACCTAAACACATTTTCAAAATGCTTATTTTTTATGTTCTTATGCGCTTGTTTATGCGCTTTTCGGGTTTAAGCGTACTTAATCAATAAAAAAATCAATTCTTCATGATACTCGCGGCATTATTCATGATTAGGGATGTGCCGAGTCGAGTCCGAGTACTCGGCCGAGTAATAAGGCATTACTCGGACTCGGCCGAGTCCGAGTATTAAACCATTATCATTTTGACCTTTTTTTTGCTTTTTATCCGAATTTGAGTCGAAATTAGGACTTCTACGGACGTGTTGACCTTTTTTTTGCTCTTCACCTAATTTTGAGTTCATATTTTGATGTCGTAGATACACGGACTCTCGGACTCGGCCGAGTAATGACGTGAATACTCGTTACTCGGCGAGTCAGAGTAATTTTCCTTGAGGCACATCCCTACTCATAATGCGTGTAACAAGTGGCGGGGCCAATTTTTGCGCTTGGCAACACCACTCCAAAGAAATATCGCAACGTTGGTGAATCTTTAGCGACACTATGTCCGCGGATCGAACTCAAAACTCCCGCGCCGATAGCAACGTTTTTAACCACTACGCCAAGTGCTCGGTTGTATTAAATAAACATTCTACTTAATTCAAAACTGCACCCCCCCCCCCACCAATGTTTTCTAGATCTGCTTCTGTGCTTAAAGGTAGTGGGGCCTTTTTAATGAGGTCGAAACTAATCTACAAAATGCATCTGTGGGATAAAAGCACTCAAAGATGAACTTCAATATTTTTATCTAATTAAGTATCCATTGCAAAACTGCGTAGAGATGGTGAGTCTTTTGTCTGGAATGGGACAAATCTCTCTAAGAGTAGACTCAACTACAGACTGCCAGCAGGGCCGTTGAGAGGGGGGTCCAGGGGGTACCTTTGGTACCGGGCCCGAAATTTTTAGGGGGCCCGAAATTTTGAAAATGCCGCGCGTAAAAATGGGCATACAAGTTAGCAAGGAAACTCTGGTAGAGTCTAGACTTAATGAATGCAGGCAAAGTCACCCCTCGCCACCACCTACTGGTAAATGGTAATACCCTAGTCAGAATAACAGCTAAAGCAGCCTACCAAAAAAGTCATAGGAGTTTCAACTCCATTGATAATAATGCAACCAACTGAGTGTGATATTCCGAGTGTCGCTGCTTTTGATATTAGGAGTGTCATTGCTAAATTGGCATAACCACTAACAGCACATCTTAATTTTATCTAGTTTCAACGTCATTAGAAAGAAAACGACAGAAAGATTTGAGCAACTCTAAATTTAATTAGTTATTTTTGGGTTACCGTATGTGAAGATCATTTATTCGATAAGGATTTGAATTTGGTTAAGGGATAGATAGGCTATAAATCTGATAAATAGCACAGGCCTACAGTATAATGTGCCTTAACAATCCCAACTCTACTACTACTAACTCTTAGTACCGGTATCAAATGGCTTTTCAGGTGTCATGACAAGTTGACTGCAGCAGGTCAGAGAATTCCATGATATATATCATACAATCGGAAATGTGTAGTAGGCCTGATTATACTCTTTTATATATGGCTGACTTCACTACGAAATTTTTACTGAAAAAAAAAACAAAAAACCTTGCAATGTTCTACTAACTCATCATCTTTAAGTGACTATCCTATAGCTTACTTGTTCAAGCACCAAGATCTTTGCCAACTGCAAAGTTTTTGAAAATGCAATAGTGAGGAAAACTAAAGGAGTTTGAAAAAAAATGTTTGTTGCATTGTTACAGTAGCCTACTGCAGGGCTTCCCAAACTAGGGGTCGCGACCCCGCGAGGGGTCGCGTAACAAACTTCAGGGGGCGCAGGGAGTATACAAATTTTAAGCAAAGTATTGCGTATTATGTATAGTATGCTGTTGAGCTTTTTAAACTGGTGTAATTGCGCAAACATCATTCTTAACTTAGCTGTAGAATGCAGATTCTGGCCAATCTCTAGGCTAGTAGGAAATAGTGAGGCAGCAGATGAGTGCTGTAGTTTTATGTATAAATTGTTTTGCTTCGTCACATCGGTATCACGTGACGCGGCTGAACGCATCTTTTTGTTTCATCGCTTCGGTTTGCGACGCCATGTAGAACACTGCTGGCGAGAGGCTAGCACCGGTAATTAAAAACTATTTTAAGCAATGGATAGCTGGTTAATCAATGGTTAGCATTAAAGCCGAATATCCACCATTATCGGACTCGGCAGCAACCACACTCCGGCCGATTGTCTCGACATATCTGTGCGAGTCTGCATGTTTAACGTTGACGGCAAAACATCGTTCCGGCATAAGCAACATTCAAACCATCTCGAGACCGGCATTAACAAATATTGAGCCGCAGCGGGATTTGGTTTGTAGGCGAAAGCAATCGCACCCATCACATTACATAAATGTGTTTGCTTTTTTGTTTTTGGTTTTAATAAGCTACTTAAGTGTAAACTAGTAGGCATTGCAGACATCAACAGCTCAGGTGGCCGAGAGGTAAGAGCGTACGCCACGGTAACTGCAGCCTTGGGTTTTATCCCGAGTGGGGTCAAACCAATGACTTTAAAATTGGTATTCACAGCTTCCCTGCTTGACGCTCAGCATTAAAGCGACAATGTGGAGAGCAAGCCGGCGAGTTTACATGTTGTGCCGTTGGGAAAGGCACTTGATGGGGTTCCCTCATCTTCGTGTGATAGACAGATGGCTGGCAACTCCTAAGTGAGCTCGTAAAGCGCATTGATCGCTTTCTGGTGATTGGAGGATGAATATGCTGCAAAAATGAAAAATCAATAAATAAATAATTGAGGAGCGGCAGCTTGTTTTTAGTTTTCGTCTTCCAATAATTATCACAAATGCATATTTTGCAAATGCATATTTCTCATTTTAACCGTGAAGGGTCGCGAATAATTTCAAAAGATTAAAAAGGGTCGCGAGCGAAAAAGTTTGGGAAGTCCTGGCCTACTGCACAAACATACAGCTACAATTTCTGGAATGCTTAAAAGTGGTAGTAGTGCCAAAACAGTGTTCAGTTCATTGTTGTTTACGCAATTACGTAGAACTGGTAATTTTTGTTTTGGGCGGTTTGTTTATTACGTGAGCTGGTTCATCAGCCTAGCAGAGTCGTTACCCCTACCAGATTGCAAAAGTTTTACATTTAGATGACGATGCCAAAATTGTTAAGTACCGGTACAAGTTCTGCAATTTTGAGGAGCAGTGGCTGAGTGGTGAGCGTAACAGATTCAAGTCATATGTAGTTGGTGTTGTGCTGCTTCTGTTGTAGAACCAGTGATTTTTTTTTTTTTTTTCATATCTTATATACCGGTATGTGTTTATTAATTATTATTGACATATGTGAAGTAACAAAAATGCAAGCTGAAGTTTCACGTATATTTATCATGTTAAAGCAAAGCATAGGAATGTGCTCTTGCTGGTTTGCAGACGAGCACTTGGAGAAGAGCGTTAGTTGTCGCGATCCCCAAACCAATGAAACCTGTAGAGAACCCCAAGAGCTATCGCCCCATCTCTTTGCTCTTTGTCCCCTACAAGATTCTCGAGAGGCTCATTTGCACCCGTATCGAGCCCATTGTCGACCCGCTTCTTCCTCGGGAGCAAGCTGGGTTCCGACAGGGGAGGTCCACAGTAGACCAAACTGTTCTACTTACCCAACACATCGAGGACTCATTTGAGACCAAGAAGAAGGCCGGTGCTGTTTTTGTCGATCTGACAACTGCTTATGACACTGTCTAGCATCGTGGCCTCACCTGTAAGCTGCTGAGGCTCCTTCCTGATAAACACATGGTCTAAATGATTATGGAACTTATTCGGAATAGAAGTTTCACCCTTTCCATCGGCGACAGCAAGCGAAGCAGGCTACGACGTTTGCGAAATGGTCTCCCACAGGCATCAGTCTTGGCTCCCCTCCTTTTTAACATCTACGCATACGATCTGCTTTCCACAATTTCCCAGAAGTATGCGCATGCCGACGACCTGGCATTGATGCATACCTCGAAAGACTGGAAGACTTTGGAGGGCACTCTAAGCCAAGACATGACAACACTTTCAGCGTATCTCCAGACTTGGAGGCTGAAGCTCAGCCACACTAAGACGGTGACGACGGCCTTTCATTTAAACAACCGAGAGGCGAAACGTGAGCTCAAAATCTTCAACAACGGCAAACTATTGCCATACTGTCCTACTCCAACCCACCTTGGTGTAAAGCTGGACAGGTCGCTCACTTTTCGTCATCACCTAGAGGCATTGCGCAAGAAACTTTCCACTCGCGTCACACTGTTGAGGCGACTTGCAGGCTCGGGATGGGGTGCAGGAGCCAAAACATTGCGAACAGCCGCCTTGTCCCTGGTTTACTCCACAGCTGAGTACTGCGCACCTGTTTGGTGTCGTAGTGCTCACACTCGGCAATCGACAGTGTTTTAAATGACGATTTGCGCATTGTCACTGGATGTCTGCGACCCACTCCAACGGACTACTTGCCAATCCTCGCAAGCATCCAGCCAGCTGAGCTTCGCCGTCGAGGAGCGACACTCTCCCTGGCTAACCACGCCACCCTTAACCCTGATCATATTCTACATAAGCAGCTGGTCGGGAAACAAAATGCGCACCAGGGAAGGCTCAAATGAAGACGCCCGTTTGTACCCGCTGCACAGAAACTACTGGATAGTCTGACCGAATCAGACATTCGCGCAGCGCAATGGATGGATTATGTATGGAACATGGAGTACTTGAAAAGTGCATTAAGGCTTCATGCTTTTATTCCCATGGCCAGTCCTAAGCCTCTTGAAATGGGTTTGCCCAGAACATCTTGGGTAAAACTGAATCGTCTGCGGACTGGCGTAGGGCGATTCCATTCATCCATGTACAAATGGGGTGCTGCTCCTTCACCGAATTGTGAGTGTGGTGCCTCTGAGCAAACTGCAGACCACATCATTTCTACATGCCCCCTACATTGTGCACCAAAAGGAATACAAGGTCTGTTGGTGCTGGATGATGACACCCGACGCTGGCTTAAAATCAACGCCGTCAACATCTAAACCGTCGGAAGAGGATGCCCAACCACACGACGAGACGAGTTCTAGGTTGTAAAATATGATAAGCACAAATGATTTGCTACAATTTCTGCAATTTTTAGCAAGAGTGGCTCAGTGGTATGCTTAATGGATCCAAGTCATGTAATGCAGTGAGTGTTATACAGTTTGCGTAGTAGAGCCAGTGATTTTTAATTTTTTTTTTGCGTATTAAGTGTTTATTATTGACATTAAGTTTGTTCGTCTTTCGTGGACAGAGGACCGTGGGATTGCGCCATGGAATTTTAATCAGCTAAAAACCTTATGACAGAGTAGGCCAGGAATAGATAGTCGCCCCGCGGGCGTCAGTATAAGAATGATGTTTAATGTTTTATTGTTTTTTCTTGTGCTTATCTTTTTCTCGCGTAGATAAGGCCAAATAAACATTACTTACTTACTTACTTGACATACGTAAAGTAATCAAAATGCAAGCTGAAGTTTCATGTATATATCGTGTTAATGTTTACAAAGCATAAGAATGTGCTATTGCAGACATGTACTAGCTTGTAAAAGTTAAACCAGCGTAAATAACAACTTTTGATTAAGTTGTTATGCATTGAACTCCAGAAAAGTTGTTTCAGCTTTTCTTTTTTTAAATGTCATCCATTGCAATGAACATAAACAGTATTCGTCTTCTTTCTAAACTTGCAGGTGCTTACTAAAGTGGGCTGTATACAAGTAGAGACAATTATGTTGTTCATTGTTGTAAAAGCTGTTATGTTAATGTTCATGGTTGCAAAAGCTGCAAATGGAAATTGTATTTACTGCGTAATGTACTTTGCATATATGAGCAATATCAGAACAGATTACTTAAGCATTTTTTAATAGTCTAATCAGTTACGTATGGTCTAATGTGTTTGTGGACCAACAGAGGCTAGCAAAGGTTTAATACACTGCTGTGCTGTGAGTTAGCTAAATGATACATTTTAGCTAGGATACCTAAACAGTAAGCATTACCCGTTCAAGAGTGCAGTATCATTGACTTTTTTTTGGTTGTTAATCGATTTCGATATAACAAAGCGGATCGTTTGGCAAATCATCCTTTTATCATTTTTGTCGGACCATTGTTTTTCTCATTTTGCAGGGGGCCCGGTTTTAATTTTGGTACCGGGCCCGGGCTAGGCTCTCAACGGCCCTGACTGCCAGCAATCAACAGAAACAACGGGTTTTCTTTTTATAGGTTTTGCGAAACAAGTGTTGGTTGAGCCGTTTGAGAATGAAGTTACTTGAATTTTCAAACAGCTCCATTAAATATTTGAATTAAAGGAAATCGAAAATTCTTGTCACTTGCTTGAACCCTTCGCGTAACATAGTCACTATGTTTCTATTTACCGTTTCATTTTGCTGATCTTGATGTCAAGTTCCCCATTCTAAAACAAATAGAGTAAGAGAAAATTGCTATTCAAAAGAACAGGGTAGACCTATTCAAACATGCGTGATATAGGGGCGTATACAAACTTTCTGTTCGAGGGGGAATTTGCGTAATAATGCATAAGCATTGGACATTTCAATTAAAAAAACTGCTCAAATAATGCTTAAAAAACCACAGAACTGTCTGGTGTTTATGGGCGTTAAGGGTGGGGATCGTCCCTGGCTTGAAAAGACTGTTCCAATGGCTTAACTCCGTTCAGAGCAACTGAAATGTTTATACACTTACGTTTTTTCCAAACACCAAAGTCTTGGCAACCACTGTTCCATCATCAGGCAGTTTTGAAACATTAATGGTTTTGGTTCCAATGATATCATCAGAGTCGTAATCGCGATCGGAAAGCTCGATCTAAATTTTTTGACGTTATATTTTTAATCGGCAAGGGCGCACGCAGAAGTTTGAGGCGACACGCAAAGGGAGCTTTCCACATTAAGGCAAAAACGTTGGTGCAAATTTTTTTGACATGTTTCAGTAGGCTTACTTCCTGAGAGGGAAGGCGCTTTTAGACGATCTCCCTGCATTCGCCACTACCGACCGACCCCAGCTAAGAGCTAACGTGAGGCTTTACACATATTGTTCTTATTATGTTCAAATGACATTGCATGTAAAAATGAGTTTGAATCAATACTTCGCCGCCATGGATGACCAGTATACGCTATTACAGTAGTTTTAAAGTTAAAACATGCAGGTAAACAGACACTACCGTATTTTACGGACCACAAAGCGCACTTTAATTCCTTTCTTCTCAAAAATTGATTGTGCGCCTAATGTATGAATCAGATAGAGCTTTCCGTATTCTTGCCATTAAAACGTTGTAGTTTAGTAAGTTTCATACCATACCCCGATTTACAAACCGTTGCGTCTAATAGCCCAGTGCGCCTTATGTATGAAAAAAAAAACAACTACAATTAATCAAAGCAATAATTTATTGACAGTGTGCTTTATGGCATGTCAAATACGGTCAGTAAAGAAAAGTATTGTCAGCCTTGCTATACACAGCCAATCAATCCAGGCTAGACTTTCTCATCTAACAGATATTACAGTTTTTAACAATACATTAAAGTGGCAGCAATTATAGTTCAATGAAGTATTGCAGCAGTAAACACTCAAAGAAGTAAGCCTAGAAATGTATATCCAAATGTGCGAATAATAAGTAATTAATAAAACTGAGAAAAATATCGGAGAGCTTTTTTTAAGAAAGTCTCAAAAAAGCGTGATCATACATCTACAGTAATATTAAATGTCTGCAAGTGTAATTGCTTCTCTTCAAAGAGTTATATAACGATTTTTTAAATGCACGTAAGGTTTGTGGTAGACAAATTACAGCAACAAGGCTTTATACAGATTAAATTTTTATTTATTAGAGAAAATTAACTACTTTATAATACTCACGTCTTCAAAATTAAAAACCGTTCAACAAAACAGAAAGACGATTTGTCTGTCGATCTTTTGCTATCGTAATGGCTAGCTAAGCGTTTTGCGTATTTTTTGTGCGTTTTATCTGAGTCATTGAGAAGCAATTTTGTAGAATCCTATGAAGCGCCGTTTGGAAAAAAATAATTTAGGTTTTTCCACATGTTTTATAAATTAGCTATAATGGCAGCGCAAAACATATAGGAAATTTTCTATATGTTTTGCATTGCTTTTTTTGGGTAATTTATGAAATAATTTACCTTATAATATTGTATAGGAAATTTCCTTATGTTTTGCGTCAGTTTTTTCGGCTATTTTAAACCACATATTTGTCCCATATATGCACAGGAAATATCTTATATAACATATCGGACAAAATGTAGCTTAAATTAACCGAAAAAACATGTGGAAAAACCTAAATTATTTTTTTCCAAACGGCGCCTCATAGGTTCCTGCGAAATTCATCTTCGTAAAAATAGAAAAATTTTATGCTTGCTCGCTAAAACGCTTTATCAAAATCAAAAATTGAATCTTCATTATAGTCGCGGTATTACGCCGAAGCGTGTAACGAAACGAGCGGCAGGGTCCATTCACGCGGTTTAACGCCAGGGCAGCACAGCTCCGAAGAAAATGTCACATCGGTGGCGAGCCGTTTGCGACGCTGTGTGTCTGATTTAACCGTTCAGAGAATCTAACCCCAGACCCGCACAGATAGCGATGTGCTTAACAACGCCTGGTATTAATACAAATTTAAAAAACTAAACATTTTCGGACAATTCACATTTTCATCATCAGTACATCAAATCAAATCTTCATTATACTGGCGGTATACGCCGAAGCGTGCAACGAGTGGTGAGGCCTATCTCCGCAGCGTAGCGCCTGGGCAACACAGCTACGATGAAACGTCGCAACGGTGGCGAGCCGTTAACGACACAGTGCCGATTTGACCGGCCCGGGAATCAAACCCCACACTTCCCGCATCGATAGCGTGCACTTAGCATCTGAGCTAACCGGTCATCTTAAAGTCAATTTCAGTCAAGGCTTGAGGGTCTTCAGTTGAAGAAAGTGCTCTATGACGTAGCCAAATCATATTAACATCAATTTCGATATTCACCTTTGACTTTTTTAGTTTATCTTATATTCAAATCATCGTCTTGCTTTCAACAGTTATCATTGTTTACAAATGACGTCATGTCAAGAGGAATGGAAGGTAAGAGGCTATTTGCGAGTAAAAGCTAAGAAGCAAAGTTGTATCAAATGTAAACAAATTTATTTAGAGTAATTTTAACAAATTGAGAGATTGCATTAAGTTTATTGCAGAAAATTTCAATAAAATGAATGAAATAAACAAAATTAATGGGTCTTTTCTGAAACTAAGGTTTCGCTTTCGGTTTCAAAAAGCTTCTTTGTTAAAATTCACTCACTTTGTTTATTGTATTGCAATTTCTCAACTCATATCAATATAACATACTTAGGCTACATTAAGTAATTGCTAAAAAAGTTTCCATGTATCATCGGTAAATTTTAAAATTATGGGTATAATAAACATTCTCTTTTTGTTGATAAACGTTCTAAATTGTATTTTTGATCTTTATGTTGATCGTTTGTTTAAGAACAGAATATTAAGTTAATGTAAACACACTCGCCTCTTTGAAATATTGACACAAAAGTGCTTTTGACGTGGGTTACATTTTTTTTTTTCATTTAAAAGTCATTTTGGTGAACTTGAAAGTAATAAAAAATAAGGATCTCGCAAACATAAGGAGATTTTAGCTTTACAATAACATCAAAATCGAATCAAATCTTCATTATACTCGCTCCATTACGCCGTAGCACGTATAACGAGTGGCGCGGTCCATCTCTGCGGCTTAGTGCTTGGGCAACACAGCTCTGAAAAAACGTCACATCGATAGCGAGCCGTTGGACACTGTGTCTCATTTGATCGGCCCGAGAATCGAACCCAAGACCTTCCGCACCGATAGCAAGTGTTTAATAACAGCAGAGTAAAGGAGACCAGCAGTGGACAAATTCAGAGCAAGTAAAACCATGTCTTTGATCTTGAGCAGAGTGAGCTTACATCTACGCCAGTTCGGAGCAAAAGTTTTTGAAAAGGCAAACAACAATTGAAGGAATATTACACGGATTTTGTTTTAATTGCAATAAGGTGTTTTCAAAAGTTACATGCAAAATGTCCCATAGGTGAATTGTAATATTCTATGACAGGGGTTGGCAACGCTTTATTTTCATTGTGCCAATTCGTAAAATTTAATGTCAAAATACATGTTTGCGTGCCGACAAAAATTGTGTTATAGAACGGCATAAAAGAATACCCGCGCTTGCCGAACTGATTGGAAGAGAAAAAAAGGTCTTCACGTCTTCAGATGTCTTGTTTCCTACTGAAAACATCAGTGAAGAGCAAAAAAAGGTCTTCACGTCTTCAGATGTTAATTTTGACAGTTAAAAAAAGTTCTTCATGATGTATTATTTTAACATTTAATAAAAATGTTTTTGGAAAATTTTCACCACTCCGCGTGCCGAATAAAATCACGTCGCGTGCCATGATCAGCACTCGTGCCGGGGGTTGCCGACTCCTGTTCTATAAATTACTCTTGCACCTTGACCTCAACATCGGGACAAGAATGTGGTAAATTTTGAGTATTTGGTTACTCCGAAACAAAAAAATAAAGAAACGCAACGTAAAACAGCAAGAGTTTCGGTTTTTGCTACTCAGAACTTACTTAACTTTATAATATTAATTTGAAAATTCCTGGATATCTGTCAAGCGTTCATGAATAGGTCAATTGAATTCGCTTTAATCACTCAGTTCTTACATCTTACAATTTTGCTTTTATACTCTTACATAGTAACTACTTTGCATAAATTACAAGTGCATCCTAATTAGCGATGGCGTATCAGGATACTACATGGTACAGCTTCTCTGCTCGATCCGTACATTTTGGTTGCGGTTATTTTGTCCAATTTAAGGAGAGTTTTGTTCGAATAAATGAGATTATTATGAGCGAGATATGTGCTATAGTTTCGTTCATGGTACTTATATCCGAAGTAGGTCTAATTATCCGTTATCCAAATAAAGCGAATTTGACTTTGCATAACTGCAAGCGTTTTGCAGCAGAGAAGCTAAAAGTAACCTGTAGTCCTGTACTGGCCATTGCGTTCCTGTTCCAAACTACTTGTTGCAATACTGTAACGTCAGCAATTGAAATTATTAGAAAACCTTGCTTTATACTTTTTTTGCTTTTTAGAAGAACACCTTTAACAAACGCTGGGCAGTCATGATAATATGACAACACGTTTAGAGTGTCATGTTGCATCTTGCGTTACATACAGTACAACATCGAATCTTCGTTGCAGCATAGAGTTGTTACTTGTTACGCACAAACGAGTGGCGGGATCCATCTTCGCAGCTTATAGCATAGGCAACACAGCTCCGAAGAAACGTCGCAGCGGTGGTGAGCCTTTGGCGACAAATTGTTCGATTTGACCGTCCCGAGTATCGAACCCCAGACCTCCCTCACCAACAGCGATATGCCTAACAACTGAGCTAACCGGCCAGTTCCATACACCACAACCAGAGATGGGCATTTATCGCGATAATTTATCGGCGATAATTATCGGCGATAACTTTTTATCGATTATCGTTAACGCTCAAAATAATTTTGATTTATCGATTACCGTTATCGCTTTTGTTATATTTTTTGTTATCGCCGATAAATTATCGCGATAAACGATTTTCTATGCACGCAGTGTTTAAACTTCAACGTTAGTGAGTTGGCGCTATGGAAAAAACGCACGGTGTCCATTAAGACTTTCGTAATTTTTAAAAATTATTTCTTTGTTTGGCTTAATTTTACGGCAGAATCCGTGAACTGCTTTCTTTTCTTGAAAAATTTAGAAAAAAAAATTTTTGCAATTCGACTTACAAAAAAAAACTTTGTCAAACACATTGAAAATTTACCGCAACATTTATCGGAAAAATTTATCGGCGATAATTTATCGATTATCGATATCGCTTCAAGAAATTGAGATTTATCGATATCGCCCAGGGCTTTTTTGAAGTTATCGATTATCGTTATCGCTGTAGTACAGAAAGGTTTATCGTGCCCATCACTGACCACAACATACGCAACTCAAATTTGTTTTTGCAGTAGACTACAAGCATCACCTTAACTGGAAATCTTTCATTTGGCGGAAAATCTTTTGGGATCACGAATTTGAAGGTTTGTCCAATAAAACCTTGTGTTGTATTGTCCTCGATGTTACAGGTTTTGAACTCTTTCAGATGCTTCCTTTTCACCTTGGGGCAGAACACCCGAAATTGAGGATCTGGGGTGTCATCTAAAAAGTGTTGGTGTTATTATAACGCACAAAACAAAGTCTTGGGTGGATAAATTTTTCATTCTTATAATTTACAACAAAATTACGTTTGCGGATCAAGGGGTTGAGCTGAGGGGGCTCAAGTCAGCGACATGGTCTTACGGTACCGCGTAGGTTACAGATCCTACGTGACGGGTTCGATTCATGGCTGGAGCTCATCGCATGTGACGTGTATGCAGGTGGCTGCTGACTCAAAGCTTTTTGCAACCCCCCTCACTTAGTATAAAATTTTCTGTTCAATATCTTTTGAAAAACAAATGGAAAACAAAAAAGCTCCTCTCCTTCAATTTTTATTCACTTATGCATTAGTACTTATCGATACTTCTCGATACAAGAAAACGCAGGATAAGCCTTGTTTTTCAATTCTACTTCCCCTACGAAAAATTTAATTGCATTCCTGAATTAAGAAATTGCCAAACCTAATTTATTGTTTGAAACAAGATATAAAAAATCTTATCTTTATTGCACTCGCGGTATTACGCCGAAGCGTGTAACGAGTGGCGGGGCCCATCTCTGCGTCTCAACGCCTGGGCAACGCAGCTCCAAAGAAATATCGCAGCGGTGGCGAGCCATTGGCGGCGCTGCGTCCGATTTGACCGGCCCGGGAACCCATGACCTCCCGCACCAATAGCAATGCGCTTAGCAACTGAGCGAACCGGCCAGTGTTGTTACAAATCTTAATAATGATAACACAACTCACAAAAATCGCTGCATCCTACAGAGATTTTTCTGAATCCCAGTAATTCCACGCTCACTACAGTGCAAGGTGTAAAATTCAACTGAAAAACAACAAAATAGAATAAAAAAGGCAGCTGAAAAAGAAAACAAAAATAAAAAATAGAAAAGAAAACTAAAAAAAATGGCTAGCCATTAAAAAATTAGTAAAAAATTCTAGCTGATCAAATGCACCCCGAAGTGGATAAAATAACAAATATACTTGTGTCATCTTACGTACCACAAGCACAAAAATAATCACGATTAGTTGGTTATATATCAATCGGAATTTGCAACAAATGCCACCAATCAAGGCTCCGGAGCTCCACGAGTATACTGACAACGAACATCGTTCTTTTGACCATTTGACTTCATAGCAACGTAACTAAACGCCACATTGATGACAACCCCAAGTTTGGGCACACAATCAACCGGCGCAATTCCGTCGATGCAATCTCAACAAGACCACAACACAACTCTCTCGAGCTGAGCACCACGATGGCTTGCACGTCTTCACTCATTCCTGCTACAGACCATTTCTCTGCCCAGCACTGGAATCCTTCACCTGCAATGCCTCTCATTGCAGCAAAGGGGAGTACTGTGGCATCTTACGTACCACAAGCACAAAAATAATCACGATTAGTTGGTTATATATCAATCGGAAATTGCAACAATAAAGGCTCCGGAGCTCCACAAGTACACTCACAACAAACGTCGTTCTTTTGACCATTTGGCTTCATAGCTACGTAACAAAACGCCACATATTCACCAATCGATGTAATGCACAGTATATTAGGCTACAAGTAATAATAGTAAAAATTTTAGTCATTTGTTTTACTCAGAACTCTAGAACCAAACTTCCAACAGCAACACCCATTTTTCTTTAAAGCTAAAAAGCAAACACCCTCGATATTCAAGAAAGGACCAGATTGAAACCCACAAACCTTGCGTAAGCTCTCCTCTACTTTATTTTACTCATATTATGCACACACTGTATTATTACGCGCGCAAACAGATTAAAATTCCTACACAGAATACTGCATCGCCAATCTCAACCCAGTAACAAGATACCTTACAAACAACTTTTCACAATGCGGGTAGAAATCACACGATCATCATTTTAAAAAAAGATGTCAGCGCTAGTGTACCAGAGAGCTCAAACCAACTATGATAGAGTTTTCTACATTGAGGTACAATTTCGACTAAAATGTGGACGATCGGTCCCACTAAACACCGTGAAGGACTGAATCACAGCAAAAGAGCGACAGAGGACGACAAAGGACTTACTAAACACCGCAAAGTACGACAAAGGATTTCAAATTGATCTACTAAATACTGTAAAGAACGACAAAGGACTTGGAATCATACCATAACAAAGAACGACAAAGGACTTCAAATTGCTCTACTAAACACCGTAAAGAACGACAAAGGACTTGGAATCATACTATAACAAAGAACGACAAAGAACTTTAAATTAGGGTTAGGTTAGGGTTAAATTAGGGTTAGGCTTGGGGTTATCACGTACTTTGTCGTACTTTGCGGTGTTTAGTAAGTCCTTTGTCGCTCCTTTGCGGTGTTTCAGTGCTTTGCGGTGTTTAGTCGGACCGGTGGACGATCTGCCGTCAGTACAATAGTTGCAGTAGTGACATCATAACTTAACAGTGTTAACGGCTGATAGGAAACCTTACCCCAATTTTTCCTCTGAAACCTGAGTAATGAAGGCTTCAACCGGTATCGGGTGAGGCGTTAGGGGGTGATTTGGAGCCCCCTAGCGTAGGCCACGGTATGGCAGTAGTGGGAAACAATGGGGCAGTAGTGGGAAACAATGGCAGTAGAATTGCTTGAAAGCTACAGCAGCAGGAAGCACAAATTCAATGATTTTCTGAATACAAACCTTGATATCATCGTAAGGTTTTTGGAATTCTTCCTCAAATTTTTCAAACTCTGAAACTGATGAACTCATTTTTAATTAAAATTAAAGTTGCTTCAGTGCAAATTTTTAAAAAATAGCACGCTCCTCTAACCAGGTGAGTAAAAATGTAATCATTTTAGCAAAACAGGTTAATTTCACATTTTTAAAATGTACTAAAGCTGAATTTTTTATGCGCAATCGCGTTCTGCGGCGGCTGCGTAGCGTGTCGACACGAGTATTCATACTTTTGAGGGCTGGAATTTCAGACAATATTGTAGGCCTACTACGTTAACCCAGTTTCATCATTATTCTCGCCGTATTACGCCGAAGCGTTTGACTTTTCCTTTCCACAAAGCTCTCAAGTAGGTACTCATGTTGAATTCGTTGACGATGTGAATAGTTTTTGACTGGGCTGAGATGTTTATGTTAGCTTTTCCCCCAAAGCTCTTAAGTAAGTAGGCTACTTATTTTGAAGTTGTTGACCGGGCCAAGATGTTTTTGTTAGCTATCGTTGACCAGCTCTAAAAATTTCAAAAGTTTATTATAGCTCGTCGAAAACCATTCCGAATATGTCGCCCCTCTTAACGCATTTGTTTAAACAGAACCTGTAGTGAATATTCAAAAAGCTTGAGGCATAACTTTGAATATGGTAATAAGGCAAACTGAAGCTAGCACTGTAGGCTATATTTTCGGTTTTAGCTTTAATCATAAATAATTTACAAGATTAATTATCCCACAAGAAAAACGTTTGCTAAATCAGCGCACGAAGCTCTGCAGATTGTCAAGGCAATTTTTGAAGCAACACTCATGGCAAAACGACCTATATATTTCAACTTCACAGCCAAACTAACAAAGCGGTAAATAGCGTTGTTTTTTTGTCGTTCCTAGCGGTTGGTACAATCTGTTTTCTAAAATACGAAATTAAGTTATAAACAAACACGAATTATAAAAATAATCTTCAAAAACGAAATCTTGGTTGGTTAAAATCAAATTCAATTCATTAATTGAAATTCCTTATACAAAAACAAAAGGCATGGATTAACAATGAACTTAAAGAAATGCGCCCCTCAAAGCTAATTATAATAATCAGAGCCGTAACAGCAGCCCCCAAACCCTCTAACTGGGGGGTCACACTTCTCTGAAGAGGCTCCAAATTGTCTTAAAGAACCCAAAGCTGCATCAATTCAACAACGAAATTTTGCTTTGCAAGTCGCGTTGAATGGAATTTTTTGCGCTCAGATTCCATATTTCAGTTTTGAAATTTTTCGCTATTGTTTCCTTTTACGCCAAATAGCGTCATAAACTGCGTAACGATGTCATAAAGAATACACTGTGTGTAAGAGTGCGCGTAGGACTTGAAAAAGGAGGCCGGTGCAGAGTTGGATCCAATCATTTTTTAATTTTTAAATTCAAATTCATTAATTTTGAAAAAATGAAACTCAAATTCAATAACACCCTGTGAGCGGATTTAAAATATTATTTATTTTTTTTTTATTTAGTCGCATTTTTATCTTTCACGAGAAAGCGACGGGGCTTTATGCGAGCTCGCTTAGGAGTTGCCGGCTATCTGTCTATCACACTTAGGTGGGGAAATCCCGTTTCGTGCCTTTTCCAACGGCACAACAAGCAAACTTGCCGGCTTACTCCACACTGTTCCTTTAATGCTGAACGTCAAGTCGGCCATTAGATCGCTCTATCCACTCGCCCTATCGATCGGTAAATTAAATTCAATCCTACCCTAGTTCTGTGTAAGTAACCATAATCTGACACCGAATACAAAAGTCCATTAAATGAGGCTTTGCTAGTTCGACAACGTTTGCTTTTGAAATAGTGCAGGAATTGGACATTGGTCCTGTCTTCTTCAATCAAGTAGTAAGAAGAAAAAGAGAATGTTTATTTACGATGCAAATGTTAAACATGTAGTTTCTGAGGCAGAGATAAAGCAAACTTTTCTAAGCAACTGGGGAACAGGCTGTTTTGTCGGTACTAGAAAGTTTTCGTTAGCTGACATGTGATGTCGCTTCTGTCTTTTCATTGCTATTTACACCCAGTAGCTTCGTGCAAGAACAGCCATTGTTAGCTAGATGTTCTGGCAGTAGGCCTACCGCACACAGGTTCAGATCCTATGCGACGGGTTCGATTCACGGCTGGAGCCTACATACCGAGTGGCTGCTGATTAGAAAGGCACAAGCTCATTTGGCAGTCTCCTTTCAATACCGTTGAACTTTAAATTAATAGTAATAAGTGCTCGCTTGCCTCGCTCCTTGAATTTAGAAAATGCGTTGTTACTGTTACCAGCTCTGAACAAAGCTTCAGAAAACTGAAAGTTACTAAAACGCGTAATAGATCTAATATGGCATACAGCAGACCATCTTTTTACTTTTTATTTATTGGCATTTTTATCCACCTATCTTAGAAAGCGACGGGGCGCTACACGAGCTCGCTTAGGGGATGCCGGCCATCTGTTTACTACACTTAAATGGGGGAATCCCGTTTATTGTTTTCCCAACGGCACAGCAGGTGAACTTGACGGCTTGCTTAACACTATAACCCTTTAATGCTGAATGTCGAGTGTGGAAGCTGTGATTACCAATTTTTAAGTCATTGGTTTGACTCTGCTCGGAATCAATCCCTCAGTCTACCGATCAGGAAGCAGACAGTCCATACGCTATCGGCCGTGCGATTGGTTCTTTACTTGCCATGTTGTCAATTGAAAGTTAATGCGACCGATCTCTAGATTATAATGCTGTCGTAAGAGCATCTACGAACGAAAAAGTGCGCTCTAGATGATTTTAATAGTAGTGGATAAATGGGTGTAACAAACTTGTTTTGAAATTACACCTTCTATTTTTTCCCTGTGACAACGCGTATGTTTTGCGACAGTAATCGCATTGTGGTGAGACACTGAGCTGTTATCCCAGGAAAAACCTAAAACAAATTATATCGAAAGCTTAGTATAGGGGCCCTTGAAAGGATTTTGGGGAGGGCCCAAAGTTGAGCTGCTACGGCACTGATAATAATAATAATAACACATGTTTTTCGTAACCCGATTCCAGTTGCAAAAACATACTATCTAGCCGGTGTAAAAGTGACACATGACACATCAACACTAAGCAAATCACGAATTACTCATTAACAGCACAAAAAAGCAACACAGAAACGAAATTTTTGTTATTTTATGTAAAGGTAAAAATAATTATCATAAAACTTTTGACTGAGCGATGAAGGCTTGTACCTAAGTCTATCCAGTCTAGCTACAAGGCTAAAAGAGTGATTCAAGCTTACAACTCGATATAGAGAATTTCATTTAGGATTTAACTTAAATTTAACCCTCCAAGATCTTAAGCTAAATTAAACGTAATCAGAAAAATCTGATCACGAGTGGGATTCGAACTCACGCCCTTTTGCATCTAATGCTGTTGATTTTTACAAAAACTTTCGACTTAAAACTTTTACAAAACAAAAACTTTTGATTTTTACATCTAATGCTCCAATCAGTGCAATAGTAACCTTGATAAGCTAACATAAAAAAAATACACAAAAACATTAAAGCCATTGCTTTGCACTGTACAAACGCGCTGCCCACAAAACACAGTTAGTGGAGTATCTAGATGGCCGAAGCCCAGCATGCATCGACATTTTATCATCATTATTATGACATCATTACGAAAACTTTTTCAATTGAAATAAAAACAGATTTAAAAAATCACGCTAAAAATGTATCTTCTAAAAGCCTTAAAATTTTTCGTATTTTTACGTGCTCGAGATTTTATCGGTTATATTCGCTAATATAAGATGGCGTTTACAATTAAGTTGTCCCGCAGCCTAATTTAGCGTAGAGCATCACATATAAAGTAAGCTGAATTAACTGTACGACGTTTCTTGTGAGTAATTTCGATGACAAATGCGTCACTGTGCCGTCGTGATTAGTGCAAATGTTTACATTATTTACATTATTATGTCTTTTCAATCTTTTTTGATGGTGAAATGCTCGAAGTAGTTGAATCTCAACGCAGTGCTACAGAAGCAGGAACGTGTTTAGAGGAGTGCATTGTGCCATGCCTCTTGTCTTTGCCTTTCAGTAAAAAAGAACAAATGTTGCTAAGTGACTAAAATAATATGCCAGACGTTTTGATGGCTTTTGTAATTTATGGCCGTACAGAAGGTATTACAACCCTATAATTAGGCTATTATGCAAGTTGCTGCTCAGGCCTAATACTACAACCTATCCTTGTCAGACTGCACTGTTTACTGAAGATTACTCTTGTCAAATGGGAGTCAAAGTCCCCTATTTTTCGGTAAAGTGAGAACAACACAGTTGTTTCACGCTCTTGACTAGCTTCTCCAGCTTCTTGCATTGAGGCAAAAAAACGCACAGTAACAGCAGCAAACGAGTGATCAACTGATCAGGCAACCGCTTGAATCGAGGGTCTGCCTCTGGAGTGCTAAAACGTGGTTTGATTCCAAGTCGGGTCAACCTAACAACTTGAAAGTTGGCATACGCAACTCTGCTGCTTGACGTTTAGACGTTAATAAGATGGCATGAAGCATGCCATCTTCAATTTCTGTACCAACAAACGCATGCACATTAATAGGACAGTGTGGAGAACAAGCCGGTAAGTTCATGCGCATGGTTGCAAGGGTGGAATTTCCCCATCTTTGAATGACATAAAGATGGCCCTCAACTCCTAAGCGAGTTCGATTTAGCCGTTTACGACAATCGAAAACTTTTTTAAGCAGAAAAATGCGTTTGAAAGCTTTACTCTTTGCTCATGCTCGTTCTAGCAAAAAATGTCTGGTTCGATTTTTCGGTGACTCAAAGTGAAACCTTCAAGGATTTTTTGATATTGAAAAATACAAAGTCCCTTCGCAGTTTCCCGTCGGTGATGCTATGTTTATTGGATTATCGACAAAATAAACTGTTTTGTTTGTCCGTATGTCAAGCATTTTCGTGATTTAATTATTGTTACGGGAAAGTTTTACCATATGCGATTCATAAAAAAATAGGAAATTGCAGGCAGCGAGCTAGCTCTAACGACGATGCTTTTTGCTTGTAAATACTTTCTGTGCCATTTATTTAGCCTTCCTTTCTTTTCCATTTTCTACCTCAAAGGTCTGGAAATGTATGATATCGCTGGGTATATATTCGGCTCAAAACCTTGTTCCATTATTTTTTACTCTGCTGCAATTTTTTTGTAATCTCGTTTTTCATCAATGGCAGGTCTTCTAGGTAATTTTTGCTACTTACAATATTACTCTCTTCCTTTTTTCACAATATTGTCACTTTGTTTCCACGTGCATAAACTTTTTTAATTTGTAAACTTTAAATACCTTGCTCGAAGAAATGTAGCTGCTGCGTCTGCACGCTGCAATGCATGTAGGCATACCTGGGTTTTGGTAGACTCTACCAAAATGTCAAGAAATTATCGCGTTTCCGTTTCATTTATCTTGATTAGCTTTCAATTGCTTCGATTAGATTTGTCATACAAATTGTGTTATTAAAACGCGCAATCAAGATCTCGATTATCACCTGTTGCATTCGCATTAGTGTACTTGCATAATCCCTTGGGCCTTGACATTAATTTGAAATTAGCTAACATAACTCTCAAAATATGATTGATAGCATGCAATAAGCTGCAGCTGTCAGAGCGTGCGCAGACATATTCTACGAGGGAGGAGGTGAAACAATTAAAGGAAAGGTACGCAAAAATCTTTATTTGAGTGCAAATGCCCCGAAACAAAACCAACTCGAAACTTCTTGTAAAATATTTGAATGCAGCTGAGTAAAAGAGAAAACTGCAATAGAAGTTTAAGTACAAGGACGCCATTATGGTCTTGTTTTCTATCCTTCGCGCGTAAAAATGTGATTTTTGAAAAATTACGCTTTTTACATCTTTTCAATTTTCAAAAATCACCTTTTTACATGAAAAGGACAGGAAACACGACCATAATAACGTCATCATAGTCGAAACTTTAATCTGTTTCCTCCTTACCTAAAAAAAATCAAATCACTTAGGCCTATTATATTCGCATTATTACGCCGAAGTGTGTAACGAGTGGCGGGGCCCATCTCCGCGGCATAGCGCCCGAGCACACAGCTCCGAAGAAACGTCGTAGGCGACATTGTGTTCTATTTTATAGGGCCGGAAATCAATCCCAAGACCACCTGCACTGATGGCAATGTCTTGCACCACAAGCCAACCAGCCGGTTTGTCTTGAGTAACCTAGTTCACAGAGCTTTATTTCCATGTTAGTTTATAAGATTAGTTAAGCTTCATCCTGCATCTCATATAGGACAGGTATGCAATATGCTTAGCTAGGCGTAGTCCTGCCCTTGAGAAGGGGGGCGGGGCACTATTCATCAACCAGTTTTAATCCGGTTTTTCCTCGTGTTCGAAGGTGGCCGGATGCACCTCATTCCTTTAGCAATCGCTCCCACTCCCTCTCTCCATCTCGCGCGATCTGTAGCTTCCTCCACCCTCAACCCAATCTTCTTTATATTCTCTTCGACTTGTTTCTTCCATGTTTGCTTCGGCCGTCCTCGCTTTCGTGGTCCATTCACTTCAAACATCATTGCCTTCTTCAAAATGCTCTCATCATTCCTCCTAACCATCCCATCTCTCTTTTGACGAAATCTAATTTAAAGTGTGGTTAAAATATTTTTAAAAACCAATGCATTTTCACCATTTTCGGCTACTTTGATTGCCCACTGCCCACCCTTCTAAACTTTTCCAATGGCAACACTCGTTTCATTGTCTTCTATTTCACAATCAATCTGAACGCAATATTTTGTATTGTTACTCTTACAAAGCATTTTTCTGAACTAAGCCTACACAAATGCAAAGCACACAACAAAAGTTGGACCAATAAAATACAGCAAAATTGTTGAATGCGATGAAAGTAAGGCGATTTTGACGCAAAAATCAATCGCGCATAGACGAATCAATCGAAATGATGCTGTAAAAAATTTAACTTGTTGACAAGACTGGAAGGCATGAAGATTATACAGATTTTCGTTCATGGCGGTCAGTAGTACGGCCGGTCCAAAATCCCGTGTACTAACATTCAAGTGGCGTGAAACAATAAATTTTGCCAAAACGTCGGAACAATTGATGAATAATATTACAGAAGGCTCACCTAGGGTGATGAAAAGGTAGATTCTCGGCCGTGGGAAAAATTGGCGGAAACTTTACTCTAAGCGTAAAAATCGTTGGTAATAATATGCGTCGATAGAAGATAAAGTTTAGATTACTACCCAACAGTTAATGCAAAAATGGCAAATAAGTTGAACTATATAGGATCAACAATACCAGTATTTTATAGAAGACATGACATGAACTGAAAAAAGACCTTTTTATTGCGGTAAATTAAGCCGAGTAAAGCATGATAAAAGTTGAAATATCCAAAATTTTGTTCCACCCCCTGTTTTGGAGCGGTATATCCATAAAAGCGCCGATGCTTGTCGAAATATCAAAGAAGAATCTCGCTAGAGCTCTAATTCGGGAGCTTGGATTTACTTCAGTTTTAACAAATAAATTTAGCCATTGATTAAAAATACCTAAAGTTGATCACTAAGTTTTCAAAAAATAATAGAAGTTTCAGCACATGATTTTTGAGTTCTTTAGCCGAAGTAACACAGTCACGAACATTCAAGACTATACTGACGCTAAAGCAGTAGCACAGATCCCAATCTATGAGCTTTCAAAGTCAACATATCAGCAATGAAGTTCGCTTTAGCTTACTGTAAGCATAATAGGCTACAGTTGTCCTCGCTGTAATATCAAAAACGCACATACTTAATACTTTAGGAACTTCAATGCAAAAATCGCTACGCTGGGTTTGCCACTAAGTCGGTAATAACTCAATTGATATAAAGCACAAAAATAAATCCAAAGACAGCAGAGCTGCGAACTCGTCAGTAATTTTAGTCAAGTTTAAGCTCTTCATTTTTAATTTCGCGAGTTCAAGCTGGAGTTAAGAGTTCAGCAATTTTTACCGTGTTTTACTGTTTATGCCCCAGTTCAAGCGATTTTGGTCAAGTTTAGGGTGAGTTTATAACTTAATCAACTCTTTTCGAGGTCGAGTTCGGCAAAAAAGACTTTGAGTTCAACGAGTTCGCAGCCCTGAAAGACACCATTCAAAAAATAACAAATTTTGAACTTTGACGTGTGCAATACAATGGTCTCGCAAATGAGTTAGTAAACACATAGCCTACATGCACCATCCATGTACAATATCTACATCAACGCAAAATATTCGGCACCAAGGCACCACTTTGCACCAGTTGCTTTTGAAAACACTAAATACTTCAAAATTTAAACAGTTTAACTGTAGGGCCGACAAGTAAGTCTAAACTTGCTACACGAATCAACAAAGAAAGTATAAGGTCACACATACAGCCTCGTTTTGAAGCTTTCTGATGCTGAAAGCCATTTTTACTTTCCTTCACCCGCCACCCTTTGACGCTTACGCAATGTTGCCTCCGCTATGGCATCTTTGATTTCCTGCATGTTGAAAAGTTATTAGTAGCAATAATAAAACATATCAGCTATAATTTCCGCCCAGTAAGACCACATTAGCAAGAACATTAACAGCCATTATTACTGTTATGCAGAAATTACAACCTATATACATATACATATACAACCTTGTGTTATTTTTATTGGATTCCTTTCGGCCCTCACCTTTCATTGCACCATGCTCATGGTTTATTATGAGATTTAAAAATAGGCAAGGTTTGTTTTGGTGGGACGACAAACAAAAACTTTTAGAAGATCATTAAACTTAATTTGAGAACCTTCTTCGCTTAGGACTACTCTACCAAATCCTACTATGAAAAAACCGAGACTGAAATCTGATTGAGAGTGTACTACTTAGTTTAAAAATTCGTAACAATAAATTGCATTGCACTTCGTATAAAAATGTCGGCAGCGTGGCCGAGTGGTTCGGAGCGTCGTTTTTACGACGGCCATGATCGCAAGGTTGATGGTTCAATTCCCACCCAGGGCCTAGTTGTTGCGTCCTTGGATAAGATGCTTCACGACAATTATCTCTGCTTAATGAAATCTAACAAGCAGCAAATTGAAGAGGTCAGAAGCAAAATTCAAGCGGAAATCTCGGAAACAAACGCAACTCCTAAGCGAGTCTGGATTCGTCCCATGCACAGCGCCTCCGTCGCTTTCTCGTGACAGGAGGATAAAAAAGAAGAAATCGCATTAAAAATATATTAAATCATTTATTACCAACCAAAACGCTTGTAAGGGGCACCTCGTGCACAGAGAAGTTGCTCAACTACTTTACATACCTGGATATGACTTGATACATTGTAGTACATGAGTTCCCTCAACTGATCGAAATGATAGTTGGAATATTGGAAGCTGAAGGTGCTGAACGCAGATCCTTTGCCAAATACCTGGAAGTCGTTGAATTTACCCTTGTCTTTCTCTGCAAAAATCTAAATTTAGAAACAATCTTTTCTTCATATGAACCACTTGCTAGTCTGTATGCTTTTGACACTGAAATGTTTAATGAAGGTAAAAAAATATGCTACATTTAAACTACGACAAAATACGAAAACCCAGGATCGAAAATAAAAATCGTACAGCGGGACAGCGCAGGTTTGGGATATTAGCCCTCATCAGCCGCATTCAGGTAAATTACATTTATCTTCCAGAAAGATTAATCTTGCCAGGATTACTCATCCCTTCGGATAAATATATCTTAAAGAATATAACTATTGTGGTACGTAGCCACTGGTGTGTCTACGTCATTACTCTAGTTAAATCCTTTATGTGGCCAGGATAAAGATCAATAGCTATAAAGCAATGTCCTTCCTGGCCTACTGGACGGGAAGTCATGACGACTTCCTCTTGTCGGGTCGGAGGCCATATCAGCTCTCCATCACCAACAGTGAAAAGCATCACCAACAGTGAAAACCATCACCAACGTTTGAGTGGAGTGTTTTTCACTGTCGGTGATGAAGAGCTGTTATGGCCTCCGACCTGACAAGAAGAAGTGGTCATAACTTCCGGTCCAGAAGGACATGAATGACATTGCTTTTTAGTTAATGAAAAACACGTTAAACAATGGCAACTGAACAAACTGAAAATGCAAAAAATACTAGTGTTAATCGTGTCACAAATCGACTTACTCCCTGGCTTTGCAGTAGATTTCGGGACGTAATTTTCAAGCTTCTTGAACTTGCAATTTGACAAAGTGAACCATATTACCGTGGGACAATTGTGGCCATGGCTTGGGAAAATCAAGAAATCTTGAGGGGGCATGTTAGTGATTTTCTTGAAGTCAATGTCAGGAAATTCTAGGCCACATTGCCATGCCTGGGCAGCAGCTGCCAAAAGAGGCTGAAAAATAGAACCATAAAAAACGTCCAAAAAATTACGTCAAAAACGTTATTAGACCCATCCAAAACCTTACACAAAGTGGTTTGACAACATTAGATTTAGTAGAAAACGGGCAGTCAGAATAATCAGAATAATTGAAATCAATTCTTATTTACTTGACGTTTCAAGATATACTCATCCCATTGTCAAAAGCAAAATCAGCAGGAGAGCAGTTAACAATATTCAAACCAAAAGCTGTTTTCTACTGAAGCTAGTAAAAAGTTTCAAGCATTATGATCCGAAGTTTATATACATAAGACATTTCAACATGTAATAATACATGGTCAAGAGGGCAACGACTAGGCGTGATAAGGTTGGTTTACGGCTGGAACCAATTCCATTTAGTATGTTGCTGACTCGAACAGCGTAACCTCGCTCAGCAGTTCACTAAATCGCTTCAGTTTAAATTACAGTGCGTCTCTTTGAAAATAATTAACATCATCTGCTATTATGTAATCTATTCAAGAATGATCAGTATTACACTACGAAATACAACATCAACTTTCGTGGTGACTTTTTTCCACGCTTTTTTATTGCAAGTGCGAGAAGAAAAAATCGAAACATTGCATCTGTGGTAATGGTTACAAAACAAAAATGGAATTTCTGAACAACTTTGAAATGAAAAAAAACACTACCACACTTATCTTTATTCACTTTTGTCGCAACAGACGATTTTTAGAGAGCAATCAAGTCAGCTTGTTAAGGTAATAACCCAAAATTTTGAGAGTCTAAAAAGAGCAGAAGCAGCACCCTTTTCGAAACAGCAGAAGCAGCATCCATTTTTGAAGCCTCGATGACCGTTTGAGGTCTTATCGCAGCCTCCCAGTCGCTAGTTTATTTTTGTCTTGTTTTTTATGTTCTCGTTGATATCTCTTGTGTTGCGACAAACCATAAAGTTGACTTAACTTGACATAATGCTAGGCATAAAAAAGAGGCCAGGAGGAGCGGGAACAGGACCCTTCTCGCAAATAACAATAATATTAAGACTCACCTCCCAATTAAAATCGTCGTCCGCTGCGTATCCGTTGAAATCCATGACAATCATGACGTCAGTGCCACGTTGTGGACGGAGAATGACGTCAGTAGGCACATTTTTCAACACACCTAGATAAAAAGGTTGCAGCAGTAACGCATCTAACAAAAGTAGCCTCTATCTCAGTGTTTTTTGAACTTTTTTTTACGGCTATCTAGTTTTTCAAGGCATTTTCGCACTTTGGAAATAACAAATCGAATCTTATACTCTGAAAAAATTATGAAGAAACTGGCTTTCTTGTTACCTTAGATCCTTACAGGTTTATTGCGGGGTCCCAACATTTCCTTTACATAAAAACTGGGCTAACAACTGACAATACGGACCCCCAGAAAAACTTCTGCGAACCCTTTAAAGCAGGGGTTCTTAACCTTTTTGTATTTTTTACCCCTTGCCGATTGAAAAAAGAGTAATTCACTCCCAGCGCAGCACTTCACCTTTTTATTACTGAAAATTGAAATTTATTTTAGTTTATACTTCAGAAAAATTACCCCCTCGGTAGGCAAAATTTACCCCCGTTTGAGAACCCCCGCTTTAAAGGCTCGTGTATCCCAGGTTAAAAACTTCCATCTTACTAACCAGCATCAGCAAAGGATATAACGTTTTTGGTCGTCGACAGTTGCCCCTCGCAATGCTCTACTCCGAAAGCTTGAATCACAGTCTGTTGTGTACCTACGAAAGGAAACAGCAAACAGTGTGTTACGGAAACAATGCAAGTTACTCAGAATTTTTCAGAAGTTAAAGATGCAAAGAAGTTAAGCCTTATTGTTTCTTAGATAACACTACAAGCAAATTTAATTTAAGTTTTTACCTTTGTGTTCTCTTCTTTCCAGAGGGTTCAAGAGGAATCGTTCAACCTTGTCCAGCCCAAGAGCAAAGTTATATAACTTCGCGGTTCGACCAACAATGCCGTTCCTAGTGCTGAAGAAGGTAGTTTTTCTGTAAAACAATGCTACAAATTAGGAAATTTCACAAAAATTGGGCTATGTCAGCAATGAAAGCAAGGTCACTCTTATTCTTCTCAGGAAACAATGCTCCTCATCCCTAAATTTCCTGGTTATGCTCACAAATGGCACACTTCAATATTTCCAAACGCTCAAAACTGCAAAACAAGCAGTTATTCACCGTTAAACTCCCCGGAAAATTCTAAATCCTCCCTTGAGATGCCAGAGTACAGCTAAGATTCACGTTTAATTGAATTTACTACGCTACAACAGCTGCTGGCTTAAAGATTATTAAAAATACCTGATCAACTTTCTTATTGCGTGAGGTTCTTGAGCTTGAGTGGGCGCAATCTCACCAGTCGTAGCTTCATCCATTTTCTCGGACTTTGCACCAGTTGGTTTTTCAGGTTCATTTGTTTCTTCTTCAGGCTGATATTCTAATAAATAATTGTATAATTTCCAAAATGAAATTGGAAGGATGCCCGCAACCACAGGAGATAGAGGTCAATTTCATTGAGGTTATCTGGCCACCTCCGATGAGACAACAACGGATAAAGGGTTTATTCATAGAAGTACAATAATGCAAATAACATTTATACTAAAAAGAAGCAGAAATTTAGTTTAAGCATTAAACAAACAAAAAGTCGGTTTTAAAAACTGCTCCTTTATTTCCAGCTTACATGAATGATGATAAAATTTTATAACTACGACTGATTGCAGAATACGACTGCTAAAATGCTAAAACAAAAGAGCATCGCGCGTATTCCAAAAAAAAAATAATACACAATTTTTCAAACGACACAAGACTAGTATCAACTACGGCAGTACAACAAGTGTGAGGGTGCGAATACTACAGGGTGACGCGAAAGTAATTCCCTATTCTAAGTTAACTGTATGTTATTCAAATTTACTGATGACTTTCTCAATTTTCGTGTCTATGTTACTTAATACGTGGCAATTAAATCTGTGCTCTTGTTTTCTATATTTTAATAAATTTACTTTATACTTGAAATGAATTTAATCATTTTTTGTAAATTAATAGATTAATTGCAATAAATAAGAATTTAAAGTAAATTCAACAACATTTAAGTAAAAAATAATTAGGCATTGAATTGTAACGAAAGTTCATGCAATCCACTTTTTTCTCACGTTAAATAAGTGGAGAAACTGCGTTTCAAAAATAAACCACATTTAATATTTTAGAATAGGCAGTTTCTTTCGGATCACCCTGTAATTCAAACTCCTCGATTCCCGACAAAACTAATCATTACCCTGTACACAACTACACAATACACATGTCCAATTTTCGTGGACAGAAGGCCGCGAAAATTGGGTCAAGTTTCTGCATCACAATCAACTTCTTCATGTCATAATCACTTTTTTAAACTATGACATCAAAAAATTATTATCATGCAAAAACTAGCAGCAAGAACCACGGGCTTACAGTCCACGAAAATTGGACATGTGGCAGGGTGAATGTTTTTTCCATTTCAGCCGCTTATTTCTTTATGACAAGTTGAAAACATGATTTGACGTTACTTACTCTTGTATTTGTCATCTACAACCGCATCATCATCATCATCGTCATCAGAATCCTCAGACTCAATCTGCATTAAGTAATCAAAAATTAAACCAAATCTGTATCATACTTGCGGTATTAAGGTGCGTTTATCGATACGCGACACGCGATGACGCGACTAAAATTATAATGTAAGCAAATGTAGAAGGATTTCGCAGGTTTTCGCGTGATCGGTGAACAGTAAAATAAAACAAAGGTGCGAAAAATTTTTGACGCGTGCCGCATATCACGTTGCCGCGTGTCGCGTATCGGTAAACGCACCTTTACGCTAAAGTACTTAACAAGTGGCGGGACAAACTTCTTCACCGGCCCGGGAATGAATCCTAGATCTCCCGCATCGATAGCGATGCCTCTAACCACAACGCCAAGCGCCCGGTATTGTCAACTAAATTTGTCGTTTATGGAGGTATGTGTAGATGTGTGGTATGTGAAGATGTATGGGTAGTACTTTTGTGTTTTGTACAGTCGACCAGAGAAATCTGGTGTACATGCATACTAGTCCCAATGTCTATGCTAGCTGGATAGTACCTCCTAGTGGCGCCACACGGGCAACGGTCTCGACTGGCCGGCTAAACTACTTCAGCAACCCTGTTGCCTTGCAGGGTATGCCTTTTTAGGCAAAGGCTAGGCCCACTGCTTATAACTGTGGTTGGCGTCAGCAAGGGCATGCGGCCATAAAATACTTGCTCCAACAAAAACCTCATGACGATGCAAAATAAAATTTTGGCCCCCAGTTCCCGGCAGCCCTTAAATGGGCAGGGGGTGCTAAGAATCTCCGAGTTCAAAGTTGGTAAAGAAAAAGTTGAAAAACGGCTTGGGATTAGATTCGGAAGCTGGAATGTTGGGAGTATATCTGGCAGAGGGACGGAGGTGTGCGAAGAACTGAGGAAGCGCAAGGTGGATGAATGTTGTTTGCAGGAAGTAAGATGGAGAGGTGAAAAAGCTCGCTTTATTGGTGTCAAGGGAAGGAGGTACAAACTGTGGTGGTGCGGACGATAAAACCGGGGGCGTGGGTATATTGGTTAAAGAAGAACTCTGTGAGAAGGTGGTAGAGGTCAGAAGAAGGTGTGACAGAGTTATGGGAATTGGATTAGTCTTTGGAGAAGAGGTGGTGAGAGTGATCTGTGCTTATGCACCACAGAGTGGAAAACCAGATTCAGAGAAAGAGTTATTTTATGAGGAAATGGCGCGTGAGTGGAGTATGGCGAATGCAAATGAAATGGTGTTGGGATTGGGATTGGGAGATTTCAATGGCCAAGTGGGGAAATGTGCAGAAGGATTTGAAGGTATACATGGAGGGTATGGAATAGGGAAAAGAAATGTTGAAGGAAGAATGTCACTAGATTTCTGCGTCCAAAAAGAGTTGTGTGTTGCAAATACGTGGTACAAAAAGAGAGATGAAAGGAAGGTGACTTATAGTTCAGGTGGAAATGATACAGAAATAGACTTTGTTCTGGTAGGAAAGGAAAAGAGAAAGTATCTACGAGATGTAAAAGTTATCCCTGGGGAATTGCAGCACAGGCTGGTGGTGGTTGATGTGGAGGAACGCAAACTGAAAAAGTCAGTAAAAAAGAGTAAAAGGGTGAGATGGAGGGTATGGAAGCTGCAGGAAAAAGAGATCAAAGAGGAATTTGAACGAAGAATAGTAGAATTAGTGGACGCTGAAGCAGTGGATTTGTGGGAGTCCTACAAGAATGGTGTTTTAAAGACTTGTGATGATTTGTGTGGAAAGACGAAAGGGAGAAGAGATCAGGGAAACACATGGTGGTGGAACAAGCAAGTAAAAGAAGCGATAGATCGGAAAAAGAAAGCATTTAAAACATGGTGCAAGAATCGATCAGCGGAAAATGAAAGTAATTATAGAAAAGCAAGAAATCGGAGAAGGAAAGTGGTTGCAAAAGCCATAAAGCAGGCGGCTGAAGAGGAGATGAAAGTGCTTTATAACAAATCAAACGATGTTTTTAAGTTAGTGAAGTTCATGAGAAGGGATGGAAAGGACATAAATGGTGGAGGTTGTATGAAGGATAAAGATGGGAGACTTGTGGTTAGTGAAAAAGATCGTGGAAAATTATGGAAGGATCATATGGAAAAGATCATGAATGTGGAAAACGAATGGGATCAAATGGCAGAAGCAGATATGGTTGAAGGACCAGTTGAAGAAGTCACTTATGAGGAGGTGATTAAGGCTATGAATAAGATGAAATTGGGAAAAGCAGCTGGTCCCTCTGAAGTAAATATGAATATGATAATGGCGAGCGGAAAGTTTGATGTGGGAGTACTAAAGAAGCTGTGTCAGAGAGTTCTGGATGGAAAAGGTATGCCAGAGGAATGGAAAACAAGTGTTGTTGTTCCAATCTTTAAAGGAAAGGGAGATGTGATGGATTGTGGAGCATATAGAGGAGTAAAGCTGCTGGAGCATGCAATGAAGATAGTCGAGAGAGTGGTAGAGAAGAGAATAAGAGAATTAGTGAAGGTTGATGACATGCAATTTGGCTTTATGCCTGGGAAGGGCACGACTGATGCTTTGTTTATTTTGAAAAGGATGCTAGAGGAGTTTCGTGGAAGAGAGAAAAAGCTGTACATGTGTTTTGTGGACTTGGAAAAAGCGTTTGATAGGATTCCCAGAAAAGTGATGAAATGGGCATTAAGAAAGAAAAGCTTGCCAGAAGTGTTGATGAAAGCAGTAATGAGCTTGTATGAGGGCTCAAGGACGAAAGTCAGAGTTGGATCGGGTTTTTCGGAGGAATTTGGGGTAAGAGTTGGTGTGCATCAAGGGTCTGTGCTATCACTATTGATATTTGCTATTGTGGTTGATGCAGTGTCAGAACATGCAAGAGAGGGACTATTGAATGAAATTTTGTACGCGGATAATCTTGTGTTGATGAGCGAAAATTTGGAGGATCTAAGGGAGAGGTTCCAAAGGTGGAGAGATGCATTGGAAAGCAAGAGATTGAGAATAAATATTAGAAAGACTAAGATGATGGTGAGTGGTGCAGAAGGGGAGGTTGTGCGTAGTAGGGTGGATCCGTGTGGAATATGTGGAAAAAGAGTTATGTCTAACGCGGTGTGGTGCACGCTCTGTAAGAAGTGGATTCATGCGAGATGCACTAAAATGAAAAAAGTATCTTGCAGTTTTACACAACAGTTTATATGTAGAAGATGTGAAGATATTGGAGACGGAAAGGAAGAACCAGTGAAGGTGTTGTGTGATGAAGTAAAGACTGTGAAGGGTTTTTGTTATCTTGGAGATAGGCTGAATGCTAGTGGTGGGTGTAAAACTGCAGTGACTGCAAGAGTAAGGATCGGATGGATGAAATTTAGAGAATGTGGAGAGTTGTTACTTGGAAGGTTTTCTTTGAAAATGAAAGGGATGGTGTATCGTACTTGCGTAAGATCAGCAATGTTACATGGAAGTGAGACATGGTGTTTGAGGGAAAATGAGATGGTAATTTTGAGAAGAACTGAAAGAGCTATGGTGAGATCAATGTGTGGAGTAAAACTAGTGGATAGAAAGAATACTGAGGAGCTGATGAAAATGCTGGGTCTGAAGGAAACTTTAGATAAAATGGCTAAAGCGAATGGAGTAAGATGGTAGGACATGTGGTTAGGAGGAATGATGAGAGCATTTTGAAGAAGGCAATGATGTTTGAAGTGAATGGACCACGAAAGCGAGGACGGCCGAAGCAAACATGGAAGAAACAAGTCGAGGAAAATATAAAGAAGATTGGGTTGAGGGTGGAGGAAGCTACAGATCGAGCGAGATGGAGAGAGAGAGTGGGAGCGATTGCTGAAGGAATGAGGTGCATCCGGCCACCTTCGGACACAACGAAAAACCGGATTAAAACTGGACGATGATGATAATGGAGGAGGCTGCAAGTCGGACAAGATGGAGAGAGGGAGTGAGAGCGATCTCTGGGGGAATGAGGAGCATCCGGCCACCCTCGGTCACGAGGAACACACCGGATTGAAACTGGATAATACTACAATGGCTAATTGTATTTGCCTATTTTTAATGTTATCAGTTGCATTACCTCAGCAGCGCGGTCGGTTTCATCCAGGTCTTTGTTTGCCTTCTTCTTTCCATTTAATCTCTCTTGTTCTATGATTTGAAGAAAAAAATCGATTTATGTATATAACAACAATTCCACACTGACTTTCTAAAATCTCTTGACGCAGCGTTTAAGATGAAAATATAATTCAAGGCAATACAAAACAAGCAAGCAGTGAGCGCTGGCTAAAAATATTAATTTGGGTAATTAGAATTAATGGAAAGCATTAAGCAGAAAATACAGCGTCAAATGCGAAAATAACAGTATAAAGATGTTTGATTAAAAGTTGTGTTATGATTAAACCTTCAACAGCTCGTCGCAGTTTGAGCTACACGAGTATAAAAACTTTTGACTGTTTAACATCGACGAATCAAAAATACATCACGAGCAGGCTACTGGACCGAGCAACAAAACAATTGAAATGTAGCAAGGCGTGATTGTTACAAGATTGTTTACCCGTTTTCGACTAAAAGTGAAACTGATATCGTAACGACGTTGTTCAATTTCTCGGAGAAAGGTGAAGAGCCGTAAATAAGCCAAAAAGATTAGAAATCGTTGACTTCTGAATTCAACTTCAGATGTTTTAACTGAGTGACTGACTTAGAACGACGCCACATTTTCCAATCGATTGGAAAAGTTAGGAAGTAAACGGGCTCAACAAGGACTCACCAATGAACTGTACGAAATCTTTATCCAATTCCCCACCACTTGCAAAAAAAGCATTAAGTAAAATAGAAAACGCGCATCCAGTCATCCCGATAGTGAAATGAATGGGAAACTCGGGGTGAACTTTGACCAACATTCCGTTATTCCAGGTTGATCCTTCGTTCACAGTCTTTACACTGATACCGTAAGATGGAAGGCATATTTCGTGGGGCGTCCTCTCAACGTAAGCTGAAAAAAGCGAAAATGCAACAATAACCACTAAAAATAAAGAAGTGATAACCGAAATTTGGTGAAATTTCAAAAAACCCAAACTCCAAGCAAGAGCAGTTTAGTTGTAATTGTTCCATAGCAAGCTAAAACCTTCCATCAACAAAACGAAGTTTCCATTTACTAATTATGAAATTGCAGGACATATGTGCAATATGGAAGTAAAAAGAATCAAAAAAAGAGAAATTTTTCGAAAAGCTTCAAAAAATCGCCTCTGTCAGGTTGACATCAATGTTTCGGCACACTTGTACTCTTCGGAAAAAAGTGCATTGTTAATTATCATCGCAAACTTAGTTGGATATTGGAGCAATAGCGTTTAAAAAAATGTGAAAATCACGCCTATATTACAAAACCTTCCCATAGCATAGCAGTGCAGGAAACAAAATATCAAACAACCTTCCGCACCAGTCACCTAAAATGAAGATAGAATATGATTTTACTTTATTATAATACAAGCTTTAGCTACGACAGTTATCGAGCACTCAGCCAGAGGAAGTTAAGCTTTGCTATAACTTACAATGACAACTCTTACATCTCTACAAAAGGAACTCTTGGTTTAAATGCTGATTGATAATAATTTCACATACAAAGGCTGTGTAAGATTTATAGCCATTGACTAAAAGTTTTTGCAATATAAATTAACATATACCGTGGTATTGACTTGCTTTCACCCTGTTTTTCACATGCAAAGCAACTATAAGTGGATAAGGCACTTCTGCTGTTTCTACGTAAGGAATTATGTCACTCAACTTCTTCGACATCTGAAAAGATCATAAAGCTTTGAGAGGCCAAGTTTATAGGTTGTTTTCACGGCCTATGATCGGAAATGCCGTGCATGCGGTTTTGCTTCAATTCTTGAGAAAGGCAAGAAAACTTGCATAAAAAAACACGCAAAAACTTGCTCTGTTTGAATGAAGTCCTGATGCAAAGCGTAGGTAAAAAGCTTTGCAGAAAAGGTGTAATAAAATTAGATCAATATAGGCTACGCTGTCAGAGCATACTTGAAGATAATAAAGCTTAGCTTGCATAACTGAACCACGCCGGCACTTGCGCTGTATGTATAATGCCCTGATGTAAAGCAAAAGGTAAAAAGTATTCGCAGAAAAATAAAGGTTTGATAGAATTAGATCAATTAAAGCAACACTTTTAATTACGCAGTCAGAACATACTAGTGCAACCAAAAAAATCACCTTTCTTCGTGATATTGAAACTGCTCGCAGCGATTCAAACAAAACAATGAAACACTATTGAATAATATCAATGATCTCATAAGGTTGACCAAAGCATCAGGTCGTTCATGTTCATAGCAGAGCGCTTATATTGTATTCACCAACAAGTTATGTAATTTGTTTATGACACTAGAACCGAGTGAACTATTCGATTGCTTTTAACTGCTGCCATCCTTAGTCAAACTGAGTCACAATGACGGGCAAACATAAACAACTCGCCCAGTTTGCACTCGGACCAAGCAAGGCCACCTGCGAACTGTCAAACAGCAGCAGGAGTTGTTCTTCTCAGCATACGACCTCGGAATCCGAGTGCAAAAACCCTATCCGTTTTAGTTGTCAACAAACGTAATTACCAAAAGAACCATGAGTTACACCAGCAAAACAGTTCCAGTTTGATCAACAAGTAAAGGTAAACATTGGACATGCAATGGTTTCGTTTGCTTATTGGCAATTTGAGCGTAGCTGTACAATCCATACCTCTTTTTTCAGCAACTGTCTTCCCACTAAGTATCCTGGAAAGTAATTGACGAAGGTGTATGGCTGGCCGAACCTTTTCGTCGATTCTAGTAAATGTTTTCTAAAAAGGCAAATGTGTGTAAGAGGTGAGATAGTGAGTTTTAGTACAGGGCTCCAGCCTCACAAATAAAAAAATGCTTTGCTTCAAGATTTCTGTCATCACAGCTTTTGGCCTTCCAGCATCTACATTTTTGAAACTAAATACAAAACGTTTTTAAAAATCAGAGAAACAAGTCCAAATTTATGAAGAATTTGTTTTTTAGGTCAGACGATATAGTACATGTTTGGGTAGTATAACAAAGCCCATATGCAAAATAATCGTGCCTTCCTCCTCCCTATAACCCCAACGCTAAACATCAAATGTTGAAAATGTACAAAAATAGCCGATGTTTCCTCCATTCTTTAAAAAATGAGCGTGATTGCCTCGACTCTCCTCCCCCTCCGAAAAAAGTCTTGTTTTTTTGTATTATTTTCAGTTTTCCGATGGGAAAAAAATTGCCCCTGCCGTTGTTTTAAAATACTAGGACGCTATTGTGTGTGATTGTGCTAGCGCTGTTCACCAAGAAAACTGTTATTCACGTCAGTTAACGTTTCGTTGCCCGGGAAATTCGAGTAAGCGTCAACAGAAAAAGCATCTGGTTCGGTAGCTCATTTACGTCAATGTGGAAATTTAAATACTGTACTTTTCCGGCCTACAGTTTAACAAGTAAGATTACCAGCATCAGCCAAGATTAAACGCATAAACAATTCTGTGGAAATAAGCTACGTACTGACAGATAGAACGCAGCAACTATTTTGAGCAGGAAACCGCTCAAAGCAAGCAAAAATCACCAATACTTGCAAGTTTTCATCCTTTATTGCCAATACTTATTGTGCAGGTCAAATGATGTAAATCTACCCATAAATACTTGAGCTACTCGTCGCCAGCGAAATCGTTCGATGTTAACACAAAACAAACAACGGTAGAATATTACAGAAGGCGAAAACATAGAATTGCATAACCACACAAATGCCGAGCGCCTGCAGCAATAAGACCACGTGGTATTGTTCTGCGCACTGCGTGGCAAGGCTAATGAATTCACTGCGTCATAGAAATAAGAATAGGTTTTCCGTTCTTCAAAAATATGCAACTCCTACTCACTCATAAGACTTGATAGTGAGAGGGTTTATCATGTCCATAAGAAGGTTTGTGTTAATTCGATGTCTCACGGTGTCGTGAAATTTTGCCACTTCGTTTGGTTTTACACCTTGCATGGTGTACGCGCACGCTAAATACCTACACAAGAAATAGGCAAAACATTTTTAATACTATGCACTGCTTGAAGTACACAAAATTAAAGCAGCATACATTAACAACTACCACTTAAAATAGTCTTTGATTGCTGCCAGATTGTGGCTCTTTGGTTCGATGAGACATTTTTTCATATTTAGTCATTATCAGTATCCCCATTTTGTAAGCAGGATAAGCTATTGAAAACAAAAATAGTCACTCAGCCATAATTACAATATTACTTCCTTTCATAATGAGTTTTCAATCAACGAAACAGCAATCATTTTCAATACAGAATCCGGAAAGTACAAAACGTGCTGTATTACCATTGGTAGCAAACTGCAACGTAAATTACCAATTAAAGGGAAGGCGTAAAATCAGAAGAAAATATGCGCAGATGCTTGCAATGCTGTAAATCCAATGACACATTGCTGCGAGCATATTTCAAATACTGAGGAGAAAATATGCAATGGAGTAAATCTGTATTTTTTTTGTATTTTGTCGCATATTTATCCTCCTATCTCGAGAAAGCGATCCATGCGCTATGGGGGATCCCGCTAAGAGCCTTTCCCAACGGCACAACAAACAAACTTGCCGGCTTGTTCTCCACACTGTTCCTTTAATGCTGAGCGTCAAGCAGGGAAGCTATAAATACCAATTTTAAAGTCATTGGTTTGACCCGACTAGGAATCAAACCAAGTCTACGGCTCCCGAGGCGGATGCTCTTACCACTCGGCCATCTGAGCTACAAATGTTTGTGGTTCGAATCCTGGGTCGGTCAAATCGAACACAGCGTCGCCAACGGCACGCCACCGCTGCAACGTTTCTTCGTAGCTGTGTTGCCCAGGCACTAAGCCGCGGAGATAGACCCCCCCACTTGTTACACGCTTCGACGCAATAACGGGAGTATAATGAAGATTTGCTTGTTTTTAATCCAACGTACCATGATGATCCTGATAATCCACTGTTATAAGTGAATGTATCCAGCAATCCAGCATCCCGCAGAGCTTCCATGGCTCCACACATCCCAACAAACGCACGATAACCTCCTCCAGACCCCACAAGAGACACGATTGGAGTCTAAAAATTTGCAACGAAATTAAAACTTACCAAATTACTTAATCACATAGCCGAGTCACTTTAGGTCCAATCCACAGATTATTTCGTGATAAAGTTGTTTTAGACTCACGACATTTTTATACATACTACCGGTAGTTGTTACTTGTTAGTGATTCCGCAAGTAAATTTGCACTTTTCGCGGCAAAAATCGGAAACTTCCGACTTATTTTGTAGGTGCTTTTGGTACAAATTGGACATATTTTGGACTAAATAAGCTCAAAAACATGTGTTGCGAATGAAGTAATTTTTTTCCAAACGGCACCTCATACAAAATTTAGATTGAAAAATAATATGTAGCAAAAAAATTGCAATGTTGTGATGTAACTAATGTGCCGTCAATAGCAACAAAAACTTCACCGTATTACTTTCATTGTCCATTGAACACGTCTTTATTTTTCTCGCATTTATTGGCTTTCAAAAAGCATAAAAAATAACGATGAAACAACGAATATTTACACACGATACAATCTCGGTTCACTCCTTGTTGATCACATAATTTTTGGTGCACATAAATCAAAAAGGGCTCGTTTATAGTGTAAACAATTAGAATTGGGGAGGATAAGCAATACGAGTTAAAGATTAACTTATGCATTCGCACATAATGTGTTTTTTATTATTCTCTTCTGTTCATTTCTCTCACGTGGCTTCGCAGATGTTTTTTGTTGTGGGAAACAAATTTGAAAATATGGATTAACAGTGAGAATATAGGCACATGTTCTTGGTGACGTTCTAGCAGAAAGAAGATTTTCTCCAATTTATGTTTTGTTTTATGATCTTAAACTGGGTGTAAATGTAGTTACTACATTGTGTACATTAACAATTTTTTCAGTTTGTTACTGGTATGCTTTCAACTGCAGGAGTTCTCAACCGGGGGCCGCAGGACATTAACCAGGGAGCAACAAGAGCAAGATTCAATAACGGTATTTAACCACTTATAACCATTAGACGGTTGTAGCTACTACGAATAAAATACCGACAGAAAATTATATTGCAGAGCAGGGGGCCACTGGTGTTGAGAGTCTCTAGAAGGGCAATAAACCATAAAAGGTTAAGAACCACTGAACTAACGAGATGTTCCGCAGAATGGGGGAGATCCTTCGATCCGCGGTTAGTAAGCCGGGTTCATACGCGGTGAAGTATCAACAAGATTTTGCTACCATTGACTCACCGTCTCTGCAACAGTTTTTATCCTCGTAGCTACGCTGCTTTATTGCGAAAATCGCGGAGACGGGCATCGTAAACTCGTCGGCTTTTCAAACTTTTTGCTATGCGACCCTGTTGTCAAAAAAAGAAAAAGACATTTCATGCTCCCCATTACTGACTAACCTCTGCAACGTTTTTAGGGCCTTTGTTTCCCAAAAGTTTTTTCATAGCTTCAAAAACTTTGGGAATTCTTTTTTTGCGGAAAGCCTTCTCTTCTTCTGATATTCCAAGTGAAAACCGAAAATCTGGAGAAGTTCTGAAAGAAAAAATTATGCGTTGAAAATCGTAACAACAATTCAGGACTGTCTACAATAGAAAACTTTCTGATAACAATTTTAGCGTTAAAGACGAACTATTTCTGCCTATTCGCACAAAACACTATTTAGCAACAACAACAAAAAGCAAATTTGTCATTTACTACCGATTAACTGTTAAATTTTCATAAGCAAACAGCACATCAACTATGCCACGCCTAGATCAGGAATTAAACCTATGTTGAAACAACTAGTAATGTTAAACGCTTGTCCAGAGACTATTCCTGCGCTAACCAAGGCATAAGAATTATTATATGCTTTGGCTAGCTCAGGAATAGTTTTTGCATTTAACATTATTCCTGAGCTAATCAAAGCGTATGTCAATTTTTATGCCTTGACATATAGAAGTTAAAAAATTAACATGAAAAATCAAGTCATGTTCATATTCAATTGAAGTCAAGTCATATTTTCTCATGTTCATTACACAAATATCAAACATTGGGTGATAGCGAAATTTGATATGAGCAGTAGTTGCACTGTCTACGCTTGTGAACAGAAAATCTTTTAATAAGCAATTTATACCTCAATCCTTTGCTGATTTTGATGTCGAGCTTTCCATTCTAAAACAATGCATAATAAATTGCAAAAAGATTACGTTAAACCTCTTGTGCACAGATATTAATTGCTTTTCTAGCCACAATTAGTATTGAATAAACGTCGTGGTAATTAGGACCATATACACGGTACACACAATCGCAGTATGTCCATACAAAGATCGAAAAAACATAAACTGATTACGGTATATCTCGGCTAGCTGAATCATGTTTAAATCTAATGTGGTTATTGGTTAACATGACCCAGACCACACGTTAAACTCAAGCATGAAGACGCTATAAATAGTTCTTCAGGCTTTGCTTAAACTCGGCAATGCTAATCTTTAAAGTAGCAAAGGAATGAACAAAAAATAACATTGTCTTACGGCGTTTTAGAGCAACGAAAGGCCTGCAAGCGTTGGAAATTTGCTAGTGCAGTTTCACACCACTTGTGATATTGTCTACCATGGTCAAAGCGACCGTTGTGACCACACGTTTTCAAAATTTAAACATTTTTTTCGCGGTGGGTGTTTTGAGACGCAATTGCCCACAGCTTTGTTGCTGCAATGGACGTTGTGCAGGTCAATTTAGTTCCATTTCGAAATTTATTGCTTTTTAGGACAGAGCCACAAAAGTCATGAGACCTTTGTTTGTTTGTAAGACATTCATTTGTTCCTACGCAAATATCTTGGTGCTAAACACCACGAAGAAACACTCCGCTTACAAATTTTAAACCATTTAATAACACTTCAGTGGTAAATAAAACTCTACAGCGCTAAATCAATGCTCACGACGCTTTACGTTACGCTAACCATTATGCCAGTTGCCCAGCAGTCACTTGTTAGTACATAAGAATTTAAGAAATGTTCGAAGGTAGATCGTTACAATACCGAAAGAAGTGGCTTCGAAAATCCAGATTTTTTGCGTGATAAGGCAAACATAAGGCCCAGCAGCAAAAATACGAACAAGATGAAATAAGGTAAAATTCTTTGCTAAGTTAACTCACTTTTTTTCCGAACTCAAGAGTCTTTGAAACAACCGATCCATCATCCGGGAGTGTTGAAGCATCAATAGTCTGAACTCCAATGATGTCATCCGGACCTACGTCAACGTCTACAAGAGTAATCTAAAAAAACACACAAATTATAAAAGTTATAACTTAGAATAGCTTGATAAGTATGCTGAAACAGTAACAGTTACGAGACGTCACAAAAATCAACAACTACGAGCTTCAAACCGCAAGTTCTACAAGAAAACTATTGGCAAACTAAGCAAAAAATCACATGAAAGTCTCTCCATGTGAGAGTAAGGAACGCAGCATGACATTATCATGTTCTGTTAATCTTTGCCCTTAAAAAAACTGTCACTTTACGTACCGTATTTACGTTTTGAAGCTTGGAAAACAGTACGAAAACTTGTATTTTCATTTAGACAGATTAAGCGCCATTATTACTAGCAGCCGTGACGGCAGTGTTATTCAATAAGTACTCAAACAACGCACACAACAGCCATCGTAACCTAATCGAAACATAATGAAATAGAAATCGCGAAACTTGACTCAGCCTTTCGGTTAGTAGCAGTGAAGCATAACCTGGTAGCTTGCTGCGTAAACAGCTCGGCTTCGCTCAACCGAAAAGCTCTGCTTTGCGTGCAGCAAAAAAACATCTGCTGTTTACTGCGTGTATCTTTCATTAGTTACACAACGATATCATGCGAGCAAATTAAAAGGCTAGAGAGTCTCCGCCAGGCTTTCCGCACATTCACAAAGCTGAAACAACTATTTGAATTGTCACCAAACGAAGTAACTTTAACAATATAAGCTAATTAAGCAGCAGTGGACTTATCTAAGATAAAATTACAATTGTTTCATCAAGTCTTGGATGATCAAACATTCTTCTGTTAAAAAAGTTGCGAACTATGGAACGGAAGTTTTCAGCCTATGGGCCAAAGCCCAGTAGTGAGCCAAGGCGCTGTTTTCAGTGGGCCACAGTGTTTAACTTGAAAGTAACATCAGCGTTCCCAATGTTGTTATTATGCTCACTTGGTACTTAATAAAAAAACTTTATGGGCCACCGTCATATTTTATCATTTTCCAAGGCCATGAGCGAAAAAAAGGTTGGAAAACCCTGCTGTAGAACAATGGCTACCATGATGTTAAATGAATTATCAGTTTGTAGCACACAGGCGATTTTTAGCGAAAGAAGATGGCTACTTGTACGTTTGGTTTTCAGTGCAAAGTCTAAAATGGGATTCTTAGAAACTCCCGAGAGTTGTTGGACTATCCTTTAACCACCTAAACGGAAGGTAAAACTACCTTCTAATACAGGGGTGGGCAAGCTTTTCACACGAAGGGCCAGATTTTGAAAAACTGTTGAAGCCGCCGGCCGCACGCTGATTGGAAAACAAGGTGAAGACCTTTTTTTTGGAGATCACGGTCTACGTACGAATGTGATCTCTAAAATGAAAGGTTTTCACCTCGTTTTTCTCATTTTATATTCCAATTTTGCACCGTTGAGGCTAATTTTTTCAAAAATCACTGCCATCCATGATCCCTAAAGGAAAAAAAGGTCTTCCGCTTAATTCACGGTGGGAGTTTAAGTTTGTGTAAGTGCCGGCGGGCCAGAATAAAAGAACCGGCGGGCCGGATTTGGCCCGCGGGTCGTAGTTTGCCCATGTCTGATCTAATACAAGCAACACGTTTACGTAAATACATATCCGAAACACGAATGCTAATTTAGCTCGAATCAAAGAACCGAGACCCAAGCACCGCAGTTATACAGTTAACGTATTACAGTGATTGAGCATGAATGAAGGACATGACAAGCAGCGAAACAGCATTGAAAAAATCAAATGTCAAACCGCTGGCGTTTAAAAGTAGAGCCTACAGTTTACGACCAATATAGTTCTAAAACTGACCTGAATAGGTATTGGCGCGTCAGCTGGATGGTCTTGGGGAATAACAAACTTGAAAGTTTCGTTCACCACCCCTTTTGTAACGTTGGTAGGTATGGTAGAAGTTCGAAAACTGCTTAAATGCGCTCTTTTAATGATTGGGCATTTAATGCGAAATTGAGGATCTGGAGTATCAACTAAAAATGAAAAACATAAAGTTTGAAGCTACAAATACGCTGACATAAAACTAATCAAAGTATCGTGAAGAGAAGCTATTAATGCCAATCAAACAGCACTTCAATATAAACACAAGGTTAGAGTGGCACGCAATTTTCGCTCTCACTGTACAGTGTATGCAGTACTCTCACCCGTACTGTAAGCATTCTTGTAATGTAAATAGTAAATACTTAAATGAATACCGGTGACCATTTTTTCTTCAAATCTTTGATAGCATATTACAATTGATTTAGCAGTGCAAACTTCATATTTTTATCAACTGTATTTAATTCTACTGTTTCCGTTATTACGGTTTTTGTCATCTTTTTGTTGATTACTTTTGATCCGAACTTTCTTCCGGAATAAGCGCTATACAAACATGTTGTTATTAGTATTACAAGCACCGTCATTTTGCAACAAGCCTCTTCAGTAGATAGAGATTAGACATGAAATATCATAACATCATATAAATTCTATCGCTTTTTTGCGAGGAGACACAAGAAACAAAACTACTGAACTCGCGTTCAACTTACTGTAATCGCTGAATCCGACAGAGATGTCACGAAATTCAAGCAGTTCTACAGAGACCACGGTGCAAGGCGTAAAATGCAACTGCAAAATACCATTGTATTTAATTGACTCATATTGTCATAAAACATCAAAAACAACACATAAAATCAGGTAGCAACATTGACCATACAATCGCGAATACGCGCATTGCACAAATGACACACAACAGTATAGGACGGTGAAAGCTAATGACTAAGGTGCATCGGCCTGGGGCCATGTTATCGTTAACCTCTTATTCTTACTATCACAGACACTTTAGGGGCGGATCCAAAAAGGTGACCTTCCCATAAACTACCAGTACCTGCAAACAGTTTCAAAATCTGTTGGCGTCGCACTACGAGTTCCGATGTCAAATGTCTACGAATTACATGCCATAAAAGTATGAACGCAAAGCGCCCTCAACAGAAATTCTGAGTACGGCCCTATGCCCATCTATTTCTGCACTTAGACCACTTGACTAACAAGCAATTAGAAACTCACCTTCACATCATCGAATTTTTTATGGCAGGTACTTTCAAACTTTTCAAAATCTGCAAAACTCATTTCCAAATTTTGACTAACGATCAGTAAGCGACTTGGCACAAAAATATCTGCACATGCACAACAAATTAACCATATTATGTCAAGCTCATTGCAAAAACATTGCACTACATGCCCATTGCCCAGCCTAACATTACCGATGCGCTTAAAAAAATGAGATTAATACACGATCAATCGCTAGTACTGACATGATAAGGCGCAGTGCTGCTTATTACAGTAAACAGTAAAAAAGCGGTACTGGCACCGGGCTATTGTTGTGACCGCAGGATAAGTTGGCCCAGTAGGCAGTGGCGTAGCAAGGGGGGGGGGGGAGGTTTCGCCCCAGGCGGCACGCCCGAGGGCGGCATTTTGGATAAGCTTTACGTGATTATTTTTCTTAATTATTTTGAACAACCATTACTTGGCAATATCGCTTATTTGCCAATCGTAAATCATCTTACTGTGTTGCCCAGTGCCCAGGCGCAAAGTTGCGGAAATGGGCCCCGCCATCTCGATTACGCCTTGGTGTATTCCCGCAAGTATAAAAAAGATTTGATTTTAATGAGTATTATGTCACAATTGCGCACTGTTTGCTTCTTCGTATTTGCATTATTTGAATCGCTCACACTCAGCGTGCGAATGCAGTATAGGCACTAGGCAGTACTACGCAAGTGACATGGGCGCACGCAGGGGGGGGGCACGGTGCCATGCCCCCATCCCTTTTGGCTCTGTGACAAGGTGCTAAAACTTAACATGCCCTTTTTCGATATAAAAGTGAGCTAAATTGAGTTTTTTTTATGTAAAAACCGCAAAAATTCTTTGGCGGCTTGGGGCTACGCCCCCACACCCCCTTAGCCTCCGGCGGTTGGGGGCTTCGCCCTCAGACCCCCAGTTATGCCCCCCTACCCCTTTTGCCAAATTCTGGGTGCACCACTGCTCAATCACTTGCCAGATTTGGGGGCGGCAGAAACTCTAGCTACGCCCCTGCCAAGTAGGCCTATCATAAAAATCGTAACGTTGCTGAATTAGTTTACAGTAGTCTAGTTGCATTGGCTAGTCTATACATGTATTTACTTTCAAAAGCAACTGCTAACTTTTAAAAGCCGCTATTACATTTTTCTCTTAACTGATTGTGCTGATGCATTTCCTTGAAATAAAGTTTGAATTGATTTCTTTCACTACCGGCAGTTGATAAAAAATTAGCCACGCAGGCTATAATAGAGTAAGCTTCGCTGATAGCAACTGCTTTATTGTACAGAATTTGTATTCAGCTATTCGTCACTGCTCGATATCGCCCATCGTCAATGACATCGATGTGCACCGTACGACGCGACCGCGCAAATGTTAACTGAAGTACCTCTTAAAAAAAGCTTTTTTTGCCTGAAGCTTTTTCTATGCGGCGTTGCCATTTCAGCAATTGATCGATTCCTAAACACACAATGCAGAGCTGACTGATGCGCTAGTGGCCGCTTAGGCAGGCTGCTGCTACTGATTTTAGTTTTAGATAGAAGGCCGTTTACTGACATATTTAATAGCTTTTTTGGTTGGCACTTAGTTCTCATGTTACTGATTCGCAGCATTTCTTAATAATACGAAGCAGAAGTGGCTGAACTCACTTCATTTTCAATAAAACTGGCATACCTTCTTTTGCATGAAGAATGCTCAAGCAAAATTAGGGATGTATCAGAAATTTTATTTCGTAGCTCAACATCAAAAATCAAAAGTCAACCAATGTACACACAGATAACTAAAACACACACAAAAGAATTACGCTCAAATACAATGATTAGGCCTAATAAAATGTTGGCAACAGGCAGTTGCAGACTGCAGAGGATGTAATAAGAGATTGTATCATCAATAATCGCTAATACTTAGCATGATCGATTAACAGCCATAAAGCGCGAGCGACAAGCATTTTTATTCAGGGTGTCGAACCGTAACGTAAAAAGAAAACCCGTATTAACCGCTTCCTGTCATTGAACTCAAACCGAACCGTAACCTTTATGATCTAATAGACGTAAACCTAACCCGAACCTGAACCGTAGGTCATCAAAATGTTTGAACCTTATCAAGATTTGAACCGTTAAAATAATTTTCGTCCAACCTAAACCCAGACCGGAGGTAGTCTTTTTTGCCGCTGAGGGCATCCTTTATGAGCTGCAGTAGCATCTCGAAATGTGATTACCGATATCGCTTTAAAAAACTGAGATTTACCGATTATCGTTATCGCTTTAGTACAGCAAGGTTTATCGTGCCCATCACTGACTGTAGCTCATAAAGGATGTCTTCAGCGACAGAAATACCTCATGCAGATTAACTTCAGGAGCCCTATGCTATGCTCTTCGCACGAAGAAAAGTCTTTGCATTCGAATAGCGTTCGTATTCGCCAATTTTCTTCGCCAATCAATTTTTTTCGAGCGAATGTCGAAGATTTTTGTTCGCGTTCGTGCGAAGAAAATTTCTTCGAGCGAATCATGAAGATTTTTGTTCGCGTTCGTGCAAAAAAAATTTCTTCTAGCGAATGAGGAAGATTTCTGCTGGGTTCAATTCTTCGCAGGAATGGCGAAGATTTTTGTTCGCGTTTGTGCGAAGAAAAATCTTCGCCACGTTGGTATACTATGATTTGTTCGCGTTTGGCGAAGATTTTCGGCTTCATGCCTCCAAAATAGCTGTGCTGTGACGACATAAACTTCTCTTCATGCTGCCAACGGTATTAAATCCATCCAAACCATTTTTATTACTTTATTACCGTAATAATAACTGTAAATTAAAAAATGGCTGCTAGAAGATGAGCTTATGAAGAAAACAATATGCTCCTTGAATACATGATGAAAGATTACGAATATCTAACCAGCGCCGTTACTCCAAATAAAACCAAAGCTATGGTTGATAAAAAGTGGGACGCAAAGTGATAAAAAGTGGAACGCTTTTGTTGCAAATTTAAATCAACATTTTTATAACCAAGGGGTGTCAATTTTTCTTGAGCCATGTCACAAACTTGACCGATGTCCGACTTACTCATTCGAAATTCTCTGATTATTTGTTGCTTTGAATTCGATCTCAAAATATCACTTCCGCCTTCGGCGTGATACCTTCTACTGTTATTGCTGTGACCATTAAGAATCGATCAGCCATTATTTTCTACTTTTTAGCAGTGAGACGTACCGGTATAGACTATGGATCTTATGTGAAAAAAAATCTTCGCTAGTGTCGCGAGTGGTCAAAAGTGTTCGCCAAAACCACGAAAAAAATGCTGCTCTTGGCGAAGATTTTAGGGTGAAAAAAATGTTCGCGCGAAGAAAAAAATGATCGCACAAAAATAATTTTGTTTGATACTTTAAAAAATGTTCGCACGAAAAAAATTTTTTGCGAGATCTTTTAAAATCTTCGCACGAACAAAATAAAATTGGCGAAGATTTGCAAAACTCTATTTGCCAAACTTGACCATAGTAAACCAAAATCTTCGCAAGCAGTTTTACTAAAAAATTGGCGAAGATTTTTCTTCGTGCGAAGAGCATAGTAGGCTATAGGGCCTCAGATGTCCTTAACTTCAGGAGGGGTATTCTTTGCTCTTCGCACGAACCAGAATCTTCGCATTCGCAGGCTGTTCGTACTCGCAAATTCTATTCGCATATTTGTCAAAAATCTTCGTGGTTTTGCGAATACGAACGTTCGCACGAACGCTTGTAGTTGGCATTCTATGTTACGTTCGTATTCGCAAATCTCATATCTCCGAAAAATTATCATTACTACGTAATAATAGGCAAATAATGCCCTCATAGCCTTGCACTGTTTGAGCAACTACTCTGTTTCCATTAAAAGCCTTTTCGGTTACCACTAATCTGCGTTAGTAGCTATTGAGTGATGGCAGCGAAAGACAGCCTCCGTAGGTGGAATCAGGAAGAAGTGGAGCTCTTGATTAGTCTAGTTAAAGATAGTTATGCATATTTAACTGGAGCTTTGTCTAATAGTAAAACCAAGCCGATGGTCGATGGCAAATGGAATGACATAGCTGCAACCATCAATAGCTTAGGCCATGGACCTCCATTTACCACCGAAAAGGTGAAAAAGAAATGGTTTGACCTCAAGAGCAGAGCGAAGAAGGATGTGGCAATGTATAAAAAAGAAGCAGGTCGCACTTGGAGGTGGTCAAAATCTATTCAATACACCAACTGAATTGCAGTTCAAAATTGCAAATATAATTGGCGCCATATCTACGGAAGGTGTTCCTGGAACAAGTTTATGCGACACCAGTAGCTCCTACTATCAAAGCCTTTCTGACAGCGCTGCTAGCGCTACAGTATTTTTAAGTAGTACGCAATTGCCCAGCCATCCTCAAGAAGCTAATACAAGTGGCAGCTTCAACAATGATGAGGAAGATGCTTCTCCGCCTACCAGCAAACGCGCACCAACAACAGCTGGAAAACGTGAAGCACAAGGGGAAGAGATGCTGAAAATTGAAAAGAATATCGAAGCTGCCGTGCTTGCTATGAATTGCCAAATGACACCAACAAACGAAATACGTGGTAGTTTAGTCCAGGAAATTCGCAGAACAAACGACATACTGGAAATATTCGTTAGCAGTAGCTCAGCAAGTAACTCAACAATTGCGAGAATTAACGAAGAGGCTACATATCCATCATTACCCCATTTTGAGCATTTGTAGACTACCCGGTGTACGCTTTTCGTAATGCATGGTGTTCAATAAACAAATTGAAAATAATTGTGTGAAAAGCAGCGAGGAAAAGTAAATTAATAATAGTCTAATATATTTTGACTATTAGGTACCCGCAGTTAGGCGCAATACAATACAATGAAATAAAAACTATTCCCTCTAGAACGGCAAAGTTATGTGGTACCGGTACCTTGAAGTGGGAGATTATGCAAGGCTTAATTTAATTACTTATTATGACAATTGAAAACAAATCGAAGATCACAATATCATTAGAGTATTTCTGCTATTGACCGTCGTTTAATAATTCCAGAAACATTTTCTTCCAATCCCATTGCATCATCTCCCACATCCAGTGAAGGTATCAAACTATCCTGGCCAATAATCGGCGTACCATTGCGGCGGCAAATATTGTGAAGAACACAACATGTAATGGCTATTTTGGATACTTTATCCGGAGAATAACAAAGGCTCCCTCCAGTGTGATCCAAGATCCTCCACCTGCTTTTAAGAACTCCAAACGACTGCTCTATCAAACGACGTGTTTTTCGATGCAGCAAATTATATTTTCGTTCAACATCACTTGCTGGCCTGGCATAAGGGGTCATTAACCAAGGTTTTAAACTGTATCCGCTGTCTCCCAACAACCAACTGTTTTCAAAATCACCATTTTCAAACCGACTGCTTAATGAAGACATGTTCATAATAAACGAATCATGATGGGACCCAGGCCATCGGGCTACAACATCTTGAAAAACTAAATTTGAATTGCAAACTGCTTGGATGTTAAGTGAATGAAATCCTTTCCGGTTGACGTAGACAAATTCATCTTGGCTGGGTGCAATTAAAGGAATATGAGAACCATCAACACAGCCTACTATTCCAGGAAATCCAGCAACCATGTAAAAATCATTCTTTACCATTGCAACTTCTTCTCTGTTTCTTGGCATGTAAATGTAATTGGAAGCTTTCGCTGGTTATTGCATCCACGAACTGTGACATCACCTTACTGACAGTTGGTTGAGTCACTTCGAGAAAGTCTTTACTAGTTGTCTGAAAACTTCCACTTCCTAGCGTCTTCAAACACAATAGTACTTTTTGCTTCAGGGTCAGATCTACCAACCTATGACCTACTGGTTGCATTTCACCCTTGACTAAATCACAGATTTCTTCAATTTCTTCCTGATTCATACGAAACTCTTTGATTAACTCCCAATCAGTCATACTTAGAGTATGATCTACGCTGCGTTGCTGCATGATTCTGGATTTATTTTGTTGCAGATACAAAAACCGGCAGGCCGTATTTACTGATTCCAGTCTCCTTTCAGCCTTTTTAACAGCAATTTGAGAAATGAAAAAATCTTCGCAAATCACTGCGAGTGGTCTACACCACTCGCAGAATTTCGCGAATATTTTGTGGAATTTTGCGAAGATTTTTGACGAACGAAAGTTTTCGTGCGAACGTTCCTCAATTATATTCGCGCGAACGGAGCATAGAATACCTAACGTCGCAAAGATTTTTTTTGTCATTTCGTGCGAACGTTCGTATTCGCACGAAGAGCATAGAATACCCCCCCTGAATATTATTATTCGACTCTTTTCCACAGTAGCCTATATCTTTGGTTAAAACATTTCCATTTGCGAATTTAGTCTTAGATCAATCGATTTTACGAAGTAATGAAGCACTAAATGCATGCATCACCGTTGCTAACTGCAGTGTTGCTCTCGCCCTCCAGCAAGAACTTTCCGCATTATGACGTCGGATTGCAACACAAATGCGTTGAGATAAATGAAACGAAACCAGCTTTGCTAGCACACTCGAAAAAAGACACTCCGGTCTGGGTTAAGGTCAAACAAAAATTATTTCAGCGGCTCAAATCCGGCTAAGGTTTATGAATTTCAAAGATGACTTCGAGTTAAGGTTCAGAATAGGTTCACGTCTATTAAATTATAAAGGTTACGGTTCGGTTTGGGTTCAATGAAAGAAAGCGGTTAATACGGGTTTTGGGTTTACGCACCGGTTCGACGCCCTGATTTTTAATTTTAATTAAGGGGCGTATCCAGAGAGGGGGGCGCTGGGGCCGCGCCTCCCCTCCGCAGACAAATGCTTTTTTTGCTCTTCACTTGACTTAAGGCGGAAAACGGACGGCTTTAAATTGCGCCCCCCTCACCCCCCCCCCTTCAAATTCCTGGGCACGCCCCTGTAATCGGAACTGAAGCTGCAAAATCAAACGACGAAAAACTTGAACCGGAGGTAGACTGCTGAAAATAAATTTTGCGGAACCTTAACCTAAACCGTAGCGATCGATATTTCAAGCGGTTCGATGTCTTGTTTTTATTAATAGCTTTAATTTGGTTAGTTGGCCTTCAGGCCTATTAGTTAAGTACCGTACCGATACACTTTTCGTACCAGTAATTGATAATACGGTAGTGGCAAGTGAACTTGCTTGTTAAGTTTGGAGCCTTCAATTCAGGGCTAACTTACAGACAGCAACTATTATTGAGTTTTTAGTCATGTAATTATTACCCTGTCCTGCGTCCACATGTCCAATTTATGTCGGCTTTAAGCCCACATCGATGTGGGCTTGTTGCTGTGGGCTTTCTGCATCACAATTAAATTTTGGACGACATGATCAATTTTTTCAATTATAATCTCAAAAATTTGATTATTGGCCTATGCAGAAAGCCATTAGGCTTTTGGCCCACTTAAAATGGAAATGTGGACAGGGTTTATGCTGTCTGCCCTTTGCAGTAGGCCTAGGCTACAATACATCAGTCACTTGTACCGGTACCCTGTCCACATGTCCAACTTAAGTGGGCAGAAAAAGCCCATGGGCTTTTTGCATCATAATCAAATTTTTGAGGTCATAATCGAAAAAGTGACTATGACATCCAAAATTTGATTATGATGCAGAAAACCCGAAGACTTTTGATGGACAGGGCAATGGTCTAATTGTTAACCTGCGCATGCGAACAAACTCTACTCTCGTTTCTCAGAGAAAACTAGTACTGAACTGCACAGTTGAATAACTCATGATCTTGTTTAATGTTTAATTTTAAAACAAATGGTGAATAATGACTTCATAATTCTTATTGTTAATCCCCATAATGGTGTGAGCATGGGCTACGGAGCTTAGTATCAAACCATTACAGAGATGCAATTTATGCAGGTCGACCTCCGTTAACGTTAATTCGTTACATTCAGCTCCAATTAACGGAAGTTAATTAAGTTTGCTAAATCGTTAATTTTGACCTAAACGGCATTTTAAAAGAAATGGCTCAAAATTTTTTAATATCAATGTTTGCATAAGCAATTACACAATTTTTCTGCTCACAAGCAATATACATGTTTTATTGTTTTTATCTCGCTTTTTGATCTCATTGGTCGTATTTTGCTGGTTTATCGATGTCAAACTTAACCAATAATAAGAGAAATAAGCGTTTACAAATATTTAACGGAAGTTATCAAGCACTAACGGAAGTTAATTTAGTCCGTTCATTTCAAAAAGAAATTTAACCGATGAACTAGTTAATGATAAAGCTAGCTTCGTTATTAACGAATTAACAATTAACAAAATTGTGCCCACCTTTGAATTAAACCATGGTATTGCCGTGAAAAAGATGACACCGGGATCGGCGCCAACAGGAGCTCAGTAGCCCACTGCATCCGATTTGATCGGCTTGCAAAAAGGAATTGAACTCCAGACCTCCCGTAGCGATAGCGACGTGCTTATAACAACAGTGCAAACCGGCTTGGAAATTGTGTTTGTTAACAGCACAACAAGCAACTACGCGTGTTCCTCTGCTTTGTGGCCCTTACCACGTAAAGCGACACGAGATACAGTAGCTGTGATATCAATATATTAACATTTGCATAGAAGCCTCATCTTATAGTTCAGCTTGTTGCAAAGTTCTCCTTGATAAAGAAGATTGTTGTATGCAATAACTACGAAGCGTTTTTGTAACTTACAAAAATTATTTCGAACTTTGGCGTCTCCTGACAAACGATTGGCCCCCCTAACCAGGGTCGGTTTTAGGTCGATTTGGTCACATTGGCCCCGCATCTTGATAGGGTCCCGCGCTAGTGGGGCTCCCTTTTTGGGTAATGAGATACAAAATAAGGGAAAGTATCAAAGTTGAACCGGTGCATAACATGGATCATTTGTTTTTTCTTCAAAATTAAATAAGTTTAGAAAAAAATCGGCGACTCAGATAGCTGGTCAAACCAAGCATTGGTAAAAAAAACTTTTCGCAGTTATTTGATCTCGTGAGTTTGCTGTTTATAAGAAAATACCTCGAGATAGTTTTAGGAGGGGGGTCAACTTATTTTCAGTTGCAGCTTTTTAGCGTCTATTGTCTAAAGAAGCATGCTCTCCATTAAAGGCAATTCACACGGAAGTTAAATTGTTGAATACATCTTAATTAATAAAATCAAAAGCTGTGAGAAACCGTGAAGATTTATATTAACAAAGCCAATATCACAGTGGCAGCAGCAGATCAAGTCAATTTGAAGCAATTTAGGGACAAATACAGCTATAGAGGGTCCGGGGGCATATGCATCCCCGGAAAGGTTTTAAGATTTTCATACAGTAAGCCTAATGGTAATTTTGGTATTTTGGGAAGAATTTTTAAGGTAATTTTTGTTTATTTTCTGTCTTCAATTCGACTTCTTCACTGAATATGGAGCATTTTCTTTGGCACATTTTTAACTTTGCCTGTAAAGGCATATTTGAACGAGTTCCAAATTTTAAAAAAAAATGTATTCGCAAGTCATCGCGTCGTAGCATAACTTTTTCGGTAGTACCATAATGATAAAGTTTGCCTGAAATTTCTTTGAAAGTGCCTAATTTGCTTTTCTCGATGCTAAAAGTAAAACAATAAAAACAGGACGGACGCAAAGAATGGTCTGACCTCCACAATCAGCCAGCTTGCCTCCTCCCCCAGTCAACAAGCTTACTTTTTTGAAAACAGCTGCTTTTGAGCATAATTTTAAACAATGTATTTTTACCGTAGAGCGGTACAGTGCTGTTTCAGGCTATTAGACCTCATCAGCCGCACTCAGGTAAAGTTTATTCACCGTTCAGAATGAATGACTTTGCCAGGGTCAAGCATCACTCCCGATAAATATACCTAAAAGAATCTTTGTGGTACGTAAACAGCTGCCCTTACACTCCAGTTAAACCCTTGACGTGGCCAGGGTGAAGATCAAAAGCTATGAAGTAGTGTGCTTTCTGGCCAACTGAAAGGGAGTCATGACGACATCCTCTTGTCGGATAGGAACTTTTATTCCGCGACTTCCGCGAAGTTTTTAACTTTTCACTGAGCAAAAAAACTGGCATCACAAATAAATATATAGAAATAACGACTGTTTTCTTTTTTAAACCTATTCTGGTTTAAAGAAAGCTTTTTCTTCCTATTTTGTACATATTGCGAGTTTACTTGAGGTTACATGTCGCATGATACCGGACGTCTCGAAGGGTGGAAAGGTTGAGAAGCATTGCCTTTTTTGCCTTCAAGAGATCAGAAATTTCACAACTAGTTAGGTCCGCTAGGCTAAAAGGAGTCTGGACTAGAGTAAAAATGCTTCGCTGAAAGACATGTTTCGAAAGTTAGTATTTTGTCTACCAACTTTGATACTTTGTTGATTAAATGAGTTACTATTTTATTAAATTATTTCTATGCATAGGAGCAGTGTGCATATCTTCTAATTCGTTCATTTTAGCATACATGAGCGTATTTTTTTATTAATGGATCGCTGGCTGAAAACTGGAAACCTCACAAACACCTGTGATAATTCTGATTTGCCTCTAACAAATGACAAACAAATTGAACATGTAAAAGATAATGGTTTAATTGAAAACAGTGATAATAATTTGTTAGCAAACAGCAACCTTATTGTACCTACCAGTGGCCCAAAGTGTCATTCCAATAAACGTGGTGTTAAACGAAAATATGACGAGAGTTACTTGGGCTTTAGGTTTACTTGGACAGGTTCTGGAGACAACCCTGGTGCTCTTCGTGTCATATGCCAAAAACTGTTACACAATAGTTCTCTTGTGCCGGCCAAAAAAAAGACATTTGGAAAGCCATCATCCTAACTTAGTTGGAAAAGACATCTTGTCTCTTAAGGCCAGATTTCGCGAAGTGAAAGACATCAAATTCAAATCTTCATTGCACTCGCCGCATTACGCCGAAGCGTGTAACGAGTTGCGGGGCCCATCTCCGCGGCTTAGCGCCTGGGCAACATAGCTCCGAAGAAACGTCGTAACGGTGGCGAGTCGTTGGCGACACTGTGTAGATTTGACCGGCCCGGGAATCGAATCCCAGACCTCCCGCACCGATAGCGTGCGCTTAGCAACTGAGCTAACGGCCGGTTAAGTGAAAAACATGCAAAAAGTTATTCAATGAACAACAGTTTCCACCGAAAAACTCTTGGAAGTGTCCTATTTAATAAGTAAAAGAATAGCTATAGCAGGTGAGGCACACACATTGCCGAAGACCTTATCAAGCCTTGCATGCTTGAAGCTGCAAAAATTTTGCTTAACAAAAGTGACCACCAAAAGCTGGAGAGCATTCCTTTATCAAACAGTTCTGTTTGCCGTCGTATAGATGACATGGGAATGTATATAAAATCTGAAGTATGCTCTCGTTTACAGCAGGTCGATTTCTTTTGTCTCTTACTGTGCACTCCACCGACATCAACTGGCTACAAAAGGCATGCCTCCTGAACTTGGCAATGTTTTGGATGATGTGATAAAAATTGTCAATTTTGTCAAGCTAAGACCACTAAAAGCCAGAATTTTTTCTGTTATGTGCCAAGAAATGGGAAGTATTCATTGCAATTTATTGTTGCAAACATCTGTACGCTGGTTGAGCAGAGGTAAGGTGCTCGCGAGAGTTTTTGAATTAAGAAATGAAACTATTGATAGGCCTACTTTTTGAAGAAAATAAATTTGGGTTATCATGCAGGTTGCACGAGCCAAAATGGCTGCAGTGATCTCTCTTATATGGCTGATATATTTGACAAGTTGAATGATTTTTTAACTTACGCCTGCCAGGCAAGTAGCGTACATAACTGTTTTTTCTGCAAAAGATACTGCAATAGCCATCAGACGAAAACTAAAATTTTGGTGCGAAAATGTAAAAATCGACGATTTCGCTTGCTTCCCTTTGCTGCAAAACTTTCTTGGAGATAATAATCTCACAATAGATCAATCTGTGAAAAGCGATATTGTGCGACACTTGCAGGAACTGCAAAATACTTTTCTTCTATATTTTCCAAAGGGAATGTTCAGTTGCGATAGGGTTCGTGATCCATTTAGTTGTTCGACTACTCCATTTACTGGAAAAACTATGGAAGAATTCATCAAACTTTCAAGCGATGCTAATTTGAAATTGCAATTTACAAGCCACCTCTCAAGCAAGTTTTGGCTAAGTGTGCAAAAAGAATACCCTACTCTTGCAAGAGAAGCTCTGCAGTAACTCTTGCCTTTCGCAACAACCTACCTATGTGAAACAGGGTTTTCACGATGTGTGTCCACAAAAACAAAATACCGGAACAGATTGGATGCTGAAGCAGATAGGCCTATGTACATTCAACTACTAGGCCAGACGTTAAAAATCTTTCTACTTCTACGCAAGCTCATCCTTGTCGTTAAAGTGATAAATGGAACTTCAGTAATTTTAGTTTTTTGATCGCAAAATTAACGTCTGTCACATCTTGACAAACTTGAGTTAAAACATTTTTGGCTAAGTGTTCCGTGGGCTGAAATGATGAGATTCGGTGTTCTGTGAGTAAAAAAGTTTGAGAAACCCTGGGCTAGAGCATTTGCGCGAGTATGCAGCGAGAAACCAACAATAAACTGAGAAGTTATGCTTTATTGACCTCGAGTGGAGAGAAGAACTTCACGCTCTTCTCGAAAATGCTAGCCAATCAGATTGCTCGAAAGCAAAGTGGAAATTTTGAGACAGTTCTCCATCACCAACATTTGCAACGCAACTCCAGCAATGACGTACCGTAGAGGGGGACGCATATTTCGGAATGGTTGCATAGAAATTTTCCACTTTGCTCTCCGGCGATGTGATTGGCTAGAGCAGTTGCGCGAGTATGAAGAGCTGCTGTGATAGCCTCCGACCTGACAAGAGGATGTCGTCATGACTCTCTTTCAGTAGGCCAGGAAAGACATTACTTCATTTTATGTTTTGTTGGAATAACTTCGCCGAAACAGCCAGAACTGTGTGACGCATCGTTCACCATCATTATCATCCAATTTTAATCCGGTTTTTTCTCGAGTCTGAAGGTGGCCGGATGCACCTCATTCGCTTTCACTCCATCTCGCACGATCTGTAGCCTCCTCCACTCTCAACCCAATCTTCTTCTAACTCTCCTCGACTTGTCTCTTCCAGGTCTGCTTTGGCCGTTCTCCCTTTCGTTGTCCAATTACATGAAGCATCATTGCCTTCTTCAAAATGCTCTCCTCATCCCTCCTAACCACATGTCCATACCATCTTGCTCCATTCGCTTGTACTGTTTTATCTAGTTTCCTTCAAGCCCAGCATTTTCATCAGATCTTCAGTATTCTTTCTATCCACTAGTTTTACTCCACACATTGATCTCACCATAGCTTTTTCGGTTCTTCATAAAATTATCATCTCATTTTCCCTCAAACACCACGTCTCACTTCCATATAACATTGCCCATCATACGCAACTACGATGCACCATCTCTTTCATTTTCAAAGAAAACCTTCCAAGTAACAACTCTCCGCATTCTCTAAATTCGTAATACTAAAAAATACCAAATTTGGAAATTGCGTGTGTTAACGACACAACAAGCAACTGAGCGTGTTCCACTTTTCTGTTGTCTTCGAGCTCGTAAAACAACATGAAGTAGCGGTGATACGTAACACTCGTACAGAAACGGCATCTTAAAGTTCAGATCAATGACAGCTCGCTGCAAAGTGTTCTCATTGATAAAGAAGACTGTGGCATGAAAATAGCGACGAAGCCTTTTTGCATTTTACAAAACTGATCCAACGTTTGACCCCATTGATACACGATTGCCTTCACTTCCAAGTCGACTGCTCTGGCGCCATCTCTTAAGTAAAAACATTCACATTACCATAAATTTGTTTTGAAGCAAGTATTAAATGTCTATTTTTGTTTTTGGTTTGCATCTATGTTTTTAAATGAAACATATTAACATTTTATTATGAAGAGTAAGGGCCCCACCATTAGATCGCTAATTGGGCCCCGCAGTTTCCAGCTCCGGCCCTGCCCCTCAGTAAGTCGACAGTCCGGACAGTCTTTTGACTGGGTGTTTAATAACTACACAAGCTTTCCTTTCGTCAGTATGACACTGGCTTCATCAAGTGTCTTAGTGAAGATACACTAGCAAAACCTGATGAACTACTACGCCACAGGAAAGAATTGTGGTTTGTAGCTGCTGCTGACTAAAATTTGCAGCGAGATTGCTCCTCAAAAAGCTTACATGACTGTTTCTAGTAAAAATGCGCAAAACAAAAAACCTAAATCACCGTTAATTTATTGAAATGTTTTTGCAACAAGATGCGAAGTCATAAAAACAATAGCAGCTTAAAAAATATGTTACGGCTTTCGCTGTAATTTCCGCTTTTTTATCACGCCTTCCAATCCACTACTGAATTCCGACACAACATCCGAAGGTGTTTCAAAAGCTTTAGGCTTGGAAAAAGTAGATTTGTGAGAAATTCCATCCGGTATCGAACGTTTTTTCGGCAATTCGCTTTGCTTTGCTTCTTTTTTAAGATTGTTTCGGAAGATACCAGAAATTTCAGTGGGAGATTCCTAAAAAACGAACAAGTAATGCAGCGAACATAAACATGGAAACACTGCCACTCAGAAAATTTCTCAAAATGAAAAAGCTACAAATATTTTCAACACCACATGACGTGATTTAAAATTTTTCTCCGGTACAACAATCAAAAACACTATGCATAAATTATAACTTTTAGTACTTAAAGATAAAGGCCACACCTACTCGCTTTTAAACTCAAATACATTTTGGCGCACATAAATCCAAAAAATGGACCATAGATTTAAGTAGGCTAATATTAACGCCAACATGTCGTTTTCAAAACCAATCTGCTGATCTCGTGAAACCTAAAATTCTACCGGTCTTTATTTTCGTAGGCGCTGACAATGTGTAAATTGGTAGCAGCACCCCTATTGGTTGCATGCAGTAAATTAGTCGCAGCACCCCTATAAACGGTAGAATCACTAAACGCTAGAATCACAAAGCAAATCTTCAGTATACTCGCAGTAGTACGCCGAAGCGAGTGATGAGAGGCGGGGTCCATCTCGCGGCTTAGCGCCTGAGCAACAAAGCTCCGAAGAAACGTCGCAACGGTGGCGATACTGTGTTCAATGTGATTGACTCGGGAATCGAACCCAGACCTCCCGCACCGATAGCGTGCGTCTAACAACTGAGCTAACCGGATTGGTGAACTTATAGGCAGGGTTACCATCGGTCTACGGCAAAAAATAAGCACGCTGCTGTGGCGATGAGGTAGGTTAGTGCCACTTTTTTAAACTCTTTACTGCGAAACCATACTTTAATCACAAAAATAAGGGCCAACAATCTTGGAAGCATTTGAATTTTTCGAGATGTTTCGGTTTGTACTCAAACCATGGTCAATGTTATTCAAACAGAAATCTTATTCAGTCTTATTCGAATGGATTCTATTAGATAAGGGTAACAATGAACTAAGTATAAATCGAAACGTCTTGAAAAGTTTGAAGGTTTCCAATATTATTCGCTCTTATTTTTGTAATTAAAGTATTCAAAAGTTCTATAAATTGAGTTCTAAAATTATATTGGTAGTGCTTAGTATCAAGTTGTTGTAGCGATTCACAAATTTAAAACGAATTTCAACTTGATAGAATCAATTGATTAAACAAAAAAGAGTATTTTTCGTTCAGTTATATAAAAAAGCATTGCAATTAAGACATATTAAGCACGGCATTCAAAAATAAGCATTTTTCTCAGAAATAAGCACATTAACATTTTGTAAGACATTGTTCTTGAAAATAAGCTCAAATCTTAGAAATAAGCACAAAATGGCAACCCTGCTTATAGGATTGGTAAACTCAACACTAGTTTCAACTTAATTTACCGTTAACGCAAAACTTTTGGCAACATGTCCAAGATGCAAGTTTCTGACGTGAAATACTTTCTTTAGAGAAGGCGGGTAGGTTGAATAGGCACGCACGAAGGAGAGATAAGCTTTCTGTGCGCATTCTTTTAAGCTGGAATCATCATTCACATGTTTTTCTATATTTCTATGAACAGACCCCGCTATTTCCTGAGACTGTTGAATTCTGAAAAAATAAAAATAAAAAAGGATCGCAAACCAATTACAATTCAATGAAATATCATGAATACCATGGATGAGCAGTAATTTTGCAGCAGAATTCGAAAGGGTACTAACAGTTGCTCTGCTTAGCGTATCACTAATGAAGCTTTAAATATGTATGTTATTTGCCGCAAATCCTGTGACGATAGGTTTTCAACGCTGGTCAGTATGTAAATTATCAAACAATTCGTTGGCGCAAATAGAATCGGCTATATACCATTAAAAAAGTGAAAAAAGTGTGTCATGAACCCAGCCAAAAAATATGAAAAAAGGCATGCTAATTTTATCACAAATCAAGCTTATGATCATCACACTTACTTCATAGTTGGCGATAATTTTTCAAACTGGTATTCAACAACATCGGAAATAATTGAAGACAGTTTTAATTCGGAAACGGTGATGTCAAAAGCTGCTAGTAAATAAGCATAAGCAGCTTCAGAGGGTGCCAGATAAAGCAATGCGTTTCCTGCAAAATCAAATCAACAAATATGCGTTAAAATGTTATGGAATATACATTATGAAAACTGGTTATTAACACAACACAGTTAAAGCTACGACACACTAACCCCTACTGTTAACGCAAAAGCTGAATACCGCGAAGGTGCGAGAAAAAAGCAAAGAAAGATTTAAGCACGCTAATGTCTACAACTTCACAACTGCATAGCATAAAACTACTCCAATTCAGCTTTATTACAGTGATGCAGACTATAATCTAAGGGAAAGTCAAAGGTACAATAACCACGCTGTTCAAAAATTGATACAATACATTTCGCTTGAACAAAGACATCACCTTTATTGCCTGCACGTGCTGTTCTCCCCACTCGATGTATGTAGTTAACAGGACTCCCAGGACTATCGTATTGAATTACCCACTGCACATTGGGTATGTCTAGCCCTCTAGCTGCCACATCAGTGCAGAACACCACACCAGCATCAACTTTTTTGAACTTTTGAACAGCGTTCGTTCGTTCTGTCTGAGTCATTCCGCCATGCAGTTGAAAAATTGAAAGCGAGCATTCTTCAGGATTATAGTCCGAAAATTTACATTTTTTTAAAACATCATGATGAAATGCAACCGAGTCCCGGCATGATAAAAACACAAGAAGTTTTTCTTTGCTTTGGACACAATGCAAATGTATAAAAGCAATTAGAGAAACAAGCCTGACTTTCACAGGAACAAGAACAACATACTGCGTCAAACCACTAGGCAAAGCTGCTTTTTCCACTTTTAGGCCGGAATGTTTTTCAATGAACATATATTCAGCTTTTTTTTCTGGATGAACTTCAATTTTCACGGGTTCATTCAAGCTAAGATCAACCAATTTTTCAACACCAGGTGTTAAAGTTGCTGATAACAAAACAACTTGCTGACTGTGCTTGGATTGTTCCTTAACAGCAGCCAAAATCTTGTTGATGCTCTCTTGAAAGTTCATGTCCAACAATCGATCAGCTTCGTCAAATATCAACCACTGAACGTTTTCCAAGCTCAGGCAGCAAGTGTTATCCAAGTGATCAATAAATCTTCCTGGAGTTGACACAATGATGTTAGCTCCTTTTCGAATACGAGCTTTTTCCGATTTCCTTTTCTGACCTCCAATAATACAAGTAGGTACAATTCGAATAACAGACTGTGTTAGACTTTGGAATACTTCATAACATTGTAATGCTAATTCTCGTGTTGGGGAAAAAACAAGGGCATTAGGACCACTTGACCTAGTAATTGGAGGATCTATTGCCTGCAAGGTTTGCACAACAGGAATAGCATAAGCTAATGTTTTCCCAGACCCAGTTTCAGCAGTTATGAGAGCATCCTTGCCACTCAATAAAACAGGCATTGATTTGGCTTGAACATCGGTCATGTTTTGAAAGTTCATTTTTTCACAAATGTAAGATTTTAATCGAGGTGAAATGTCCAGTTTCGAAAATAAGTTTTCAGAACTGTAGATAGATTTATTTGATGGAATTGGCTCCACAATACACTGTAAAGTTGGGATTTCAGGATTACCGACGAATATTCCAGATTTTGGCACAGGATTAACAACTGCTCGTTGAGAATTTTTTGATTTAACATTGTCACTTTCTTTTGTCTCATCAGTTATTGGTTCAGAGTGAGAAGCCTTATGAAGAGTTTTGGAAACTGTAGATGCTTCAATAAATTGTGATGTAATATTTTTTGCAATTTCAGGTTGAATTTTTTTCACACTTTCTTTTGTTTTTTTAATAGGTTTATTTTTCAAATCTGCTGTAAATTTTTTCCTTTTCAAAATCTTTTTCTTCATAGACACTTGAGACTTCGATGCACGATCCACAGTAGTATTTGCTTTTTTTACTGATATGCGAGGAGCACTGTACTCCAGTTTTGGAAAAGTAATATTTAACATAAGATCACCATCCATTATGCTCAAAAAACTTTTAGTGCTTTCAGATCACCTGCAACACCAATATAACAAAAATTTAAAGGTCAATAGTCAGCTTACTAATCCATAATTACGAGGAGAATGAGAAATAATTGGTAATTTCTGTTTAATTTTTGTACCTAAGTGCCAATGTTTCTGAAAGTAGGGTCTATAGTATCTTAAAATTTCTTCATGTTTTTTGAAAAATATCTGCAAGTACCAGTAGTGTATTTGTGTCAAGTCGAACCCCCTGCTCTTGGTTCAGGAAATGGTGCAAAATTTTTTTTTCACATTGGTACATACATATTCATCAAAAAACCAAACACATTTACTGGTATGGTAATATCCAGCAAAGTCACTCACACGATCCCTGTTATCAAACAGTTCATCCCACTGTTTTTGAAACAACATGCCACGTCTTGTTAGCATAGTGTATGTGCAGTGTGCTGCTGTTGTCTTGCATGCTTATGCTGGCTGACAGTCAAAACTGTTGTAGCCTAATAGCATTGCTGTTTTAAAACTTTTAACTCACGTTTGTGCATAAGCTGCTACCGATGCCTTAAACAACACCGGTAAGTCTCTATTGGTACCTTACCTTGAAAACAGTAGCCTACTGGTACTCAACTGCATAATATGATCAACTGGAGCTACTGGTACAGGTATGTTTCTGTGGGGTGATGTTAAAATTGCTGCACCATACAGCTATAGGCTAAGGCAACTGATGTCATAACTGGAATAGTCTACTGTTCAAGCCGTCTAGGCTAGCTCTGTACCGGCACCCGTACCTATTTGGCTGTAAAGTGTATACACTAACACTCAGCTGACTCAGCAAATTACTAACTTCACTAGGTTAATAATAACAGTGACAGTTTGAAAATCGTTTCTGCACTTTCTCCTTGCACTGGTACCCCACAGAAACATGGCTCCAGCTGTCCAGTTGATCACATTATGCAGATAGCAGGTTAGAGTACCGTATGCTACCACTAATGTTTTCAAGGTACAATATTGGTAGGCGGTACCCAGTACCGTACCGGGGGTACTGTCTAGTATCAGCCCCCACGCTGTTTCCGTCTGCCAACTTTAACCTAACTTATGACCTTTCTAATTTATAACCTGACCCTAAACAAATCTAACCTTAACCAAACCTAACCTTGACTTAATATAACCCTAACCGAAACTGATCCTAACCAAACCTAACCCTAATCACATCTGGGGGCTGATACTAGACATTACCCCCATATTGGTACTAACACAGTACCAGAGTACGATACCTGGCTTGCTTTATTCATCCTGTATCACAGTATCCTGCTGGTGTTTCTGTTTGTGCCCACCAACTTCCAATTGTCTTGTCGATCGCTTACACCTGCTGGTCTAAATTTGCTAAGTATCCTGCTTGCACAAAATCCTGGGACATTAACCGCTAGGACTATCATAGCACTAATAGGACTAACTGAAGCAATATAGGACTGATAGCACTAATAGCAGCAATGTGCATTGGACTAATAGCACAAAAGCAGCATTATGGGACTAATAGGACTGATAGCAGTGCTATTGGACTAATAGCAGCATTATGGGACTAATAGGAGCAGTATACATTGGACTAATAGGATTGGTATGTGTGTTGGCTTTAAACTGGCAACACTGCTAAAGGACTCATAGAGTTAATAGGACTAGTAGCACTAATAGGACTATTAGCACTCATAGGACTATTAGCAGCAATATAGGACTAATTGCAGCATTATGGGACTAATAGCACAAATAGGACTGATAGCAGTGCTATCGAACTCATAGCACTAATAGGACTAATAGCAGCATATTATGGGACTAATAGCAGCATTATGGGATTAATAGCAGCAATATACATTAACATTGGACTGATAGGATTGTTATGTGTGTTGGTTTTAAACTGGCAACACTGCTAAAGGACTGATAGGACTAATAGCCATAGGTGGGCAGTACCGCAGTACTTTTTTAGTTCTGGTACCGTCGGTACTTTGGAAAAAAGTGCCGGTACCGCAGTGCCGGTACGGTACTTTTACTTCTTAATTTTTAGGTGGTCCTCGGTAGCCTACTTTTGCAAAATCTTTTATAATAAAAAAGAAGTCTGCGCAACTACAACTTCCACAGCAATCGTTTAAAAGATTTGTTTTTAAGATGCAATACTGCCATCCCTTCTAGCGCGGCAATGAAAGATTCTTTTCCACAAAACATGATATTTTGAAGCCGAAGAGGAGTGGTCTTTCAGAGTTAGACGACCTTTCCCAAATGCTTTTGTTTTTGAAATGCAATTCAGAGTAAAAGTTTTTCAATAGTTTAGTCTGTTCTTTTTTGCGTCACCGTCCGTGGATAAGGTTGTTACCTGGGTAGGAAATATGGATTAGAAATCGATAATCGATATTCTCTGCTTTTTCGTCATCGAATGCAAAAATTCTTTACTTTTTTTCTTTATCGATTGGGGCTTTTCCCTACTTTTTGCGTGGTAAATTGATACTAATTAATCCATACTTATTTTCTGAATAAGTTCTTTCAAAAGTCTTTATTTAGTTATTTTTAGTAGGCCCTATCTTATCTGGTTTTTGTAGTGTTTGCAGGTAAATCTTTTACTTTACATCCTCAAAAGAACAGTTGGCGAGCGGAAAATTTCGCTCAAATCACCGAGTAGTGCGAGTGTTGCATCAAATGCTCTGTCATTTTTTAATCCATTCCAAAATATAACACGAAAAAACGTTTCACTTTCATTAGCTTGTAACTTGAACCCAATTCAGATACCAGTATTGACATTCCAGTGTATTTTAAATTTTTGTTCACCTGCTTTTTTTCAATGCAACTTGAAATCTAAGCTTAACTATGAGAACAAGAACGACAAAAAAATTAAAATAGTTTTAAATACGTCTTTTTTGCAGATTTCAAAATTCATTTTTTCGGATTCAACTCGTAATTTCGCGAATAATTATTAGCTTTTTCTAAGCCTTTGATTTTCTTTGATGTGATTTCTTCTTCATTTGTATCCTCCCGCCACGAGTAAGCGACAGAGGCGCTGTGCGTAGGATGAATCTAGACTCGCTTAGGAGTTATCTTTGTTTCCGAGTGTTCCGGTTGAGTTTTGCTTCTGACTTCTTCAATTTGCTGCTAGCTAGATTCCACCTAGCAGAGATAATTGTCGTGAAGCATCTTGTCCAAGGACGCCACAACGAGGCTTGGGTGGAAGTGAACCACCAACCTTGTGAACATGGCCGTCGTAAAAACGACCCTCCGAACCACTCGGCCATGCTGCCAACAGACATTCCATCGACTTACATCTCTCTGCAATAATGTTTCTTGAGTGAATCTCCTTAAAAAGATGCAAAATTATGAAATAATTGTGTGCTTTTTCTTGTGAATCCGATGGTATTCCAGATGTAGACCATAATTATTAGCGAGCTAATGTCAATTTCGTTTTTTAAAAGCCCACATCCTAGACATTACTGGCCTGAGGCCTACCTTAGTAGCAAACTTTAGGCCTATTTTGTATTACATTTACTCGTGTCAACTCGACGAGTATTTATAATGTTTCAAACTAATCGTTGCTGATTATGACAGTTTATTGCAGCAGCTCTTCCCATATTACTTTGTAGCTTATTCGCCATCTGCCAGTTCCGTTATGGGATTATTCCCAACTCCTATGTGCATAAGCATTTTTGCTTGCTATGTCTTAACCCGAATCTGCCCAGCATGCCATGTATGGCACGTTTCATAGTGGAACAAAATCCTTCAAAATTGCGCATTAATAAAAGCCCTGCCAAAACAGCAATTGTGTTAATCCAGTTAGCAAACAATGCCCTTTTCATCATTAATTAGGTCACAGAGTTTTGGTCAAGCTACAATGGTTGTAGAATCATTTAAAAGTTTGACTTCGTTTTGAAAGTGGAAAAAATGAAGGAAAATCAAAGGTATGTTTATGTTTTGTTATATTTTTCATATTCGCAGTAATATTGGTCAGGAAATTTTTCTAGAACATACAGGCAACACTCGTACCTATAATTTAATAACATTAAAATATGTGGGCCTAGTTGATTTTCGATGTAGCAACGTCCGGTTTCTTCCGTGGCATATATGTTACGCTGGGCATTATCAATGTCTTTTCCATAATATTAGCCTACTTCGAAAATTAGCTGGCATCAGCGATGGCAAACCATTCTCAAGCTGTTTTGGGGCTCAAAAGCAGTGTCCAGTAACCCATGGCCTATCCATTGCCAGAAATGGAGTAGGGGGGAGGTGGGCATTAGGGTAAGGGGAAATTTTTCTAAACTATCTGTAGAAAAGAGCCAGTAAATACCGGTACAGTATAGGGCCCCAGCTGTGTGTTGATTGGGCCTCTCCGGTTCCGCCATTTATGACTTTCATTATATTTTGCAGAATCTTTACGACTCAAGAAAATAGTATCGATGCTTGAAGATGAGAATGTGGCTGCCAATATTTTTATCGAACCAAATGATGGTGGCGTAACGGATGAAGACTCTGGGGATGAAGATGGAGGTGGATTTTTGAATAATTTGTCAGGAAATCAACTCAAAGCTCCGGCTGAACTCGTCATTTCTGGCCAGAGATTTGGTTCATTGGAAGAAGCTGCTCGATCACTCGAAAATCCCAACTGTTCAGATTTACAACCAAACAACACCAACAGCTGCACCGCACATCCACAAGCTGCTCGATCACTCGAAAATCCCAACTATTCAGATTCACAACCAAACAGCACCGCACATCCACAAGAAAACGAAGAGTTTGAAAAAAGTAGCTACCAACCTCCCAAATGGAGAAAAAATAAATCTTTGCCAGAGAGGAATGTACTGTTTCCGGAAGCAGATTACTCAAAATACAGAGATTTTTCTCCCGCTGAACTGTTTCAATTATTTTTCGACGATGAGTTATATGAGTTACTGGTTCAACAGTCCATTTTGTATGCACAAAGCAAGGGAGAAACGAACTTCATTGTTACCAAAAATGAAATGAAAGTTTTTTTAGGAATTTTGTTGGTGTCAGGATTAAACCCTGTTCCGTCTCGGAGGTTTTATTGGAAAATAGATTCAGTTTGCCTGAATAGTATTGTAAGCAATGCAATGCGCCGAAATAGATTTGAAAAATTTATGCAAAACATTCACTTTGCCAATAATTCCACTGTGGATACAACAATTGATAAATACGCCAAAATTCGACCACTTGCCAGGCTACTACTTAAACGGTTTGGCCAACATTTTCAACCGGAAGAAAATTTATCTCACGACGAAGCAATGATAGAATATTTTGGAAGGCATGGTTGCAAGCAGTGCATCCGGGGTAAACCAATTAGATTTGGCTATAAGGTTTGGTGTCTGAATACTTCAGATGGGTATTTGGTTAGTTTTGATTTGTACCAAGGGCGGACATATGAAGGAAACAAAGAAAATGAGGAATTATTTGGAAAATGCGGTGCAACTGTTTTAAAAAATATGGACTTTCTCGCTGCAGATAAACAAAAACTTCCATATAAGCTGCATTTCGATAATTTATTTACCTCGGTGCATCTCTTGCAACATTTGAAAGCTTCTGGTTATGATGCAACTAGTACACTGCGGGAAAACCGTTGTAGAAAATGCCCATTCACCCCTGCTGCCAATATGAAGAAGTTGCCTAGAGGCTCTGCAGAATACGTGGCTGACACTGCGAATGAAATTGCTGTGTGCAGGTGGATGGATAATTCTGTCGTTACCATTGCGTCTACTTGCCATACAAGCCAGAGTTCAATTAAAGTTTTCCATTACTCTCAAAAAGAAAAGAAACGAATACAAATTGACTGTCCAGATGTGATCAAACAGTACAACAAGCATATGGGGGGGACTGACCGTCAAGACCAAAACATTGCAAAGTATCGTGTCTCGTTTCGGGGTAAAAAATGGTACTGGTGCATTTTTACGTGGTTTTTGGATATAGCCATTCAAAATGCATGGGTGCTTCACAAAAAATGCGGCGGATGCATGCCTCAGTTTGATTTCAAAAAACACATAGCCCTATCCTATTTACAACGGTATGGTTCGCCTCTACAACTACCATGGCCTTCGTGTCAAAAGCGTAGACGGGTTACTGATGATGCTCGTTACGATGGTTATAAGCATTACCTCGTCGAAATTCCGAAACGAAGGCGATGTGCTGGAGAGTTTTGTTCCAAGCGACCTTTTACGCAGTGCAGCAAATGTGACGTAGGTCTTTGTGTTGGCTGCAATTTGGATTACCACACAAAATAATTTTCTTTGAAGAAAATAATTCTGGGCAGATAAGGGTTAATTCATAAGATACTAAACTCACAAAGCAAAACGTGTTTTTGCACTTACGCAACCCCATCTCAGAAAATGTCTTCGTACGGCGTACGCCCCTCTTAAAACTATCTTCCTGATAAGGGGGTGATGAAAGTTTTCAACTTCCAAAAGGAAGCGGTGAACAAAAATGTTTGAGAATCACTGCTCTACACCCAGGGTCTCCAGCCTCGTGATCATGGGTTTTCATATTGTCCTCTCCGAGGTTGCACGAAGTATTATCTATTATTATGATCGCATGAATCCATAACCTAGAGCTTTGAGTGCCTTTTGATAATCAGTGCTCGAGTTGTAAAAACACTTATGGGGGGATGGTAGGCCTATAATTTTTTACGCAGACGTCAGGAGAGATGGTCATTACAGGCCTACTTGTAAGGGAATGGTTTACGCTAAAATGTTTCATGGAGGGATGGTGTTGTTTTTCGGGGGGATGGCATCCCTCGCATCCCCCCTCAACTCGAGTAGACCTACTGCTGTAAATCACAGACATAAAAAGTAAGCGCCATGAAAAAGTTAGAACGATTTATCCTACGCGAAGATCCCGAGGGCAACAAATTTTAAAAAATAGCGAAGCATAGGCCTACCTTAAAATATTATTGGCCCTCGACTCTCCGAGCTTTTTTACATTATCAAATCTGGTGCTTCTAAAAAAAAAAATGGGGTACTCCTGCTCTACACACTTCGATGTTAAAAGTTCTGTTTTTGTTTTAATGACTTCACTAAAAAGTTAGACGTTATTATGATTTCTGACGAACTCCTTCCATTGAAAACTCCAGCGTAGGCCACATCTGGTTCTAACATTCCCATTCATTCAAAAACCCTAAGTAATCTTTCTGCCGCATTTCGGCAAAATGTGGTCTCCAATAATAAAAGTTTTCGCTTTATGCGTGGCGGCCCATTCCAGTGGGCGAGGGAAATGGTTGCATTTTTTCTGATTTTTGTTGCGCTAACCACTGGCATTAGCTAGGCCTATAGCTTGTTTTGTACCGTTTTTTGATGGTTGGTGCATAGTTAGCAATTCGTGAATTGTGCCGTACCAAGTTACCGGTAACACTACAATATTGAGTAATTTAGTATTTGTCAAGCTAATACCTATAGGTCTAATTATTATGAAGCTGACCAGTTTCTATCAAAAATTGACAAAATATAGGGCAGTACTGTCTTTCTGAAACTTTTTTTGAAAAGTACCGATAAAAGTGCTGCGGCGCTACCGGCGGTACTTTTGATTTTCAAGTACCGGTACCGCCAGTACTTTAACAAAGTACCGAGTACCGGTACCTCCGGTACTTTAATAAAGTACCGTGCCCACCTCTGACTGGCAAGGGCTTTTTACGAAAGATTCCATTCACTACTTAACCTTCTTAAATCACATTTAGATCGTTTCGTGTCATTACTGGTCTATTTTACGCACATTACACATTACTATTAGCACCAGAAGTTTATATAAAACAAGTTTGAAAAAGTGGATATATACTGTAGTGCAAAGTCCGTGTAACTTCGTGGTTATATCAATTTTTGTTGTGGGCCTATTTCAATGCGTAATAAGAAGAAATAAATATTGGAATTTACTAACGCTTCAACTGCGGGCGATTTAACATAAAAATTTTAAAGAGGCCACGGGCCGAAAAATTTTAACTGACTGGATCCAGGCCGCTGATGGCCGACGTATGTTCTCTTCTGTTCTGACGCCTAACCTGAATTCTGCAAATTTTTGCACAATGACTTGATATCTGGATCAAAATTTGCGAATGCAAGGCGCAAATCATTATGAAATAACAAACGATTTTTCGCTTTCGCTCTTAACGTGTGTCCAAGCACGGAAAGCATTTCCAGATGAGTAGGCCTATGTCTTTGTGAAAGGCAAGATTGTATCATTGCAGGCGATAGTTCCAAGTTGTCTGTCGTTTCTCAATCCAGAATTTTATATAACAACAACCATTCCTACGTAAGTTTCAGCCCCCACTGTCGCAAATTCAGCAGTGCTTCCTTACGTGTGAGTTTGCAGCATAGCCGTAGGAGACTAAAACATTTTGGGGGGGCGAACACAAAATTACCCGAATATTTGTTTGCTTGCCCAAATATTATGCGAAGTAGCCTAAGTGAGTTTGTGGGAACCAATTTAGTAATGGATCCTTTTTTGCGAGTCAACCCTTTTTGTGACATTTAACAAAATAAAGTGTTTTGATTTAATTTTTAGCGAATCAATAATGGTATTAAATAAATTATATCAGTACTTGTTAAACAAAACTGTGGTAAATGCAGTTGGTACCGCACAAAAAAACTGCTAAATATGAAAGAATATTCAGATAATGACTAAATTTTAACCAGAACCAGATAGCTAGAGTTATCCTACCAACCTAAATTGCAATGTCAAGTAGTGAGAATTAGAAATCAGATAAAGATTCTGTCGAACACCATGCAACTTTACATTTTGAATCTCATGATTTGAAAATATCATGTTATCACCTGTTCTTTAAGTTCTCTTTTGGCAGTTTGGTGCTTGATAAAACACTTCTAATTGCTAGCTACCAGTAGGCCTACAAAATTTGATAAACCTACTTCTGCTCATCAATCATCTATTAACGCTGTTCTGATTTTTCGGCATCTGTTTGGTTTAAGACATTTTAGTTGTTTACCGATACCGGTAGTTTTATAACCTGTAGGTTGGCCTAAACTGTATAGGCCAACCTGTATTTTGCTGCCAGCTTTCCAACAAAACTATTAACTTATCGCTATAGACCTATGATAATCTCTCTACTATCAGCTACTTCAGCATTAGGTACGGTATATGATTTTCATGATAGGCTGATTCCCAAATACCGGTACTCTGCCCTGAACTCCAAAATGCAACTCAGATCTAAAACCCAATTCTTCCCTAATTTCAACAAAAAAAGCCCTAATCTTAATGCTAAAAATAAAACGGAAAAACCTTAGGCCTAACCAAAGACTAGTATATAGTCTTTGGCCTAATTTGGAGAAAGGTTAGACGATGATTTCAAAACGGCAAACAAAGTGTTCTGGCAAACCATTCGCCGTTTGCGTGGAAAAAGATCTCGAGCCGCTCTCTTTATCGAAGATTCAAATGGTGTCACACTGAAAGATCAAGATGCTATTTTGAATCGGTGGAGAGACTACTTTAGTGATCTTTTAAACCCAGTTGATGCTACACTGATACAAATTCACGAGGAACAGGTTGGGGAAGATATTCAGATAACCGAAGAAGATGTGAATGCAGTAATCAAATCATTGAAAACTGGAAAAGCACCTGGTGAGGATGATATCAGACCTGAAATGTTAAAAGCGATGAACATATATGGTGTTCGTTGGCTGACTCGTGTTTGTAAGGTGGCATGTAGTACTGGGCAAGCACCAAAGCAATGGCAAACTAGTGTGATAATACCTATCCACAAGAAAGGAGAAAAGAGAAAATGCACCAATTATAGGGGCATATCTCTGATCAGTGTCCCGGGTAAGGTCTATGCCAAATGCCTTGAAAAAAAATGCCGTAAAATAATCGAGCCTAAACTAACGGATGCTCAGTGTGGCTTTCGTCCTGCCCGAAGCACAATGGATCAGATCTTTGCCTTGCAGCAAATCTTTGAGAAGTCGTGGGAATATGCAAAAGAGGTCAATGCATGTTTTGTTGATCTTGAAAAAGCATATGATCGCATTCCTAGAGACAAGCTTTGGGCGGTGCTGTTGCAGTATGGCATTGATGGCCAGTTACTAAATGCCATTAAGTCGCTGTACGTGCATTCCGAGGTCTGTGTTCGAGTTAACAGTGCAACGACGAAACCTTTCAGAGTTAGTGTGGGACTACGGCAAGGCTGCTCTCTTTCACCTATTCTGTTCCTTATTTATATGGATAGAATAGTTAAGAAAAGTGAGTCTTGTGGCGGAGTAAAGATCGGTGAATGCACTGTACAACGTCTGTTATTTGCAGATGATCTTGTGCTACTCGACTTTACCCAAAATGGTCTCCAGCAAGCTCTTGACAGGTTTTCGGATGAATGCTCTGTGGCCGGAATGAAAATCAGTTCAACAAAACCAGAAACCATGTACCTGTCCGGACAACCAAAGCAGTGCTCTCTCCAAATTGATGGAGTACCACTAAAACAGTCAGAGAAATTCAAGTACTTTGGCGTCTCATTCACAAGTGACGGCAGACAAAATAGCGAATTGGATATCCGCATCGGAAAAGCAAGTGCAGTAATGCGCCAGCTCCACCGATCTGTGGTACTGAAACGGGAGCTTTGCACCAAGGCAAAGCTATCCATTTTCAGATCGGTCTATGTTCCTATTCTGACTTATGGCCATGAGTGTTGGATCATGAATGAGAAAGTGAGGTCTCGAGTTCAAGCAGCCGAAATGGGATTCTTGCGAAGAATTAGCGGTTTGACCTTGTTGGACAAGGTTAAAACTGCAGATATTCGTGAATCTGTAAACATCGAAGCGCTGCTTCTCCGACTAGAAAGATCGCAACTGCGTTGGTATGGACATGTGACACGAATGTCCCAGGAAAGAACAGCCAAAAAACTGCTCTGTTCAACACCGATTGGTCGAAGGCCTAGAGGCCGTCCCAGAACTCGATGGCGAGATTACGTAGAAGATCTTAGTTGGTCTCGCCTTGGCATCCCAGTAGAGCATCTATCCTTTGTTGCAGAGGATCGAGATGCTTGGAGGCTTTAACTTGAGCTGCTGCCCCCGCGACCCCCCAAGGATAAGCGGGTCCAGAAAATTGATTGATCTGGCAAAACCTGTTAACTCCACTTGTAATTGTTAATCTGTTATTGCGTCATAAACAAAGTGTAATGTATTTCTCAAAAACTTTCATCTCACGAGTGAAAAAATTGTGCGTAACAATATGAAACAATATTAATGGTGACGTAATAGCTATATGGGTTCAAAGCAAATTGGGATAAAAATCGAACGTAAGATTCATACGCTGTTTATACATTCATTAATTACAATTATTTACATTAAACTTTATTATTAAACTTTTATGATCAAGCACTTTTATCAAACCAAAAATTAAAAAAATCTACAATCAGGAACGTTCTTAAAAAAACCTGAAAACTAAAACTTGATTTTCTCGAGAAATGCCAAAGTGGAGATAATGGGTTTTGCCAAATGACGGCAGATTTGCGCGGAATAAAGCTCAGAATGCCTCACCTGTACTAAATTGCGAAGAAAATATCATTGGACTGAATGTCGTATTGTTTGTTCAGCGTGTAGTCTTCATTTATGTGTACATGCCCTATTGCTGTAGTTTGATCATTGACGATTACTTGCACTATCTAGGCAACCTTTCAGCCATGATTAAAAACCTTAACTGCATCAATTTGTGTATAATGGTAGATTATAATGCAGATGAGAGGAACTCCTTTGGTAACCTTACGGACTCTTTTTCTGAAGAAAATGAACTGGTTATATCCGACTATGAGTTGTTACCTTCAGATTCATTTGCATTTGTGAGTGAAGCGCACGGCACCACCTCCTGGTTGGATCACTGCCTTACTTTAAAATCTATGTTCATTTGTGTGAAAAATATTTCAGTTTTAATGGAGTACATCACTTCAGATCATTTACCTCTCTCAGTTATTTTTTCATATGACCACTTACCGAACCTGACCAAGTTATCTCAACCATATAATAATGCCAATTCGCATTGGGAGAAGTTATCGAGAGAAGAGCTTTTCCAGTATCATGAGCCTTCTGCGATAGCTTTAGCTGGGATCAAACTGAATGAGAAGATCACAAATTGCAGTGATCAATTTTGTACCAGAACCGCTCATCTTGATGCAATTAATCAGTTATACCATGATCTGACATCCGCCCTCATTTTCGCATCCAGTGGCCTAGCTGGGAGTCCTCGGATACCCCAGAATCCAGCAATAATACCAGGCTGGAATGATGAAGTCAAGACCTAGCACAGCGTGGCACGCAAATATTTTTTATTGTGGGTTGCAAAGGGAACAAAGTCCGGTTTAACCTACGAGGATATGGTATTGTCCAAAAAAGAGTGTAAGTATGCTCTACGAGCATGCAAATCCAAAGTGGAGGGGAGGAGAGCTGACAAATTAGATTCCGCACTAGCTGCTGATGTAGCCCAGAAAAAGATTTGGAGCCTTGCTAGAATGACATCAGCCTAAGCATCTTTTTCGAATAACATTGATGATGCCGTTGGCTCTCAAAACATTACTGAAATGCAGGGGCGGATTAACAGTACGTGGGGTCCTGGGCTAATTTAATAATGAGGCCCTCTTTCCCAAATTCAGTGAAAGCTTATACCATATAAAATGAAAAAAACAATATACCGAAAGAACAGCCCCAAAAAACAAAACAATACCAATATTGATCAGTAGCGTAAAAAGACCGGTATGAACTTCTTGTGCTTTGTTCAGCACGCTCAAAAACTGCCTTTGAGTCCTACTGAGTAAGATCAAATATATTAGGCTATTCTTTGTTAAAAACAATTAGTGCGTTTCCATTACATCGAATTACCCAATCGGTTTAATGGGTTTATATTTTCCTTTGTTTAATTTTACAATCGTTTTTACGCGTACGGTACTTATATACACCCTGTGACAAAAGTTTAAGACCACTATCTAATTTTCACAGATTATGTCGGATTAGTGACCTAATGTTACTTTTACTCATAAGAAATTGCACATCTCTCCTTTTATGATCAACTTTATTCATTACATGTTTAAATTGAACACAAATTTCAAATATGAAGCCAAATTAAATTACGTTTTTAGTACTTAGTGTGACCACCCTTGTTTGCTATCACTGCTTGCATTCGGCCTGTCATACTGCTAACGAGTTTGCAGCAGTATTCCGAAGACAATTCTTGTACCCAAACTTCTTTGATGACTTGCTGAAGTTCATTAAGGTTGGAAGGATACTTTTCAGCAACTTTGGCCTTCACCAAATTCCACAGATTTTCAATTGGGTTGAGATCCGGGCTGTTGCCCGGCCAATCCAGCACTTGCACATTTTCTTGCTCCAGAAACTCCTTCACAGCCTTGCTCCGATGACATGGAGCCCCATCATGCATAAATATTGAACAATTATGCACAGACATGTGAAGTTGCAGCTTGCTTCTAAGCAATGCTACATATTTGGTGCCATTCATCGTTGTCTTGGGAGGAAGAAAGCTCAAACTTGCTGTTCCCATAGCTGACATAGTACCCCACACCATTAAGCTCGGGGGATGTTTGACAGTTGGGGTGGTGTACTTTTCTTCGTATCTCTTTCCTGCAGGTCTCCACACTTTGTACTTCCGCACACAAAACTGTTTCATCGAAGATTCATCTGAGAAGAGTACTTTCTTCCACATATCAACAGTCCAGTGGGCATGTGCCTTGGCAAAACTTAGGCGTTTTTTCTTCATGCCTTCAGTCAGACGTGGTTTTCGAGCCGGTTTGTGCGATTTCAGTCCGAATTCAGTAAACAGCCGACGCTGGACAGTCCTGGTACTCACTTTACATCCTCTTTCCTGTAGCTGAGACCGAATTTTTTCTCCAGAAGTCATAGGTGAGCGTGTTACTATTTTCCTCATCAAGCGCTTATCTCGGGGGCTAAAAATCTTGGGACGTCCTGTTCTTTTCTTATCTGCAAAAGTTTCTTCATTTTTGAATTTTTGGATGGCGTTATGGACAGCGGTCTTGCTTACTTTTAACTTGTTACCAATTTGACGCTCAGACAACTTCATTTTGCTGAATGCAACAATCTGAGCTCTTTGCGCTACACTGAGAGATGCTTTTTTACCCATATTTTTGCTCCTAATACTTTCGTACTCTGTCGATCAATTCCTTAAAATTGCAGTAGTTGTAAGCAAATTAGCAAATGGAATGCATTGCAGTATAGGCGCGGGAATCTGAGAAATGCCCTTAACCAATATGACCGCACAGAATACACTATTACGTGGCTAATGAGTTTTAGAATGCTAATATTGCTAGTTTTTTCAAGTGGTCTTGAACTTTTGTCACAGGGTGTAATGAACGAACCAAAAAAATTGAATAACTTTAAAATCATCCTTAGCCACGTCGGCAGCGTGACCGATCGGTCTGGAGCGCCGTTTTTATGGCGACCATAATGAATCGAAAGGTCGCGGTTCAACTCCTACCCTCGACATGTTGTTGTGTTCTTGGATAAGGTAGGCTACTTCACGACATTTGTCGCTGCTTGGTGACATTTGTCGCTGCTTGGTGACATTTGTCGCTGCTTGGTGGCGACAAGCAGCAAATTCAACAAAAGACAAGAAGAGGAACCTCAGAAAAGTTAACTCCCAAGCGAGTGAGGATATCTAATCTGACATGTAGCCAGTGATGGGCGCGATAAACCTTTCTGTACTAAAGCGATAACGGTAATTGATAATTTCAAAAATGCTCTGGGCGATACCGATAATCGATAAATCTCAATTTCTTAAAGCGATATTGGTAATCGATAAATTATCGCCGATAAATGTTGCGCTAAATTTTCAATGTACTTGAGAAAGTTTTTTTTCTTGTAAGTCAAATCACAAAAGTGTTTTTCTAATTTTTTCAAGAAAAGAGAGCAGATCACGGACTCTGCCTTGGGATTAATCACAACTAAGAAAGATTTTTTTAAATTGCAACAAGACTTTATCGACGCAGTGAATTTTACCATAGCGCCAACTACCTAACTTTGAACACTGACGTGTGCATAAAAAATCATTTATCGCGATAATTTATCCGCGATAACAAAATATGTTACAAAAGCGATATCGTTAATCGGTAAATCCAAACTATTTTGAGCGATAACGATAATCGGTAAAAAATTATCGCCGATAAATTATCGCGATAAATGCCCATCTCTGCATATAGCAATACAACTCGTTTTCTCGTGAATGGAGGATAAAAATGGAAAATCAATTCAAAACAGTTATTATTTCTAATAGTCTTTCATAATGAACAAAGACTTGGTAAATCGATTCAATGGAAATGCAGAAGCCTAGATGGCTTTATCTTTTACTCAAAACAATCAAGAATTAAAGCGACTGATCAACTAATAACAGTCATTAATCAATCAATCAATCAATCAAGTCTTTTATTCTTGAAAAAATATGAAGATATTATTAATGTAATCATATTATTAATGTAAGGTATAGGCAGAGCTGGGCACTAGCGTCGCAACGCGTTATGCTAGTAATTCGCTAGCAACAGTGCCGCTGTTTTTTCCTATCACTAGCGTGAAGCTAGCGCCGCCTCTGTTTTTATCCTGTTTTGAAATATAGCTATATCTTATTTATAAAAACCAAACTATAGGCCTACTATGCTACTGTTCTCTGCAATAGATTTTATTCTTTCACATTAAAGCTGGAACTACCTCTTATCCTAGAGCAGGGGTGGGTAAGCTTTTCACACGAAGGGCCAGATTTGGAAAAACTGTTGACGCCGCAGGCCGCACACTGATTGGAAAACAAAATGAAGACTTTTTTTTAGAGATCACGGTCCACGTACGAATGTGATCTCCAAAATGAAAGGTTTTCACCTCGTTTTTTCCAGTTTTGCACGGATGAGGCTTATTTTTTGAAAATCACTGCCATCCATGATCCCTAATGGAAAAAAGGTCTTCCGCTCAATTCACGGTGGGAGTTTAAGTTTGTGTAAGTGCCGGCGGGCCAGAATAAAAGGACCGGCGGGCCGGATTTGGTGCGCGGGCCGTAGTTTGCCCATGTCTGTTGTAGAGTGTAAAGTTATGAAGCCTAGATGTTGTAGCTAGCCTACCATTGCACGATGGTGCAATAATTTTTCCCGCCAGATTCTTCAGTGACATTTAACATTTTCTGCTAGTATAACCTCAAATGTAGTTTGGCACTCTTGCTGGCAAGTGGCAATTAAGTGTCATCGTTTGTTTATTACTATCTGAATTAACATTTATCTTATTCTTTACTGTGACGTTTGAATCGGCAGAAAGCAGATAACTTTTCTTGGAAAAAAATTTCTGTCCGCGACCTACAAAGCAATAATGTTAGCTGATAACAACTGCCATTCATATTTTGAGAAGATTTTTGCTTATAAATAATACAGTAATATTGAGTTAACTAACAACATATCACATTTACCCCCAAGGCCCCCACCCCTCAGTGCCAAAATTTTAAAAACTTTGGTAGTTTCTGCAAGTGAAGACCTTTTTTAAAAATCGAAAATACATTTTTTCAAAAAAAAACTTTTAGAAAGATGTAAATTTGTGTGGCCCCTAAATGTTGTGGAGCCCCGGGCTTCAGCCCGCTCCGCCCCCCTCTTAATCCGCCTCTGCTGAAATGTGGCAACAGTATTACTCCACACTTTTAAATTCACATAAAAAAGATAACGAGCAAAACGAACAGGTGCTGCTTTCACTATGCGATAACAAATTATATTGTAAAGTGGACAGTCTTTTAAGTGATGCTGATTCTATTCACAGTCTGCTGTACGAACTTCCTTCAAGGAAGCCAGCCGGGTCTGATGGCCTGAGTGCTGAACATCTTATATATGCAGACCCCGTATTTTTATTAACTTGTGCTTGATTCCTGGTCACATACCTACAGCTAGCCTTGACACTGTCTTAACCTCTATTATCAAAAGTCGTTATGGTGATGTTACTAGCAAAAATAACTATCGGCCAGTTGCTATTGCCACAGTGTTGTCTAAGCTCTCAGAAAGATTTATATTAAGTAAAGTGGAGCATCGCCTATTCACAAGCTGTAATCAGTTTGGATTCAAATCAGGCAATGGTACAGATATGAGTGTTTTTTGTTAAAACAGATTGCTGGTCACTACAATGAATGTGGCAGTCCAGTGTATAGCCTACAGTGTATTTAGACGCCTCTAAAGCATTTGACCGGGTTCGTCATTCTACTCTATTTGTGAAGCTTATTAATCGTAATATGCCAATGTGTTTTGTAAGGATTCTAGAGAGATGGTACTCTGAACAAACTATGTGTATTAAATGGGGTAATTGCTTTTACGAACGCTTTTCCGTAAGCAATGGGGTGCGGCAAGGTGGTATACCTAAGGCCTTACCTGTTTGCTGTTTATTTGGATGACCTGTCCGTGCTTTTGAACAAGGCTTTACCTGGTTGCTATGTCGGTAATCTTCTTGTAAATCATCTTATGTATGCACTATGCAGATGATATCTGCTGTTTTTGTCCGAGTGCTAAAGGTTTGCGTTTGCTGTTAGACATATGCTGTAAATATGCAGATGATCATGGCATTGTATTCAATGGCAAGAAAACCAACTGCTTGGTCTTTAAACCCAGGAAGTGGCGATCGCCTAAGCTGGTGCTGTGTCTTAATAACACTCAAATTAAGATTGTCAATGAAGTCAAATATTTGGGCTTTGTATTAGGTTCTTACCTTCGCGACGACTGGGATATTAAGCGTCAAACTCGTGCAGTGTATTGCATAGCTAATAAATTGCGTTCGAATTTCTACTTGTGCTCTAAACATGTGAACAATGTGCTCTATCGATCGTATTGCAAGCCTATTTGCGGATGTCAATTATGGTGTGATTTTTATCCTTATAATTACAACCGGATTGGAGTATGTAGCATATAACAATGCTTACCACTTCCTACATAACATTTCTAGATCCAGTAGCGTGAGATCTTACCAAGTGCAGGTCAACATTGCAACATTTGATGCATTTACCCGTAAGCGCCAATACTCTTTTCTAAGTAGATGTAACAAAACACGGAATAATTACATTGAGTCACTGACGTCTTCTGATGTCTTATTTTTGTCAAAATATCTTAATCATCATTATGAAACGTGCTTTTTGTAATTTGCTGGCGAATAGCAGCTTATTGTCGTTATTGTTGTTTTGATGACTCAAATTTGTTAACATAAATTGAGTTTTTAAGTTTTTTTTCTTTTTTTTTTGTGTATTTTCTTTTTTTTTTTGGTGTTTTGTGTTTAGACCTACTGCTTTTTTGTGCTTGTTTAGGCCTATATATGGACCAAGAGTCTGAAATAAAATAAATAAAGTACCCCTTAGCCCTCGCGGCCCCCAGATTGAAACCCACTGTTGTAGTTCCTTGCGGTGTTTAGTAGGACCGTGGAAAAGATATCTGTAACAAGGCAAAAATTCCAATCTGATAAATTATACCTAACTAGTGAAGATAATAGTAGCATGGTAAACTCACTAGCGGACCTTGTGCTCCTAACTCATTTGCAAAGGCGGTCCTTGTGCTCCTGCCGGTTTTAGCAATACCGCCTGCAGCCTTTAGTAATAATTCACCTGCGCCCCTAGCGGTCCATGTGCTCCTGCAGGGCTGCAGATTTGAGTAATAACTCCCTGCAGCTTTTAGTAATAACTCACCTGCGCCCCCTAGCGGTCTTTGTGCTTCTGCAGGGCTGCAGATTTCAGTAATGACTCACTTGCGCGTCTAACGGTCCTTGTGCTCCTGCAGGTTTTAGCGATTACACCGCCAACCATATCGTACTACCAGCAAAGGGCAGAGCAACTTGCAAGCAAAACATTTAGTCTAGTGCTACAGCATGAAATATACAGGTAGGAGAAGAAGGGTTAAGATGAAACCTACACGTGGTTGTAACACCCAGGTTGGGAGGTTGGGAATAAAAATTTCTTTTATTAAGAAAAAGCGATAAAATTGACTGTCAGACAGAAAAGACAACTAGCATCAAGCACTGAAGCATGACAAAAACTGACTGAGTGACCCTGGTGACTCTGCGGTAAAAAAGTTTAATAGGCCTATAGCAGGGTATAGTACCGGTACCAGTACTGGTGCATAATCAACAAAAAGTGCCGTTAAACAGTTAAAGTCATAAAATACAAAAACGTAGAGTAAAACTTCACATGAATAGATGAAATCAGTAATTTACCAGTGTACCGGTATCGTGGTACCTGCAGCTTGACCAATGACCAGTTGACTTTTGACAAAGCCTAATCTAAACTGAAGTACCGGTACAATACCGGTAGTCCCAAAGCATTCTTTTTTGACTAAAGTATCATAGTCTGTAGTCTTTGGCCTACTGTAATTTAGCTCACTCTGAACAGCTGAAGTTTTCCAGTGGTTACGCCACTGCATGAAATACCACCATGTTCTCTTAAAATATAGAAAGCATCTATTTCACCGGAAATTCCGGTTGCCGAAGTTCGAAAATCGTGGTTTGAATGGAAAACATCCCCTAACGGTTCCCCTACTGTGAAAGTCGCACTACAGGAACCGAAAACAGTTATGCAACTACGATTTTTCAAATTTCGGTAACCGGAATTTTTGGCGAAATAGACACCAACCTGTTAACAGATTAAGAAAATGCCAAAGAGCTTATATATCTGTTTATGTGAATCTTAATGGATAAGAGTAGTATCTGTACCAGTATTTAACTGTCAAAGGGTGAATTTGTCATATGGGCTTAGCTGTGCTGTAAGCCCAGGGCCAATGGGATATCATACTAATTTTTGACTCATGAGGTTGACTGAGGTACCACAGTGGAGATGCTTTTCACAAAGTTTGGGTGATATTGTATTGGCCTTCTTCATTGTCATACTGTGACAGCTGTGATCTATAAAATGATGTCACAATTGCAACTGCCCATAATGATGGTAAGTACCAGTACTGGTAGTGCACTGCACCCCAAAGTTTAAACTGAAACAAAATACATTTTGCTTGATTAAGTGTAGGCCTAGTTTAATGCATTTTTTGGAAGTTTATGCATCAATATAGTTTGAAATCAGTTTTACTGGTAGCACTGTAGGCAACTACTGTTACCTATTTCATTGTCCAAGGTTTTAATCAAGAAATATTTTTCAACTCATGGTTGTTTGAACAATAATTTATAACTGTGTATTGGTGTCCCATCAGTTGGTTATCTAAATGATTATCAGATACCATCGGTGTTCCCTCTAGAGTGAGAAATTTGAGAAAAATGCGAAGTTTTTGGGCAAATTTTACTGATTTGGAACCAGAAATTAATATTATAAAATGCAAAACTGAAAAACTTAAGCAAGACTGTAGCTTGTATCTTGGAAAAGGAAATTTAATACAAAAAATTTGTAAAAGGGGTCCACAAAGTAGTGAAATCTTTGGGCAAAAATTTCAATAAATTTGTCATTTGGGCAAATTCGCACTGGTCAAAATCCTAGAGGTAACACTGGATACCATGTACTGGTATATACCCATAAGCATTAATCAGGTGGGGGCAGAGTGGGGCATCGCCCCCTCCGGTCTGTCACTGGAGGGGGAAAAATATGTCTGGCCCCCTCTGTTTTTCAACAAGCATTGTGTTGAATGGAAGCGTGTTGAGATAAAATCATAAATTAAATTTTACAGCAGCATTGAGTATGCATCAAAAATAATTTGCAATGTGCAAATGCCAACTACTGTAGCTGGCAACTTGGCATAAAATTGAACAAGGCAGTGCTACTGCTAGCATCGGAGAAAAAATGGAAGTTCAACGCCAACGCTTGCTCAAGTTGTCTTTCAAATCGTGTCGCTAGTTTTGTCAGAAAGTTACCATGCTTAACCATTTCGTTATAACAAGTAAATGTGCACAATAGTAAAAGTTGTCAGGATTGTCTAGAATGAAGAAATGATATAACAAATGGAAGTTGACACAAAACTGGTAATTAGCCAAACAATTTTTGTCACGTTCACTTACACCAATAAAATTTTAAGACAAAGCATGACGAAGAAAGCTAGAAAACTAATATATTGACAAACTTTTTCAAATCTCCACAAGTTGCGCTGCCATTGTATTTAACTGTTGTAGTCGTTAAACATTTTTTAGGTGCTTGCCACAGCACTTGATTATATTCCAAGAAGTTGCGAGATGGCTTCGCATGGTCAATGTACAATAAAGTATAACAAGACAGGGGTAAAAAAATCGTCGCTTGTTGGTAGAAGCAGCTTTACATTGACAAAAGAATCACGTTAAGGTTAAATCATAAAAGCTCTGTGATACAAGTAGCTACACTATTAAAATTCTATGACAGTTATGTTGCAGATTTGTGATTTTCTGCAATCTTTTTTTGTGAAGGCAGCTGTAAGCCGACTATGTTAATAGACCATAATGTAAGTACAAAAACATTTGTTATAATTGGAGTATAACAGTAACACATGATTAGCTGGCACTAATTTACTCATAAAACAAAGATTGCATTGATGCATTCTTAGCAAATTATGTTAATTTGATGAATATGACTGAAGAAATGAACGTCGTTACAACTGTTTTGGGATAGCATATGTCCGTTCATTAACGTTTCCTCTTCTTGCTCAATCTTGAAAAGTACAAAACTTATTTTATTCTTCGTTTGCTTCTACGACATTTTGGCATAATTCGTCCCATTCACGTCAAATGCTAGTCACACTAAGCTCCCACCAGAGGTTGAAATGGGTAGGTTCAAGAACTTGCTAATGTATTGACAGCTGATCTGAACACTTTTGGAAAGCAACTATTTGCAGAAAGTAAAGTACAAGCATCGGATGTGAAGATAAATATGTTTATTCCATGACTCCATCGTGCCGTTACTGATCATGAGGTAGAAGAATTTTATTTTACTTAGTGCAAAAAGTGTTTCAAGATGCTGCAAATTTTTTCCTATGACGCTATCAATCACGGTCCTGCAAAATATCAATTTTTTGCAATGCCTTTTGGAAGATGAAACTATGTCACGTAACGACATAGAAGCTATGAGGAGTTTTATGGTGATTGGAATTTGAGGATATTGTGCATGAACGTCAATTCTTGTTTGCTCGGTTGAAGAGATTGAGTCATCCGATTTCAGTAACCGAAATCACTGCAGCTATGCGACAAAATCAAGCATTTGAATGATTTGCACCAAATTTCATCTGTGCTTTGAAGACTTATATTGTCCTTCCTAGTTATTTTTCCACGCTGCGCAGTGTACAGGTTGAAAACATCCTTACGCTCTACTTAGACGCAGCAATGCTTGAATGACTTGGCTATTCTTAAGTCTGAACACACACCGTGATGACGCTAACGCTCTTGATCTCAAAGCTGCCATCAATGAATCTGTGTGTAGAACTTAAACTCGTCGCAGCAAGTTTGGAATGAGTTCGTAAATGCAATGCAACTTTTCACTGCTTGAGCTATACAACTTCTGTTAGCTTATTACAAGCACGCGACCAGCGGTAATGCAATGCACTGTTATGTCATGAGCCGCAACATGGTTTCGTGTAGTTGGCAAACTAAAAAAATAAACCAGTTGCAAAACAAATTGTTGGGTGACACGCTTCGTTTTGTCGCTTGTTTGCTGGCAGTAGCCTAAACGTACTATAAACCTGCCATTGATAACTGTTCTTCGTTCAAGCTTTCATTCAATGCTCTTGGGAGTTTATGCCATATGAATAACCAAACATATGTCTTTTTAGCATTCACACTTTTTTTGTTTGATTTATTGTTAAATAATCAACTGACTGACTTTTTAAATCGTAAACGTGATAACTGCAATGCATTTTTTTGTATTGTTATTGCTAAAATAAGCAATACCTTAACTCGGACTTATACAACGTTGTGTCGATGAGAGCGCAACGCCACATGCTGTAAAAATTGATTATCGTGATATGTTTGCAAAAGCCGCAAATACTTGCAAACTTGCAACCACAAACTATCATGGCCCATGAACTTCACCTAGCAACAGGCTGCAAAATGATTTCCACAATCACTTGGATGAATGAACTCCGTTAAAAATTTTCGCCCCCCTGGAATTGATTTACTTCAACAAAAAATCGACGCCTATGTATATACCTGATATCCTGTGCGGTTATACTGTATAATTGCATTTTGGTTTTCCATGACTATAACCTATGTTTCTCTTTTATTACTAGGTTTTCAAAAGAAGACTTAACAATGCAAGTTGGTATTGTAGCAATTAGATTTAAGTTGAATTTCAAGGAATTTGTCTGTTCCAATGTTACAAAAAGGTTTACAGGCACATTTACGAGTCTTTCAGGAAAACAATTGTGGAATTCAACTTCTCCAGAAAAACGTCGTACTGGTCGTGGAAAACGTGCTCGTGTTCGCAAAAAGGAAGATTTTAGCAACAGGCATGTGTTGGGTGAAGGCAAGGCAGGGGTTCTTTGGCCAGGTTTAAATGCTAAAGCAGCCAATGTTGTGACTCAGAGAAGCAAAGAAGAACAAGAAGCTTATGAAACAAATCGAACTGAGTTAAAAAATGCAAAACGATTTTTTCAAAAGCCAGTTGAGCGAGGCTGGAGTGGAGGACATTATCCAGGTATGAAATTAGGCCCTCCAGAACCTGTGCACGGGCAAAATTTCTTCGATTTCAACAGTGTCATTATGGATGTTGCAAGAGTGTCTCATATGGAAGGAACCATCGGTAGAGTTTACAGCACAAGAGCAATTGTGGCTGTTGGAAATTACAATGGTCTTATTGGAGTAGGTATGTGCTCATCCCCAACTATTGCTGGAGCATTTCGAAAAGCTCGCCAGAAAGCTGCTAATCGCTTGATTCATGTTGAAAGGTAAGCGACATGTCTAAAACTTTGATATAATAAGAGACTTGTTTAGCAGCAATTTTTGATTTGGTTTCTACTTTGCAGTTAACCTATGATGAAATTACCTCGCTGAGTTTAGCATTTTAAGTTGTTGAGTTTCTAGTTACAGTCTTGTTGTAAAGTTTGCTGTTCATTCGCTTATTTGTAATGACATTACCCTAAGGAATAAGCATGTTACATTGAGGATATGTCATTATAGAAGAAGAGAATAAGTAATTAGATATATTGTAGTTTTGCAGAAGCAGAACATACTGTAAAGTCTGACTTTTCATATTTGTTATGACTAGGGCAACCAAAAGTCAATAAAGTCAAATATTTCTAGCTGGCTCGGAAAGCCATTTAACTTCTGCTAAGCATGTTTCAGCTTCAAACTAGGCGTAGTTTAAAAGTCATTAGGTCAAAATGTTGCGTTGGGTCACAATAAGGTCAAAATCTGCTTTTTAGGTCAAAATACAAAGTCTGCGTCGTTTTTATCGTTTACTATGCATTGTTTAATTAATGGATAAAACAAATTACGTCGTAATGATTGGTTGCCAGCTGGTGGAAATCAAGCCGGTAGTCCCTTTTTCAACATAAGCGTATTGAAACAGCATTCGAGTATAAAAGTAGTGTATAATCTGTGTTTATGACGAGACAATCGTTTTCGAGTAATTCCTCTGAATTTCATTGTTATATCGCAGTGGCCGGAGATCGAGTTTTGAAGCTCAGTTGAATTTTAACAGTGTAGTTTGTAGGAAAGCATGGTTGCCTGGTTGGACTGTTTTAGGTCCAAATTCGCCGCACCAGAACCTTTTTTAACTTTTTTGCTCCAAAGAAAAGGTTATTTTGTACCTTTGGACTAATTTGATTGAAACAATTCTAGTGCTATTTTGTTCGTTGTTTATGTTGGTTTCGTTGTACTTAGTTCATAAAAAAACTATTCAGCATTATTTTTACTTCCTTAAACATGTTGTTGCTTTTTTTGTGATAAAATTTTTATGTCAAAAACAACGTCAAAGTTTTAAATTTTTTTAGGTCAAAGTTTTAAATTTTTTAGGTCAAAATTTTAAATTTTTTTGGTCAAAATCTGGTTGCCCTAGTTATGACAATGTGCTAGTTGGGCTCTACTGTATTGACATACGTCAGATACAGACATGTTCAAGCACTTAAGTTTTTCTGTTGAATTTTGTTTTTTATTTTGGTTTGGTCACCAAATCAAGATAATTGAAGAAAAGCTTTATATCCTTGAGCGCAACATTAGGCTCACAATAAAGGAATGGGTGGAAAAGATAAAATCATCACTCCCTCCCTGTCCATTGTCATCAGCTATAATCTTGCCTTTTTTGTTGAAGTTGTAACTAATCCAGCACTCACTTTATTGTATGAGAAAGATTAGATGTTTTACAGTTTAAAAACAATTACTTTGCAGATTCGAAGACCGAACTTTATTTGAAGATATGTATGTTAACTACCATAAAACGTGGCTCTCCATGAGGCAGCAACCTGAAGGATATGGGCTGCGTTGTCACCGTGCTCTCCGAGATATGTGCAAATTAATAGGTTTGTTTCTTAATTGGTTGCTTCAAGCTTTGCGTTAGGGACAAGGTGCGTTCACGTACAAATCGCACCATGCCTTACCTCGAAACTGGTCGTTGCACTTCAGTGCAGACAAGATTGGCCATGCAGATCAAGGCTCGCTTGACATTTTTCGAACAGTGTTCGTTATCTGTCATGCTTGTCGTGTTGAGTATACTTAAAGTCGTACTCCAAAAATTGCTGTTTCTGATTTGAACAGAGCAGCATTACATTTTCCGTTTGCAACACCTCATTGTTAGAGCAACTTGAGTTTTTTTTGTTTTTTTTTGAGGAACACCTAAAATTGGGTGAACACCTCTGCCTTGTTACGATTGCTTTTGTCGGCGACATGGCCTAACCCTAGCGGTATCGCGCGTAGGTTACAGATTCTTTGCGACAGGTTTAATACATGGCTGGAGCCAATCGCATTTGACATACATATCGGGTTACTGCCAGTGGCGTACTGTGACCTTTTTGACTGGGTGTTCACTCTTTAGAAATACCTATCATACCCTACGTTTGTCGCTGCAATGCTGACTGCCCCATTGCCTATCTCTAATGAAAATTTATGATATAGATAGGGATGCAACTGCAAATTGTGGGGCAGCTAGTCACCACATTTGATTTTTATGCCATTAATATGGATGGGTGAAAACAAGTATACACAAGTCGTTTTGTACTGAGGCATCGTTTTTCAAAAATAAAAGTTTGTCATGCAATGGTTGGAGTAGTACAATATCACACAATGCAACAACACATAAACATATCAACTTGATGTTTAAAATTCAGCAGCCCTTGATTTATTTCAAAACTACGGATGAGATGTCCGAGTGGATATACAGCGTCTGTTTCTGGAGCATTAAGCCCGCTAGGTTTGACCATGACTCTTATTACCAGTGTAAGAAAAGCAATTTGATTATCAATCAATCAAAGGATTAATTGTGCTTTCAGTTAAAAGACATCAACTACTGATAACTTTGATTGCAAAAAAAGCCGCTGAGTAAAGTCAACAATGACAGTATTTCGGATCAACATCATGTCCAGACCTTGCGTAAAGGAAATTTTTTTAAGTTATTCGCATGGCGCAGTCACCAGGCCTCGCGGTAATACGGCAGGCTTGTAGTGTGCAGTGACTTAGTGAGTTTATCGCGAGACTGACAACTGGGAAAAGCTGAGATTTTGTAGAATATTTGGGTGTCTTATCTTATAACTGCAATTAAGTCTCATCTTAAATGATAGCCACAAGTTCAGATTCTTGAATTTCTTTTGCAACTGTATCAAGCATAAAATCTGTAAAGCTTTCATCAAATCATTTAAGCTGATAGAAGTTTCTATGAATGTTGTAGCTGCTTGAAGATAAGCATTTAAAACTGTATATATCATATTTTTGTGTACCAGTATTCAAGAAGCTTAATAGAATTAAGTCGATTGAAGGATGATGGTGATTTATCTTGTCCTTTGAAAGGTGTATAACTCTTGTCCTGTTGCATTGATTAAAGTTGTAAAAACTTTTTTATTTGCTCATACTTTAAGTCTCTTTCTAATCTTTGACTACCTAGAGCTGTATTGATTCTCCCAGACACTTTCAAAATGTAAAATGCATCAACATGCTTCTTAGACTTCTTCAGCATTTGCATACCATCAGTTAAATGAGCAGGATCCTAGAAACCCATGTTTCCATTTTTCGAATTAAGAACACACACATGTAAAATATTTTATTAAAATAATATTCTGCAATTAACGACAAATCAAGTTAGTAGTAGCAGTGCCTTAAGTTATACAGTATTTCCACACCGTCAATGCAGCAAGAAACGCGTTAAGATAAAAACGTTAAAAATGGTGCTGCACAAGAGAAGCTAAAAAGCAATAAACTTCGTAAAAATTTATAAAAAGCAAGACTAAGCATCGTTGCAGACTTACATACAGTGGTGGGATTCAGCAGGTTCTATAGAATCGTCTCACGAAATTTCACTAGATCAGCGAACTGGCCAGCAATACTGTTTATACTTGTACCATTAGTTGAAACAGAACCGGTTGAAAATATAACTTTGGTTATGGAACTGCCTAAAAAAATTTCAATCCCACCACTGCTTACATATATGTTTAAATATTGCTATACATTTATTTTAATTTCGAAGTGTCCATTTTGCCGGATATGGTGCAATCCATAGTGTAGATACTCACGACTGTTTTTGAGCGCCGGCAAAATAGCTTCTAGGTCTATTTTGCCTAAAGTACATGCTGATTTTACCTACTGCTGGCAAAATAGACCGAGAAACTATTTTGCCGTTGACGGCAAAATAGACACTGCCTTTTAATTTTACCATCAGGTTTTAAATCTTGTGCTGCATAAATATTGCTGCAAAAAAATGGACTCGCCACTGTGGCTAATAGTGTTTCCTCCCGGGAAATTTGGGGTTTTGAAATTTCCGGTTTCCCGGGAAATTTATGTCGGGATCCCGGGAAATTATTTTTACGTTGGCAAGGATTTCAGGGGTACTGATATTCATCATTCCGACATAAAAAATGCGTTGGTGCAAATTTAAATATTTTTTTTGTTTACTAAAAATTATTTTTCAACATTCGCAAACTTTTTGAAGACGACATGCTTGTGAGATCAAAATTTTTTCCTCAACTTGTCGAAAAAATTAAAAACTCAAACTATGTTTGTCAAAACAACATAACAAAATGCTAAAAATTAGATCTGAAATGCTGAAATTTAGAAAAAATGGCAAAATAATCAAGCTCGAGAAAAAATCCCGGGAAATTTCCCGAACTCCGGGAATCCCGTGGATTTTCTGGATCCGGAAATATTTTGTAAATTTTCCGTTTCCCGGAAAGTTAAAAATCCGGGGAAAAGAGAAACCCTAATTAGGATGCTGATGATCACTTTTTTCAGTTTTTTTAATTGTGTATTATAGTCTACGCTTTCACTCAGGTTTGGTGTACCCAAGCGACGTCACATCAAAAAAGTTGAAATTAACTTTTCGGGTAATCGCAAAAAAATGCAATTAGCTATGAAATTATTTTAAACGACAAAGTAGCAAAATACACTTTGTGAACGAAAACGTGCATTACAAAAAATATAAAAGGCTGTAAAAAAATTATTTTTTTGGAAATGTCAGTGTTCACTGAATACCTTGAACACCCTGAGAATACGCCACTGATTGCTGCTGACTCAAAAAGCACACGTTCACTTTGCTGTCTTCCTCAACTGCTGGTAAATTTTCGGTTCAATTTCATTTTAGTCAAAATTTGCTTTTGGTATTAATTATTTAAAGCTGAATTTTCATTTTACAGGAATTAAAGACGTTTACATAAAGGTTTCTGGTTCCACTACGATGCTTAATCTGTTGAAGTGCTTCATAAAGGGAGTCTTGGAACAGGAAACACACCAGCAAAAAGCTGATCGACTTGGCTATCACGTGGTTGAATTTGATGAGTTGCGTCATAATTATCCACGCGTTTTAGCGTCACCTATCGGACAAGTTAAAAGTGAACCTCACGATGATTATGAAGAATATTTAAATCAAGAACTTATTCTTCGTGATGTAAGAAGGGCCGAAGGAGAAAGTAAACGCCATTATTTTTCCGATGCTCTACGCCCTGGAAATAGAGGACCTCCAATTCCGAATTCCCCAGTGATGCCAGAGTTCTTGTCGAATATTCGAAATTTGAAATTAGATTAGAATGCAAGCAGTTTTCTAGTTTTGCTCTTTTGATTCACAGTTTTGCTCTCGAATGAGTTAGGTTTAAGCGCGTATTTTTTCCGTGGAAACATTTCGCATGCGTATGCATAGAAGCGTATATAGAGAGGTGCATTGTGCCATGGCCTCTTCGTTTTGACTTTGCTTTTCAGTAAAAAAGAACAAATGTCGCTGACTGATTAAAATATGTCAGACTCTTTTGAAGCTTATGCCCCCCTTTTAAAATTTATCGCTACGCCACTGCGTTTGCATCTCGGACAATCGAGCTATTCATCTTTTTTTGTGACGGATTTAATAGTAATTTCGCGGTTTAACCGTTCATCAGGTAGACTCCGTACGTTTTGAACCCAGCAGAACAAAGACACTACTTTTGATCAGTTATGCAGTCACCTCAATAATAATTTTGAGGATTTCCCCAATTGTGTCATCCAGACAGATTGTAATCAAACGTTTTATCCGCTTTAGTTTTTCCTTCTTTTGGTCGTTTTAATGCCACAGTCTTGTTTCATAGCCTTTTTTACACACGTCTCATTTCTTCGAGCATTATATTTTTTTGTTTGTGCTGATCAAAAGCCGAAGGATTTTAAAGAAATGACAAATGTGGTTGTTTCCAATATGGACTATCGGTTTGATATGCTATTCCTGGCATCATACAAGCGCTTGTACGTACTTATAATTTATTAGAATATAGGCAACAACACTACTGGCTTACTCGAAACTTTCCTATATGTGGAGAATAGACTAAGCTTGCTTGATTAGAAGTGTTATTCATGTCCTCGAAACCAAGATTTTTTGTTTGACTGATTAAATGTTAAAAAATTTTTTCTATTTGAACAAGACTTTGAAGATGAAATCGTCTTTAGAGGTTTGGTCTTGTTTTTATTGCAAATAAATGCTTCAAAATGTGGGCGGTGTGATCTCGATCAAGGATTTGATAAAAACTTATCAACGTGAACAAGGCGTTTTGTCAAAAACGTGCACTTTAGCTTAAAACAAGACAAATCGTTGTTTCTTTGTTGAATGCTCTTTCCTCTTGGTGCTGGTTTTTGTGGCGCAAATGAAAATAAATAAATACTAAAGAAAAAATAAACATGTGGTAAGAATCATGTAAAAAGTTGATTTGATTACGACCTTCAGGCTATCCCGTAAAGCTGAAACAAAAAACATGTGGATGAATATAAGATTTTTGTTAAATTTGACTCAGGGTTGCGAACTCGCTAGCATTTTTATAGGAGCTTGCCAAGAATTAGCGCCCCGAGTTCTTGGTCAGCTACAACGAATCTGCAACAAATTCATAAGAATTAATTTTAGACTAAATCGTCGTTCAAGTGTTAAGGATGTCATGATTGAAAACGGTTTATTAACTGTAAAGCAAATACGGGACCTTGAAATACGTATTTTCATGTACAAATATTCGAATCAATGTCTTCCTGCAGCATTACAAAATCTGTTCAGCATAAAAGCAACTCGCATTACAACAAGAAGCAATAGTAAGTATATTCCTCCATCATACAGAGCAACGGTATGCCAGCAATCTATCAAATTCTTGGGACCAAAAATATGGAATAAGCTACCCTCAATCGTTAAAGAAAATAAATCATTACGATCATCTTGTTTCAAACTAGTAAAATCCTTAGCTATCTCCAGGCTCGCCATCAGGGAGGGGCAGAGTTGGGAAGACTTGAGTCCACTTTTTGAGGACTTAGACTTGGACTCATACCTCTCGGGCTTGGACTCGTGCCTGTGAGACTCGGACTCGTAAAAACTGTTCGGACTCGGCTCGTGAATACCTCAGTTTGTTGTGTTTGTTTTAAATTTTTTAAATATTCGAAAATCTACGGAAGCGACACAAATTTTCCCTTTGTTCAACATCAGAGCTGGATGTCTCGAGACTCGTTTTTGAGTGTGTTGGTCTCGCTATGCCAATATCTCGGTCTCGGACATTGAAAGTCTCGGACAATGATCATGTCTCGACGGAGACATGAAGAAATTTTGACTTTGAAACAGCTATCAGGTCTTTGATACGCAATCAACAACAATACGTACCTGATGTATTCAAAGTAAAAAATTGTGCATGATTTCGCACATTGGAAAAACAATTGGCCACATTTTGTTTAGAGCATTTTGTTACGTTGTTACGGCCTGCAGAATTGCAGGCTTTTGCTTTCTTTTTGTGAGCAACACATATAGAAACCAATCTGTTTCAACCATTAAGCACATGCATTTGATACTCGGTCGAGTCATACCGAAGACTCAAAAAAAGGTAGGCCTATCCAAAACCACCCAGCTTAGCGCTCAGCACCACGATTGTTTTGCTGTGCCCTAATGTAATGTTGGCTGCAACATACTAAAGTTTCGATACCTCCTCCTCCCTTTTTGCACTTGTATTTTGTCTTTTTTCGCGAAGGTCTTACGTGCTTATGACCAAACTTTTTCAGAATTAGTTCAATGTTTATCAAAAAGCTACTGCAATATGCTGGTCTGACGCTGGTTATATTAATTTTACAGCAATAATTTTGTTTGAGAGTAACCGTGTCAACAGTCAAATCTTTACTTTAATAGTATTTTTTGCTCTTAAATTTCCTACCGAACACGTCTTGTATCTGCCGCTAATCACGCACAATCTAATGTTCAAAGTGGAGCTGACTTTGGTGACTTCTGTGTCTTTCGCTATCACTTACGTGAACGTCGTCTTTTTGCTGCGTTTTTAGTGAATAAATTGACTTAACTTTTTTAAAAATAATGATCGCGTGATTTCCACCTGCATTGTGAAAAGTTGTTTGTAAGATATCTCGTTGCTTGCTGAGATTGGCGATGCAGTAAGGTCTATTCTGTTTGGAAATTTTAATCTCTTCATCTTGCTCTTTTGAATGTTTATTTCTTTCCATGGCGTGGATTGGTTAGATTCTATGAACATCTGAGGATAATTTTATTCATTTTCAGCAGGCAGCAAGCTGATTCCGGAAAAGATTTGTTTTATCGCATTCAGTTGATTTGGACGTCACTTTGATTGCATTCAAAATGCCGTCAGTGCTATCGTAGCCATCTGATATTTCCTATCTGGTGCTATTCATCTATTTCTTTTGTCTTTTTTCGCTATGTTTCTGTATCTTTTTGCTCAACTTTCTATAAGCTATATTCACCTGACGAGTTCATAATGAGAGCGAAACCGGTCGTGGATTGCTATTTCTATCCGCAGCAACATTATTTACAATCTTGTCTTTGTTTTTCTTGGAATTAGTCTATAAGCAAACTCCAATTTGTCTGTTCTTTGCTTCTCTTTCGTAATTGTTGTTCTTTTCACTGTATTGAATGCCCAAACGCCAGATTGAATAATTTTGTTGTGTGGTTTTCGACATGGTCCTCCATGATTGTTATCACTGATGAGGGACGTAACCCGAAACAGGATGGCTCAGGTCTTATTTTGTATCACCAGGAAATATAAATATCGCATTTTTCGTTCTCCGTCTTGTGGCACAATAGCAGTTTTTTCTGCGTTTCTATAAAACAGCTGTTATGGCTTCACAAATTCTGCCGGATGAAGAAATTCGCCGGAATGTCATACAGGCCTATTTGCGGTTAAAATATTCACGATCTTTTGAGAACGCTGATTCCAAAAGTCACGGGTCTCGTCTCGGTCTCGTGGTTTCAAAGTCTCGTCTCGGTCTCGAAGATTTTGGCCGAGACTTCAGCTCTGTTCAACATCGACAAAAGCGTTTACGAAAGTGCCAGAGCTAATTAAATAATTACTTAGCTTGTGTGCAAAGTTAATCGGCGAAAATAAGACAGTGGGAAAATGCGATATGCCTGTATAAAGGCGCTGGCCCTTTAATTATTTTGTTCCCGGACAAAGGTTCCCAGAATGCTCTTATCGAACGATAGAAAATAGCACTGGAAATAACTAGTGTGATCCAGACCAAACTTTATGCAAAATAAATTGTTTATACGATACTGGCGATTTCTAAACCCTAACAATTTAAAAAGTCTCGATCCAATGCAACTAAGTTCTAATGAATTTGAGAGTTCCTCTGCAAAACTTTCCAATTATGTAAAATTTATATGGCCTTACAGATCTCGGACAGGGACTGATTTACTTTCTTTAATTTTTTTAAAAAGCAATTTCAACGTTTTAAAAAGCTTCAGCTGAAGCGATAAGAATTAAAAACTAAATTTTGTTGAAAATTGACGGTGTTTGCAAATAAATTAAAATATTGTCGACTAATTGTACTGTATCGGTGATCTGTATAGTACGAACAGCAGAGAGCTCGATGACTAAAGCCAGAGCCAGCAATCAATATTGCTCAGATCAACTTTCAATTTAGTATCAATATTGTTCAGCAATCAATATTGTTCAGCCAGCAATCAATATTGTTCAGATCCACTTTTAATTAAGATTATTGGTCGACTAATTGTAGATATTTTTGTTAATGTGTTGTAGCCAGTGCTCGAGTTGTAGGGGGATGCCATCTACCCGGAAACCAACACCATCCCCCTATAAAAAAATTTTGAGCGCAAACCATCCCCCATAAATAATGACCATCCATCCTTTACGTCTGAGTGAACAGCTTTTTTTCCCCGAAAGTCGGACATCAGCGGACGCGACGATTTTTTTTTTGGTCTTCACTCGAACTTGCGGCCGAAAAGTATGGTATTCCTAGCATCATCCCCCCATAAGTGTTTTTACAACTCGAGCACTGGTTATAGCTGTGGTATCAACAATCAAATTTTTCCAGAGTAATTGCTGTAGCGTGCATGCAAGCCTATAGTTGAATAAGCTTTAATTACGAGTTTTCGAAACTAATATTTCGTTATCTAATAACTGTAATAATTGAAAGACTGCAAATGGGTCGTGATCTCTACGAAGGACCAACTCTGGTGGAGTGGTAGACAATCTAAATTATGAAAATACTGATAAAAATTGTAGGTCTAATAATAAGACCGGTTTATCCTTTTTAAAATTGTCCAATCTACATCTGCATTGTGCTTCATAGATTTGTAAACGATGAGTAATCAGCAACCATGTTGGTTACGACACGATCTCGAGTAGAAAGCATGGGACTCATAACGTGCGGATTCGCACTCGCACTCGTAACTTGGAAATGTTATGGATTCGGACTCGTAGCGTGCGGACTCGCTCTCGGACTCGTTACTTAAAAATTTTGTGGACTCGGACTCTTGCTGGGACTCGCGACCAAGGAAGTCGCACTCGGACTCTTAAAAATGGCCGAGTTCACAACACTGAGAAGGGGTCACTGTCCGGGGGCCCGGGGACACAGGGGGGCCCGGGGTTCAGAATTGTCAGGTTTAGAATGCAAAATTCATCAGCTCAAACTACGGCCTGCGGACGCGATGATGTTTTTTTTTTTTTATTTCGGGCCGAAATTCGAACAAAATCGCATTTAACAAAATAACAAAATCGCATTTTATCAGTACACACACACTACGCCAGCATTAACATTCGTTGATGCTGGCGTAGTGTGTGTGTACTGATAAAATGCGATTTTGTTATGTATAACCGATAGGCCTGTAACTAATTAAAAATTAGACCCCGACAATTTTAATAAAGACCCTTTGTTCAACTAAAAATTAAAATGAAAAAATTTTATTATGTGTGCGCGGTTACAGTATAAGCTAGTCCGCTAATAATCGTCTTGAATCAATCGCTCCTGGGTATGAGCTTAAACTGCATCCGATTATGAGCTAATCGTTGATGGGTCGGATTAAATGAGGGTACCCTATCACGACTCCCTCCAGGTCACCCTTGGGCAAGGTGTAGTACCTGTAAGCCCCCCTCAGCAAGGGTTATTTGCTAAAAACGATTAGTACTAAATCTATTGGGAATTAAAGGTGAAAGAACTGCTGTACAGTGTAGCCTACATACATTTAGCTGCATTTTCTTTTTTTTTGCGTATATATTAATTTTTGATTTAGGTTGTGCAACCATGCACAGTTATCCTTACCTTGCATGTTTCAACGTTTTGCGTTTTTGTTGCATATTCCTTCTTCTGTGCCATTTTTATTTTCATGCGTTGTTTTGATTGGTTATTGTTGGCGGTCAGAAATAAAAGTTGTGATTGATTCTTCATTTTCAATTTTGCGAGTTCGAGTTCAGTAGTTTTGTCCGAGTTTATCCCAAGTTTAAGCAGTTTTCATCAGTTTTAGGCTAAGTTCAGGCATTTTTGTCAAATTTGCGATAAGGTTAAAACTCAATCAGCTTTTCTCGAGTTCAGAGATTTCGTCTTTCAAGTTTGCAGCGCTGATATTAACAAAGTGATGCGAATTTTTCTGAAAAGTCTGCCTACTATCCATCATCTTGTCGAAGCGGAAACAATTGTCTGCCGAGGACATGACCTTATTCTAGCTTGTGCAAATCCAACTCAACAAAGTAATTGATCAGACTTAGCCTATAGGTTGTAGGCAACTTTTTATTGCTATTACAAAGCAAAAAAATTTTGTTTTAGCTATTTTCGCTCCGACCTACTACACACTACCGTATTTTTAATTATTGAATAAACAATATGCAAATTTATTGTGATTTTAATTAAAGTAGTCCGATTTGGAATAACAGCTTTTTCTGTTCTAATAAACGATAGAAATCGTTTAACTGCGTGCATTTTTACCCCCTATAGGGATAGTTTAGATAGTGTTGTATGAAATTCAGTTCATAAATCCGCCGCTTAACAAAATCCAAAATCGACTGGCCTATTGTCGATTTGTTAAGCGGATTCTATTGTATTAAACTAAGTTGAAATGTATCGGAATGGAATTCTTTTGTTGACGAACGACACACTTAAACACAAAAATCAAAGCATGCAGAAAATACCGTATTGTGTTACTGTAAGTTCTATTTACTACTGTATTATTACGTAAAATTAGGAAAACTGTTTTGTTCAGCCTAGCATACTGCCGATGATGAGTTGAATTTGTGCTGTCGAAACGTCTAGTTACAATAAACCTTGGTGCTGTAAGTTACATGGCTATTATGCAAAGCAGCAGTGAAACTTATTGACGTAAAAAATATCAATTCAATATGCAACAGTTCTTGTTTTGTTTTCGTGAGTAGACTCCAATATACATGGCCAGTTCGGATTTTTGCAATTTCCCATCCTTGTTTAAATCCACATGATCCAGTAAAGTGTCTTTTATTCTGTCTAGATCCTTAGCTTGAATTTTTCCCTGTAAGATATATGATTTTTCAAATTGCTGAACTGATGAAGATTTAACAGTAAGTAAGGCCTAAAGCAAAGGAGACTGCAAAGTTAGCTTGCGCTTTTCTAATCAGAAATCAGTATAGCTATTAATAAGCTATATACAGTATATCTAGTATGGCTAGATAAATCAGCAAGCCTACAGCTATTCAACCCGGTCGACTATATAGCCTACTGCAAGCTAAATGCCTTTGGCTACGCCTGCGGCCATGAATCAAACTTGTCGCAAAGGATCTGTTACCTCAGCGCGGTACCGCTGGACCATGCACCAAAAAAGTAGGAATTAAAAGATAGAACTACAGTAGCAAAAACTTTTGGTACGAAAAAGTTTACAGTAATCAAATTAAAATATGGAGTTGATGGTGAAGTAATTATACCAAGATCGTAAAGACTCTCGTTTTCATTATGCAATGTTGTAGCAATGCCAAGGACGTTAAGATCAAGGCCAAGGTCTTTATAAACCTGTCCTTGAGGACTACATTACAGTCATCATGGTTGAAAAAGTTTTGCTGGACGGGCTGATAGTCTCCGCACGTTAATTACTTACTTGCATACTTTCAACCATATCTTTCATAAATCCATCAATCTCTGCCCCTTCAAGAGCCCCAGTGCCGCTCTGAAATTTTTCACTTTGTAAATATTCTTGCAGTGAAAAGTAAACAAAAGTACCTACATTGCTTAGAGTGCAAGTTCCTGGGTCGAAATAAACGTAGCTCATTCGCAAACTGAATCTTGAGAATTAAAAGACTATTTTGCTGCTGAAAGATGGACAATCATATTTCAAAATTCGACCCACTGCCATTAGTTTAGCAAATGTAGCCTACGCTTATTTTCAAAATGTAGCCTACGCTTATTTTACACACGCTTATTTATTGTGGAAAAAGAAATCGAAAACATTAGTCGTTGTGGTTGGTTTAATTTTTCTGACGTTTTTGTCACTGGCCAGTGGCCAGTCTTCCCGAGTGCTCCGATTAAAGTTTTTGCATCAATTGGATCTATATACTCAGTAACTGAGGTTATTTTCATGTCAAATGCGATCGGCTCCAGCCGCAAATCGAACCCGTCACGTACGATCTGTCACCTGCGGGCGGTAGGCTACTGCAAAGCCCACGTCCGTTGTTTCTAAAGACTGGTTGAAAGCAGGGAGTCGAACCGTTTAATTTTTCCGGTTCAGGTTCGGTTTGGGTTCAACAGCGGTTTCAAATTTCGGTTCAGTTCCGGTTAAGGTTCAAATAAATTGAAACGCTTCGGTTTGGGTTAGCTCCAGTAAAAAATATTTCTAAATCGGTTTATATAGTTCCGGTTCAGGTTCGCATCAGTAAAAAATGGTATAATTCTAGTAACACAATTTAAAAAATGAAACGTACAATGCAATTTTTCTTCGCATGGACAGGCCAGTATATTGCATAAAACACTTGTAGTAAAGCCAATTTCGAGATAATTAAATTGCTACCACGCTCTGACACCGGCGGCCTATTCAATCCACAAGTAGCGTAAAATTAGTGTTAACGCTTTGTTTAGTTTGTTACGCGTCTACTACGGGACCTGGTATATCAAACGTAAAAGACTTTTTCACCATGCATAGATTACTTGCATAAGTGACTATTATTTTGAATACGAACAGCTTCAAAGCGACGCGAGTGACTTTCACAGAGCGAGCCGCTTTTTCAATCGGTTCGGGTTCAGTTAAGGTTCGCAAGTACTCACATTATTCAGTTCAGTTCCGGTTTGCTCAGAGCAGTCGACTAAGGGGGGCCAAAGTTTGAAATTAAGCACAAAAGCCGCTGTCTTCAAAAGAGAAAGCTTTATGAATGAGGAGCCAAGCATGTCGATTGTGGGGGCCAAGCCCCTCTGGCCCCACCCTTGGCGCCGGGCCTGGGTTCGCTCTTTGCGATTTAAAAAAATTCGGTTCGGGTTCGGTTAAGGTTCGACAAAAATAGCGTAAAACCAGTTTATAGAATTCCGGTTCGGGTTCGGTTCGACTCCCTGGTTGAAAGCATTTTTTGTGTTTATGCAACACCATATGGCAAATTATACTAGGCCTACATTAATTTAACCACAACTTATAATTTGATTAAGCAGGCCTACTTGATCGTAGTGCTTAAATATTTTTTCAAAGTCTTTTTTTCTTTGTTTCAAAGATTCATTCTGCAATACAGAAAATGTTACTTTTGTGGCTCAAAAAGTGAAAGCAGTTTTGAAGTTTGCCTAAGGGTTAAAATTGTCCCACTGGGCTCCTCATTGTTAAAAACAATACGTTAAAACTAGCAACTTTATTACAGCAAAATAAGGCCATCTCCAGCAGTTTGAAACGCAAAATCCAAGCCTGGGCAAAGTTTGTATGACTAAGGTGTTAGCCTGGGTCTTTTATCAAACAAATGATTTATAGAATTAACAGTAACGAACCAAATGAACAATGATTATCTGGTTTATGAGGCTAGAGAATGATCGACCTGTAGCAGTGTTTCTTAACCCGTGCCAAGCGGCCGAACCCTAACAACTTCGTGGCAGTCTCAACCGAACCCTAGAAACGGATAGCGTGACGTCCAATTTTCCTCCCAACATCAGGTGAAGACCAAAAAAAAAGGTCATCACGTCTTCCGATGTCCAATTTTCCATCTAAAATCAGGTGAAGACCAAAAAAAAAAAGGTCATCACGTCTTCCGACGTCCAATTTTCCTCTTAAAATCAGGTGAAGACTAAAAAAATAAGGTCATCATGTCTTCCGACGTCCAATTTTCCTCCTAAAATCAGGTGAAGACCAAAAAGAAAAAGGTCATCACGTTTTCCGACGTCCAATTTTCCTCCCAAAATCAGGTAAAGGCCAAAAAAAAAGAAAAACGTCATCACGTCTTCCGACGTCTAAATTTTCACTCAAAATCAAGTGAAGGCCAAAAAAAAAGGTCATCACGTCTTCTGACGTCCAATTTTCCCCTCAAAATCAAGTGGCAAGCGGCCCCCTGTGTACGCCCCAGAAAATGTTAGGATTTTGAAGGATTTCCACCGAATCCCAGAGACAGCTCCGTGGAACTCTAGGGGTTCGGTCGAATCCCGGATAAGAAACACTGGCTTATAGCATCATAAACTACAATCTATGGTATCCTTAAAAATTTCGGTTGATCAGTAAAGGTGATTCCAGAAACGAGGATATCTCTTGCTGAATCGCTTTTTATCTACTCAATAACAAGTAACAATTTAAGTAGGCCTAAATCAACTAATAAATTCCACTTTAGATGCTTTGAACTGAAGAAGAAAGTTTTCTTGGAGATTCAACAAGCGAGCCATATCGTGAAGATCCAGCATCCCGTCATGATCATGATCAAAGAGCAACATCTAAACCAAGATCTTCGATGTTTGCTGCACCATACAAATTTTTTACCTATATGAAACTGATTAATAGCCGTCTGTTCATTTTGGTTCTCCATAGTCGCATTAAACAACCATATACTCGCCAAAGAATTTATGAGCGAATCTACGAGAGAGTATTGAAAGTTCACTCTCAAGCTCCTATCCCAAATTTTTAATCATTACTGTTATACATTAGTAGGCTACTTCGATAGTTTTAAACTCGCAAAACAGCAAAATAAGCATTATTACTTCCCCCACACACCCCCAAAATTCTGAATCTACACCTGCAGTTTTGCTATTGTTTTTAAGCTTTCCTTTTTGAGTGTGTGTTGCTCGTCAAAAATTTGTAAAGCAGTAAGCAGACGTAAGCTAATCAAGGCAACAGAACGTACAGATTACAGAGACGTGCAAGCTGCCGACTGCTGAAAAAATGTTAGTACGCCTAACAGTTTTAACCTGCAAAACATTGCCATTGGCGCAATTGCGCATATAAAGCTCTCACATTTTGAGAATTATTAGAAATCTAAAAAGATGTGAATATGCTGGACAAGCAGGCGGGCACTTACTATGGATGTTGCATAATCTTCTACCTTCTCTTCGTTTTGGTACCGGTTTGCGGCGGTGACGTAATCTTTGACGAAACTCTGCAATAACCAGTGATGAACCTTTCTGTAGTAAAGCGATAGCGATAATCGATAACTTCAAAAAAGCCCTGGGCGATACCGATAATCGATAAATCTCAATTTTTAAAGCGATATCGGTAATCGATAAATTATCGCCGATAAACTTTTCTGATAAATGTTTCGGTAAGTTTTCAATACGTTTGACAAAGCTTTTTTCGCAAGTCACATTGCAAAAAATGTGTTCCTACATTTTTCAAGAAAAGGAAAGTTCCTACGTTTTTCACGGACTCTGCCGTGGCATTAAATAAAACAAAAAGAGATGTTTTTAAACTGCAACAACACTTTAGGAACACAGGTATTTTTTCCATAGCGCTAACTCACTAACTTTGAACACTGTGTGCATAAAAAATCGTTTATCGCGATAATTTATCGGCGATAACAAAATATATCACAAGAGCGATATCGGTAATCGATAAATCAAAATTATTTTGAAAGATAACGATAATCGGTAATAAATTATCTCCGATAACTATCGCCGATAATTATCTCGATAAATGCCCATTTATGACTGTAACCAATAACATTCCAACAAAAATTCACATGATTTCGCGCTTTTTAGCAGGCCTTTCAAAATAATGGGCCAAATGCAATCGGCTCAAATGATATTCAAACCTGTCACAGAGGATTTTATCTGTGTATCGCAACACAGCTTGCAACCATAACCGGATTTACAGAATAAAAGGTCCTAGGCTATATTGGTTGCTGTTATGCAGCTAGTGATCATAGATCGGTGATCAAAGTCATAAGTAAATAAAGGTCTTCACAGTCGAACTCCAAAATTAAAAGGTCTTTCCGTAACATTGTCAACCCTTTTGTTCATGACGACACCCTTTGTTTCTCCGAGGCCCTAGGCTTCATCCTGCTTAGCCTATTGGTAGACCCGGCCTTGCTTATGACACATAAATTTAACAGGCTGCATATATTTTTTTAGTTACCTGCAATTCATGAACATTCAGGTATCCACTGTTATTCTGGTCGTACTTCCTCCAAATCTGAAACGACGAAATCAATCATTTTAGTGCCATTCACACGAATTGTAATCGCATTTTTATGCAGTAATTGAAGCCGCGGTAATCATAATTTTGTAGTTTAGCGCTGCATTCATGTATGGTGGTTGTATTGAAATTTTTTTCTTGCATTTAGTTGCATATTTATCCTCGTATTACGAGAAAGCGATTAATGCGCTATAGCGAGCTCGCGATGGAGTTGTCGGCCATCTGTCTACCACATCAAGATGGGGGATTCCCGCTAAGTACCTTTGCCACCGGCACAGCAAGTACACTTACCGACTTGTTATTCACAGTGTCCCTTTGATGCTGATCGTCAAGCAGGGAAGCTGTGAATACAAATTTTGAAATCTTCGGTTTGAGCCGACTGGGAATCAAACCCGAGTCTGCAGCTCCCTGTTAATGGTTATTGCAGGGGCATGCCCAGGAATTTGAAAGGAGGGGGGCGGGGGGCTGCAATTTAAAGCCGTCTGTTCTCCGCCCAAAGTCAAGTGAAGAGCAAAAAAAAAAGTCATCACGTCCGCAGATGTCCAATCTTCCGCCCAAAGTCAAGTAAAGAGCAAAAAAAATGTCATCACGTCCGCAAATGTCCAATCTTCCGCCCAAAGTCAAGTAAAGAGCAAAAAAAATGTCATCATGTCCGCAAATGTCCAATCTTCCGCCCAAAGAAGGTCATCACGCCCTCAGATAGTCCTTTACACGTATATCACCTTTACACCATAAAAATTTTGTGCATTTGTTTGCGGTAGGCGAGGGGGCCGCGGCCCCAGCGCCCCATCCCCCTGGATACGCCCCTGCATTGGTTAATAATTTAAAACAACATTAACTTAATGTTTTGTTAGCTTCGCTATTAGACATTTTTGTGATTTTTTTTGATTAACTTTAAATAGCAATCACTGTATATTACTTGCATAAACGTGACGCTTGATTTGAGAGGAATGTTTTTCCTGAAGAAGAGTAGAAACTGTTCATCGGATGGCAGCAAAATTTTTGCGAGCTTTAAACGAATAATGATTAAGATATTTAAAAATTCAGCAAAAAAATCTTGGTTAAATGGTAAAAAATATTAAAAGGGAGTCTTTTTTTTATACAGTCATTGTAGCTATGCATACATACAAAAAGCAATCAATTTCCGTTTTTTAAAAGGATTAAAATGCTGACGATTGCCAGCATTGCTTACTCCACAATTCTGTGCAGTGTCAAAATCATTCGAGATATCAAAACTTCTGATTATTTCCCGGTTTTCTTTTACAATAGAAACTCGGCATCATCCAACACTTTTCCGCAAAAAGCTGTGGATATTGAAGCTAGAATTTTTGCTGGAAACTAATAGGGCTTAGCGTTTACTGTCAGCGTTTTTTTGAAAAAAAAAAAACAGTTAGGACGAGCTCTTATAACAATTGGCATTTTGAGCAGGGCCGCAAACTCGAACTCGAAAGAACAAGATCATTTTGCCGAACTCGAAATTGAACTTGAAAAAATATTTCTTTTTAAACAGGAACTCAAACTTGAACTTGCTTTCTAATGAATTCGAACAATTTTATTCGAGTTCATTAGAAAGATATTTAAATTGTTGAAAAGTAATAAAGTATCACTACGAAATATAGTTCGTTGTTCAATTGCGACCACAGCACTGACAATTTCAGTGGTATTAAACAACTGAGGTAGGCCTATAGTCTTGAACCTACTGCACGAGCGAAATATTTTTATCTTTTTAATTGCATGAGCACCGACGGTGAAAAAGTTGTCTCGATTGTGGATATTTATCTGTCTGAACTCGAACTTGAACTCGAAAAAGCTAATTTTTGTCGAACTCGAACTCGTAAATAATTAAATTAGAGAACTTGAACTCGGACTTGCTAAAATAGGTTGAACTCGAACTCGAAAAAGCTAATTTTTGTCGAACTCGAACTCGTAAATAATTAAATTAGAGAACTTGAACTCGGACTTGCTAAAATAGATTGAACTCGAACTCGAATAAAATTCGATCGAGTTCGCAGCCCTGATTTTGAGTGTTTGAGTTGAAAAATGGCCCGCAAGATTAACATTAATTGATGGTGAATGCAAAGTTTTAACAACTCCGATGGCCGAGTGGTTAGAGCGTCCGCCTCTGGAGTGGTAGACTCGGGCTTGTTTCCAAGTTGGGTCAAACCAATCACTTAAAATTGCTATTCACAGCTTATCCTTGCTTCACGCTCAGCATTAAACGGACAATATAGAGAATAAACCGTCAAGTTTACTTGCTGTGCCGGTGGCAAAGGCACTTAGCGGGATTCACCCATCTTGGTATGGTAGACAAATGGCCGTAAACTCCTAAGCGAGCTCGTTATGGCGCTTTGATCGCTTTCTGGAGATAGGAGGATAAATACGTAACTAACTGCAAAGTAATACAAGAGAGCATGCGCGCGTTCGGATCCAGCCGTAAATCAAACTTGCCACGGAAGAGCAATCACTTGCGTGCGGTACGGTTATAGGCCATGTAGCTTACTTGAAAAAAAAAATTAAAAAATTTTTGTTGCAGGGTTTGGTTTTCAAATGTCAGTTATATTTTCAAGTACATGAAGCTGAAAGGAGGAACTCTTATTACAAATTCTATTTGAAAACGTGTTTAACGAGAAACAGGCTGTTGAAGTTTTGTAATTAATAGTTGATCTGAACAACATTGAAACTGAAAGTATATTTTGTGATGTACGTACGGTTTCCATTGTTATCACTTCTTTTGTTCCAAATCTTGCGTTGAATTTGTTTTTTATTTTTATGAATTCTTCTTGTGTGGGTTCCTACAATAATTTGGCAAGTTAAACTCCTTATTTCAAAAGAACAGTAATCAAAAATACGTTTGTATTATTGCATTTACGTTCGCAGTTACAGTAGGCTACAAGATACGCAGTAGGTCGTTCGTATTTCAAATGTTTTTTACATAGCACTTGACGCAACCAGCATTCTCAAATATTTTACCTTATCTAAGACATATTTTGCCAATTCGTAGAAGAAAGCATCTAGTTCTGATCCCTCTATTGTTCCGGTTTCTACCACAAAAAACAGTGACGAGTTATTTAACTTCAAGAAGTTCATTTCAATGAATTTTAATTCGAAACATAACGACTGATGTTTGGGGCAAAGCTGTTGACAACTACGATTAGGCAAATAAGAAAGCAATTATTTTCGTGCATGTACAATGCTGAAACTTTTGACGTAGTATAATTACGTAAATTACGAAGGTTGAAAATAAAACTGAGATAAAAAACTATTGCGAATATGTTAAGTTGAGCTTACGGCTTTCGTCAAGGTGGTTCCAGATGTCTGCAAACTGAAGGGCATTGATTGGTTGAAATTTGAAACCTGGCTTAGACATTATAAAAACAGGCATTTATTGTCGATTTAAAAACTTTCCTACCGTAAGTCTACAGCATCTGGGAGATTATCAACGTACTTATTTATGGCATGTATATTTTTAAACGCTCGCTACACACGAAACATTAGATAGGCCTACCCGGTATATTCGGGGCCGTAGCCAGCCGATACACTTTGGGGGGGCTGAATATGTTTTTGGAGGGGCTGAAAAATCAACCTAATGTTTTCTGATTTTGTATTTTTACTACTTCTCAAACCTGAGCAAATCAATTTCAGTCAAGCACTAAGTTTATGCAGAAAGAAAGAACTTGCACGCGGAAACGAAAAACGCAAATAGGCCTAATAAATTTGCGCCAATGTAGACAACAACTGGTAATACTCTCAAAACTTACAACAATCCTAAGCGGAAATAAAATGATAAAGAGAGGTAAAATGTGTTAACAGGGCCAGATTAACGGTTTCGAGGCCTGGGGCTATACGGTAGTCAGGGGCCTATGTTATCCTTGTTAGTGGAACAGCTGCTGAAATATTTGGTCTACATAATGGTTCTAATCATATTCAAAGAACATATTTTTTGAATTTAGACAGAAATACGTCCTATTTTGAACGTTCGAAGTTGCCCGAAGTCCTGCAAATAAATGCTTTCTATCTATTGTTTTGTAAAAGATCCAACGATTTTTCCCACAAAACTGTTTAAGAGTTTACGTTATCGTCCTTCATAGCCTCTACCAGAGCTGGATGTCTCGAGACGTGTCTCGGTCTCGAGACACGTTTTTGAGTGTCTCGGTCTCGCTATGCCAATGTCTCGTCTCGGTCTCGGACCTTGAAAGTCTCGGAAAATGGTCATGTCTCGATCGAGACATGAAAAATTTTTGGATTTGAAACAGCATTCAGGTCTTTGATTCGGAAGCAACAATGGTACTTACCCGATGTATTCAAAGTAAAACATTGTGCGTGATTTCGCACTTTGCAAAAACACTTGGCCACATTTTGTTTAGACCATTTTGCTTTATTGTTTAGGCCTGAAGAATTGCAGGCTTTTGCTTTCTTTTTGTGAGCAGCATACATGAAAACTGGTCTATTTCAACCACTAAGCACATTCATTCGATGGTAATCTACTCCAGACCAGGGATGTCTAACCTTTCAATTTATTAGGGACCCATTGCAAAATTACATATTTAACTGGGCCGCAAAGCGACCAGAATTCCAATATTTCATATTATAGTTCTAAGAAAAAAAAAATTAACCATTGATAGGTAGGCCTTGTACTGAGCCGCATTTTGCTGAAAATGCAATGTTTTTAATAACAAAGAAAATTTAATAATCCATTAACATAATTAATTAGTGTAATAATTAATCCAACAATGTTAATTCAGTTTTAACTTTTAACAATATGGCTTTCACTCAAAGACATAACGACCGCTAGCCACGTCTAAAAAATTAACATAATTATTTTTTTTGGGCAAACGGTGTGTCAAAGCAAAAAATTTTTAAGAGAGTAATGTGTCATATGTCATAAAATTAAGATTTCGGCAAATTTGTTCCCTATGAAAGATATTATTCTCGTCTGGTTTACTACAGCTATCAAAAGATCATTCAAAGCAGTCCAGGCCCAAACAAAGCTTCAAATCGAAAAAAGTGCAGGGATTACAGTTGCAGGAAATTTGGTAACCGACATGGGAAGTGCTTCCAGATTTGAGCTAGCTCTTTTTTTGAGAAAGTTATTAGCCAGATAGATTTTCAAAAATGCATGGTGTCACAAAGACTATAAAATGTTTATGTTAATTAATTTATTATTTATCAAATATAAAGTGTTTTGATTAAATTTCATGAACACTCTCGAGCTCAATACTTGATAAACTTGCTAAAAAATTGTTTTAGCAGAGGATAGTGGGCTGCAATGCCGACATCCCTGGTTTAGATCAACATAGCCTACCAATGACTTTTTGTTTAAAGTTTTCTTGACATCTTTTTCGTTAGATTAAAAATGAATATTGGGCCGTGTAATCATCTGCGAGAGGTATTGCTTGCCTAGCAAGCTACAAGGACTTAAATCTTCTGTGATAATAAGCTGTTTCGTTGTTATTATGGTGAACTCGTTAAATCATTAATTGTAATCGTTAAAAGGATATGACCAATAGCACATTTATAATAGGCCACATCAGTTCATAACCACGACGGCTTTATTGCTTCATTTGTTTTTACTAATGTCATTTTGCTATAAAGTTATTTCAATAACTTGGCTTAGTAGAGCCCATACTCCTGAGTATTACTATCGTTTTTATATTTTCTAATTTTTGGCTTATGAAGTATCGTGTCTCGTCTCGTGTCTCGTAACTTTAAAGTCTCGTCTCGGTCTCGAAGCTATGATGTCTCGTCTCGTGTTGGTCTCGGTAGGTTCGGTCCTCGTTCCAGCTCTGGCCCCTACTTTGTAGCTCATCCTGCGTACCTTTACCAAGCGGTACAAAAAATTGTACGGCATTTTGTGTGAAACTATCTTAAATTTGCGCCACTGTTTACAAATTATTGCAACAGAATACGCAAATTGCAATTTTCAATGACTCGCCACCACCGCTACGTTCCTTCGGAGCTGTGTCGCTCAGGCGCTTATCTTCGCCACTTGTATACGAAAACGTTACATGACACCGCCGCGTGTAATGAGTGGCGGGGCTCATCTCCGCAGCTTAGCGCCTGGTCAACTAAGCTCCGAAAAAGCGTTGCAACAGTGGCAAGCCATTGACGACACTGTGTCCGATTTGAGCGAACCGGGAATCGAACCACAGACCTACCGCACCGATAGCGTGCACTTAACAACTGTACTAACCAGCCGGTTTATCAAATCTTCATGATACTCGCGTTATTACGCCGAATCGTGTAACGAGTGGCGGGGCCCATCTCTGCGGTTTAGCGCGTGGGCAATACAACTCCGAAGAAATGTCGCAGTGGTGACGAAACGTTGGCGACACAGTGTTCGATTTGACCGACCCGGGATTGGAACCCCAGACCTTCCGCACCGATAGCAATGTCTTATAACAACTGAGCTAAACGGCCGATTTAATTTTACTAATCATGTGATTTACTCGTTTAAACCGTAGATTTTGTGATTCAAGTGTAAATTCATTCAAAACTTCGACGTTGATACAATCTTCAATCACTTCCTTCGCCTTGACTGGATAGATTATACAATAAAGAGAAATACCTGTAAGTTATTTTTAAAATATTATAGTTAATTGATAAAAAAATTGGTCGGTAATGTTTCTAATGCGTTATAATCGAAAGGCTTATTTTTTTCGGGTGGGCCTGGAGCTGCAGCCCCATCAGCTCCCACCTTAATCCGGCTCCGAGTGTTAATCAGATAAGGGCAAAAAACAACAACAAAAACATAACGTGTCTTACAGCAAAGTTAAATAGCGTAGCATTCAATTGCGGTTGCTTATAACCTGCTGTTGAGCTTTCATAGTGCAAGTTTCGTTAACTACGTTTATGTATAATTGCACAAAACTCAGACATCAGTCTGTCTAACAGTAAAAACTGAAACTCCTTCTGCATTCAGTATTAGGATGCAAATCAAGAATTAGTCTCGAGATTTAAACTTAACATCGATTGAAGCAGCTATCTCAAAAAAAATTACAGACCATTAGGTTTATATTCCGTCATCATTTCTACATACCGGTAAATAGTTTTTGGGGGGCTAAAGCAAATTCTGGGGGGGCTTAGCCCCCAATAGCTCCCCGTGGCTACGGCCCCGGGTATATTTTAACTTGCAACTGCACTAATGATTATTTTTTGCATAACTTTTGCAGTAGTCCTGCAAACTGCGCAATTGCGTCCGATTCGAGCGGCCCGGTAATCGAAGACGAAAATCAAATTTTCATTATACTCGCGGTATTATGCCAAAGCGTGTAACGAGTGCCGGGGCCCATCTCCGCGACTTGGCGCCTGCTCATTGGCTGCACAGCTCGAAAGAACGTCGCAGCGGTGGCGAGCCGTTGGTGACACTGTGGCGATTTGACCGACCCGGGATTTAGACCCCAGACCTCCAGCACCGATAGCGTGTGCGCTAAGCAACTGCATGGGCTAACGGCCGGTTCTACGGAAACTGCTATAACCATTGTTTATTGAAGAGCAATTCGGGCTCTTGCATTGCCTATTTTCAAACGTATCAATCTCAAATAGGCTCAGCGGTGTTTGGCTTCGTCTACTCTATCTTTTCATCTTAAGTAGCTTATGCTTTCATGTTTATTGAAATAAGAGGGGTTAACATCTTTTTTAAGCTCCTTGATTAATAAAACTTAAAGTCAACATAATCTCCACTTAAAACAAAATGTTTTCATCTAGCTGTTTCACCCCAATTGACTCTATAATGGAATTTTTCTTTCCGAAGAGCCTACACGGCAAAACAGACTGTTGAAAACACAGTAGGCCTATTTTATTGGATGAAGCTACCAAACAGTGGCGAGGCGTGGCGCGAAATTTTGAAAGTGGGGGAGAGGGGGAATAAACTGCAAAAACCACCAAAGAGTGTGTTACATTTCAGTCATTTAGCAACATTTGATCTTAAAAAGCGAAGTCAAAATGGCGGGAGGGGCATGACGCAATGTTCCCTCCCTGAATACTCTCCTGCTACTGCACTAGTTTGTGTTTTCTACTGCTCTAATGGTGCAACCGTCAAATCACATAAAATCTAGTCAATCACATAATGCAACGGAAAATACTTAATGCAGCGAAAAATAGTTAACGCAGTCAAATCACATAATGCTGCGAAAAATACTTACAAATTTGCGCTGTTGCATCAAAGCTGCCTTTTTCGTCATTTTATCGCATCATCAACTATCACACTGTTTCCCCTGAAATGGATTATCATATTTGGATCAGCTACTTCCTTTCATCATCATTTTACTCTTCCTTTCTTAATAAACGGCTTTGAAAACAAGTAGCCAATATAGTCTTTTGGAGGGAATCTTTTTCTGTCAAATAAGTATTACTGTATTAGGTAAGCAGATTCAGCCTAACGTCATCCAACGTGACCTGCAGCGGTTTGCATAAGAATATCGAAAAAAAAAAACGTTCGGTGGTTCACAAAATTATGCGCACCATTTCACCATAGTGCTTGATTTCTACGAAGAAATGCGACAAAACTGTGACATACCTAGCAAAACACCGCTCGTCGCTTCTACTTAAAAAATACCTCACAGCGGAAAAAATTGTTGATGAAAATCAAAAATGCTCGGTATAAATCTAGTTGAATATTCACAGGTATGAAGATTAAGGAACTTTTTCTGTTTGTTTTTGCTCGTGCTTGTCGCGCAGTGCGTTATAGTCGTAATCTTATAGCCTACTGCCGTTTTTCTTTGTTGAGCGATTGCGCTACATTTTACCAGGGAATTACCCATGTTCAAAAGCCCAGTCTGTTACGGTACTTCATGATTGTTTCTGATTTAAATAGCGAGTAGGCAGCGCTGGTTTTCGAGTTGGAAAAACTTATTCAAGCGTAAGATATCTGTAAGGCCGTCCCTGCTCCATTAAAGTTACGTTGTGTGGTTTATTTGTTGGTAGTTTAGATATGAGCAAGAAGGAATTACTTTGTCAGCAGTTGTGCTGTTGAAATGAAGTTTCTTCAGTTTGTTCATACTTGTACGAGCTGAAAACACTAAGTCTTAAGTTACGGTCATTCGTCGGTCAAAAGTCTAGATACGTAGCGAGAAATTTTGAAAGGAAGGAAGGGGTGCATCCATAAACTGGAAACGCCATTAAAAGAGTCTGGTATATTTTAGTCACATAGGGAAGTAGCCTACGCTCCTGGTAATGCCCATGGGCGCGCGCTGGAGGGCATTTGCCCCCCCTGGATTTTGAGTGAAAAATGCGCAACTGCACTGGAGTTTTAACAGATTTCATTTTGGCTCTGATGCGCAACAAAATTTGGTGTAAAGCTAAAGTGGTCAGACTAGTACACATAGGCGCCTGTACAGAGAGGGGTCACTTTTGTTCAAAAATGTTGCTCAATCTTCTGTGAGAACAAAGTAGTTTGTCTACCTGTTATAACAAGCAAAAATCGTGTCGCGCATTGCTGGGCATATAGCGTATTCTATTTCAGTGATTTAAACTATATCCATATCGTTAAATTATTCCAATCACGGTGATAAGGCCAATGACATTACTTTTTTCATCTCATAATGTTAGTTAAAATCAAAGTAGATTAACTAACACCGTAGGCTACTTGGAACGTAAACACATAAGCTTAACTTAGCAAAAAAATTGCCCCCCTACTAAAATTTCTGCGGGAGCCCATGTTGATGCCCCCCCACAATTATGCCCCCCCACCTTAATTACGGTCCTGTTGGTAAAATACCGTAAAATATATTTTGTAAAATGTGCTGCAATCTGCTGTAACATGAGTAGAAATAATCATAGCAATGAATAAGTTATTGAAGGGAAAAAGAAGCAATAATACGTTAGCACCACGCAGTGTTTTACTTCCTTTAAAATTAGCGATATGAATATTGCTCATACGTTGCAGCCAGGGGCATAAGTAGGATTAGCTGAGACTCTGGGCATTGCCCAACAGGGGCGTTCTCAGGAAATTGAAAAGGGGGGGGGGGGTGCAATATAAGGCTATGCCAGCAGGCCGGATATACTTTCACTTCGCAAAAAAGGTTCCTTGAAGGTCATCACGTCCGTTTTCCGCCCAAAATCAAGTGAAGAGCAAAAAAATAAAGGTCATCACGTCCGCAGATCTCCACTTTTTCGCCCAAAATTAGGTGAAGACCAAAAAACCTGCGGCCCCGGCGCCCTCCCTTGGATACGCCCCTGAACACCTGCAAAAAAGACCCTGGGCATTTGCCCCCTCCCAAAACACCAAGTTATGCTACTGGTTGCAGCTTTCAATGCGAATATGCTATTCTGACAAACCAGCAGCTTCTCTGAAATTGTTATTTACCTTTGTCATGCAACTGCTTCTGTTTACGGCGTTCCGTTTTGAGTTTGAATTTTCAGTATGACTTAGCGCAGCAGTGCAACTTCAATCTTAATGATAGTACAACTTCAACAGGCTATAAATAAAAGGAATTGCTGTTGCCTATACCATGTGCCAGAAGTAAGGTACCGCATGGAAGAACGAAACGATAATACTGCACTGTTAATTCTGGGTGTACCTAGGGGGGTTTCTCTGCTTGAAATCGGTTATTATGTTGAAGAAAGAATCGGCAAGTTTAACTCTTTGACTGGAATCAAATGGTTGAATCCAAATTCAGAATCAGATGCTTACAACGTCAAAGTGAAATTAAGCTGCGAAGAAGGTGAGATGATGTAATGCGAAATTGTACAATTTTATGGCCAAATGTTATTGTAACTTGGTTATCGCTTTCACTAAAAGCTAGGTCGTCAAGATGTCGAATTAACGTTGCCGTAGGTGGATGATAACTGAATCATAAACATAGTAAGGTGAGAGGGAAGGATTGACCTTCAATGGGAACAGTTGTAGGCTTACTGTATACTTCCGTATATTTATTGAATATATAGAATTTTTTTTTTGCTAGTCGCGCCGGGGCACCCTCCCTCTCCGGAAAAATCATGATAGGTTTTCTGAGCACTAAGAAGTTTTCCACCAACGTCTATGATGTGAAAGTGTTTTAGAAGAATTGTATTAGAATCGATTATCGAAAAGAACGTATTTGCCAGAGTTGAATACTTGAAGCAAAAGGCTTTTCAGCTTGAAGTTGGAGTGAGATTTAATTTTGACTCGAGATGTTCTGTAATTTGCCCTAGCTTGCCTAACGCAAATTATGTTGGTACTTTGGCAAGGGTGAAGCTCACTTAGCTCAGTAGAATTAGTGCCGTTGTGGAAGCGACGTCCGAATAAAAGTTGAACGAGCTAAGGGTCGAATCGGCAGAAAAAGTAAGGAGCTACAATCGGGTTTTTGGAAGTTTTGTAAGAGTCAGACTGAATTGTAAATTGGATTTGCTTCGACGTTACCCCTAGCTACAAACCAAAACTATGGTCCAGTCCAAGTGCTTTTGTCAAACTTTCCACGTCAGTGTGTTCTGTCAAGTGTTAAAAGTGAAACCACCAAAACTACTGTAGGTTAATCACGGTAAAACCCAATGGGGCAAACCATTAACCTCGTTTTGATTTAAATGAATATCTAATAGCCTTTCTGAATTGCTTACTGCTTTTAGCTAAACTGTGGAATTCATATTTTGTCATAGATGCAAGAGCTTTATTGCAGACACCTGTTTTCACTTTCCGATTCAGAGGAGAAGATTTAAGTTTAAACGTTACAAAACTTCGTTCGAAAGGTGCTGATAAAAGTGGGAAAGCCTTCACCTCAGGTCAGTGTATTAGTTATGTTATCGTGTTAAATTATAGTTGAAAACCATACAAGAAACTTTGTTGCGTATGCGATAGTAGGCATACCATTGACTTGTTCGCCAATTTTTTGTGCTTTACTCCATAAAAAAGTCAAAAACTATGATGTTATTTATTGAAATGCAATCGGACCTGCTCTTGTTCCTGAAGAGGGTACACCCAAAATATTATCTTTTATCATCAGACGTGGTGGTTTTAAGGCTATACGAGCGGAATGTTGGTCCTAAAGCAGCGGAATGCTCCGTTTTCTCCGCTCTTCTCCATAATAAAGTTATAAAACGAGATCGTCATCTTAACGTGTTTATTAGGTATGTACTTTCTAACCCTCATGCGACAAATCCGAGTGTAGGACAACGGGGCTGTTTCTCCCTTTTATTTTTTGACGAAACTTAATTTAAAGAATGCTTAGTGTATGCCTAACGTCCTGACCGAAACACATCATATTCTTGAAGCTTTTGACTCAACCTAGTATGTCCCCCTCCTAAATTTTCCGCTACTAGTCCCTTGTTTCTGACGCTGTGCATTTTAATTTTGTGTCATAAATTTTGCAGATCATTTTTCTCATTCAATCAACAATGCCAAAAATTACTTGGAAGAGTACAAGAAAGAAGAGCTAAAGCGGATGAACTCAACATCTGAAGATTTTGCACCAAATTCAGCTGAGTCATCCACTCGGAGTAGCTACGCTTACAGTTCAGGTAGGACATTAATATGGATGCTTTGTTTTTGCTCCTCGTCGTCGTTTGGCAAGTGTCCACCCCAAATTACGTACAAACAGCTCTGGGGCCCAAAGTCTTGCCTTTTATCATCCCGTTGTCACACAAACCGGATCACAAGCTAATCTCTTGGTGCTCCTTTTTGCTCCTGAATGCGTGTATAAAATTGTTTTTGCAATTGTCTTAACTTTGACAATGTTCAGCCAGATGCCTTTAGTTACATAGGATTATTATTTACTTCGGGTAAGCGCAAAGATACCAGCATTCAAGTCAATCCAGTGCCGGCGCTAGGCCAACTGAGCCTCCCCCCCCCCAAAAACTTCACGTGGGGGCGCCCTTTATCTGCAAGCAAAATGGAAGATAAAAATAATTTTACACACAATACGGTTTTCATATGATTTTACATTTCATACATATTGGTGCGATTTTTGATGAACGAACCTGTCGGATATGTCTTGACACAAAATGCGATTGCGTCCGATTTTGCGTCTACGTTAGGGTTACTATATTTTCAATCCGCAAAAGGAGGACGGGTTTTTTGAAGGTCATCACGTCCGCAGATGCCCAATTTTCCGCCCAAAATTAAGTGAAGAGCAAAAAAAGAAATGGTCATCACGTCCGCAGATGCCCAATTTTCCACCCAAAATTAAGTGAAGAGCAAGAAAAAGGTCATCTCGTTCGCAGGCCGTAGTTTGAATTAAAACTTCCAAAAATTTTTCGTGCGAGAATGAATTGACATGTTTTCACTGTCCATAATGCCGAAAAATAGGACATTTAGGCATTTTTTTAGCGTCCTCGGAGGACAAATCGTTTTTTGTTAAAAAGGAGGACATGTCCTCCAAAAAGAAGACGTATGGTAAACCTAATCTACGTACGGTACCCTAGTTTGAAATCTACGCACGTATTTTGATACATTTTCGTACCGTAATTTAATTACAGTTATCAGCGGCGGTTGCACCAATTTCACGCTTAGCTGATGCGTAGTTGTAAAGCTGGCATTTTTAGATTTTATCTCTTTGGCTTTACTCTATTCTCCGTTAACTCTGTTAAGACTGGGCTTTTTTGAGACCTAAGCTGCCTTTGTCATTGCTATTCATCTTCACGTGCTTTATACGCTAGTAGGCCTATGTTACTAAGTTGTAGCGGCAGCGCCATCACTCATAAAAACTTATTTAATTTGGCTTCTAAAACTAGCTGACCGTCTGACGTATAACCAAGGATTCCATCGATCTGAAACCCAAAATGAGGACGACTGAAAAAATAATTAAACTGCCGGGGTATTATTGAGCTAAAGATACAACACCTTCCCATCTGACTTACAGTGGACAGCCTGAGTGCTACAGTTATAACAATGCTTAATGCCTATCTAATATCTGTGTCTTGCTTCTTTGTGGTCCCAATAAGATTGTGTTGCTTTTATGATGTCACAATAAAGCTTTGACGGTAAGACGAAAGATAACGCAAGACAAATAACACAAAGCTTGATTTATGAAGTCCAAATAAGACAAAATAACGACGCAAGCCCAAAATAAGGACATTTCTTGAAAATAAGGAAAATAATATTTTCCAAGATGTCAGAATGTAGATTCTCAAAATAAGGACAAATCTTTGAAATAAGGACGGTATGAAATCCCTGCGTATAACTGGTGTGTAAAGAATACCGGTAGGCCTACTCATTTTTATCAAATTCTTAAGAGCACTTTTTGGTTCCACAGAGCAAGCGTTTACCGGACTACCGGTAAATGTTTTACCTAAAATCGTTTTAACATTTGAACTACTGGCTGTTTTTTCTGTGCTATTAAGCGGAACAATAATAAATTAATATTAGTGACAAACGGCCCCGCGCAAAGTGACATGACAGAAAAAGCTGGAGAAAAGTATCCAAAAAAATCATCAATCTATTTGGCAATAACCGGTACCCAAAAGAACAATTGAAGTTTAAAGTAGGCCTTACTTAAAGTTTTAGGCTAGTAACCCTATGTCATGAATTTAAACTTTTAGCGATCCGTTTGACAATCCAATTTTAATCCACTTTGCTTGAGGAGTAGTACATCCCTAATGCTTTTGTGCAAAAAACCACGGTAAACCTACAATCTTTTGAACACCTGCCATGTACGACCTCATTCGAAGCAAGGCGCACAAAATGGGAAGTTAATATTGTTGCTATGACATATATTTCCAGAAATGTGTATTTTTGACAGAAGGAAATTATGCTTTCGTTCATTCAACAGATCAAAAAAAATCGTTTACATACAAGCGATTTTGCCTATAGTAGCCTACGTTTCAAACAAGAGAGGCGCAATTGGAGTCCAACATTCTTCAACCCCCTCCCCCCCGTCAGCACCTTTCTGCACGCACGCATACAAACAAATTAATGTTATTGTTGCGTCGTAACGTGAATTAAAATCATTTCAAAGTAAAAAAAAATGCCGCCGTGTTCAGGGCGGTGCCCCTGACTAGGCCTGGCCCTCCCCGGCCGGGGGACTCGGGGGGCGGTTATGCCGGCCCTGAGTCAATCAAGGTCAATCAATCAACGGACCAGTGTAGAGAACAAACCGGCTAGTTTGCTTGTTGTGCCGTTGGAAATAGCACTTAACGGTGTTCTCCAACCTGAGAATGGTAGGCTGCTGGTCAACGATTCCTCAGCAAACTCATTGAACACCGTCCGTCGCTCCCTCGCGAAAAAGGAAGAAAAATTCCCAGTGGAACGGTACAGTTTACCTGCTGTGGTGGCCCAATGTAGCGAAAGTCTTGCAAATAGCGCGGTATACTGTAGCTGATGCCGGTATGAAAGAAAAAAATCATCTTTTTTTACAGAAAAGGGAGCTTCAAGTTCATCGGTTGATGACGACAAGAGTTTGAGCAATCAAAACCTGTCACAATCATCACGTCATAATTATTCGTCCCACTCGGATCGATCGATTTATGGTAAGATTTGCTGGATGACGTTATACGGTTGGCGAGTGGCTAGGTCAAGGTATTGATCTTTGGAACTAATGGTGGGTACAGGCCCAGAGAGGCAAATAAGCGATCTTAGCCGAAAACGCTTGTAGCAGCTCCAAGTTTTGTTTGTCTAGCAATGTTAACAAAAATATTTAATGTCCGTGCATTATTATGTGCCGTAGATTGGGCGTAGAATCATGCAATTAAATCCCCCCAGCCCCACCTCTTCTCAGAAATCTTGGATCTGCTCAGACCAGTGCTCGCGAGTTCGATGTAACAAAGTTTTCCTAAATAGATATGGTCAACTCTCAAGAATTAAAACCATTCAAGGACAAAATAGACCTGTCCAGTTCTACAAAAATCTTGGAATTCGTGGACCAATCCCCGAGTTTATCGAACCAATTTCAAGAACGCTTTGAAAGTTTTGCTAAAGTGGTTGTGTCAAAAGACAAGAAAGATGGAGGATATTTCCTCATTTTTACTCCTATATCGTCCGAGGTGATTGTGTAGTTATTAACTTTTGTATTTAAAATGATATTTTAGTGTTCACTGTTTTAAGAACTATACCTGCTAATACGTTACAGTAGGCATTGTTTTTTCCTGTTTTTATGTTTCGATTTTGTTATATTTTTTTCTCAGTCACAAGCTATTCCCATCGAGGACGCACTAGCGTGTTGTGATGTATGTACCTAGGTGGCTGCTTAACTTGAAGACCTTTACCGATCCTTTCTCAATCTCCTGCTGTTTGTAATTTTTATTTTCTTGTGTCATTTGTTCGGAACAGCAAATAAATTGCTACCACTACTGGTGGTGCACGTTCGATATAGCTTCTTAAGTAGTTTTGCGCATTTGTCAAATTTACTCAAACTACACGACTATTTTTGTACAGTTGAAATCAACTTCTCAGAAAAAGTTTGAGAAGCTTTGTCGTGAAGCTCTAACCACGTTCTTCACAAGCTTTATTTCTCAATCCTTTGTTATGTCAGCGGAAGCTTTAGTATTCTTCAAAGAAAAACATCAAGTTTCTGACACCGGGTTTTTAGACTTCGATAAATTTTTCCAAGAGTGCTTTTTCAAGTAATTATGTTTAACCTACCGTAGTTTTCATTCTTGATTGTGTGAATGTTTGGAAATATCGCTCCAAGAGCTTTTTTCTGGTACCGGTAACCTAAGAAGGTTAGGAGGCTCGGCTCCATGCTTAATATAGTCTTGTAGAAAACGTTAAAAGGTATTGTCTAGACTGCTCTTCGCTTAAGGTTTGATACATACCGGTACAGCTTATATTAAGTTTGAAACCGAAATACCCTTAGGAGATTAATGTAATTACTGAGCCTTGGCTCTGCAGAACCGTATCTGTTATTAAACCGCCATAAAGCATCTTACGGTAGGCCTACATTTTGCTTGCATCGGCTAATGCATCTTTTTTCGACATCTGCATGTATCTTCATAATTTTTTAGGAAGTTTCTTGTTTGGTTTCTGCCTTTTCTTATAATGCCTTTTTTGCATTGCCTCTAAAGTAAACATGAAAGCATTAATTTCTTCAGCTCTATTGTTTGTTAAGATGGGATGTTACGAAGACATCGGTTCTTGTGACAGTAGTTGGAAGATATCCAGCTGTGGAAGCTGGAATCCGATGTTTAAAAATGTCATCTGAGTCGTATCTGTCCTCTTCTAGCTTGCCCAACAAAAAAGATAACTCCAGCTTTGAAGCGAGTCATTTCAACAGTAAGTTAACTTCGCGAAAAATACATTGTTGATGTGATAATTTTTTCTGTTGGTTTGCAATCTGCATCTTTTGAAAGCGTTTGAACTTTGAAAGATGTCTTGCTGTGAAGCCTTTGTTCTCTGTGTTTTAACAACAGTTTTTTTCCAAGTGTTTTTTTTTTACGTCCAACAAAGCTTGATGTGTGCCAGTTTTTCGCGAACAAAAAATGTAATTTATAGGTTATACAAATAACGGCAATTGGTTTGCGCAGAACGCAAGATTCACGAAATAACGTCGTGGAGTGAGCTTCTTGAAACGGATTCATCTCTGTTTTCCGATTTCGCAAACAGGTTGGGATTATTTTTATCCATGTATGAAATCAGACATCAATTTTATAAGATTCTGCATAGCGGCGAAATCTCAATCATGTTGTAAATTACTTCGATCTACTTTGCCCTAAAAATTATTGTAAACCCTAAAAATAGTTGGTACATTTGGAAGAAAAACACTTAATCAAATAGTATTTTTAATATAGGCTGTTTGAATGTATGTAGATCATTTTATTTGATTAATTCTTGGGATTTAACAATCTGACAAAATGTTGTGAGATTCGAAAGTTATGCTGTATCTATTTTGGTTTTATCAAAAAGCTCCTCCACAAATTTTCCTTTTACAGCTACTGTAGCTGACAATTAAACACCCTCTTTCAACGATAATGCTTTGCAGTAATATCGTAAGCTTTGGCATAAACGTTGGTGTGCAGTTAAATAGGTTGAATTTAAATTAGTGATTGTCGTTGTATGCCAAACCAAATACTGTACTTTGAAATTTAAGTCCTCTTTTTTGAGTTTCTCCCAACAAAAACTCTTTTGTTTATTCTATTGCGCAGCTACTTTGACATAGCAGTATTATATCTCCCATTGTTTGGAGCTGGGTACAGTGCTATACCTGTGATTTTTGATACTTTGGCCTGCGTTGGAGTTTAACTTCCGCATTTTGGATCATAAAGTCTGAGTGAATGGTTGACTTATTGAGTTATTTAAATATTTAAATACACAATTCAAAAACTTGCTCTTGCTTAACATTGCGAAGAATGCATGCTTAGCCTAGTGCATTCACTTTAATATAGCTATTAGTTTTTCCCAACTTTACGCGATCTTGAAGAAACGCGATGTTCGAGAGGTTCATTCACCTGATCATAAAAAATTTTTATTGGCACCCTAAGCCTAACTGTTTCCTGCTGTTTATATCAACGCCACCTTGAATATTTTAATAAGCTAAGCCAATCACCCTTAAAAATCATGATAGTTCAAATAAATAAAAAAAATCAAATCTTCATTATACCCGCGGCATTACGACGAAATGTGTATGTAACGAGTGGCAGGGCCCATCTCCGTGGCTTAGCGCCTGGGCTATACTGCTGCAATGAAACGTCGCAACAGTGGCGGCACTGTGCCGACTTGACCGGCCCGGGAAGCATATTTCGAATGTTTCTACAGAAGAAGATAGGGCTCGATCGAGATGACTATCAATAGAAAAATTGCACTGAAAACTGCAACTGCGGCGTAGTGTTTTGATCAATATACTGGACTGCCACGCATTGAGTCAGGGTTCGATGCTGCTCTAGGTTTTGATGTTATTCTCAACGTCCTTGATTTCTTGTGCTATTTCGGGATGGGGTAGAGTGGTGGTAATAAAATATACAAAAAATTGTCTGTAGAACAGTATTCCGAAATATGCGCCCGGGAATCGAACTCCAGAAGCCAGATCTCCCGCACCGATAGCGTGTATTTAACTACTGAGCTGACTGGCCGGCTCCTCTTGAATGTTTTCAGCCAGCTCTTTTCCTTACGATTGTTTTATGAAGTAAACTTTTATGTTTTTTATGTCCCAATTATTTTCAGGTGCATTGTAGTTCAAAATATCTCTCTGGATTACTCCTATGATGACATTCGGTCGCTTTTTGAAAAGGAAAATGTTTCTAACTACGGAAAAGTGAAACGAATTATTCGCGTTCAAGATGGACATCTCATTGCTTTTGAATCGAAGAACTGTAAGCGTCGAACTACTAGGCTTGTTTCTGTGAATGCGTCCACAACAATGCGATTTTAAAAAGTTTCTGGCCTTGTATCGCACAGAAATGCTGTACATTTAAACACATAAGCATTGTGCTTGCGTTTTACCTGGTTTCAGTTTAAGTTCGACCTCTTTTCGTATTAGGAGCTATGAAGTATGTTTGCAAAATTTGTGTGGACGTTGGTTATTGATTCTAGTGCCTCTGTTCCAGAAAATTCTAGCTGAAGGCTGGAAGCACAACCTAATGTAACTCTCTCAATAAATCTTATTAAATTGCCTCTGTTTTCAAGCTAACATAGATTTACAGGCATAGTAGCAATTGACTACATTTTTTGTCTTAGCTGCTTCATTTGTTTTGGATCGTGATGAAGTATTGCTTGATGGAACAGAACTGACGATATTTCCAAAAGTAATTCCGAAACCGGATAATAGAATTCTTTATCTAGAAGTAAGATCTGTGTCGATTTGTTGCATTTTAAGTTTTTTCAGTAGTCCAACGATCCATTTTTTGAATTTTCTTACCAAAATTTTCACAAACCTGAAAAATATAGTTTCAGTTAGAACTACATCTCTTTGCAAAATTATCAACGTTAATCGCTAGAGAAAACACAGAACCGCTTTTTGACTGATTTTCGCCATAGTCTGTCTTGCAGTGTCGTACTTGGGGTGAGCACGGAGGCGCTTCCCTCTTTTTTTGACTAGCCCACCTGAAGTACGGTGTATACTAAAAACATTCTTATGAAACAGGCCAACTGTAATACTTGTAATTTTTGGCCAATTGTAATTTGTACCCCTAAATTTTCTCGCTGTCCTAGCACCAGGTTACCTGATATATATTACTTCCCCCTTTTTTATTTTTAAAAATTTTTTTGGGTTAGCGCCAGCTTAATTAAAAAAGATTTTGGCCGATAAGAAGTAGGGAAAACAAGTTGCTTTCTCTTATTTTATTTGAGCAGATTCTAAACCGGGAAAAACATACTGATAATGTGGTGTTTTTTTGTGCTTGATTTTAGGGAAATCTAAGCAAGGATGAGGTGGATAACCTTCTGCTCAGTCTGTCAAGCGTTAGTTCGGCGTATGACATCCACGAAACAGGATCATCCAACAAATATTTGATCATTTTCAAAAATCCAAACGGTAATTGAACTGTGTTGGTAACATTTTTAGCGTCCTTTCTCGAGGAAGCAACGGACACGCTAAAACTAGCTCGCTTTGGTGTAGCCATCCATCTTTAATTCTATTAAACTAGTAGAGAATGTCGTTAAGCGCCTTTCCCTTTGACACTACAAGTAAATTTACCGACTTGTTCTCGACACTGTCCCGTTAATGCTGAACGTCAAACGGGGAAGCTGTGAATACCAATTTTTATGTTATTGGTTTGACCAGATCCGGAATCAAACCTGAGTCTACTGCTCAAAAAGCGGACGCTCTATCCGCGGGGCCATCTGAGTGGTAATGAAAGACCAAAAAATTGAAAAGGTGAAGTGGTTTTGATATTGTTATTGCTTTCGTATAATTTGCGCGGGTGTTTTTTTGAATTCAGCTTTTTCAATTGTTATAATTTTTTGCAGATATTGCTCAGATTATCAAAGAAATCAAAAATATTGACTTGTCCAATACAAAATTAAAGGTATTGTAGGACTACGTCACTTGTCGTCTGGTTATATTCATCGGTCCATGTAAAGACTTCTCCCTTCTTGAGAAAAAGTAGCGCTGCGCAAAAAAATTAGGATAACAAAATAAATGCCAACTCTGCACTCTTAATTATTAGCAGGACTGCATTATTGTATTGCTGCATTATTAACCTGTTACTGGAGTTGTTTTGCAACTGTTGTTGATGGAGAAAGTTTTATCCTCCGACCCAACACGTGGAAGTTGTTGTGACTTCCCATTCAGCAGGCCAGGAAGGAGGAGTCGTTTTTTTTGCATTATTGCTGTTCAGTGGCAAAAGAGAGCCAATAAAGGCTAGTAAAATTGTTCAATGGAAACGCTTCTCCCAGTCCATTATGCTGCTGAAAAAGACCTAATAGCGTTACGGTTGCTGCGTGAAACTATGTTTGCCTGTGAATAGAAAGTTTTGATCAGAAATGCTACTGAGTACAGTAAGTAGTGCGTGCTGTATGGTCACACTTGGAAACAATGAATAATCAAAGGGAAAATCCGCTTACAAACTAGATTATTACCAAAATTCAATCTTGCCCATAAACGCAGTTACGAGTTTTCGTTTGGCAAGAATTAATATAACTATTCCATTGTATACAGCAGTAGTTTTTAACTATTGAGCGCTGCTAGCCCTTAAAACATTATCATAAATTTTACATTTATGTGTCCCTTTGTAAGAAGCGTATAACGGCAGTACTAAATAGCTGCTGTACAAGTATATTCACTCTGTATTAGCAGCGGTATTTGGGTTTGCGGACTCCTTGGACCATTTTCGCGAACCTCTTGAGGGTTGAAGCACCGTAGAATAAAAACCCCTGATATTGAGAACAATTTGTTTGTGAAAACGTGCACAAAATTTTTAGATAAAACAACAATGTTATTCCGATTGCATCTGCGCATCAAACGTAGGACCTGACATCAGCAATGATCGTTTGACAGTTATACTCAGGAAAAGGAAAATCATTGTGACGTTAGTGAAAAAGCATTCTCGAAAACCACGGGCTCTTCTGTTCTTCTCTGATTACGAAGGTAAATATAATGAAACGGAGAATGAAATCACATTTAAGACCCCGAGTTTCAGTTGGGCAACTTTTAGTAATGAATCCTTGGAACTAAGAAAACAGATTAAATTGCTTAAATTTCACAGTCAACGATAACTTGTCCTTTTCGTTTTTTTAATAGATGCTATCAAATGCCTTAAAAGCCCGTTTTTGATGGTTGACAACACTCAGTTGGATTTGGCGTGTTATTTGCCGGGAGTTGGAAATCTGATGCATGCCCAATATGCAGCTTTGGTTGAGTCGGGAAAAAACAGTACGTTTTGCTAATGAAATTTTGCTACACTACTCCAGCACTATAATGAAACAACTAATCAACAAGGCAATACAGTCTTAACCGCTTCTCTACAAGTACAGTAAAGATGCACCAAGCTTTGCCGTTGTTAATTATTTTTAGATCGTTGATATTGTTTCTTGATTTTGTTGATGCTATTTTGGTCTTTAGATAAAAATGTTCTACTAAAAAATATTATACTTAAAGACTATAGACTCTAATATTATCCCACAATCGTAAGGTCAATTTTGGGGAGGGGAGGTTACTGGGTAAGTACATGCTCAATTGTCCCAAAGATCTGGCGCAGAGCCACTGTAGTGGCGATCCTAAAACCCAACAAACCGGCGGGAGATCCAAAGAGTTACCGGCCCATTTCTTTGCTGTGCGTCCCTTACAAGGTCTTGGAAAGATTTCTACTGGCTCGACTTAATCCATTGGTGGACCCCCAATTACCACACGAGCAGATAGGGTTCAGACAAAGGCGTTCTACTGTACAAAAAATACTCAAACTGATCAGTGACATCGAGGAAAGTTTTGAACTGAGACACAAGGTGGAGTTGTACTAGTAGACCTATCGGTAGCTTATGATACCGTATGGCAGCAAGGGCTAGCTCTAAAACTACTACCGCGTTATTCCCGATCGCCACCTTGTGCGGTTCATCATCATCATTTTATCGAACCGCAGCTTCAAGCTCAAAACCAGTTCTGGACAAACAAGTCGTCTACGTTTACTCAAAAACGGTGTAATACAAGGATCGACGCTGTCACCATTCCTCTTTAACATATACATCAGCGACCTCCCGACTACCATCTCCCATCAGTACGGTTACGCTGATGATCTGGCTCTATTCTATTCCAATAAAAACCGGAAAAGGGTGGAAGAAAGCTTGTCAAGAGACGTGGAAACCCTTGCTAACTTCCTACATACGTGGCGACTTAAGTTTAGCACCGAAAAAACTAGAGTCAACGGAAACATCCTCCCACACAGTCGACATCCGAAATACCTTGAAGTGAAATTGGACAGACAACTAACGTATATGCAGCACATCGAAGACATACGTGGGAAAGTGACGGCTCGCAACAACCTGACTCGATGCTTGGCAGGATCAACATGGGGTGCTAAAGCCACCACTCTCCGCACTGCAGCCCTTGCCATGGTGCTCTGTGCGGCAAAATATGCTGCCCCAGTATGGGAGAGAAGCACCCACACTAAGAAGCTGGATGTGTCGCTAAGTGACACAATGCGCATCTTAACTGGCTGTCTGAAACCCACCCCCACACATCTCCTCCCAGTCCTATCGGAATTGCTCCCGCAAAACTGAGAAGGGAAAGTGCCACATGCAAAATATTTCGCCAAGCATGGGCTAGTGACAACCACCCTCTGCATAATCTTGCGCAAGACTCCCAAAGCCTAGACCTGCAACGTTTGAAATCACGTCGCCCCTTTTACCGGCACCTAGGTCAACATCAAAGCAGTGAATACAGCATCAAGGAGGCCTGGAGCGAGGAATTTAGCCAATTCCAGTTACACCCTAACACTACCACACCGTAAGGCTTTGACCTCCCCCGAAAACTGTGGGTCACTCTAAATCGCCTCAGATCTGGAGTAGGCCGTTTTGGTGCAGACACGCACCGTTGGGTCTGAAACCAACACCAACATGCACGTGTGGAGCAAGAATCCAAACTGCAAAGCACATAATATACGAGTGTAGTCTCCTTCGTCCTCCCAGCACAATACAAGACCTTTCAACAATCAATGATGATATGAAGAATTGGCTGCAACATCTGGCCAGCGCTTTAGGATGAGCTGAGTATATTACGAAAGAAGAAGAAGAACATGCGCAATTGCGCATTACCTCCGAGGTAATTTGAAGGTAAAAACAGAGGGTTGAAAAAGACCCTAAGAAAGCTATGAAAAGATTTAGCGCTCTCCAAGTCACCAGTATCCTTTCAAAACATGCGTGAAATACTCCAGTAGTGGATCGAGCCGTCACGCACAATTTTCACCCATAACGACTCTTGAGAAACATTAAATTCCATGACAGAAGTCTCTCGCCGACCCTTAACTTTTCACTTTGAAAGTAAAAATGGTGCCGGTGTGTAATATGGAGAGACTAGTCTCAAGGAGCGATGGGACGCTATCCTTTGGTTTTTATTCCTAACATGTGAGGAGGCTTGGGCCTTTTTGACCCACGAGCAGTTGGAACAAGCAAAAGCTTAAAATTTAACGCAGCACTGATGGTATATTAAAAGCATGTACTACGCTAACGATAATTGTTGCAGTGATTTATTTTATGTAGTTTGCTATGGACAAATTATTGATTTTTTCGCAGGTATGAAGCTTGCGAACACGAAGTTTCGACCAGAATCATTCAACAAAAAATTTAAGTTAAAAAATGAAGATGTTTTGAAACTCATGACTGGCTCAAAAACATTGAAAGATGATATCGACGAAAAACTTATTGGAATCGCTCAAGTAGAAATGCTAGCTGACTCGTACGATCCTCCTCGACTGGACGCAAAATTTACTCCGATTGCCAAACTGGTTAGTTTTTATCTGTGTTCCTTGCTAACTGACATATGAACAGCTTTTAAAAGATGGAAAAATGTTTTCTACTTGTATTTTCAAAATCAGGAATAACGACAGTGTAAAGAGCTTGTTATGTTTCTAGTTTTGAGCCACAAGTAGAAAATGTTTTCCAGCTGAACTGTGGAGGTATCATTCATCATAGTGAACAACTGATAAGACTTTAAGACTTAAATAGTCGAAATAGTGTACAATTTGGAGACAAGTGCAAGTCATATAAGGTTATAGCTACCGACCGTTTGTTTTTCCTTTGTAAATCTAGCGCTCTACAAAAGCGCTATTTAGGTCTAGTCAAGTCCGCTTAGAAGTTGGTCGCTTTAAACGGTTATTTTTTGTTTTCTTGTCGTGATGAAGGATGCAGTATTACAAAAATCATTTTCAAGTTACGGAGATTTTCAGTTTTTTTTCAAGATTTTTCCTTTTTTTCGAATAGAAAAACGGTTGCAATAGTACTGTAGTGCGTTTGTATTTCATAAAAGTCTATTGCTTATAGAGAAAAGACTTTCCTAACCAAAGAAGTTTCGAAGAGGAATGCTGTAAGACCATTGGAGATACTTTGGCTGCGTTTACAACTTCCGATCTAGCTAATCTATCCCAAGGTGCTGTCAGACGAATACAAAAAATGGCGTACGACAAAAAGAAAAAAATTTCCCTCATTGACAATGACAAGCTTCAAGTTTTAATTCGGTGAGTTCTGAATTTATCTTACTGCTTTCCATTCGTACAACCACTTCTATTTTTAGGTGGAAAGATGACGGTCGAGGTGGTGGTAAAATAACCGGGAGTCACTCTCACATCAAGTCTGTGAAGGCCTTGTACGGTGAAGCTAGTGTTATACTGCCTTGCACAAAATCGGATTTTAGGTAATTAAGACTCAGCTCATTAGTTGAATTGAGCATAGTCAACCAGAAATTTTATTTGTTGAACAACCGGAGAGAAATGTTGCTAAGACCATGCGTGTGGAGTCTTACACTTACGTAGCTATACTATTTTTGAATTTGCCTATAAAGCATTCGTGTAGTCGGCTATTTTCATTTTTCAATGGGGTTGTTTACACGTTTGTCCAAATCAACGGCCAATTGCAAACAATACCCCTTTTTCAACAATAATATTTTTACGCGTTACAGAATTTACTTTGATTGTGGAATTCTTGGTGAAATTGAAAAGGAATGTTTTGTCAAGATCACTAAATGCAAAGGCAACAGCTACAATTTACATGCTGAAGGAACCAGGTCTGATATCGAAGATGTGAAAGCCTTGTTGCAGAATGGACTGAAAGTAAGAATTTCACTGAAACGATTTTATTATGAGGAAAACATTAATACCGGTACGTCAAAACTGCTTAAACACCACTAATCAAAAACTTGGAACTATAGTTCAGGTTACTTGCAATTTTAAAGAAAATCTTTGCCTTCCTTTTTGGTATGCCTCATTGTCTTACCCTTACATCCTAGTCGAATAGCGGGTTGACGTTGTAGCTAAATATATCGCGATTTTCGCGGGAGGTCGTGGGTTGGATTCATGAGCCGGTTGAATCAATCTCAGTGTCGCCAACGATCGCCACCGCTGCGATGTTTCTTCGGAGCTGTGTTGTCTGACGCTAAGTTGCGGAGATGGGCCCCGCCACTCGTTACACGCTTCGGCGTACCGCAATGGCGCGAGTATAATCAAGTTTTTTGAAAGGTTTGTTTTTTGCGAATCAATGTCAAGATTGACTTGTAAATAACTGCTCAGAAGGGTCACTGCATATCCAATTTTCAGGAAATTCAAAAAACAAGAGACTTCAATTTTCTTCAAGAAGAGAAACTCACTTTTTTGAGATATTTTTCGGAACAGCCAGAAGCCAAGATTGAAGAAAAAATTCGACAGCAATTTCAAAAGAAAAAACTCAAAGGTTTTTGAATCAGGGCTGCGAAGTCAAACTCGCTGCACTCAGCCTTTTTTGCTGAACTCGAACTCCGAAAACAAAAATCCCTGAACTTGCCCTCGATCTCAAAAAAATTGATTGAATTTAGGACGTATTCTACACTTGACAAAAATTGCTTAAACTTAGCCTAAACCCGATAAAGACTACTTGAACTTGGCATAAATTCGGTAAGCATTACGGAATTCGAACTGAAATAAAATTGCTTGCGAGTTTGCAGCCTTGTTATAATTTGATGATTTTACGATCATCGTGCTTATGGAATGTAACTCAATAGGGTGTTAACTTTTTTCACTTTTTTTGAATTTGCACGAGTTTATATGATTTACAGGGTACAAATCATCACACAAACTCGATGCAAAAAAATCTTTTTGAAATATTAGTGTTTTCATACCCTGGGGGAGGGGGGGCGCAAAGATTTTTCAGGGAGCGCAAAGCCAACTTTTGACGTAACTCGAAACCTACAGCGGATAGATAGTCGAGTTTGGTGTCAAACGATGCAGAACACCTGATTTCCTATCTGCTCTCAATACATTTTTATTGTCTATCTGCTACAGAAAAGATGTTATGAGCAAAACACTAAAATTACGAACATTTTGCCTGCCCGCATGTAACAGTGTAAGCCTATCACGACTATCATGATATCACATGGACTATGATATCACCAATTCACCATGCTTTTGCAGGAGTTTCAAGAAATTAAGTTTTTGACATTCGAGCAAGAGTAGGGTTAATGGTGTGTAGCTGAGCAATTAGCAGGAGAGTCGAGAATCAAGATGAGCATAAAAGAACTGATGAAGGAATGTGAGTTTGCGCAGAAAATGAAGGATCACATTTTACCGAATGAAAAAGAAGTTATTTAGCACTATTTTTATGTCAAAAATTTGCTAATGGTTACCAAAAAAGAATACTTAAAGAAGAGACTACCATTTTATCTTTGCAAGATAGAAGTATTAAGAACTATTCAGAATTCATGGAGCAAGAGCAGCTTGCCGACAATTGATCAAAGGTCTGTCGAAACAAAATTGAAGAACTTGATTACTGATTATGCGAAGACTAACACTAAACAAGATGGAATGCCAAAATTAGAATTGGTTAATTCGATATTTGCTCATGCAAGTGTCTTTATCAAAACCCTCTTGGGCAATAACGAAAGATCAGTTCCAGCTGTGCCCCGAGTTACAGGATCCCGTTTTCAGGTATGATCTAGAATGACCGATGGCTGTTACCAAAGTTTTATTAATGTTTACTACTTACCGGTAGAGTTGTAATTTTTGAGAGACCAAAGAGGTTGTCGTAAGATAAGTTTGGGTCAGCGAGATTGATTAGGTACAGTGTGTTACTAGACTGCAGCTGCCAATACTGAAAAAAAAAATCGCTCCTCTACTTCCATCTACATCTCAGCCGCGATCGACGTCATTTTTAGGTAGGTCACAAGTTTTGTAGACTTGTTCTCTGCATTAACCTACGAAATTGAGACCTACACATTGAAAGACGATGAATATGGTTTGTACGCACCTCCCCCCAAAATCAACAAGCTCTACAAGAAAAAGTTTCTCACTTATTGACGAAAGCTAACTGCAAAGATGCTGATGGAATAGATGTTAGCATTAGACAGCAGCAAGTGGTGGTCAATAACACAGCAAAAGCGTTAGGATTTCAAAAAGAAGTGAGCAGTACAGATGTTTTCAAAGCTCGAGAAAGATATAGGTGAGCTTCCATGGGTTCTGGGCCGATCAGCGCGACTGTAAAATAGTTGGTCACTTCGCGCGTACACCTTATTTCTAGATCGGCAGTAATCAAAGAAATAGATCACCAAATTTTTACATTTTTAAGTGTATTTTTTTTTGGCCAAGTTAATTTGAAGCAAATTGTGGAACAAAAATATGGCTCTAGGGGGATCCGGGGGATGCTTCTTGGATAACTTTTGAAAATGTAAAAGCTGTAATGGCCATTTTAGTGCTTTTCGAGCAATTTTTATGGCAAATTTTGCTTAATTTTTTTCACCCCCAACCCGATGTCCTTCACCAAATATGATACATTTTTTGCTCATCTTCGATTTATACGTTCTTAAGGCGTAAGGATCACTGTTGTCAGAGAAGTTCAAAAAATGGAAAAATTGTAAATTGTATTGATCAAAAATATTGAAAATGTTGAGTGGGGGGAAATGCATGCCGACACCTCTCTCCGATCCGACCCTGGTTATAACTTATAATTCAAAAACTTTGTGCAAACCTTAGCCAACAGTGAAGTATGCTTTGTTGCTTATGAAATCTCTTAATTCAATGAAACAAATCTGACAAAACATGAATTCCACACAGAAATACTAATTTGCAACAACTTTATGCCTTTTCTGTGTACACTTATCCTGATTTTGGCCGAACCCTTGCTACAGCCTTCGGTTTGGGTTCAATGAAAGGAAGTGGTTAATAGGGGTTTCGGTTTACGTTCCGATTCGGTTCGACGCCCTGATTCTAAGTTTTTCAATAAAAGTAACGAAAGTCCGTAATAGAGTTGCATTTAGAAAAAAAAAAAAATTGGTATATATATTTTTGCTTCATCACGCTTTTTGCTCATAGCATTTTTTCTGTTGCAGATAGACAATAAAAATGTATTGAGAGCAGATAGGAAATCAGGTGTTCTGCATCGTTTGACACCAAACTCGACTATCTATCCGCTGTAGGTTTCGAGTTACGTCAAAAGTTGGCTCTGCGCTCCCTGAAAAATCTTTGCGCCCCCCCTCCCCCCAGGGTATGAAAACACTAATATTTCAAAAAGATTTTTTTGCATCGAGTTTGTGTGATGATTTGTACCCTGTAAATCATATAAACTCGTGCAAATTCAAAAAAAGTGAAAAAAGTAAACACCCTAATAACTCAATGATCAAACCAATCGCTCCCACAATCCATTGTAGTGCAAGCTAAAATTAATTGTGTTGGGGCGTTGGTTATGACCATGTTGCAGTTACTTTGATAAGTTGACGGTAACTTTCTGGTCGGCAGCGTGGCCGAGTGGTCCGTAGCGTCATTTTTACGACGGCCATCATCGCAAGGTTGATGGTTCAACTCCCACCCAATCCTGGTTGTTACGTCCTTGGATAAGATGCTTGACGACAATTATCTGTGCTTGGTGGAATCTAACAAGCAGCATATTGAAAAAGTCAGAAGCAAAATTCAAACGGAAAACTGGGAAACAAGGGCAACTCCTAGGCGAGTCTGGATTTGTCCCATGCTTAGCGCCTCCGTCGCTTTCTCGTGGCAGGAGGATAAAAATGAAGGAATCAATCAATCAATCTTTCTATCTCCATTGAAGGAAATGGTTACTTATGGTGTTTGATTTGTTTTGCTGGGGCTTGTGGGGTAAGACATTAAACTTTGCCTTCACGGTGAAGCAAGCATTACAACGTGTAACATAATTTTTGTTCCCGGGTTCTAATTGATATTTCCTGATTGGTTTACCCCTAAAACTACGAAATATCAACGTAATTTGATCTAAACTTTGATTTTGTTGTCAGTAGAGCGATTTATTCAAAACTGCTATGATTATTATGTAATTGCATGGCATGTTGCCTAACAGCTAACCTCACATTATAACAGATGAAATATTTGGTGCAATAGGCCAGTTATTTTTTAAACGAAATGGCACACAAAGTGCAAGGTCTTAGCACATGCAAATAAAAGTAGCAGCACACTATGTGTAGATGGGGTGCGGAGAGAAGGGAGTCAAGGAATAGAAACCCAAACTGATATTACGCTTGAGCAATATCAAGAACTAGTAATATTAATGAAAATTAATTCCATGGAAAGTCATTAATGTCGAATCTAACATTTCAAGTTATGCTCTGGTGTTAAAAATAATATTCTGCATTAAAATGTCCACGTAACAAATACCATGGTTCTTGTGTGAAATACTGTACACAACTTAGTTAAAAGTGTCCTGTTTTCCGGCTTTTTCGTCTGTACTCCAAATCACTTTCCCGAATCAATCCCCAAATGAAATCTTATCTCCCATCATGTTTTTGTTATATTGTCCTTGATATCGGCTCTCAAAATCTTTGATGTCTTGATGAAACCGTTCACCTCGTTCTTCAGAATATGCTCCCAAGTTTTCTTTAAACTCATCTAAATGAGCATCGAGCATGTGGACCTTCATTGACATTCTACATCTCCTGTTACCATATGAATTTACAACGTTGGCAACTAGCTCGGCATAGTTGTCCTGTTTGTTATTTCCCAAGAACCCTTGAACAACAGCAGCAAAACATATCCAAGCATTTTTTTCAACAGCACTTAAAGTTTCGAGAAACTCGTCAGACTTAAGAATCAATTTTACTTGGGGTCCAATAAATATGCCACCTTTAATTTTGGCCTCTGAAAGTTTGGGAAACAGGTTCTGGAGATACTTAAAAGCAGCACCATTTTTGTCCAACGCTTTTACGAAATGTTTTATTAAACCAAGTTTGATGTGAAGGGAGGCAACAAAACTTTCGTAGGGGGGTAAACACTAGAATTACCGCGCATCCGTCCTACCTAGAATTACCGCGAACGGTCAAAATGACCGTTGGTCCTGCAGTGAAGAAATCGCGGACAGAAATGCTTTGTACTTTTGTTTTTGATTAAGAAAATGTGCATAACATATGACTTGATTAAGAAAAGCTGTATTTGAGGTATTTTATAGTTTTCTTTGTGTAGAAGGCCTGGTTTTATCTTTGCCAAGATATGGAATAGAGTTCGCATATCAAATCGAAGAAATCGCATGATTTTACAAAAGCGGCATCTACTCAATGTTTTTGGAAAAAACGGTACTCCTCATTCTTTATCCCAAAACTCAAGAATCGGTCGATTTTTTCCACATGGTGTTACCCGCACTCAAATAAGGAAATAAAAGCTCTTAGTTCACTTCGCGATAGTTTTCGGTTATTGCTATTATTCACTCCATAGGCTTCAGCTTCTGTACACTGTTGATTATGCAGAAGCATATCATTAGTGACGAGTAACTGATATGGACTAAGTGATCCGTCTATCCTGCGGTTTGCATATCGAATCAGGCCTTCGCTTTCGGTTAGCACATTCTGAGCTTGTACTCTACCTCCAGATTTTGATGAAAAGTTGGTAACTCCCCTTTTGTTTCATCTTTAGCAAGTAATTGAATTGAAAAGCTGGTAACTGCCATTTTGTTCCATCTTTAGCAAGTAACTGAATTTCCGCCGGGTTTCAAGGCGCTATCGCGGTACGTCACTACTCACTAATAGTGTCCGTACTTATATTGTTAGAGCTGGAAAACTGACGTGGTGCAGAATCAATGTGTTCTAATGTATCTGAATCAGTGTCTGAATCCGAATTATCGGTTAAAACATTTTCGTCTGGGGATTGACCTTAGTTTGGACTTGTACTCGTATCTTGATCGGAGACTTCGCGACCGCATTCACCTTTTTCATTCCCTGAATCATCTTCTGCAATCGCATTCACTCGAGCTAGAATTCGCATACAACTGACTCGTTGTCGTTTCAGAATCTTGCTACAAACTGAATGACTGAAAATTACGTGCTACCATTTGCAGTAATTGTTTCAAAATATTCTTAATATGCCATCAAAACAAAGGTCATTGCTGTAAAAACAACTTTTAATATTAAGTAAATAAAAATTAGTTACACAGTATGATTGCGGTCAAAATGACCGTCAGCGGTAACTAAAGGGAAATTGCCCTCTACTCCCCAGTGTGCTTACGATAATGCGATAAAAATTCACATGCTGAACATTGACCAAAAGTTAGGAAAAGTCAGGAAGTTTCAATTTTCTAACAATTACGTAAGCAAATAGGTGAGTGATTAAAAATCAAAAACGGTCAAAATGACCGCTGCGGTAATTTCTAGTGTTAATAAGCGGAATATTTTTGACATTTTTCTCTCCAACAGCACATTCCTCACGTTATGGCCTTACTTGTTTTTGATAGTGGGCTTTGTTATCTCTGCTATCCCGAAGACAAAGATAGCAGGGATATTTCGTGAAGCCCCCTGCATTCCCATCGAAAAAGCTATCGTTTTAAAATTACCAATAACTTCCCAGTTATACTGGTCATATTTCAACACGTTCAGCACAGTTTTTACATTTTCGTAAGTTTCTTTAAGATGGACTGAATGAGCAAGAGGAAGAGTTGAGTATTTGTTGCCTTTATAAAGTAGAACTGCCTTGAGACTCTTTGATGAACTGTCAATGAAAAGACGCCATTCACTAGGGATACAAAGAATTTCAATGGAGTAAAAAAGTCCACTAACATTGGTGCAAAAGCAAATTGCATTTTGCTTGGTGAAAAAACTGAAAAAGCTTTGGTGCCGTTTACGTTGCTCAGTAATTTGAACAGAGTCATCAAGCAAATTCCACTGCTTAAGTCGTGACGTTAACAACTCTGCATTTGACTTGGTTAAACCGAGATCTCTGATCAAATGATTGAGATCTTTCTGATTGGGATAATAAGGTTTCTTCTCTTCTAAGTTAGAATTTAGGACATAGTCAGCAATTGTTACATCATCCTCATCAGTAGCAGATTTATCAGCTGAGATAGGATCTTGTGAACGAGTAGGAATGGGTAGTGGCAGTTGATCAGAATGTGGCACAGGAGCAATTGAGGAAGTAATACTGGGATAAACAATTGCAGGAGCATTTTTTCCGGTTCGATGTTTAAATGGATCAACCATACAAAAGCAACAATCATTTGTGTGGTTAGTTGGTTCACGCTATATTCTTGGAATGGCAAATTTGATAGCTCTTTTTTCTCCTCGATACCACCTTGAAAAGAAGTACTGTTGTCGCTAGTTAAGCGTCAGCTTGTTATCATAAACAGTAAACACACAACAGTGCAAACTTAATAGCAGAATATTAACAAGACTTGCCTTCTAGAGTTTTTTTTGCAGCAGTCACAAGCAAAATGTGGAGTCCAAGTCCTGTCTTGGTCTCCAGCAGGCATATTAAACTAAGAATTATAAGCTTCACACATCTTTGTAGATGTTAGAAGAGAGTGTTTCCTTGCTCTGGTCTTGCTAAATTCTGCACGTATGAAACAAAATGCATCGGGAGAATGATTGCAGCTACCCCTCTTAGACATTTTCAACAACTAATACCAGGCAGATGATGACTGTTTTCAAGAAATAGGCTGAATAATAAAAGTATGTAATGGTAAAAATTAACCTGCAAATAAACAACAATTGAAAACGTACGGTACTGAGCACAGCCGTTGCTAAAAAGTGGATACAACAACTTCCCAAGTGCTATTTAAGTTCTTTGGGGCTACTTTATCTCAGTGTATAATGTGTGATTGCAAAGTTTCGCTCTATTAACAGCAAATGTAAAGTTTAGATCACGTTATATTTATTTGTGTTAGTTTCTAGGTGTAACCAATTGGGAAATATCAATCAGAACCTGGGAACAAACAAAAACAATTTTTTTGTTACACAGTGTTATTAGTCATCAACGATGATTGAATAAGCTTATCCACGCTTGCAATGACTTTCTTATGTGCGTTTGGCAAGCTAGTTGGTGAATCGCTAAGGACTCAAGCTTCATTTAAACGCACGAAACTACAAAATGAGCATGCAATTGATTCTTAGCCCGCCCGCCCCCAAATTTTTTTAGTTGTATTTTTACAGCTTCGCTGCAACTCGACACACTGACGTTGTATTTCATGCCTAACGACTACTCTGAATGTGTTCGAACGCTTCAAGAACTCATTGCTTGCAAAATGTTTCCTCTCAAAGAAGATTTCCAAGAAATACGTTCCGCAGCTGGATGGCAAAACATCAACGATTTCGTCAATAAATCAAAATGTCTTCAGATCCAAGAACAGGTTGGTTTTTGAATTAATCTTGCTGAAATTCGGGCTGCGAACTCGAACTCACAGAAGTTGGTCTTTTTTACCTAAGTTAAAGTTAAACGTGAAAAATTAAAGTCCCTGAGCGCGAACTCGATCTCGAAAAATGTTGATCGAGTTTAAATTTTGTCTAAGTTCGAGAAAAACACTTAAACTTAGCATGAACTCGATCAAAGTTGCTGAACTCGAACTTGAATCCGAAAAACTTTGCATGAAGAATTCCAACTTGCAAATTTTTAAAGAAATTGAACTTGATTAAAAGTACTTCGAGTTTGCAGTTCTGGTTAAAACGTAGGTACATCCAATTAGTCGATCTTATATTTATGTTCAAATAATTGCTTTAATATATACCGGGTGCTATGAAAAAAAAATGCTATACTTGAGCGATCCGCATTACGCTTACAGTATCGTCAGGGAGTCTGAGCTATAAAATCTTTGCCTAAAAGGTACTTTCTATACAATGCAACAAATTCATATAGCGGTTGCCTTGTCTTGGGAATTATTTCCAACTAAATGCACCTCTTTTGATGCATATTCATTCGTCGGCAAAACACACTCGAGCAAACATCTCAAGTCCGTTGTCCTGTTTATACTCTCAGTCCGTTTTATTCCCAAAAATCAAATCTTTTGCATACTCGCTGTATTATGCCGAAGCGTGTAACTATGGTGGCAGGGCCCGTCTCTGCTGCTTAGCGCCTGGGCAACACAGCTCCGAAGCAATATCACAGCGGATGGCGAGTCGTTAGCTACACTTCTTGTGTTTGGTTTGATCAGTCCGGTTATCGAACCCCATCCCCTCCGCACCAACAGCGCTGTCATTACCACAGCCAATCGAATTCCCAGAAACGTTGAATCAAATAGACTGTTAAAGCGGTTTATATAGGTTTGCATCGTTTACTTGCAAACAGCTATGAAGTTTACTTTTTTTTTTTTATCTTTCAGGATGCATTTTTGTGGTTAGTTGGCTTGAATCCAAACTTTACCGAGGCCAAGGACCTAATTCGAGTTCATTTGAGTCAGTCCGACGAAAAATCAATGGTGGTCAAACTTGGTAAAATCGAAAGGAATTTCATTCAAAAGTTTCCAGCTGCAGTGGGTGTTGATTCTATTTTAAAAGAAGTTGAATGGCATGTTGACGAGGAAGGGTTTCATTTACAAGGAAAGCAAAGATTGTTGCAGCAAGGTAACTTTTACGTTATTTCCTTGACGGTGAAGTGTAGATGCAGTTAAAATAACTCTTACTTCTTTTATTTAAGTTTTCAGATCTTCATTACTCTGGCGGTATTACGCCGAAGCTTGTAACGAGTATCGGAGCCCGTCTCCGTAGCTTAGCGCCAGGGCATTGGGCAGCACAACTTCAAACCCTGGAAAAGTCGTCGCAGCGGTTGCGAACCGTTGGCGACACTGTGTCCAATTTGACCGGACCGGAAATCAAACCTTGGACATGCCGAATTGATAGCAATGTGGCTACCACTACGCCTACCGGCCGGTCTAATCAAGTCTTACTTTGAAATATTGAAGAGATATTAAAGGCCCACTGCACCCAAATTCATCGATAGTTGTAAATATGTATTAAATATATTTAAACATTTTCGCGAAAATTTGATCACGATATCTGGTCTCGGTATCGAGAAAACTGGTAAAATATCGTTAAATTCGTGACGTCATTGGGTACCAACAACTAAGAAATAATGCGACTTCTAAAAGCTTTCGCTGTGCGAAAGCTTTCGCAAAGCTTTCGAAAGTTTTCGGCAAAGCGCGAAAGTGGTTGTTGGTACCCAATGACGTCACGAATTTAACGATATTTTACCAGTTTTCTCGTTACCGAGAGCAGATATCGTGGTCGAATTTTCGCGAAATGGTTTAAATATATTTAATACATATTTACGACTATCGATGAATTTGGGTGCAGTGGGCCTTTAAGGAAAGCCTTTAATGCCTTGTCAGATGAATCAGCACTGTAAAAACTAATGCTACGGGACTGGTTTTTTTGTTTTGAGCGTTCATCGGTTAGACTCAAGCTTGAACCCAAGACCTTGAAATTAAAAACCAGGCTCTTGACCAACAAATAAGCTGGCTTCAAAACTACTTACATGAACTTATGTTTAGCTGCCAAGCTGATTGAAGAAGTACCAAAATCTCTGGTAATTACTTCACACCCAATGGAAGAACCTTGGCAAATCAAATACTTGACCAGTGAGGCGGGAAAACAATTCATGGAATGTCAACAGGAAGAGCAGCAGTGCTTAATCTCTTGTGAAGATGCAGAGAAAGAGATTGTTGATGAACCCAAGTTTGAACAAATGGTGCGTTTCGTGAATATCCAATTTTGAATGGTTCATTTTTTCGTGTTTGAGTTTTTAACACGAGTCGAGCTTGCTGATACGCTGCGCATTTAGAACGAATCTTTTGTGTTAACCAGTAACTCTTTGCGAATATTTGGTAGTTTTCATTTTCACTATCCATTTACTTGAATACACGAAGATGGAGGAATATTTTGGCAAATCCTTCGGAATAAAGTCCCAAAAATATTTTTTTCAGGTTGGAGATGAAGCATATCCTGTAGATCAGGGGTGTGCAAACTTTTTTGAAACCGGGCCAAATAGCAACAAGTGCAATATTCTGCGGGCCGCAGTTTAATTATCTTCATAGTAATTTTTTTCATAGCAGTAACTGGATGTTTGACGACAGAGCTTCAGCTGTCATCATCAGCAGTGTATGCTAAAATAGCAGTAAAAAACCTACGCAGTAAGAGTAAGCAGTAAGGGATCATGACAGCTGAATCTACTGCTGACAATGAAAGCTAAATCTACTGTATGCTGTCAAAACGTCCTGCCACTATGCAGAAAATTACTCTAGGTTTTGCAAACCACACTAAGTCCAAAAAGAAAGTTTTGAGAATTTGGCGCAGGGGTAAAAGGCATTGCCATCTGCGCGTAAGGTTTCGGGTTCGATCCTCGAGCCGTATAAATTGAACAAAGCGACGTCAACGCTTCTTCTGAGTTTGAAGCTGTGTTTCCCAAGCGCTCAACCGTGGAGATGGGTACCCGCCACTCTTTACAAGCTTCGACGTAATACCGCGACGATAATGAAGATTCAATTTTTCTAGAAAAGGGCTTGTAGCGTGAGCTAACTTTTTCAAAATAAAACAAAAATCTCAACGGATTTTGCTCAATTTTTTGCGAAATACTAAATACTTACGCTTCATTTTGGTGCAAATTTTTAAGTCATATTTTTTCACTTTTTAGCAAACAGTAAGTTGGCATGAAGAAGAAAATTCATTTTTCAGTAAGTCAACGGACATACTGCGCCATAGTTGTCAATCGGGCTCGGGCTTTTCGGTTCGCGTCGAGCTTGGATTTTGAAAAATTGTCGGGCTTCAATCAGGCCGGACGCCATAGTTAAGTCTTAAGTACAAAAAAGTTAAGAATATTATTCAGTGCGTATAATGCTTAATTTCGTATTCGTGACTGTAATAGTCATTGCTGTCCGTAACTGGTGCGACTGTGAATGGGTAAAGGTGTGTTTACACAGAATACGATGAAATTTTTCGTACGTACAGTGACATAGGCTACGAAACTGTTAGAGGTTATGACGTAAAGCTACGTCACTATCCGCGGCATTCTAGAATACAATCGTTAGGGGCTTCGCAAAACAACCGGTAGGAAGCAAAACTGTTTGGGTTTGAATTGTGTGAAAGATATTTTCGTCAACTGCTTACGTCAAAAATCTGATGAAACTTCGTACGACAGCAGATCGGACTAAAATCGCACTTAGTGTAAACAGACCTTAAACCTGGCTCTCTTTATTTTATTACAAGATTTTAAAATTTGCTGTGATATTTTTGATTTCGGGTTTAGATCGGGCTCAGATTGGTCGATAAATTGGGATTCGGCTTCGGGCTAGAAAAATCGGGTTCGGTCGGGAACAACATCTTCCGCCCGTTAACAGCTATGTAGCCTACTGCGCTTTGTTTCGTTTAAATTCGAAAATAAAGCTTGGAAAACAGGCACTTTTGACTGTTGTAGGCCATTTGTTTTCGCTTATGGCTTTCTCTTCCCAAAGTTAGTGGGAAGGTGCATTATCGTTTTTTTTTTTTTTTTTTTCTTGTCTATTGATAAAAAAAGTCTGAAGTACAAAAAATTAAAAAAGTAAAACTTGCGAAACGTTCGCGTGCCGCAGTCTATTTAAAAACCGCAACCATTCGCGGGCCGCACAATTTTCCAACGCGGGCTGCAGTTTGCACACCCCTGCTGTAGATTATGGCAATCTATCGCATAGTGTAGTGAATCATTCTATGTTGAAGCTGTCTTGCTTGTTGTTGGTGCTAAGAGCTGAAGTTTTTTAAGAAAAATAAATAAATAAAGCCGCAATAATTCTTAAAAGTGGACGTTTTGAGAACAAATTAAGCTGTCGTCATCCGCAGTGTAAGCAAAGCAGCACAAAACTGAAAGAGAGAATTTTTGAATCTATGTTGTCGAAATGTACAGTTTTAAGAAGCACTGTGCCTTTGTTTTTTCTCCTCGAACTATTTTTGTCCCGTATGTACTGTGTTTTAAATTTCATGCTATTACTGAAAGGCATTAAACCTGAAAGGCTAAATTTGTTCAGTAATTTAATTTCAATGCTTTAAGAGGTTGTTCTTAAGCAACTTGCCTTACAGCTGTCCACAAGTTCGAATGCTTCAGTTGGATCTTATGTCGATTATCCAGTGGTACAATTACCTGGTTCCAGTGTCACTGTAAGGCTCGTGAAAGGAGACATTACATCGCACAACGTTGATGCTATTGTGAATACTTCAAATGAAAAGCTAGAGTTAAGACCAGCTGGAGTTTCTGGCAGCATCTTACGACAAGGTAGGCCTACGTCTAATGCAGGAGTTCTTAAACTTGAGTCCTCAAAGTTCTTAAAGTAAATTAGAAGAAAAATATATTTGCTTGTCGTTTGGTTACATTTACGATGCGCAACTTTTCATGGTATCGAAACTAAGTTCAGCATGCAAACCTAACATGTAAAATGATGACTCTATAGTTACAGTATGTCTCCATAGTTACAGTATGTCAAATATCGGTCTTTGTCTTTGTTTAAGTGAAGGACTTAGCGGTTTTCAATTAAACTACATTCATGCGGCACTGAAAAGAATTGACTTAAAGCCGAAACTGATTTTGGTTTGGTAATTATAATTTATCCAATTTTTTTAGGCGGGTTTAGCATTCAAGATGAAATGGACGAAAAGCGAAAGCAATTTAGATACAAAAAATTAGAAACTGGCGCTGCTGTTACAACTGGATCCGGCCGTCTCCGAAATTGTCGGAAGATTATTCATGTCGCTGGGCCAATGTAAGAGTAACCAGGGTGTATGCAGAACCTTCTGTTGGGAAGGGGCCCGTAGACCTCCCTGCGGGCGGCGCTGATTGTGAATGTTTATTCTGAAGCAAGTTCTGTTAAAACCAAGTAACCAATGGTTAAAACTATTATGAGATTTTGTTATGCTCAATATAATGCGCATACGCTGAAACGCGTTAAAAGCTAGAGGAGCCCAACGCCGAAACTGCACCTAGGCAGCATAGCTACAAATGCTGCAGCGATTGCCGGTTACGGGCAGTAATGAAATTGTACTAGACACCTTGCATGAGTGTGTATCTACTACGCCAAACAAGACTTGACCAAAGTCTATATAGTTTAGGGTACATTTACGCGGTACATTTATACTTAACCACTTTAATATATTCGTATATGGCTTGATTAATAATGGGCTTATAATAAAGTTGTGTTGAAATGATTTTAAGGTGGTACGAGGAAAATAATGCAAGAAAGTCGTCTTTTAATTTGAAAAAAAGTGTGTCATCTTGCCTGAAAGAAGCAGATAGACATCGGTTAACATCCATTGCGCTTCCCGCAATAAGTTGTGGGGTCTTTGGGGGAAAACCTGATGAATCTGCACAGCTGATTGTGGAAGCTGTTTCTGAATATTTTAGCGGAAATGCGAGAACATTTCTTCAAGCAGTAAGTGTTCTAGAAGAGTAGAAGTCCTCAAAATATTACGACAAAATTTATACATTTATTCAACTCTTGCATTAAAATGCGCCTCGGCTTGTGAATATCGTGGTAATTTTCACGGTTATTAAAGCCGCGACCTAATTTATCCTTCCAAACCAAAAAAAAATTCTTATTGACTATGCTGCATCTTTTTGGGTCTAAAATGTCGTACCTAAGATATCTTATGGAATATGAGCACTTGATTATAGTGATTATGTTGCAGTGTTTTGCTAAAAATAATGAGCCTGCATTTTGAATTCAATTAACGAGCTACGCCTGCGGCCTGAAAAAAGGATTTTCATTACTGTACTTGCGGTATTACGCCGCAGCAGCTTGTAACGACTAGCGGGGCCCGTCGCGGTGGCGCAGCACCGGTGCAAAACAGCTCTGAACTCTGACGAAACACGGCAACGGTCCAAGCCGTTTGCGATGCTGTGCCTGCTTTGTCCGACCCAAGAATCGAGCCGAAGAACTCCCGCGCCAGCGCTGACTAGCAGGTCAGATGAAAGCTAGTTATATAGTTGTCTTTGATTAATTTTCATACCATTATTAGCATTTCATGCCGTATTTGGTTACCTTAGTGATGCCCTCCTTATTTTCCATAAATTATAACGTGATGCGTTTTTACTTAAAGGTGGACTTGATCGAACTCTCCAACCGAGATATCATCAAAGCTTTTGCGAGATATTTGAACAACTTACTTCCCTCCTCGCAAGTCGCAACAAGTTCACGTCTAAGTGCCAACGCATATCAACAGGTGCACAGTTTTTAGTAGAATGGAGGACCTTGTGTCTAAACACAAATCCAGTTAACGGTATGCTTTGATCGCTAATTATTTTAAATTGTATAACTAACACCCATGTTGTGTGCTAGTAGTTTGATTTAAAAAGATTAATTTTTGTATTTGGTTGCATATTGTTTGATATTTATCCTCCCATCGCGAGACAGCGATCAAAGCGCTATAACGAGTTCGCATAGAAGTCACTGACAATCTGTCAACCGCACCAAGATGGGGGAATCCCGCTAAGCGCTAAGTGCCTTTCTCAACGACACAACTAGTAAACTTGCGGGCTTGTTCTCCTCACTATCCCTTTAATGCTGAGCGTCAAACAGGGAAGCTGTGAATACCATTTTTACAGTCATTGCTTAGATCCGACTCGGAATCAAACCCAAGTATACAGCTCCCGAGGCGGACGCTTTTACCACTCGGCCATCTGAGCTGCTAATAAAATATGCTTGGTGAGTAGTAGAAGCAGTGTCTTTTATTTCGCGCTGTCAACACGATAAAGAACATCATAAGATGGAGTGCAAGAGAAGGGAAGAGGCAACCAAACGATGAACGCTGCAGTATGATGTAGCTTGCAGGTGGGAAATGAGTTGCGAAAAAGCAGGAGTAGGCTTGGTTGCAACACCAACAAAGCAAGCTATTGACACAATCAGTATAACCATTAGGTTATCTAATCTACTCATTTAACTCTAAAATTTGTTTTTGGTAAGGGTAAGTCATACAGACGCGTTGTTGAACAACCTACCCTGCCATCATGCAGAGTAGTAGTTGAAAACGGAAACCTGCTCGAAGCGAAAGTTGATGTTATTGTAAACACTGCTGGACCAAACTTCAACCTTGGAGGCAAGTCATTTTTTGTAATCCTTTCAAAGCAAAAACATGCAAAATTAGTAAAAAATTGTACAGGACTTAGGGCAATAACATTTGCAAGGTTCAAACAAGCATGCTATTGGAAAAAGTTTCAATATTTTAATAGAATGTTTACTTCTTTCACTGAAAATGATTCTATAACGTGTTATGCAAAAAAAATACTTTCTAAATTAGCACATTAGTGCTGGTGCAACTTCCACGCTACTGAATCTTCCTGGCTTCATCGTAGAGTACAGAGTGACTGGAGCAATAATTGCTTTAGAAAATCTCTGGGTTGAGCCTACCGGAAAACTATCCACTGTGATTAGGTCGCAGCTTATTTGTTCACAGAGGAGCAACTCGTTAAGATGTAAATTGTAAAATATAACTGGAAAAATTTTGAACTTTTATGTGATGTAACTCATGCCCCATTCCACGTTAAACAAAGTCTTTGCTGTTTAAGTGCAGTAATGCTCGGCTGCTTGCTTTATTGGTTTCTTTCAATTTTGTTTTAAGTTTCGGTAACTTCCAGCAACAAGTTTATTGATTCAGTAGGCCATTCTAAAGTTGTTTTGGCTTGTGATAGACCGCAACTTTTTTGCCCCAAGTTTTGTTTTAGTTTGCTGTTTGTCAACCACGCGAAACTCCGTAGATGTTTTCCTGCATTTTGTTCGCCTCGCTGCCTGTCGCGTGCTAATAAAAACATGGTGATCAATTGATTATTTTCATAGCGAGTAAACTCTCAAAATACTTGGTGCGAAGAGCTGGAGAAAAAATTTTAGAAGAGTGTGCTGCATATCCGATCCGAGGAAATCCGAAATTCAGAATCACCTCAAGCCATAGCTTACCTTGTGAATATGTTGCTCATTTAATTATCCCCAATGATACAAACTACGAAGAAACTACGATTAATTTGCTGAACGTTTTCAAAACTGTTGATGAGATGGAACAATCAACGATTGCGATACCAGCAATTGGAACGGGTAATAAATAACAATGATAATGATGGCTTGAACGAAGGTTTCATATTGTGCAATATCGCTGTTAACAGCCTCACCGCGCTTTGCAATAGTTGCCAGTCATCTGTCCACCACTCTTAGATTGAGTGATCCGGTTGAGTACCTTTCCCAACGGCACAACCAGGAAACTTGCCGGCTTGTTCTCCACACTGTCCGTTTAATACTGAACGTCAAGCAGGGAAACTGTGAGTACCAATTTTACAGTCAGTCGTTTTACCCGACTCGGAATCAAACCCCGAGCCTATATTGCTTCAAAAGCAGACGCTCTATCCACTCAGTCCATTAATCGGTTGTGATAATGTAATAATAATAAATTATTGCGCTGGAAATTGAATAGTGATTACGGAGACTGCGAAGTGAGCATGTACTTTTTTGAGTCAGAAGTCACACAGCATCATATGTCAATTGCCATTGGTTCCTACCGTGAATCGAACCCGTCTTGAAGGATCTCAACGTATTGTACCTCTGATTAATTGTTTTCACTTGGTTTACTGTGCACATGATAGATTTTTTGGTGTTTTGTTTACCTGCTGGTTTTCGACGCTGTAGGTCTATTGATTAAGTTGACCTGTAACTTAAAGTCTGATTGAAGTTGTGCCATCTTATTACGATGATTTTTTTCGTTTTTTTTTATCTTTTTGTTTATGAATCGTGAGCTGCTCCATTTGGGTCCGATAGACTTAGGTAACCTTATGGTCTTTCACCGCTTTTCCCTGCGCTTTTGCGTCATGGATATAAATTGAATTAGTCTGCACTTATTGTCGGTACCGCTAGGCCAGATAATGTACTAAACAAATTGCTTTGGGTTATTGCCTGGCTGCCAATTTGAAAAGCAGGACTTCGTAAGTTCCTTTCGTCAACTCCAACTTTGCAGTTATTTCATGCTGCCATCTAACTATGCCTTTACTATTTGTGCAAAATAATCAAATATCAGTTTCTTATTATAATCATGCGTGGCCCATATTAGCAAACAACAGATTACTTTGTTTCCTTATATATGCTTCCCATTATGCATCGAGCATCAAGAGAGGTATACTTGCTCTGTTGCTTCTGAATGACAATACCAGAGCGAGGTAATGCACTCTGCTAGCTTTTGATCCGAACTGCGCAACAACCTGGGGTGGTAAAACAATAGAATTTCGGCTCCTGGATTGTTTGCACTCGATCCGGAGTGGATATCCACTCGAAAATCAACGAGGCATTTGTTGCACTGCTTGTACACAGGATATTGTCGGTAATAGTCGCTTTAAATTTGTAGGAATTGCAAGCATGCAAACCAATAAAGCTGTGACAATGATTGGAAAATCGATTGAAATGTTCTTAGAAAGTAATCCAAAGCACTTGAAGACTATCAATATTATCATCTTCGATAAACATTTGCTTCCTGCTTATCAGCGTTTAGCTTCAGAGCCTTTGCATCGGCCTGCTCCTGTCAGTGCTGGAGTATTTTCAGATGGAGGCAAATTTGTGCGACCTACGAGCACCGCATTCAGTGTCGCAAAATCGCAAACAAACAAAGCATCCAGAAGCAAGTCTTTGATTCTCAAGTTTTGCTCTCTGAAAAAGGAAACAAACGAAAAGGTAATCTATGGTAATATTGTGCATCGTGTCTTTGCGCAGGTAGGCAGGGTTAAAGAAACAGAATTGAAACCGATACTGCGGTCAACAACATTTTGCCATTTCGTTCATTCATTGACTTGCAGACCCATCCATAGCTTTTCATTCAAAGGTGGTAGAATCAGTGCTAGATTAAGGCTTTTGTGGCGTCAAAGCTTGTTTAAAGTGTGGCCTGTGCTTGAACTAACAAAATATAAGGACAGCAGTAAATACAACGAACAAAAGACTTTACTGATATTGAAAACAGTTTTTATTACTTGACGTTTTAAGATGTTACTCGTTCCATTGTTACTTTTGACTATGAGATGAGTAACATCTTGAAACGTCAAGCAATAAAAAGTGTTTTCAACTTTTCTGGCTGCATGTTTTTTATTGAAGCTAGTAGGAAGTTTCCAGCATTATGCTCCGAAGTTTGTTGATATACAATTATTTCTTGGCTTGATAAATGGAAATACAAGCTAAAAAAAATGCTTAATGTACCTGCGTGGTAATTAAGTGCCTATAATTGCCCCTAAAACTAAGTTCTAACTTTTCTTGATTTTATCGCTGCAAATTCATCGGTAGCTGAGCTAAAATCAGTTTCACGCAACATATCCCTTTTGTAACTTGTATTTGGTTGCATATTTATTCTCTTATCACGAGAAAGCGCTATAACGAGCTCGCTTAGGATTTACCCAATTTATCTGCGTGCCGCTACAAGGTGGGGGAACTCCGCTAAGTGCCTTTTCCAACGGCTCAACAAGTAAACTTGCCGGCTTGTTCTCTACACTGTCCCTTTAATGCTGAGCGGCAGGGAAGCTGCGACAACAATTTTTAAAATCATTGATTTTAGAACTGACATCCATCTACTATTGCGACAATCGACCAATCAAAGACTGAAGCATGTTAAACCAATCGTAGTATATCAACTAATCCAGTGGCATAACCGAACATCTAGCACAAATTACTTAATATTATTATTCGTTAATTGTGACACTTAGGCTTATAAAGTCTGCAGTAACTTTACTAAAACATCGGGAAAGAGAAAAGAATGTGTTGAAAAAAAAAATTGACCCACAATGAATTTTTACTTTTTGCCCCAATAGGTTTGGAACCTCTCATTGCATCAGCTTGGACTTTACAGTTTGTGCACTTTCTACTGTATAAAATTTACAGGGTAGAAAAATTTTGACTTTATTAACTTTTGATTGCCGTAATAACTAGCAATAACAGTCAAAATGAGAAAAGTGGGACGGCCGTTTTACCGCGACGTAATACACCACAGCAACCCAGGCATAATGCGAATTACGCACATGCAAACTTTTCAGTCTTAGTCTTGCGTTGCAATAGTTCAGTTTTAAATGAGGATATTGAAGAGTCGCTACTCCAGTTTCACTACATCAGAAACACTAAAACAGTTTCACTAAAACGCTATTTTAATTTGTGTACTGCCTTGCATACACTGCTGTTAATGACAGCTGAATCTATGTTGTCGAAACGTGCGGTTTTGAGGTTTATTGCGGCTATATTTTCCCTCCTTAAGCTATTTTCGTCCCATATTTATTTTATTCTGAAATATTCTTATGCTTTCCGTATCAGCAATTTAAATATTTTCTTGACAAAAGTGGCTTGTATATTTTCGTGGCTTCAAGGCACGTGCCAATAGTTTGCCTAATGATTAATCTGGGATTAGGTAAAATCCATCCAGTTGGGTCTCTTTCCCAACGGAACAATGGGTAAACTTACAGGCTTGCTCTCCACGCTGTCCTTGCATCACCAAACTTCAAGCACAGATGCTGAGAATACCAATTTATTGATCTTTAGTTTGACTCGATTCGTAATCGCACTCTCATTGTACTGCTACAGAGACAGACGTTCTTGGTAAGCTATTGCATATTGTTTTGTATGAACCCATTCATATACCGGTACAGTAAGTATATCAGCAAATTTGAAACAAAATTTTATTTGGTGCTCCCCATTTGCTACCAGAGTGCAATTATTTTTTTTATTTTTTATTTTAAATTTCATTCTTTCTTTGTTCAGGTGTAGCAGCCATGCAATTTTTTTTTTTATTATCTTTGGCTTCATGATCATATTGCAGTGCGTGCTATAACGTATATCGTTTTGCTGCTTCTGCCTATTTCTTGACCATTGCCGTTACTACGTGTTGTTGTTGTGTGTTTTTGTGGTCTTGGAAATAAAAAAAAAAAAAAAAAGAATTTTATTTCAGGCCTATCAAGCAATTAATTGGAGGCTTGAAGGCAAATTTGATACAAGGTCAATTGAAAACATTGCCTCTGATGTCAAAATGGAAGATTTTTTGGACTCTTTAAGGAGAGATACTGCAGCGAAATTTGAAGTCTGCAACGATGACGAGTAAGACTAGTCCTATTTGTTGATTCTGTTTGTTAACTAGTAAGCATTTACAAGGTTGATTGAATCGATGCAGTTTTGGCGGCTATCCATAAGTTGTAAATAGCTTAAATATGGTTTTCACTTGATACTTATATATTTTTTTCGTGCTGGAAGCTAAACTATTTGTACGCAATGAACTTACATAGCCTTGAGGAGGGAAATTAAAGAATTTTAATTAATGAAACAACTTGAATCTAACCCACTAAGATCTTAGGCTGAAACATTACGATGACCTAGGGCAATGGGGTAATTCAGCATTGTTAAATGAGTAATGTAAGTAAAAAAAAACTTCTTCGACAAACGTTCTGCGCGGTTGCTAGAACTACCTCTAAAACTTTCGTAGCGCATCACTATCACAATGCTTTCTGTGATTACTGATTTCATATTTTAATACTATTAGGTCAGACCTATAGGGTCTTGTTTCGTAAACAATTCACAAAGTCGTGAGTTTAGTCTCCAGTTAGAAACAGGCGTGTGGAGAGCATTTTGCTTCTTGGCTGCAGTAGCAAACTATTTTGGTCTAAAAAATTATTAAGATGCCTCCGAAGAAGCCAAGAAGCTTTTCTTATTTTTGGTTTTACAAGTGTTAGTGAAAGTTCTATAAAAAGTCGCAAAGTGCGATTTGTTTTGACTCAGGAAGGTATGAAACCATGTAAATTGAACCAAGATTTTGAGTTTTGCCATGGCGAATTAGTAGGAAAGCCAATCGACTATTTTGGGCGAAAATCTGAGCACTGCCGTCTTGATTCTGAGGAAATGTGGGCAAAATCAAACAAATCAGCATTGGAGGCGTTATACCATATAATTGGTCAGGCAAAAAAGCCTCACACAATTGGCGATGAGTTAATGAAGCTATGTCTCTTTAAAGCAACTACTCGACCTGGTACTGGGGAAGGAAAAGCTGATATTAACTGTGGTTGCAATAAAAAAAAGTCTTAAGGCCTATTGTTTTGTTTATTTTTGATTGCGAGCTATGACAGAGGCCGTTTTTCGACAAAGGGGTAATTCCCATGCATCAAATATTTGCAGGGGTAGCAACATAAAAAAGGTTAAAAACCACTGCCCTAGCGGCTAATGTTGTGTCTGCGGTAAAGACTCACCGCATCTACTGGGCTGGTGACACGTCACTGGTAGGTGCGGGCGTGGGTTTGAATCCCACGCGTAATTAGATTTTTCAGATTGCGTTTGCTTTTGCCTGAGATCTTAGTGGACTAGAATCAATTCATTATTTAATTCAATTCATTATTTAATTTTTTTTATATTGCTTTGTAAACTTGAATCACTCTCTTTGCGTAATGGTTAAACCGGGTACTGGATAGACTTCGGTAAAAGTCTTCATTGCTTAAACTCATTAGTTCGGAAATTATAAAGTTTTGAGATAAGTACTATAAATCTCACCAACTTCAGGTCAGGTCTAGTATGGAGCAGTAGCATTGTCAAGGTCTTATAAAGTTACAATGTGCAATTATTACACTTCAGGGAGACTAATAGGACTTTGCGTAAACAGTGAATTGGAAAAAGAGAAGAAAGTTGTCAACACCTTATCGATGTCTCTCGCAGTTATTGACCACGTGGCAAACTTTTATTCACTGTAATATGTGTGAAATATCTCAAAGTCCAACTGCAGCAATGCTAATCAAAATCTTCACTGCTTGTTTGCAGAAATGGCGTAAGTGTCAACGTATCAGGACTTCGGGATGACGTCATTGATGCGAGCAAAAAAATCAAACAGTTCTTGCTTCCAGAGACTGACACGACCTTGGGCTCGAACGTGTAAATATTTGCTTCAATTTTGCTTTTTGTGGCTAATTTTGAATTTACATATCATTATAGGCCACAGCCTTGTTAATTATGTGTCAAATTTTGTTCTAATTTACTCTAGAATTGGTTGTGTTTGGTTCCTTATGTTTCCATTATAGCAGCTTGGAAATGTCGGTATGCATCTAAAGATTTGCATAACCTTGGTAATAATTTGCTTTGAGCTTTCTTATTATTTTTTTTTTAATAAACTGCAAATCTAGTTGTTTTTATATCACGTTGTTCGTGGTGATTTTAATTGTAGGCTACTGATTGAAGTCCTTAAGTTATGATAATTCCTCTTTTGTTACATACTGATCTTTGAAAGTTTGATGCTTTTTTGATCGTGATTAAATTATACCTAATGCCCTGTAACTTTGAGATGTATCATTGATGCATGTAAGGTGCGGTTAAACAAACACGGTTTGTTTATTTTCTGTTTAGCGTTTTTGTCAGCCGATTGTTAACGGAGGCGTGTAGTCGTGGGAATTGTCATTTGAGTATCGGAAGGCAGAGAAATGAAACGTCTCTGAGGCGATCGGCTGGTACAATTCCGAGTGGATTCAAACTAATTAATGACTTGACACATGGTATTCACAGCATTCCGGCTTGGCGTTCATTTTTAAAGGGATAATGTGGGGAACAAACCGGCAAGTGAGCGAAATGCTCGTTGGGAAGGCACTTAATCGAATTGAACTCCCTCTGCGCTCTTACAAAGTTCCAGTTCTCACACGATGATTTAACCTTGTGGAAGTAGCGATTTTGCTGCTCCGTTTTGCGCATACGAACGAACGCACTCTGATCAATAGGGTGCAAATGAATCTTTTGTTACCGGTACTTAACTATGCTACTGTTTTTTCCAGGCATGAGCGCTTTTTTTAAATATTTTGTGATTTCTTGTTTTTTTTTTGTGTTAAGTCCAGTGTTGTAGTCGAGACCACATGCTTCGAGACCGAGACCAAGACCGAGACCGGATAATTTTTTCGAGACCAAGACCGGGTGTTTTTCGAGACCCATGGTTCGAGACCGAGACCAGCAAGAATCGAGACCGAGACCAAGACCGAGACCGGCAATTATTCGGCTTACTAAAACAGATCTAAAACACCAACAATAAACTGTATAGCAAATTTTTATTTTTCTAAAAATTGCAAATTACACTTCAAATAAACAAGCATCTCCAACATGTCCGACGAGAGCCTTGCTCGGTGTGGCCGCATCATTAACCCACCCGCACTAAAAATTCGCTCAACGGGAGCTGATGAAGCGGGTACACAAAATGCATGGTTAGCAAGTTTTAACAACGCAGGAAATTCATTGCTCTTTTGCCAAAAGTCAAAGATGTTTGAAGGCCCTGCAGTCATGGTTGCCACTTCGCTCAAATGCTTCGTGAGTTGTGATCTTGGGTTCGCAGTTTGATTTACGGTCTCTGCAGTTCAATTTCTATTCTGTAACCCGAGGTCTATTCTACCTAGCTACCGCGTAAGCCATTGACTATATGCAGCTAACAAATGTTCACGTTTGCACTATAAATTGTCTAGAAGTAGAATGCCTACCTTCCGTCAGAAAAGAAAGCATCGGAAGTTTGTCATTACATTATTTTGTAACCTAAAATAAATCGTTCCTGCTATTAATTAGTTTCGCTGTATACGAAATCAAATTAATGTGGCGTGAGCGTGGGATTTAAAAATTCTGTTTTGAACTGTTGAGTTATGTCGAGTGAGCGTGCTGGGATTTAGAGCATTCTGTATTGAGCTATGAGTTGCGAGCGTGAGATTTAAAAATTTTGTTTTGAATTTTTGAGTTGTGTCGTGGTAGCGTGCTGGGATTTAGAGCATTCTGTATTGAGCTATGAGTTGTGCGCGTGGGATTTCGAGAATTTAGCTTAAGTCGCGACACGAAACAACTTTCGCACCTCACAATCACGAGTTAAACCAGAGTCTATTGCGTCCGAGAGGGGCAACAATAGTACATGTTTTAAAAAACAGCCAAAAGGTTTGCATGGTGTATCAAAAAACAAGCCGGTCTCGAGACCAGTTTTGACCGTACGAGACCAAGACCACAACACCTCGAGACCAAGACCACGAAAATATGTTCGAGACCAAGACCAAGACCGCTAAAAATCGGTCTCGAGACCGGTCTCGAGACCGAGACCGGTCTTGAGACCTTCATCACTGGTGTTAACCAAAGGATTGTTTAACACAAACCTGACGTTATAAGTTCGCCGGTTCGGTTTACATATACGTCAAGTGCGATGTAGTTGCGTTCGACTCTTATTGTTAGAGCTGTAAAGCTATTACTAATTTTAACTTTTTGAGGTGTTTATTTTTTGTACGTATTCTATTTGAATAAGAACAAGTTTTTAAAGTAATTGAGTTACTGTAAAACGGAAATTTATCAATTGGCGGTGGTTAATTGTTACGCACTACAGTTTGCTGCACTAACAGTCAGTAAGTATTTTTCTTTCGAGATTTGAAATTTGTGTGTCTAATTTTGTTGTTTATTGTTTTTCTTTACATGTAGAAAACGGCGTTTATGCTGTACGGATAAACGATTGTGGATTACCGTATCAAAAATTGTCACCCCAAACTGCGAGGCAAAAAGCGTAGACGTTGTCTGCTGATTATGTGGCAGCTAGGGTTAGGATCCCGGGATTTTTACCAATTCCGAACCCGGGATTTTTAGAGGTGGAATCCCGGGATTGCAGCCCTGTACGATTACCATTATGTTAGGGTTAATTTCATATATTTTCTTTAAAACCAGGGCCGCCAAGAGAAATTTCGGGCCTCGGGGCAAACATTTCGTTTGGGCTTCTTGGTCAGTGATGTCCCATAATTAAGTGATGAGCAAAAAAAAATAGATCATAACGTCCGCAGATGTTCGAATTTCGGCCCGAAAGCAAAAAAACATCATCGCGTCCGCAAACTGTAGTTTGAGCTGATGAATTTTGCATTCTAAACTTGACAATTCTGAACTCCAAGCCCCCTTTGTCCCGGGCAGTGACTCCTTCTGCTCCCCCCTCTCGGCGTATAAAACTCGTGTTGTCAAGCGAAATGCTTATTGTGATGAGTGCGGGCATCAGCGCTAATTATTATTAGCTCTATATCATTTGTAAATCAAAACAATGTTCAAATAAATTTCTTTTATTGCTAAAGTTATAATAAACTTGATTCCGCATACTAGTTGTTGATTAATTTTAATTTAATTTCTTCAAAGTTACTGAAATTAAATTGTAATGCCATCAAAATTTAAATTAAAAATTAAGGAATTTAAATTTGATTCCGCTCACCAGTTATTGACGAAATTAACACGTTCTGCTCGTTCTCATTTCACACGCACCATCTTCTGTGACGTAATTGCGTATTGTAGCTTACTTCGAGCTTGACCAAGCAAAAGTTTAAATGTTCTGCACATGCAGTATAGTCGCTGTAAGCAAGGTAAAGTGTTTTTTATGAGTGTCCACCGGTGGTACACGAGTTTTTTACTAAATACTGTCATTATTTCAGAAATTTAAAACAATTTTTGTTTCAAAATACTCCGTGTGACATGAATAGTGCTATGTTTTATGGACGAACAAGCCCTGAAACCGGAAATAATTCGAATCTGGCTATGTGCAATAAATGCTTCAACGAAAAACATTTTTAAAAACTTTTGCAACAAACTAGACCTTCAATATATATGCTTATTTTCAGTTTTTGTCGTGCTTATACTCCGCATGCGTTTTTTGAATACTCTTTCCTTTCTCAAAAACTGTTGTTTTTGGGCTGAAATAAGCTCACAAATTCATTCACTTACTGTTTCATAAAGCCACGGCCAAATTAAACGAAACTCGAAATTTTTCAACGTGAAATTTTTCAATCATTAAGCGGTGCACGAGAAACCACCTCTGATTTCAAACTTCTACACGCCGATCCTACAAAACGCATTGACTTAGAACTACATGTGCGTACCACCGGTGGTACGCAACGTGCGATATGAAATTTACGAGCGTACCACCGGTGGTACACGACGGGCTGAACGTGTTAAATTTAGTTTTCAAAAGTCAATAAATTTCAATTTAGTTTCATTAAAATTGATAAATTTGAATCTTAGTCTAAAAAAAAAATGAATGGATCCAATTCTCTGTCAGACTTTTGAAATTTTTAGCAGCCACGGACAAAGAATTCGGGATCAGTTTGCAGTAACAGCAGCACAAAAGCTATAGCCAAATCTTTTATTAATGCTGGTAGGTCGAGTTTTCATAAAGCTTACGTTGTTTTGTCGAAATGGCAAATTACAATTGTGTATTTTTTTTCTTGGTCAATAACGGGATTGCGTGATGACAATCCCGGGAAAATTCCGAGCCCAGGATTTCTAAATCAGTCCCGAAATCCCATCTCTAATGCAGCTAATCAAATCTTCCCAGCAATGATAATTGTTAGAGAAATACGCGATTACACCTGTCATAAAAATATTAAAAAGAGGCTATTCCACCCAACGTGTAGAAGAGTGTAAAACTGACGAAGAAGGAGGCCTGCGCATTTGTATGCGTAGCACACGAGAAGAGCGTCTGTCTTTTCTGAAGTAAAATTAAAGCTGCAATGGTAAGAGCAAAGTCAAAGTGACAGATCTTATCGGAAATTCAAAGTTTGTGACAAAATCGGTTACATCTATGCGTCTTTTCATTGGAAAATCTTTTTCTTATTAACACCTGTAAGCGGCCTTAATCAAAGCGTTAAAGCGGGCTTTGAAGTTCGAGGTTGCGTGCATTGCTGTAATTGACCTACATTTCAGCCAAGCGCTGTTAACACTGGTCAAAACGGTGAAGTAAGGTTTCAGTTACCTGAATGTTACTAGCACGATAAAACAAGTGTAGCAAACTCTTAAATATCAACTTTGCATTGCGTAAAGCGCGCGTTCTAAAGCTGAAACGTACATAGTGATGTATTATCATGCGAATGAAGTGTATCATAAAGAGGAAATCTCTTAAGAACTCTTCATAGCCACATCTAGACAAAGTCATATTATAGACTAGTGTGTCTCTATTTGCTTAAAACATAAATTGCTGATTTCGTGAAAGGTCTTGAAATGTCAGTAACATAGGCCGATGTTGAGAAAAGCCGATACATCGGCAACATCGGTAAAAACCGACATCGGCACATCACTAGTTAATAGTCATAATCTCAAAAAGTGATAATCATGCATAAGCAAGCTAAACAGTCATTTCTCAACTCAGATAATTGTTTTCCTATTTTGGTGAAATTGACATAACCTCAATATTTTCGATTTTTTGAAATCTCAGTCACCATGAAAAAATGTTATTTCGACAAATTTTGCGAAATTGGCATAACGTTAACGTTTTGGGTTTTTTGAAATTTTGCAAGTCAATATGATTGTTTGAAATTTTGCAATAGGCTTGATAAACATTCAAATATTTGCGTCCTTACCCAACAAAACCATATGCGAACTAGAAACACTTTCAACAACATAACAAAGTTTTTTCAAAAGACCTGAAACTATGTCTAGCAATCAAAGTACTATCTCTCCATATTTTTTAAAACTTTAATACCGCGTCTAACGTTATGTTTTTTAAAGTCTTTGTATGATTTGATCTAGTAACCAACCCACTCTCACTGCTTGAAAAAATGCTTTGAAGCAGCCTTTTCTGTTGAAGCTTGATCTAGGTCAGGGATGATCAAACTTTTTCGGTCTGGGTCCCAAAATCAGCTAAAATCAATGGCCAAATTTTTCCGCGTGCCAGCCAACAGTTCGTGTTTTCCCTTGAAAATATCGGTAAAGAGCAAAAAAAGGTCTTCAGGTCCGCAAATGTTCTACAAAAAAAAAAATTTATAGGGCCATATGTTGGTCAGTGAGATTTCTGCTGCTGCTTTTCCGTTGACTCGTTTCCGTGGCTTGGTACGCGTGCCAGAGAAACGAGCTCGCGTGCCAAATGCAGCACGCGTGCCAGGGGTTGCCCATACCTAATCTAGGTTGTCCGACGTTCAATAGTCTACTGTGATGGCAAAAATTTGAAAAAATTACCAACAAGAGTGGCGGGGTACATCTTCGCAGTTTAGCGCCTGAACAAAACAGAAATGTCGCAGCAGTGGTGAGCTGTTGGCGACTCTGTGTTTGATTTGATCGGCGCGGGAATCGAACCCTAGAGCTTCCGCACCAAGAGCGATGATGTGCTTAACAAATGAGCTAAGGTCATCTGAAATAATGTAGCTATTTACTGTATTATCACTGATTCCTTCAACAGAAATTTATCGGGTTATGTTTTGTACACATCCAGGAAAACTTCAGCTCTTTTTACCATATGACACTGCAATAGCACATGTTATTTATGCGATACAACAGAGAAAACGATTGAGAAGGTAATTTTAGCACCGCTTTGTAATTCATATGCAAACTTACGAAGGCAATCAAACATGTGGATTGACAAACGTTATTGTTCAATAATCTTGGTTCGACAAAAGCTAATAACAGCGCCGAAAGTTCTTAAACATTGACAGATTTTAACACCGATTACATAACATCGGAAACATCAGACTACTGGAAACACAAAAAGTTTCTGACGTGGCCCCAAATCGCACAGCCCCCGAAAAATTTGTTGATTCACAAAAATATAGCAAAAAAAAGCGTAATAAAGGCCGAAATTAAGAAAAAGCACACTATAATCAAATAGTATAATACGAAACAGAAAGTCTGTATGTACAAAAGGCCGGATATATCGCAAAAGACCAATGTTTTGATTAGAGAAAAAAGGAGAAGTAGGCCTACTCGATGTTCAAGTGTAAGTTAGTATGTAAAGAGGGTAGACACTGGCATCTCGAAAAACAACAAAAATGCCAGGGCTGGACGGATTATCAACAACACTGTCGTACAAATCACCAGTTGCACCGCCTGGTCGCTGTGGGGGATCAATGTAATTCTGGTTTCCTTTTACGAATTCCCCTGTGATCACATCAGCCAAAAACATCTTTCTGTGGCCGTTAGGACTTGGTTGCGCATAGTTGTGAGAATAATTTGCACCTACAGCAAAATACACTCCTCTGCCATACATAGTCGCTGCAAATAAAAAACATAGGTAAAACCTTGCAACGTTTCAGACTTTCAGAGCTGCTGGTATTGCAATCAAGAGTAAGTCTTTTATAGTTGAAAGACCACGAAACATTCAAAGCGTTTGATCTAACTGATAATGTAGGATAGTAATTCTTAATTTTTTTAGGTGCTCGTACCCACTGGCGGCTCGTGTAAAGGAGCTGCGAAACTGCACCGCCAGCATAAAAAGCTAGTGGTGATTTTTTTAATCAAGCACAATTTATAAAATTATTCAAAACTACTCAATTTCATCTTTTTCGTATGGAAGAGTTTATCCCTAATCCCATTTACAACTCCTACGTTTCGAGCTCAAATAACAGAGACTCGGTGAGCGGTAATTTTTTTGCAATATAAGCTTGTGATTATAGACATTTGGCAACACTGTTGGTGTTGCAGGGACGTAATTGATTCGAACAGGACCAATTGGTGTTGTCTGTAAGAAAACAAACAACGCATTTTGAATTGGTGCTAAAAAGCAGAAGCCTATCACAAAAATTGTCATTAAGAATGCCAATACTAGAAATAGTTTCCGCATAGAATAGTCAAGCGCGTGTTCTACTTGTTATTTATTTGAACTGTGCATTTTGCAAAAATTTAGAGGAAAAGGCAGTGATGGGCACGACAAACCTTTCAGCACTAAAACGATAACGATAATCGATAAGAATTTCAAATAAGCCCTGAGCGATACCGATATTCGATAAATCTCCATTTCTTAAAGCGATATCGGTAATCGATGAATTATCGCCGATAAATTTTTCCGATAAATGTTGCGGTAAATTTTCAATGTGTTTGACGAGTTTGCTTTTGTAACTCAAATTGCAAAAATGTTTTTATAGATTCTACAAGAAAAAAGAGCAGTTCACGGACTCTGCCATGGCATTAAACAAAGCAAAGAGAGATTTTTAAAAATTGCAACAAGTTTTTGTGGATACCGCGTATTTTTTCCATAGCGCCAACTCACTAACTTTGAAGTTTGAACACTGTGTGCATAAAGAATCGTTAATCGCGATAATTTATCGGCGATAGCAAAATATATTACCAAAGCAATATCGGTAATCGATAAATTGAAACTAGTTTGAGCGATAACGATAATCGGTAACAAATTATCGCCGACAACTATCACCGGTAAATTATCTCGATAAATGACCAGCTCTGGAAGAGGGTGCATAATCCTTATCAGCTTCTGCATTGAAATAGAGTGGTACTGCGAACCTTTTTTACATGCATGCAGCACCAAGAGTCGATTTTCTGCTGATTTTCTATTTTTGGTGTTTATGGTAGGGATGTGCCGAGTCGAGTCCGAGTACTCTGCCGAGTAATAAGGCATTACTCGGCCGAGTCCGAGTATTAAACCATTATCATTTTGACCTTTTTTTTGCTTTTTATACGAATTTGGGTCGAAATTAGGACTTCTACGGAAGTCATGACCTTTTTTTGCTCTTCACCTAATTTTGAGTTCATATTTTAACGTCGTAGATACTCGGATTCGGACTCGGCCGAGTAATGTCGTGAATACTCGTTACTCGGCGAGTCCGAGTAAATTTCCTCGAGGCACATCTATAGTTTATGGTGCTTAAAAATACTAGGCAAATATCGCAATGTTTCTTGCCTATTTTTAAAAGAATGATAAGGCTAAAGGACCTAAAATCCAGGAGATATAGTCACAAGAGCAAGCAGCGTCAAAGCTTGGCAATTTCTAGTGCATTCAAATCTGGGTTACTTGAAATAAAAAAAACATTTACATTTGCTTTGTCGGCGATAAATAGTTAGGGTATGCTGGAGTATTCATGTAGAACCTTCTAGTCATACTAGTCATACTCTAAGCTAGAGGTTTTTGAGCTCAGAGCGCAGTAAAATCATAATTGTAATTCAGTTGCCTCTGAAGCATATCCCTCTAGGGGTGTAAGTTTAAATGCGAAACCAAATATACCCCACATCCAATAACAATAGTAGTCCTGTGGTTACATTACGAATAATAGAGAAGTAGGCCCACGTTTTAAACAATATGAGCAATTATATCATTTTGGGGGTTGGCCAGGTACGCGACGGGCGGCAAGCGACACGCGATTTTGATGCAAGTGATTGCATCACTGTCGATAAGCAGTAAAATAAGCTAAAAAAGGTGGTGGAAAAAGTTGCTTGTCGGTACACAAAAGGGGGCGACGCAAAACGCGATTATAATGCAATTTTTTGTCAGCTAACAATGTTGCATTTTGATGTGGATTTGCAGCTCCCCCGAAAATATCCTCCACCAACCGCCACTGCTCTTACCCTTTAAGCCTTTAACCTCGTACCCCTTGTCCACAATAAATGACACATTGAGATAGATTCTCCACAATAACCACAAAAATCAAGGTTTTATTGAGAAAGAAAACTTGAAGTTGCTTATAATTTTAGAAGCCTTGTAGCCCACCCTGCTTTGGTGATTCCTACCCCCAGGGTAAACACATACAGCTACTTAAACTGCGTACTCTCGAAAGAAGTTATCTTAGAATGGTTAGACTGCAAGGTTAAAACGTTTGAAAATTATGACCAAACAATTACCATTTCTTCCAGCATAATTTCGGTCAAATCCTCCTTGGTAAATCTTTTCACATACATCACTGGTGGTTCCATGAAACAATTCCCGTGTCACCGGAAGACCCTTCTTGCTTTTCGACATTCTCTCTGTAACTTCTTTCTTTAGAGCAACAAATTGGGTGTACTGTCTTTTGTTTTCAACTCTTTCAAGCTGCAAAATCATTTACAACATAATAAAAAATGTCACTAGATTTGCACCACAACTTTGGTCCAGAACATACTAAGGAGAAAGAGCTTTTAACCTTACAAGACAAAACCTTGATGTCAGAACCCATTATTGCAACTACGATTTCGAATCTTTAAAATCAATAGCATTCTAAGAAGAAAAAGCCTTTTCTTTTCGTTTCCTAAGGTTTATTTCAGGTTTCTACAAGCTTACTTCGGGGACCTAATTTAATAATTATTTTCCTTATAAAAACTTCAGCAGCCTGCAGCAGGCCTAATAGTATTTTTAAGACCGAAACTTTACCGACTTACAACTGTCATTTAATTCCGGTTTCTTTTGGGAAACAAATCATGATATGAGTTAAAAGTTTTATAACTTCAGTAGTCAGAGATGAACATTTATATATTTATCGGCGATAGTTATCGGCGATAACTTTTTATCGATTATCGTAATCGCCCAAAATAATTTTGATTTATCGATTACCGTTATCGCTTTTGTTATATTTTTTGTTATCGCCGACAAATTATCGTGATAAACGATTTTTTATGCACGCAGTGTTTAAACTTCAAGGTTAGTGAGTTGGCGCTATGGAAAAAACACACGGTGTCCATTAAGACTTAATGTAAGTTTTAAAAATTATTTCTTTGTTTGGCTTCATTTCACGGCAGAGGCTTAATTTCACTACTTTCCTTTAAAAATCTAAAAAAAACATTTTTGCAATCGACTTATCTTTGTCAAACACATTAAAAATTTACCGCAACATTTATCGGAAAAGTTTATCGGCGATAATTTATCGATTATCAGTATCGCTTTAAGAAATTGAGATTTATCGATTATCGGTATCGCCCAGGGCTTTTTTGAAGTTATCGATTATCGTTATCGCTTTAGTACAGAAAGGTTTATCGTGCCTATCACTGTCAGTAGTCTAAATCAGGGTTGCTTAATCTGGAGTCCATGACCCCGCAAGGGTTTCTCAAAAATGCTTCACAGGGTTTGTCATCCCCCCTCCCCCACAACACACGTTAAAAATATGTGCACTTGCAGGCTGCTACAATAAACTTTCATTATTGGCCGATAAATGTTTCTTGTACAGATTTACAGCGTTATTGCATCAGGCTGCTCATTGTGACGTCAAGCACAATGATTTGCCTAAAAAACAATGATCAAGCATGGCGTGATGATGTTTTGGCTGAGTTTTGACAGTTAGGTGGTGGAAGTTGTCCTTTTCTTTAGGAAGTTAAAAGCGTTATATGACTAAGATTAATAGCTTAGATGGCCGAGTAGTGAGAACGTCCGCCTCGGGAGCTGTAGACTTGGGTTTGATTCCGACTCGGGTCACTCCCATGACTTTGAAATTGGTATTTACAGCTTCCCTGCTTGATGTTCAGCATTAAAGGCTCAGTGTGGAGAACAAGCCAGCAAATTTACTTGTTGTGCCGTTGGAAAAGGCGCTCAGCGGGATTCCCCCATCGTGGTGTGGCAGACAGTTGGCTGGCAACTCCTAAGCGAGCTCGTGTAACGCATTGATCGCTTTCTCGTGATGGGAGGATAAATATGCAACAAAATACAAAAAAATACTTTAGGAAGTTAGAAGCGTTATATGACTAAGGTGAATGACAAAGATTGTGAGCCATTATTTAGTTAATATTGATCAATATAATTGCCGTTTGGTTCGAGAAGGCGAAAGTGCTCGTCGAAAGAAGATTTTTACCCGTCCAGCAAATTCAATTTAGCGCACAATCACTAGTGTGAACGCGGAATTAGACCGACAATCAACGTGTCTTTTTGAATACTACATTAATAACAAGTTAATTAGTTACAAACCGTTACCTTGTTCAGTGGCGTACGCACCGCGGAGAGGGGGTCAACCCCCCATTGACGATAGGAAAAGAAATGAAAACCGCTTTTTTGGAACGATATGCCTTTTTTCATGAAGAGATTGTCGAAATTACTATGATGTTTTTTTGTGCTATCGAACTTGCTTAATGCTTATATAATCTTGGAAAACTTTCATTGTGATGCAATAATACTGAGTCAAACTTTTCTGGTGCGTTGCGCTTGACGTTGACTATTGCAGAAAAAGTGAAACCATTCTTTTATTACAATGCCATGCAGCAATCCCGATATTCCAACCTTTCTCACGTGTTTTGCTTGAACTGCACTTTTGTCATTAATGCTGCTGTGAAGCAATTGGTAAGTAGGAATTTCCTTAAATACGGTGTATCTGCAGTAGCTATGGCCGCACACAAAATTTTTTTAAAAATCAAATCTTCTCTGTACTCCTTTCATTAAACTCGCTGTAGATAGTACCAGAGCGCGTAAGTGAGTGGCGGGGCCCGACCCCGCGGCTTAGCGCCTGGGCAAAGCAGTTCCGAAGAAACGTCGCAGCGGTGGCAAGCCGTTGGCCACACTGGGTCCGATTTGATCGGCTAGGGAATTAAACCTCAGACCTTCCGCATCGATTACGACATCTTTAACACTGCGCTATAACCAGCCGGTTTGATGAAAAATTATTAAAATATAAAAATCCATATTGACACTGCCCTGAGTGCTAAAAATAAAATAAAAATACTGCCAAAGAAGACCAAACCAACAAAAGATTTAAAGAGGCCCATGGGCGGACCGGGGGGGGGGGAGGCAAAATTGTTTTTATGCACCGTAACTGTCTCAGGAGCTGGAGTGCTCCGTTTCCCAGACACCCCAATTATGTGTTTGAGATTATCTTAGGGTATCGACGCTGTGATTTGTGTGAAAAATGCGTAGATAATATCGACGCTGTTCTTGACTTTAATCGCATGATTAGAGATTAGTCTCGTGCGTAATTTATTGTAGTTTAAAAATGTTCCGGTATGGAGAGCATTTTTTTCTCATGCTTCACTGTCTTCACTTTTCAAGACAGGTGAAACTGCCCCTTTCATAGTGAGTGCATGTTAAATGTTTATATCAAGGGTTATATGCGTTGCTTATATCAATGTTGGTTCGTGAAAAAAGATTTTTTGTAGGGAAGCAATTACCTGTTTTACCTCCCAGGTTACACTCTGTTTGTGACGTTGCGAAAGCTAGCCAACTTTAGTCATGGCCTTCCTATGGCCCAAAAATGAGGTCGACTAAAATTTTTTCAGTAAATTTTCAACCGCGGCTTGACAGCTTGAGTTTTTAGAAACCTTTTCTCTCCTTAAATGAAGCGAAAAGAATCAAGAAAAAGTGTGAATGAAATATCTGGATTGTTTTCTTTGTTATGGCATTATATAACTTAATCATGGTTAGCTGCAATTGTGCAATAATTTAGACTAGAAACATTACAATCCGATGCACTTCAATACCTCCGAACTACTGTAATTGTAGCATCTTTACGTCATCACAATGTGATGTCACTGAAACCCCGCCCATTAAAAAATCCTGCTTACGCCACTGACCTTGTTCACATGTTCGATTTTAGTGGGCTTTAAACCCACGGTTCAAGTTTTTGCGTCATAATCATTTTTTTTAGTCTTAGTTTAAAAAAGTGATTATGACATCAAGAAGTCGATTATGATGCTGAAACTGAACCAAGAACAGTGAGCCTAAAGCTCACTAAAATTGGACATGTGGATAAAAACTGCTAAAAGGTCGATTGGCCTCGGTAAGTTAGAATGTTTGGGGGTCTGCAGCCTTAACAAGTCAAAAAAACGCTACTCTTGCATCTAAATACTAGTACAGGGGTGAGCAAACTTTTCACACGAAGGACTGCATTGGAAAAAAATTTGAAGCTGAGGGCCGCACGAATTGGAAGAGCAAAAAAAAAGGTTATCATGTCCGCACATGTCCTATATTCCACTCTATATCACTAAGGAGCAAAAGTTAAGATCTTCGGCTTGTTTTGTAGCGGGAGTCGAACGCGACCATTTGTGCTTCTGATAATTCGTTGCGGTTAGAGCGTGTTGTTTGCCTTTGATAGTCTTGTGAAGTGGAAATACGACGTAATTGCGCTGATTGTTCATTGATTTGCTAAGCGCTTTGGCAAATTTGTTTCCTCGTTACCTTATTAGGAAATTGTCTGTCCTTTCATATATTCGCAGCTGGGATTAGAGTCCAGTCCACGCCTTGGAGTTTGCATTGGATGTTTCATTTAATTTGACCGGGCCCGTGTTTTTGTTTCCTTGAGTTGCTTATGATTTAAATCCGTTAAAATTAAGAATCAATACTAGTACGGTGGGTGAATTCTATTGTTGGCTAAGAAGGCGAAGAACAACTTAGCTTAGTTAATCTCAGAGTAGTTTTTCCTACGTTGAAATGGTGACCCCGATGTGATTTAAAAAAAAATCGACGTGACCTTATCAAACTTTTCGATCTATTTCCGGTCATTTGTTCAAGTCAAGTGGAAGTGTTGCAGTTGATTCACAATCTGAAAAGGAATCATCGACGAACGACTCTGATAACTCTACTACGAATCAACCAGTCCACGCCAAGGAGTTTGCGTTGGATGTTTCATTTAATTTGACCGGGCCCGTGTTTTTGTTTCCTTGATTTGTTTATTATTTAAATCCGTTAAAGTTTAGAATCGATATATCTATTACGGTGGGTGAATTCTATTGTTGGCTAAGAAGGTGAAGAACAACTCAGCTAAGTTTATCTCAGTGTAGTTTTTACTACAGTTTCACGGTAAGAGTTCATATTCCTGTGAGTGCCCGCAAGTCGTAGTTTGTCCAGCCCTGCACTAGTCAGGGCTGCACACTCGATCAATTTTTAACCGAGTTCAAGTTCGAGAGCTATTTGCAAGTCCGAGTTCAAGTTCGAGTTCTAAGAATTTTATTTTTTGAGTTCAAGTTCGAGTTCGCAGCCCTGGACTTTATAGGTCGCAATGGCATGAACAAATAAACGACATGCAGCTTTTCTTTTGGTTAAATCATAACTTCAATTTACACGCATTGTGACTGCTTGAACAACAAACTATATTTCGTAGTGGTCTTTTATTTCTTTTCAACAATTTAAATATCTTTCTAATGAACTCGAATAGTTTTACGCGATTTCAAGTTCGAGTTCAGAAAAAATATTTTTTCGAGTTCGGTGAAAATGACCGAGTTCAGCGAGTTCAAGTTCGCAACCCTGGTACTAGTACAACAAATAATTTCTCTCCTTAAATGAACCGCGTTATTCGCGATCGCCACCTTGTGCGGTTCATCATCATCATTTTATCGAACCGCAGCTTCAAGCTCAAAACCAGTTCTGGACAAACAAGCCGTCTACGTCTACTCAAAAACGGTGTAATACAAGGATCGACGCTGTCACCACTCCTCTTTAACATATACATCAGCGACCTCCCGACTACCATCTCCCATCAGTACGGTTACGCTGATGATCTGGCTCTATTCTATTCCAATAAAAACCGGAAAAGGGTGAAAGAAAGCTTGTCAAGAGACGTGGAAACCCTTGCTAACTTCCTACATACGAGGCGACTTAAGTTGAGCACCGAAAAAACTAGAGTCAACGGAAACATCCTCCCACACAGTCAACATCCGAAATACCTTGGAGTGAAATTGGACAGACAACTAACGTATAGGCAGCACATCGAAGACATACGTGGGAAAGTGACGGCTCGCAACAACCTGACTCGATGCTTGGCAGGCTCAACATGGGGTGCTAAAGCCACCACTCTCCGCACTGCAGTCCTTGCCATAGTGTTCTGTGCGGCAAAATATGCTGCCCCAGTATGGGAGAGAAGCACCCACACTAAGAAGCTGGATGTGTCGCTAAGTGACACAATGCGCATCGTAACTGGCTGTCTGAAACCCACCCCCACACATCTCCTCCCAGTCCTATCTGGAATTGCTCCCGCAAAACTGAGAAGGGAAAGTGCCACATGCAAAATATTTCGCCAAGCATGGGCTAGTGACAACCACCCTCTGCATAATCTTGCGCAAGACTCCCAAAGCCTAGACCTGCAACGTTTGAAATCACGTCGCCCCTTTTACCGGCACCTAGGTCAGCATCAAAGCAGTGAATACAGCATCAAGGAGGCCTGGAGCGAGGAATGGGTACGGAGCCATCGTCCCAGCCAATTCCAGTTAAACCCTAACACTACCACACCGTAAGGCTTTGACCTCCTCCGAAAACTGTGGGTCACTCTAAATCGCCTCAGATCTGGAGTAGGCCGTTTTGGTGCAGACACGCACCGTTGGGTCTGAAACCAACACCAACATGCACGTGTGGAGCAAGAACCCAAACTGCAAAGCACATAATATACGAGTGTAGTCTCCTTCGTCCTCCCAGCACAGTACAAGACCTTTCAACAATCAATGATGATATGAAGAATTGGCTGCAACATCTGGCCAGCGCTTTAGGATGAGCTGAGTCAAACGAAAGAAGAAGAAGAACATGCGCAATTGCGCATTACCTCCGAGGTAATCTGAAGGTAAAAACAGAGGGTTGAAAAAGACCCTAAGAAAGCTATGAAAAGATTTAGCGCTCTCCAAGTCACCAGTATCCTTTCAAAACATGCGTGAAATACTCCAGTAGTGGATCGAGCCGTCACGCACAATTTTCATCCATAACGACTCTTGAGAAACATTAAATTCCATGGCAGAAGTCTCTCGCCGACCCTTAACTTTTCACTTTGAAAGTAAAAATGGTGCCGGTGTGTAATATGGAGAGACTAGTCTCAAGGAGCGATGGGACGCTATTGAAAACTTATTGGAATCGCTCAAGTAGAAATGCTAGCTGACTCGTACGATCCTCCTCGACTGGACGCAAAATTTACTCCGATTGCCAAACTGGTTAGTTTTTATCTGTGTTCCTTGCTAACTGACATATGAACAGCTTTTAAAAGATGGAAAAATGTTTTCTACTTGTATTTCCAAAATCAGGAATAACGACAGTGTAAAGAGCTTGTTATGTTTCTCGTTTTGAGCCACAAGTAGAAAATGTTTTCCAGCTTGAACTGTGGAGGTATCATTCATCATAGTGAACAACTGATAAGACTTTAAGACTTAAATAGTCGAAATAGTGTACATTTTGGAGACAAGTGCGAGTCATATAAGGTTATAGCTACCGACTATTTGTTTTTCCTTTGTAATTCTAGCGCTCTACAAAAGCGCTATTTAGGTGTAGTCAAGTCCGCTTAGAAGTTGGTCGCTTTAAATGGTTGTTTTTTTGTTTTCTTGTCGTGATGAAGGATGCAGTATTACAAAAATCATTTTCAAGTTACGGAGATTTTCAGTTTTTTTTGAAGATTTTTCCTTTTTTTCGAATAGAAAAACGGTTGCAATAGTACTGTAGTGCGTCTGTATTTCATAAAAGTCTATTGCTTATAGAGAAAAGACTTTCCTAACCAAAGAAGTTTCGAAGAGGAATGCTGTAAGACCATTGGAGATACTTTGGCTGCGTTTACAACTTCCGATCTAGCTAATCTATCCCAAGGTGCTGTCAGACGAATACAAAAAATGGCGTACGACAAAAAGAAAAAAATTTCCCTCATTGACAATGACAAGCTTCAAGTTTTAATTCGGTGAGTTCTGAATTTATCTTACTGCTTTCCATTCGTACAACCACTTCTATTTTTAGGTGGAAAGATGACGGTCGAGGTGGTGGTAAAATAGCCGGGAGTCACTCTCACATCAAGTCTGTGAAGGCCTTGTACGGTGAAGCTAGTGTTATACTGCCTTATACAAAATCGGAATTCAGGTAATTAAGACTCAGCTCATTAGTTGAATTGAGCATAGTCAACCAGAAATTTTATTTGTTGAACAACCAGAGAGGAATGTAGCTAAGACCATGCGTGTGGAGTCTTACACTTACGTAGCTAAACTATTCTTGAATTAGCCTATAAAGCATTCGTGTAGTCGGATGTTTTCATTTTTCAATGGGGTTGTTTACACGTTTGTCCTAATCTACGGCCAATTGCAAACAATACCCCTTTTTCAACAACGATATTTTTACGCATTACAGAGTTTACTTTGATTGTGGAATTCTTGGTGAAATTAAAAAGGAATATTTTGTCAAGATCACTAAATGCAAAGGCAACAGCTACAATTTACATGCTGAAGGAACCAGGTCTGATATCGAAGATGTGAAAGCCTTGTTGCAGAATAGACTGAAAGTAAGAATTTCACTGAAACGGTTTTATTATGAGGAAAATATTAATACCGGTACGTCAAACTGTTTAAACACCACTAATCAAAAACTTGGAACTATAGTTCAGGTTACTTCAAGAAAATCTTCGCCTTCCTTTTTGGTATGCCTTATTGCCTTACCCTTACATCCTAGTCGAATGGGCGGTTGACGTTGTAGCTAAATGTATCGCGATTTTCGCGGGAGGTCGTGGGTTGGATTCATGAGCCGGTTGAATCAATCTCAGTGTCGCCAACGATCGCCAACGATCGCCACCGCTGCGATGTTTCTGCGGAGCTGTGTTGTCTGGCGTTAAGTTGCGGAGATGGGCCCCGCCACTCGTTACACGCTTCGACGTACCGCAATAGCGCGAGTATAATCAAGATGTGATTTTGTATTTTGCGAGTCGATGTCACGATTGACTTGCGAATAACTGCTCAGAAGGGTCACTGCATATCCAATTTTCAGGAAATTCAAAAAACAAGAGACTTCAATTTTCTTCAAGAAGAGAAACTCACTTTTTTGAGATATTTTTCGGAACAGCCAGAAGCCAAGATTGAAGAAAAAATTCGACAGCAATTTCAAAAGAAAAAACTCAAAGGTTTTTGAATCAGGGCTGCGAAGTCAAACTCGCTGCACTCAGCCTTTTTTGCTGAACTCGAACTCCGAAAACAAAAATCCCTGAACTTGCCCTCGATCTCAAAAAAATTGATTGAATTTAGGACGTATTCTACACTTGACAAAAATTGCTTAAACTTAGCCTAAACCCGATAAAGACTACTTGAACTTGGCATAAATTCGGTAAGCATTACGGAATTCGAACTGAAATAAAATTGCTTGCGAGTTTGCAGCCTTGTTATAATTTGATGATTTTACGATCATCGTGCTTATGGAATGTAACTCAATAGGGTGTTAACTTTTTTCACTTTTTTTGAATTTGCACGAGTTTATATGATTTACAGGGTACAAATCATCACACAAACTCGATGCAAAAAAATCTTTTTGAAATATTAGTGTTTTCATACCCTGGGGGAGGGGGGGCGCAAAGATTTTTCAGGGAGCGCAAAGCCAACTTTTGACGTAACTCGAAACCTACAGCGGATAGATAGTCGAGTTTGGTGTCAAACGATGCAGAACACCTGATTTCCTATCTGCTCTCAATACATTTTTATTGTCTATCTGCAACAGAAAAGATGTTATGAGCAAAACACTAAAATTACGAACATTTTGCCTGCCCGCATGTAACAGTGTTAGCCTATCACGACTATCATGATATCACATGGACTATGATATCACCAATTCACCATGCTTTTGCAGGAGTTTCAAGAAATTAAGTTTTTGACATTCGAGTAAGAGTAGGGTTAATGGTGTGTAGCTGAGCAATTAGCAGGAGAGTCGAGAATCAAGATGAGCATAAAAGAACTGACGAAGGAATGTGAGTTTGCGCAGAAAATGAAGGATCACATTTTACCGAATGAAAAAGAGGTTATTTAGCACTATTTTTATGTCAAAAATTTGCTGATGGTTACCAAAAAAGAATACTTAAAGAAGAGACCACCATTTTATCTTTGCAAGATAGAAGTATTAAGAACTATTCAGAATTCATGGAGCAAGAGCAGCTTGCCGACAATTGATCAAAGGTCTGTCGAAACAAAATTGAAAAACTTGATTACTGATTATGCGAAGACTAACACTAAACAAGATGGAATGCCAAAATTAGAATTGGTTAATTCGATATTTGCTCATGCAAGTGTTTTTATCAAAACCCTCTTGGGCAATAACGAAAGATCAGTTCCAGCTGTGCCCCGAGTTACAGGATCCCGTTTTCAGGTATGATCTAGAATGACCGATGGCTGTTACCAAAGTTTTATTAATGTTTACTACTTACCGGTAGAGTTGTAGTTTTTGAGAGACCAAAGAGGTTGTCGTAAGATAAGTTTGGGTCAGCGAGATTGATTAGGTACAGTGTGTTACTAGACTGCAGCTGCCAATACCAAAAAAAAAATCGCTCCTCTACTTCCATCTACATCTCAGCCGCGATCGACGTCATTTTTAGGTAGGTCACAAGTTTTGTAGACTTGTTCTCTGCATTAACCTACGAAATTGAGACCTACACATTGAAAGACGATGAATATGGTTTGTACGCACCTCCCCCCAAAATCAACAAGCTCTACAAGAAAAAGTTTCTCACTTATTGACGAAAGCTAACTGCAAAGATGCTGATGGAATAGATGTTAGCATTAGACAGCAGCAAGTGGTGGTCAATAACACAGCAAAAGCGTTAGGATTTCAAAAAGAAGTGAGCAGTACAGATGTTTTCAAAGCTCGAGAAAGACATAGGTGAGCTTCCATGGGTTCTGGGCCGATCAGCGCGACTGTAAAATAGTTGGTCACTTCGCGCGTACACCTTATTTCTAGATCGGCAGTAATCAAAGAAATAGATCACCAAATTTTTACATTTTTAAGTGTATTTTTTTTGGCCAAGTTAATTTGAAGCAAATTGTGGAACAAAAATATGGCTCTAGGGGGATCCGGGGGATGCTTCCTGGATAACTTTTGAAAATGTAAAAGCTGTAATGGCCATTTTAGTGCTTTTCGAGCAATTTTTATGGCAAATTTTGCTTAATTTTTTTCACCCCCAACCCGATGTCCTTCACCAAATATGATACATTTTTTGCTCATCTTCGATTTATACGTTCTTAAGGCGTAAGGATCACTGTTGTCAGAGAAGTTCAAAAAATGGAAAAATTGTAAATTGTATTGATCAAAAATATTGAAAATGTTGAGTGGGGGGAAATGCATGCCGACACCTCTCTCCGATCCGACCCTGGTTATAACTTATAATTCAAAAACTTTGTGCAAACCTTAGCCAACAGTGAAGTATGCTTTGTTGCTCATGAAATCTCTTAATTCAATGAAACAAATCTGACAAAACATGAATTCCACACAGAAATACTAATTTGCAACAACTTTATGCCTTTTCTGTGTACACTTATCCTGATTTTGGCCGAACCCTTGCTACAGCCTTCGGTTTGGGTTCAATGAAAGGAAGTGGTTAATAGGGGTTTCGGTTTACGTTCCGATTCGGTTCGACGCCCTGATTCTAAGTTTTTCAATAAAAGTAACGAAAGTCCGTAATAGAGTTGCATTTAGAAAAAAAAAAAATTGGTAGATATATTTTTGCTTCATCACGCTTTTTGCTCATAGCATTTTTTCTGTTGCAGATAGACAATAAAAATGTATTGAGAGCAGAGAGGAAATCAGGTGTTCTGCATCGTTTGACACCAAACTCGACTATCTATCCGCTGTAGGTTTCGAGTTACGTCAAAAGTTGGCTCTGCGCTCCCTGAAAAATCTTTGCGCCCCCCCTCCCCCCAGGGTATGAAAACACTAATATTTCAAAAAGATTTTTTTGCATCGAGTTTGTGTGATGATTTGTACCCTGTAAATCATATAAACTCGTGCAAATTCAAAAAAAGTGAAAAAAGTAAACACCCTAATAACTCAATGATCAAACCAATCGCTCCCACAATCCATTGTAGTGCAAGCTAAAATTAATTGTGTTGGGGCGTTGGTTATGACCATGTTGCAGTTACTTTGATAAGTTGACGGTAACTTTCTGGTCGGCAGCGTGGCCGAGTGGTCCGTAGCGTCATTTTTACGACGGCCATCATCGCAAGGTTGATGGTTCAACTCCCACCCAATTCTGGTTGTTACGTTCTTGGATAAGATGCTTGACGACAATTATCTGTGCTTGGTGGAATCTAACAAGCAGCATATTGAAAAAGTCAGAAGCAAAATTCAAACGGAAAACTGGGAAACAAGGGCAACTCCTAGGCGAGTCTGGATTTGTCCCATGCTTAGCGCCTCCGTCGCTTTCTCGTGGCAGGAGGATAAAAATGAAGGAATCAATCAATCAATCTTTCTATCTCCATTGAAGGAAATGGTTACTTATGGTGTTTGATTTGTTTTGCTGGGGCTTGTGGGGTAAGACATTAAACTTTGCCTTCACGGTGAAGCAAGCATTACAACGTGTAACATAATTTTTGTTCCCGGGTTCTAATTGATATTTCCTGATTGGTTTACCCCTAAAACTACGAAATATCAACGTAATTTGATCTAAACTTTGATTTTGTTGTCAGTAGAGCGATTTATTCAAAACTGCTATGATTATTATGTAATTGCATGGCATGTTGCCTAACAGCTAACCTCACATTATAACAGATGAAATATTTGGTGCAATAGGCCAGTTATTTTTTAAACGAAATGGCACACAAAGTACAAGGTCTTAGCACATGCAAATAAAAGTAGCAGCACACTATGTGTAGATGGGGTGCGGAGAGAAGGGAGTCAAGGAATAGAAACCCAAACTGATATTACGCTTGAGCAATATCAAGAACTAGTAATATTAATGAAAATTAATTCCATGGAAAGTCATTAATGTCGAATCTAACATTTCAAGTTATGCTCTGGTGTTAAAAATAATATTCTGCATTAAAATGTCCACGTAACAAATACCATGGTTCTTGTGTGAAATACTGTACACAACTTAGTTAAAAGTGTCCTGTTTTCCGGCTTTTTCGTCTGTACTCCAAATCACTTTCCCGAATCAATCCCCAAATGAAATCTTATCTCCCATCATGTTTTTGTTACATTGTCCTTGATATCGGCTCTCAAAATCTTTGATGTCTTGATGAAACCGTTCACCTCGTTCTTCAGAATATGCTCCCAAGTTTTCTTTAAACTCATCTAAATGAGCATCGAGCATGTGGACCTTCATTGACATTCTACATCTCCTGTTACCATATGAATTTACAACGTTGGCAACTAGCTAGGCATAGTTGTCCTGTTTGTTATTTCCCAAGAACCCTTGAACAACAGCAGCAAAACATATCCAAGCATTTTTTTCAACAGCACTTAAAGTTTCGAGAAACTCGTCAGACTTAAGAATCAATTTTACTTGGGGTCCAATAAATATGCCACCTTTAATTTTGGCCTCTGAAAGTTTGGGAAACAGGTTCTGGAGATACTTAAAAGCAGCACCATTTTTGTCCAACGCTTTTACGAAATGTTTTATTAAACCAAGTTTGATGTGAAGGGAGGCAACAAAACTTTCGTAGGGGGGTAAACACTAGAATTACCGCGCATCCGTCCTACCTAGAATTACCGCGAACGGTCAAAATGACCGTTGGTCCTGCAGTGAAGAAATCGCGGACAGAAATGCTTTGTACTTTTGTTTTTGATTAAGAAAATGTGCATAACATATGACTTGATTAAGAAAAGCTGTATTTGAGGTATTTTATAGTTTTCTTTGTGTAGAAGGCCTGGTTTTATCTTTGCCAAGATATGGAATAGAGTTCGCATATCAAATCGAAGAAATCGCCTGATTTTACAAAAGCGGCATCTACTCAATGTTTTTGGAAAAAACGGTACTCCTCATTCTTTATCCCAAAACTCAAGAATCGGTCGATTTTTTCCACATGGTGTTACCCGCACTCAAATAAGGAAATAAAAGCTCTTAGTTCACTTCGCGATAGTTTTCGGTTATTGCTATTATTCACTCCATAGGCTTCAGCTTCTGTACACTGTTGATTATGCAGAAGCATATCATTAGTGACGAGTAACTGATATGGACTAAGTGATCCGTCTATCCTGCGGTTTGCATATCGAATCAGGCCTTCGCTTTCGGTTAGCACATTCTGAGCTTGTACTCTACCTCCAGATTTTGATGAAAAGTTGGTAACTCCCCTTTTGTTTCATCTTTAGCAAGTAATTGAATTGAAAAGCTGGTAACTGCCATTTTGTTCCATCTTTAGCAAGTAACTGAATTTCCGCCGGGTTTCAAGGCGCTATCGCGGTACGTCACTACTCACTAATAGTGTCCGTACTTATATTGTTAGAGCTGGAAAACTGACGTGGTGCAGAATCAATGTGTTCTAATGTATCTGAATCAGTGTCTGAATCCGAATTATCGGTTAAAACATTTTCGTCTGGGGATTGACCTTAGTTTGGACTTGTACTCGTATCTTGATCGGAGACTTCGCGACCGCATTCACCTTTTTCATTCCCTGAATCATCTTCTGCAATCGCATTCACTCGAGCTAGAATTCGCATACAACTGACTCGTTGTCGTTTCAGAATCTTGCTACAAACTGAATGACTGAAAATTACGTGCTACCATTTGCAGTAATTGTTTCAAAATATTCTTAATATGCCATCAAAACAAAGGTCATTGCTGTAAAAACAACTTTTAATATTAAGTAAATAAAAATTAGTTACACAGTATGATTGCGGTCAAAATGACCGTCAGCGGTAACTAAAGGGAAATTGCCCTCTACTCCCCAGTGTGCTTACGATAATGTGATAAAAATTCACATGCTGAACATTGACCAAAAGTTAGGAAAAGTCAGGAAGTTTCAATTTTCTAACAATTACGTAAGCAAATAGGTGAGTGATTAAAAATCAAAAACGGTCAAAATGACCGCTGCGGTAATTTCTAGTGTTAATAAGCGGAATATTTTTGACATTTTTCTCTCCAACAGCACATTCCTCACGTTATGGCCTTACTTGTTTTTAATAGTGGGCTTTGTTATCTCTGCTATCCCAAAGACAAAGATAGCAGGGATATTTCGTGAAGCCCCCTGCATTCCCATCGAAAAAGCTATCGTTTTAAAATTACCAATAACTTCCCAGTTATACTGGTCATATTTCAACACGTTCAGCACAGTTTTTACATTTTCGTAAGTTTCTTTAAGATGGACTGAATGAGCAAGAGGAAGAGTTGAGTATTTGTTGCCTTTATAAAGTAGAACTGCCTTGAGACTCTTTGATGAACTGTCAATGAAAAGACGCCATTCACTAGGGATACAAAGAATTTCAATGGAGTAAAAAAGTCCACTAACATTGGTGCAAAAGCAAATTGCATTTTGCTTGGTGAAAAAACTGAAAAAGCTTTGGTGCCGTTTACGTTGCTCAGTAATTTGAACAGAGTCATCAAGCAAATTCCACTGCTTAAGTCGTGACGTTAACAACTCTGCATTTGACTTGGTTAAACCGAGATCTCTGATCAAATGATTGAGATCTTTCTGATTGGGATAATAAGGTTTCTTCTCTTCTAAGTTAGAATTTAGGACATAGTCAGCAATTGTTACATCATCCTCATCAGTAGCAGATTTATCAGCTGAGATAGGATCTTGTGAACGAGTAGGAATGGGTAGTGGCAGTTGATCAGAATGTGGCACAGGAGCAATTGAGGAAGTAATACTGGGATAAACAATTGCAGGAGCATTTTTTCCGGTTCGATGTTTAAATGGATCAACCATACAAAAGCAACAATCATTTGTGTGGTTAGTTGGTTCACGCTATATTCTTGGAATGGCAAATTTGATAGCTCTTTTTTCTCCTCGATACCACCTTGAAAAGAAGTACTGTTGTCGCTAGTTAAGCGTCAGCTTGTTATCATAAACAGTAAACACACAACAGTGCAAACTTAATAGCAGAATATTAACAAGACTTGCCTTCTAGAGTTTTTTTTGCAGCAGTCACAAGCAAAATGTGGAGTCCAAGTCCTGTCTTGGTCTCCAGCAGGCATATTAAACTAAGAATTATAAGCTTCACACATCTTTGTAGATGTTAGAAGAGAGTGTTTCCTTGCTCTGGTCTTGCTAAATTCTGCACGTATGAAACAAAATGCATCGGGAGAATGATTGCAGCTACCCCTCTTAGACATTTTCAACAACTAATACCAGGCAGATGATGACTGTTTTCAAGAAATAGGCTGAATAATAAAAGTATGTAATGGTAAAAATTAACCTGCAAATAAACAACAATTGAAAACGTACGGTACTGAGCACAGCCGTTGCTAAAAAGTGGATACAACAACTTCCCAAGTGCTATTTAAGTTCTTTGGGGCTACTTTATCTCAGTGTATAATGTGTGATTGCAAAGTTTCGCTCTATTAACAGCAAATGTAAAGTTTAGATCACGTTATATTTATTTGTGTTAGTTTCTAGGTGTAACCAATTGGGAAATATCAATCAGAACCTGGGAACAAACAAAAACAATTTTTTTGTTACACAGTGTTATTAGTCATCAACGATGATTGAATAAGCTTATCCACGCTTGCAATGACTTTCTTATGTGCGTTTGGCAAGCTAGTTGGTGAATCGCTAAGGACTCAAGCTTCATTTAAACGCACGAAACTACAAAATGAGCATGCAATTGATTCTTAGCCCGCCCGCCCCCAAATTTTTTTAGTTGTATTTTTACAGCTTCGCTGCAACTCGACACACTGACGTTGTATTTCATGCCTAACGACTACTCTGAATGTGTTCGAACGCTTCAAGAACTCATTGCTTGCAAAATGTTTCCTCTCAAAGAAGATTTCCAAGAAATACGTTCCGCAGCTGGATGGCAAAACATCAACGATTTCGTCAATAAATCAAAATGTCTTCAGATCCAAGAACAGGTTGGTTTTTGAATTAATCTTGCTGAAATTCGGGCTGCGAACTCGAACTCACAGAAGTTGGTCTTTTTTACCTAAGTTAAAGTTAAACGTGAAAAATTAAAGTCCCTGAGCGCGAACTCGATCTCGAAAAATGTTGATCGAGTTTAAATTTTGTCTAAGTTCGAGAAAAACACTTAAACTTAGCATGAACTCGATCAAAGTTGCTGAACTCGAACTTGAATCCGAAAAACTTTGCATGAAGAATTCCAACTTGCAAATTTTTAAAGAAATTGAACTTGATTAAAAGTACTTCGAGTTTGCAGTTCTGGTTAAAACGTAGGTACATCCAATTAGTCGATCTTATATTTATGTTCAAATAATTGCTTTAATATATACCGGGTGCTATGAAAAAAAAATGCTATACTTGAGCGATCCGCATTACGCTTACAGTATCGTCAGGGAGTCTGAGCTATAAAATCTTTGCCTAAAAGGTACTTTCTATACAATGCAACAAATTCATATAGCGGTTGCCTTGTCTTGGGAATTATTTCCAACTAAATGCACCTCTTTTGATGCATATTCATTCGTCGGCAAAACACACTCGAGCAAACATCTCAAGTCCGTTGTCCTGTTTATACTCTCAGTCCGTTTTATTCCCAAAAATCAAATCTTTTGCATACTCGCTGTATTATGCCGAAGCGTGTAACTATGGTGGCAGGGCCCGTCTCTGCTGCTTAGCGCCTGGGCAACACAGCTCCGAAGCAATATCACAGCGGATGGCGAGTCGTTAGCTACACTTCTTGTGTTTGGTTTGATCAGTCCGGTTATCGAACCCCATCCCCTCCGCACCAACAGCGCTGTCATTACCACAGCCAATCGAATTCCCAGAAACGTTGAATCAAATAGACTGTTAAAGCGGTTTATATAGGTTTGCATCGTTTACTTGCAAACAGCTATGAAGTTTACTTTTTTTTTTTTATCTTTCAGGATGCATTTTTGTGGTTAGTTGGCTTGAATCCAAACTTTACCGAGGCCAAGGACCTAATTCGAGTTCATTTGAGTCAGTCCGACGAAAAATCAATGGTGGTCAAACTTGGTAAAATCGAAAGGAATTTCATTCAAAAGTTTCCAGCTGCAGTGGGTGTTGATTCTATTTTAAAAGAAGTTGAATGGCATGTTGACGAGGAAGGGTTTCATTTACAAGGAAAGCAAAGATTGTTGCAGCAAGGTAACTTTTACGTTATTTCCTTGACGGTGAAGTGTAGATGCAGTTAAAATAACTCTTACTTCTTTTATTTAAGTTTTCAGATCTTCATTACTCTGGCGGTATTACGCCGAAGCTTGTAACGAGTATCGGAGCCCGTCTCCGTAGCTTAGCGCCAGGGCATTGGGCAGCACAACTTCAAACCCTGGAAAAGTCGTCGCAGCGGTTGCGAACCGTTGGCGACACTGTGTCCAATTTGACCGGACCGGAAATCAAACCTTGGACATGCCGAATTGATAGCAATGTGGCTACCACTACGCCTACCGGCCGGTCTAATCAAGTCTTACTTTGAAATATTGAAGAGATATTAAAGGCCCACTGCACCCAAATTCATCGATAGTTGTAAATATGTATTAAATATATTTAAACATTTTCGCGAAAATTTGATCACGATATCTGGTCTCGGTATCGAGAAAACTGGTAAAATATCGTTAAATTCGTGACGTCATTGGGTACCAACAACTAAGAAATAATGCGACTTCTAAAAGCTTTCGCTGTGCGAAAGCTTTCGCAAAGCTTTCGAAAGTTTTCGGCAAAGCGCGAAAGTGGTTGTTGGTACCCAATGACGTCACGAATTTAACGATATTTTACCAGTTTTCTCGTTACCGAGAGCAGATATCGTGGTCGAATTTTCGCGAAATGGTTTAAATATATTTAATACATATTTACGACTATCGATGAATTTGGGTGCAGTGGGCCTTTAAGGAAAGCCTTTAATGCCTTGTCAGATGAATCAGCACTGTAAAAACTAATGCTACGGGACTGGTTTTTTTGTTTTGAGCGTTCATCGGTTAGACTCAAGCTTGAACCCAAGACCTTGAAATTAAAAACCAGGCTCTTGACCAACAAATAAGCTGGCTTCAAAACTACTTACATGAACTTATGTTTAGCTGCCAAGCTGATTGAAGAAGTACCAAAATCTCTGGTAATTACTTCACACCCAATGGAAGAACCTTGGCAAATCAAATACTTGACCAGTGAGGCGGGAAAACAATTCATGGAATGTCAACAGGAAGAGCAGCAGTGCTTAATCTCTTGTGAAGATGCAGAGAAAGAGATTGTTGATGAACCCAAGTTTGAACAAATGGTGCGTTTCGTGAATATCCAATTTTGAATGGTTCATTTTTTCGTGTTTGAGTTTTTAACACGAGTCGAGCTTGCTGATACGCTGCGCATTTAGAACGAATCTTTTGTGTTAACCAGTAACTCTTTGCGAATATTTGGTAGTTTTCATTTTCACTATCCATTTACTTGAATACACGAAGATGGAGGAATATTTTGGCAAATCCTTCGGAATAAAGTCCCAAAAATATTTTTTTCAGGTTGGAGATGAAGCATATCCTGTAGATCAGGGGTGTGCAAACTTTTTTGAAACCGGGCCAAATAGCAACAAGTGCAATATTCTGCGGGCCGCAGTTTAATTATCTTCATAGTAATTTTTTTCATAGCAGTAACTGGATGTTTGACGACAGAGCTTCAGCTGTCATCATCAGCAGTGTATGCTAAAATAGCAGTAAAAAACCTACGCAGTAAGAGTAAGCAGTAAGGGATCATGACAGCTGAATCTACTGCTGACAATGAAAGCTAAATCTACTGTATGCTGTCAAAACGTCCTGCCACTATGCAGAAAATTACTCTAGGTTTTGCAAACCACACTAAGTCCAAAAAGAAAGTTTTGAGAATTTGGCGCAGGGGTAAAAGGCATTGCCATCTGCGCGTAAGGTTTCGGGTTCGATCCTCGAGCCGTATAAATTGAACAAAGCGACGTCAACGCTTCTTCTGAGTTTGAAGCTGTGTTTCCCAAGCGCTCAACCGTGGAGATGGGTACCCGCCACTCTTTACAAGCTTCGACGTAATACCGCGACGATAATGAAGATTCAATTTTTCTAGAAAAGGGCTTGTAGCGTGAGCTAACTTTTTCAAAATAAAACAAAAATCTCAACGGATTTTGCTCAATTTTTTGCGAAATACTAAATACTTACGCTTCATTTTGGTGCAAATTTTTAAGTCATATTTTTTCACTTTTTAGCAAACAGTAAGTTGGCATGAAGAAGAAAATTCATTTTTCAGTAAGTCAACGGACATACTGCGCCATAGTTGTCAATCGGGCTCGGGCTTTTCGGTTCGCGTCGAGCTTGGATTTTGAAAAATTGTCGGGCTTCAATCAGGCCGGACGCCATAGTTAAGTCTTAAGTACAAAAAAGTTAAGAATATTATTCAGTGCGTATAATGCTTAATTTCGTATTCGTGACTGTAATAGTCATTGCTGTCCGTAACTGGTGCGACTGTGAATGGGTAAAGGTGTGTTTACACAGAATACGATGAAATTTTTCGTACGTACAGTGACATAGGCTACGAAACTGTTAGAGGTTATGACGTAAAGCTACGTCACTATCCGCGGCATTCTAGAATACAATCGTTAGGGGCTTCGCAAAACAACCGGTAGGAAGCAAAACTGTTTGGGTTTGAATTGTGTGAAAGATATTTTCGTCAACTGCTTACGTCAAAAATCTGATGAAACTTCGTACGACAGCAGATCGGACTAAAATCGCACTTAGTGTAAACAGACCTTAAACCTGGCTCTCTTTATTTTATTACAAGATTTTAAAATTTGCTGTGATATTTTTGATTTCGGGTTTAGATCGGGCTCAGATTGGTCGATAAATTGGGATTCGGCTTCGGGCTAGAAAAATCGGGTTCGGTCGGGAACAACATCTTCCGCCCGTTAACAGCTATGTAGCCTACTGCGCTTTGTTTCGTTTAAATTCGAAAATAAAGCTTGGAAAACAGGCACTTTTGACTGTTGTAGGCCATTTGTTTTCGCTTTTGGCTTTCTCTTCCCAAAGTTAGTGGGAAGGTGCATTATCGTTTTTTTTTTTTTTTTTTCTTGTCTATTGATAAAAAAAGTCTGAAGTACAAAAAATTAAAAAAGTAAAACTTGCGAAACGTTCGCGTGCCGCAGTCTATTTAAAAACCGCAACCATTCGCGGGCCGCACAATTTTCCAACGCGGGCTGCAGTTTGCACACCCCTGCTGTAGATTATGGCAATCTATCGCATAGTGTAGTGAATCATTCTATGTTGAAGCTGTCTTGCTTGTTGTTGGTGCTAAGAGCTGAAGTTTTTTAAGAAAAATAAATAAATAAAGCCGCAATAATTCTTAAAAGTGGACGTTTTGAGAACAAATTAAGCTGTCGTCATCCGCAGTGTAAGCAAAGCAGCACAAAACTGAAAGAGAGAATTTTTGAATCTATGTTGTCGAAATGTACAGTTTTAAGAAGCACTGTGCCTTTGTTTTTTCTCCTCGAACTATTTTTGTCCCGTATGTACTGTGTTTTAAATTTCATGCTATTACTGAAAGGCATTAAACCTGAAAGGCTAAATTTGTTCAGTAATTTAATTTCAATGCTTTAAGAGGTTGTTCTTAAGCAACTTGCCTTACAGCTGTCCACAAGTTCGAATGCTTCAGTTGGATCTTATGTCGATTATCCAGTGGTACAATTACCTGGTTCCAGTGTCACTGTAAGGCTCGTGAAAGGAGACATTACATCGCACAACGTTGATGCTATTGTGAATACTTCAAATGAAAAGCTAGAGTTAAGACCAGCTGGAGTTTCTGGCAGCATCTTACGACAAGGTAGGCCTACGTCTAATGCAGGAGTTCTTAAACTTGAGTCCTCAAAGTTCTTAAAGTAAATTAGAAGAAAAATATATTTGCTTGTCGTTTGGTTACATTTACGATGCGCAACTTTTCATGGTATCGAAACTAAGTTCAGCATGCAAACCTAACATGTAAAATGATGACTCTATAGTTACAGTATGTCTCCATAGTTACAGTATGTCAAATATCGGTCTTTGTCTTTGTTTAAGTGAAGGACTTAGCGGTTTTCAATTAAACTACATTCATGCGGCACTGAAAAGAATTGACTTAAAGCCGAAACTGATTTTGGTTTGGTAATTATAATTTATCCAATTTTTTTAGGCGGGTTTAGCATTCAAGATGAAATGGACGAAAAGCGAAAGCAATTTAGATACAAAAAATTAGAAACTGGCGCTGCTGTTACAACTGGATCCGGCCGTCTCCGAAATTGTCGGAAGATTATTCATGTCGCTGGGCCAATGTAAGAGTAACCAGGGTGTATGCAGAACCTTCTGTTGGGAAGGGGCCCGTAGACCTCCCTGCGGGCGGCGCTGATTGTGAATGTTTATTCTGAAGCAAGTTCTGTTAAAACCAAGTAACCAATGGTTAAAACTATTATGAGATTTTGTTATGCTCAATATAATGCGCATACGCTGAAACGCGTTAAAAGCTAGAGGAGCCCAACGCCGAAACTGCACCTAGGCAGCATAGCTACAAATGCTGCAGCGATTGCCGGTTACGGGCAGTAATGAAATTGTACTAGACACCTTGCATGAGTGTGTATCTACTACGCCAAACAAGACTTGACCAAAGTCTATATAGTTTAGGGTACATTTACGCGGTACATTTATACTTAACCACTTTAATATATTCGTATATGGCTTGATTAATAATGGGCTTATAATAAAGTTGTGTTGAAATGATTTTAAGGTGGTACGAGGAAAATAATGCAAGAAAGTCGTCTTTTAATTTGAAAAAAAGTGTGTCATCTTGCCTGAAAGAAGCAGATAGACATCGGTTAACATCCATTGCGCTTCCCGCAATAAGTTGTGGGGTCTTTGGGGGAAAACCTGATGAATCTGCACAGCTGATTGTGGAAGCTGTTTCTGAATATTTTAGCGGAAATGCGAGAACATTTCTTCAAGCAGTAAGTGTTCTAGAAGAGTAGAAGTCCTCAAAATATTACGACAAAATTTATACATTTATTCAACTCTTGCATTAAAATGCGCCTCGGCTTGTGAATATCGTGGTAATTTTCACGGTTATTAAAGCCGCGACCTAATTTATCCTTCCAAACCAAAAAAAAATTCTTATTGACTATGCTGCATCTTTTTGGGTCTAAAATGTCGTACCTAAGATATCTTATGGAATATGAGCACTTGATTATAGTGATTATGTTGCAGTGTTTTGCTAAAAATAATGAGCCTGCATTTTGAATTCAATTAACGAGCTACGCCTGCGGCCTGAAAAAAGGATTTTCATTACTGTACTTGCGGTATTACGCCGCAGCAGCTTGTAACGACTAGCGGGGCCCGTCGCGGTGGCGCAGCACCGGTGCAAAACAGCTCTGAACTCTGACGAAACACGGCAACGGTCCAAGCCGTTTGCGATGCTGTGCCTGCTTTGTCCGACCCAAGAATCGAGCCGAAGAACTCCCGCGCCAGCGCTGACTAGCAGGTCAGATGAAAGCTAGTTATATAGTTGTCTTTGATTAATTTTCATACCATTATTAGCATTTCATGCCGTATTTGGTTACCTTAGTGATGCCCTCCTTATTTTCCATAAATTATAACGTGATGCGTTTTTACTTAAAGGTGGACTTGATCGAACTCTCCAACCGAGATATCATCAAAGCTTTTGCGAGATATTTGAACAACTTACTTCCCTCCTCGCAAGTCGCAACAAGTTCACGTCTAAGTGCCAACGCATATCAACAGGTGCACAGTTTTTAGTAGAATGGAGGACCTTGTGTCTAAACACAAATCCAGTTAACGGTATGCTTTGATCGCTAATTATTTTAAATTGTATAACTAACACCCATGTTGTGTGCTAGTAGTTTGATTTAAAAAGATTAATTTTTGTATTTGGTTGCATATTGTTTGATATTTATCCTCCCATCGCGAGACAGCGATCAAAGCGCTATAACGAGTTCGCATAGAAGTCACTGACAATCTGTCAACCGCACCAAGATGGGGGAATCCCGCTAAGCGCTAAGTGCCTTTCTCAACGACACAACTAGTAAACTTGCGGGCTTGTTCTCCTCACTATCCCTTTAATGCTGAGCGTCAAACAGGGAAGCTGTGAATACCATTTTTACAGTCATTGCTTAGATCCGACTCGGAATCAAACCCAAGTATACAGCTCCCGAGGCGGACGCTTTTACCACTCGGCCATCTGAGCTGCTAATAAAATATGCTTGGTGAGTAGTAGAAGCAGTGTCTTTTATTTCGCGCTGTCAACACGATAAAGAACATCATAAGATGGAGTGCAAGAGAAGGGAAGAGGCAACCAAACGATGAACGCTGCAGTATGATGTAGCTTGCAGGTGGGAAATGAGTTGCGAAAAAGCAGGAGTAGGCTTGGTTGCAACACCAACAAAGCAAGCTATTGACACAATCAGTATAACCATTAGGTTATCTAATCTACTCATTTAACTCTAAAATTTGTTTTTGGTAAGGGTAAGTCATACAGACGCGTTGTTGAACAACCTACCCTGCCATCATGCAGAGTAGTAGTTGAAAACGGAAACCTGCTCGAAGCGAAAGTTGATGTTATTGTAAACACTGCTGGACCAAACTTCAACCTTGGAGGCAAGTCATTTTTTGTAATCCTTTCAAAGCAAAAACATGCAAAATTAGTAAAAAATTGTACAGGACTTAGGGCAATAACATTTGCAAGGTTCAAACAAGCATGCTATTGGAAAAAGTTTCAATATTTTAATAGAATGTTTACTTCTTTCACTGAAAATGATTCTATAACGTGTTATGCAAAAAAAATACTTTCTAAATTAGCACATTAGTGCTGGTGCAACTTCCACGCTACTGAATCTTCCTGGCTTCATCGTAGAGTACAGAGTGACTGGAGCAATAATTGCTTTAGAAAATCTCTGGGTTGAGCCTACCGGAAAACTATCCACTGTGATTAGGTCGCAGCTTATTTGTTCACAGAGGAGCAACTCGTTAAGATGTAAATTGTAAAATATAACTGGAAAAATTTTGAACTTTTATGTGATGTAACTCATGCCCCATTCCACGTTAAACAAAGTCTTTGCTGTTTAAGTGCAGTAATGCTCGGCTGCTTGCTTTATTGGTTTCTTTCAATTTTGTTTTAAGTTTCGGTAACTTCCAGCAACAAGTTTATTGATTCAGTAGGCCATTCTAAAGTTGTTTTGGCTTGTGATAGACCGCAACTTTTTTGCCCCAAGTTTTGTTTTAGTTTGCTGTTTGTCAACCACGCGAAACTCCGTAGATGTTTTCCTGCATTTTGTTCGCCTCGCTGCCTGTCGCGTGCTAATAAAAACATGGTGATCAATTGATTATTTTCATAGCGAGTAAACTCTCAAAATACTTGGTGCGAAGAGCTGGAGAAAAAATTTTAGAAGAGTGTGCTGCATATCCGATCCGAGGAAATCCGAAATTCAGAATCACCTCAAGCCATAGCTTACCTTGTGAATATGTTGCTCATTTAATTATCCCCAATGATACAAACTACGAAGAAACTACGATTAATTTGCTGAACGTTTTCAAAACTGTTGATGAGATGGAACAATCAACGATTGCGATACCAGCAATTGGAACGGGTAATAAATAACAATGATAATGATGGCTTGAACGAAGGTTTCATATTGTGCAATATCGCTGTTAACAGCCTCACCGCGCTTTGCAATAGTTGCCAGTCATCTGTCCACCACTCTTAGATTGAGTGATCCGGTTGAGTACCTTTCCCAACGGCACAACCAGGAAACTTGCCGGCTTGTTCTCCACACTGTCCGTTTAATACTGAACGTCAAGCAGGGAAACTGTGAGTACCAATTTTACAGTCAGTCGTTTTACCCGACTCGGAATCAAACCCCGAGCCTATATTGCTTCAAAAGCAGACGCTCTATCCACTCAGTCCATTAATCGGTTGTGATAATGTAATAATAATAAATTATTGCGCTGGAAATTGAATAGTGATTACGGAGACTGCGAAGTGAGCATGTACTTTTTTGAGTCAGAAGTCACACAGCATCATATGTCAATTGCCATTGGTTCCTACCGTGAATCGAACCCGTCTTGAAGGATCTCAACGTATTGTACCTCTGATTAATTGTTTTCACTTGGTTTACTGTGCACATGATAGATTTTTTGGTGTTTTGTTTACCTGCTGGTTTTCGACGCTGTAGGTCTATTGATTAAGTTGACCTGTAACTTAAAGTCTGATTGAAGTTGTGCCATCTTATTACGATGATTTTTTTCGTTTTTTTTTATCTTTTTGTTTATGAATCGTGAGCTGCTCCATTTGGGTCCGATAGACTTAGGTAACCTTATGGTCTTTCACCGCTTTTCCCTGCGCTTTTGCGTCATGGATATAAATTGAATTAGTCTGCACTTATTGTCGGTACCGCTAGGCCAGATAATGTACTAAACAAATTGCTTTGGGTTATTGCCTGGCTGCCAATTTGAAAAGCAGGACTTCGTAAGTTCCTTTCGTCAACTCCAACTTTGCAGTTATTTCATGCTGCCATCTAACTATGCCTTTACTATTTGTGCAAAATAATCAAATATCAGTTTCTTATTATAATCATGCGTGGCCCATATTAGCAAACAACAGATTACTTTGTTTCCTTATATATGCTTCCCATTATGCATCGAGCATCAAGAGAGGTATACTTGCTCTGTTGCTTCTGAATGACAATACCAGAGCGAGGTAATGCACTCTGCTAGCTTTTGATCCGAACTGCGCAACAACCTGGGGTGGTAAAACAATAGAATTTCGGCTCCTGGATTGTTTGCACTCGATCCGGAGTGGATATCCACTCGAAAATCAACGAGGCATTTGTTGCACTGCTTGTACACAGGATATTGTCGGTAATAGTCGCTTTAAATTTGTAGGAATTGCAAGCATGCAAACCAATAAAGCTGTGACAATGATTGGAAAATCGATTGAAATGTTCTTAGAAAGTAATCCAAAGCACTTGAAGACTATCAATATTATCATCTTCGATAAACATTTGCTTCCTGCTTATCAGCGTTTAGCTTCAGAGCCTTTGCATCGGCCTGCTCCTGTCAGTGCTGGAGTATTTTCAGATGGAGGCAAATTTGTGCGACCTACGAGCACCGCATTCAGTGTCGCAAAATCGCAAACAAACAAAGCATCCAGAAGCAAGTCTTTGATTCTCAAGTTTTGCTCTCTGAAAAAGGAAACAAACGAAAAGGTAATCTATGGTAATATTGTGCATCGTGTCTTTGCGCAGGTAGGCAGGGTTAAAGAAACAGAATTGAAACCGATACTGCGGTCAACAACATTTTGCCATTTCGTTCATTCATTGACTTGCAGACCCATCCATAGCTTTTCATTCAAAGGTGGTAGAATCAGTGCTAGATTAAGGCTTTTGTGGCGTCAAAGCTTGTTTAAAGTGTGGCCTGTGCTTGAACTAACAAAATATAAGGACAGCAGTAAATACAACGAACAAAAGACTTTACTGATATTGAAAACAGTTTTTATTACTTGACGTTTTAAGATGTTACTCGTTCCATTGTTACTTTTGACTATGAGATGAGTAACATCTTGAAACGTCAAGCAATAAAAAGTGTTTTCAACTTTTCTGGCTGCATGTTTTTTATTGAAGCTAGTAGGAAGTTTCCAGCATTATGCTCCGAAGTTTGTTGATATACAATTATTTCTTGGCTTGATAAATGGAAATACAAGCTAAAAAAAATGCTTAATGTACCTGCGTGGTAATTAAGTGCCTATAATTGCCCCTAAAACTAAGTTCTAACTTTTCTTGATTTTATCGCTGCAAATTCATCGGTAGCTGAGCTAAAATCAGTTTCACGCAACATATCCCTTTTGTAACTTGTATTTGGTTGCATATTTATTCTCTTATCACGAGAAAGCGCTATAACGAGCTCGCTTAGGATTTACCCAATTTATCTGCGTGCCGCTACAAGGTGGGGGAACTCCGCTAAGTGCCTTTTCCAACGGCTCAACAAGTAAACTTGCCGGCTTGTTCTCTACACTGTCCCTTTAATGCTGAGCGGCAGGGAAGCTGCGACAACAATTTTTAAAATCATTGATTTTAGAACTGACATCCATCTACTATTGCGACAATCGACCAATCAAAGACTGAAGCATGTTAAACCAATCGTAGTATATCAACTAATCCAGTGGCATAACCGAACATCTAGCACAAATTACTTAATATTATTATTCGTTAATTGTGACACTTAGGCTTATAAAGTCTGCAGTAACTTTACTAAAACATCGGGAAAGAGAAAAGAATGTGTTGAAAAAAAAAATTGACCCACAATGAATTTTTACTTTTTGCCCCAATAGGTTTGGAACCTCTCATTGCATCAGCTTGGACTTTACAGTTTGTGCACTTTCTACTGTATAAAATTTACAGGGTAGAAAAATTTTGACTTTATTAACTTTTGATTGCCGTAATAACTAGCAATAACAGTCAAAATGAGAAAAGTGGGACGGCCGTTTTACCGCGACGTAATACACCACAGCAACCCAGGCATAATGCGAATTACGCACATGCAAACTTTTCAGTCTTAGTCTTGCGTTGCAATAGTTCAGTTTTAAATGAGGATATTGAAGAGTCGCTACTCCAGTTTCACTACATCAGAAACACTAAAACAGTTTCACTAAAACGCTATTTTAATTTGTGTACTGCCTTGCATACACTGCTGTTAATGACAGCTGAATCTATGTTGTCGAAACGTGCGGTTTTGAGGTTTATTGCGGCTATATTTTCCCTCCTTAAGCTATTTTCGTCCCATATTTATTTTATTCTGAAATATTCTTATGCTTTCCGTATCAGCAATTTAAATATTTTCTTGACAAAAGTGGCTTGTATATTTTCGTGGCTTCAAGGCACGTGCCAATAGTTTGCCTAATGATTAATCTGGGATTAGGTAAAATCCATCCAGTTGGGTCTCTTTCCCAACGGAACAATGGGTAAACTTACAGGCTTGCTCTCCACGCTGTCCTTGCATCACCAAACTTCAAGCACAGATGCTGAGAATACCAATTTATTGATCTTTAGTTTGACTCGATTCGTAATCGCACTCTCATTGTACTGCTACAGAGACAGACGTTCTTGGTAAGCTATTGCATATTGTTTTGTATGAACCCATTCATATACCGGTACAGTAAGTATATCAGCAAATTTGAAACAAAATTTTATTTGGTGCTCCCCATTTGCTACCAGAGTGCAATTATTTTTTTTATTTTTTATTTTAAATTTCATTCTTTCTTTGTTCAGGTGTAGCAGCCATGCAATTTTTTTTTTTATTATCTTTGGCTTCATGATCATATTGCAGTGCGTGCTATAACGTATATCGTTTTGCTGCTTCTGCCTATTTCTTGACCATTGCCGTTACTACGTGTTGTTGTTGTGTGTTTTTGTGGTCTTGGAAATAAAAAAAAAAAAAAAAAGAATTTTATTTCAGGCCTATCAAGCAATTAATTGGAGGCTTGAAGGCAAATTTGATACAAGGTCAATTGAAAACATTGCCTCTGATGTCAAAATGGAAGATTTTTTGGACTCTTTAAGGAGAGATACTGCAGCGAAATTTGAAGTCTGCAACGATGACGAGTAAGACTAGTCCTATTTGTTGATTCTGTTTGTTAACTAGTAAGCATTTACAAGGTTGATTGAATCGATGCAGTTTTGGCGGCTATCCATAAGTTGTAAATAGCTTAAATATGGTTTTCACTTGATACTTATATATTTTTTTCGTGCTGGAAGCTAAACTATTTGTACGCAATGAACTTACATAGCCTTGAGGAGGGAAATTAAAGAATTTTAATTAATGAAACAACTTGAATCTAACCCACTAAGATCTTAGGCTGAAACATTACGATGACCTAGGGCAATGGGGTAATTCAGCATTGTTAAATGAGTAATGTAAGTAAAAAAAAACTTCTTCGACAAACGTTCTGCGCGGTTGCTAGAACTACCTCTAAAACTTTCGTAGCGCATCACTATCACAATGCTTTCTGTGATTACTGATTTCATATTTTAATACTATTAGGTCAGACCTATAGGGTCTTGTTTCGTAAACAATTCACAAAGTCGTGAGTTTAGTCTCCAGTTAGAAACAGGCGTGTGGAGAGCATTTTGCTTCTTGGCTGCAGTAGCAAACTATTTTGGTCTAAAAAATTATTAAGATGCCTCCGAAGAAGCCAAGAAGCTTTTCTTATTTTTGGTTTTACAAGTGTTAGTGAAAGTTCTATAAAAAGTCGCAAAGTGCGATTTGTTTTGACTCAGGAAGGTATGAAACCATGTAAATTGAACCAAGATTTTGAGTTTTGCCATGGCGAATTAGTAGGAAAGCCAATCGACTATTTTGGGCGAAAATCTGAGCACTGCCGTCTTGATTCTGAGGAAATGTGGGCAAAATCAAACAAATCAGCATTGGAGGCGTTATACCATATAATTGGTCAGGCAAAAAAGCCTCACACAATTGGCGATGAGTTAATGAAGCTATGTCTCTTTAAAGCAACTACTCGACCTGGTACTGGGGAAGGAAAAGCTGATATTAACTGTGGTTGCAATAAAAAAAAGTCTTAAGGCCTATTGTTTTGTTTATTTTTGATTGCGAGCTATGACAGAGGCCGTTTTTCGACAAAGGGGTAATTCCCATGCATCAAATATTTGCAGGGGTAGCAACATAAAAAAGGTTAAAAACCACTGCCCTAGCGGCTAATGTTGTGTCTGCGGTAAAGACTCACCGCATCTACTGGGCTGGTGACACGTCACTGGTAGGTGCGGGCGTGGGTTTGAATCCCACGCGTAATTAGATTTTTCAGATTGCGTTTGCTTTTGCCTGAGATCTTAGTGGACTAGAATCAATTCATTATTTAATTCAATTCATTATTTAATTTTTTTTATATTGCTTTGTAAACTTGAATCACTCTCTTTGCGTAATGGTTAAACCGGGTACTGGATAGACTTCGGTAAAAGTCTTCATTGCTTAAACTCATTAGTTCGGAAATTATAAAGTTTTGAGATAAGTACTATAAATCTCACCAACTTCAGGTCAGGTCTAGTATGGAGCAGTAGCATTGTCAAGGTCTTATAAAGTTACAATGTGCAATTATTACACTTCAGGGAGACTAATAGGACTTTGCGTAAACAGTGAATTGGAAAAAGAGAAGAAAGTTGTCAACACCTTATCGATGTCTCTCGCAGTTATTGACCACGTGGCAAACTTTTATTCACTGTAATATGTGTGAAATATCTCAAAGTCCAACTGCAGCAATGCTAATCAAAATCTTCACTGCTTGTTTGCAGAAATGGCGTAAGTGTCAACGTATCAGGACTTCGGGATGACGTCATTGATGCGAGCAAAAAAATCAAACAGTTCTTGCTTCCAGAGACTGACACGACCTTGGGCTCGAACGTGTAAATATTTGCTTCAATTTTGCTTTTTGTGGCTAATTTTGAATTTACATATCATTATAGGCCACAGCCTTGTTAATTATGTGTCAAATTTTGTTCTAATTTACTCTAGAATTGGTTGTGTTTGGTTCCTTATGTTTCCATTATAGCAGCTTGGAAATGTCGGTATGCATCTAAAGATTTGCATAACCTTGGTAATAATTTGCTTTGAGCTTTCTTATTATTTTTTTTTTAATAAACTGCAAATCTAGTTGTTTTTATATCACGTTGTTCGTGGTGATTTTAATTGTAGGCTACTGATTGAAGTCCTTAAGTTATGATAATTCCTCTTTTGTTACATACTGATCTTTGAAAGTTTGATGCTTTTTTGATCGTGATTAAATTATACCTAATGCCCTGTAACTTTGAGATGTATCATTGATGCATGTAAGGTGCGGTTAAACAAACACGGTTTGTTTATTTTCTGTTTAGCGTTTTTGTCAGCCGATTGTTAACGGAGGCGTGTAGTCGTGGGAATTGTCATTTGAGTATCGGAAGGCAGAGAAATGAAACGTCTCTGAGGCGATCGGCTGGTACAATTCCGAGTGGATTCAAACTAATTAATGACTTGACACATGGTATTCACAGCATTCCGGCTTGGCGTTCATTTTTAAAGGGATAATGTGGGGAACAAACCGGCAAGTGAGCGAAATGCTCGTTGGGAAGGCACTTAATCGAATTGAACTCCCTCTGCGCTCTTACAAAGTTCCAGTTCTCACACGATGATTTAACCTTGTGGAAGTAGCGATTTTGCTGCTCCGTTTTGCGCATACGAACGAACGCACTCTGATCAATAGGGTGCAAATGAATCTTTTGTTACCGGTACTTAACTATGCTACTGTTTTTTCCAGGCATGAGCGCTTTTTTTAAATATTTTGTGATTTCTTGTTTTTTTTTTGTGTTAAGTCCAGTGTTGTAGTCGAGACCACATGCTTCGAGACCGAGACCAAGACCGAGACCGGATAATTTTTTCGAGACCAAGACCGGGTGTTTTTCGAGACCCATGGTTCGAGACCGAGACCAGCAAGAATCGAGACCGAGACCAAGACCGAGACCGGCAATTATTCGGCTTACTAAAACAGATCTAAAACACCAACAATAAACTGTATAGCAAATTTTTATTTTTCTAAAAATTGCAAATTACACTTCAAATAAACAAGCATCTCCAACATGTCCGACGAGAGCCTTGCTCGGTGTGGCCGCATCATTAACCCACCCGCACTAAAAATTCGCTCAACGGGAGCTGATGAAGCGGGTACACAAAATGCATGGTTAGCAAGTTTTAACAACGCAGGAAATTCATTGCTCTTTTGCCAAAAGTCAAAGATGTTTGAAGGCCCTGCAGTCATGGTTGCCACTTCGCTCAAATGCTTCGTGAGTTGTGATCTTGGGTTCGCAGTTTGATTTACGGTCTCTGCAGTTCAATTTCTATTCTGTAACCCGAGGTCTATTCTACCTAGCTACCGCGTAAGCCATTGACTATATGCAGCTAACAAATGTTCACGTTTGCACTATAAATTGTCTAGAAGTAGAATGCCTACCTTCCGTCAGAAAAGAAAGCATCGGAAGTTTGTCATTACATTATTTTGTAACCTAAAATAAATCGTTCCTGCTATTAATTAGTTTCGCTGTATACGAAATCAAATTAATGTGGCGTGAGCGTGGGATTTAAAAATTCTGTTTTGAACTGTTGAGTTATGTCGAGTGAGCGTGCTGGGATTTAGAGCATTCTGTATTGAGCTATGAGTTGCGAGCGTGAGATTTAAAAATTTTGTTTTGAATTTTTGAGTTGTGTCGTGGTAGCGTGCTGGGATTTAGAGCATTCTGTATTGAGCTATGAGTTGTGCGCGTGGGATTTCGAGAATTTAGCTTAAGTCGCGACACGAAACAACTTTCGCACCTCACAATCACGAGTTAAACCAGAGTCTATTGCGTCCGAGAGGGGCAACAATAGTACATGTTTTAAAAAACAGCCAAAAGGTTTGCATGGTGTATCAAAAAACAAGCCGGTCTCGAGACCAGTTTTGACCGTACGAGACCAAGACCACAACACCTCGAGACCAAGACCACGAAAATATGTTCGAGACCAAGACCAAGACCGCTAAAAATCGGTCTCGAGACCGGTCTCGAGACCGAGACCGGTCTTGAGACCTTCATCACTGGTGTTAACCAAAGGATTGTTTAACACAAACCTGACGTTATAAGTTCGCCGGTTCGGTTTACATATACGTCAAGTGCGATGTAGTTGCGTTCGACTCTTATTGTTAGAGCTGTAAAGCTATTACTAATTTTAACTTTTTGAGGTGTTTATTTTTTGTACGTATTCTATTTGAATAAGAACAAGTTTTTAAAGTAATTGAGTTACTGTAAAACGGAAATTTATCAATTGGCGGTGGTTAATTGTTACGCACTACAGTTTGCTGCACTAACAGTCAGTAAGTATTTTTCTTTCGAGATTTGAAATTTGTGTGTCTAATTTTGTTGTTTATTGTTTTTCTTTACATGTAGAAAACGGCGTTTATGCTGTACGGATAAACGATTGTGGATTACCGTATCAAAAATTGTCACCCCAAACTGCGAGGCAAAAAGCGTAGACGTTGTCTGCTGATTATGTGGCAGCTAGGGTTAGGATCCCGGGATTTTTACCAATTCCGAACCCGGGATTTTTAGAGGTGGAATCCCGGGATTGCAGCCCTGTACGATTACCATTATGTTAGGGTTAATTTCATATATTTTCTTTAAAACCAGGGCCGCCAAGAGAAATTTCGGGCCTCGGGGCAAACATTTCGTTTGGGCTTCTTGGTCAGTGATGTCCCATAATTAAGTGATGAGCAAAAAAAAATAGATCATAACGTCCGCAGATGTTCGAATTTCGGCCCGAAAGCAAAAAAACATCATCGCGTCCGCAAACTGTAGTTTGAGCTGATGAATTTTGCATTCTAAACTTGACAATTCTGAACTCCAAGCCCCCTTTGTCCCGGGCAGTGACTCCTTCTGCTCCCCCCTCTCGGCGTATAAAACTCGTGTTGTCAAGCGAAATGCTTATTGTGATGAGTGCGGGCATCAGCGCTAATTATTATTAGCTCTATATCATTTGTAAATCAAAACAATGTTCAAATAAATTTCTTTTATTGCTAAAGTTATAATAAACTTGATTCCGCATACTAGTTGTTGATTAATTTTAATTTAATTTCTTCAAAGTTACTGAAATTAAATTGTAATGCCATCAAAATTTAAATTAAAAATTAAGGAATTTAAATTTGATTCCGCTCACCAGTTATTGACGAAATTAACACGTTCTGCTCGTTCTCATTTCACACGCACCATCTTCTGTGACGTAATTGCGTATTGTAGCTTACTTCGAGCTTGACCAAGCAAAAGTTTAAATGTTCTGCACATGCAGTATAGTCGCTGTAAGCAAGGTAAAGTGTTTTTTATGAGTGTCCACCGGTGGTACACGAGTTTTTTACTAAATACTGTCATTATTTCAGAAATTTAAAACAATTTTTGTTTCAAAATACTCCGTGTGACATGAATAGTGCTATGTTTTATGGACGAACAAGCCCTGAAACCGGAAATAATTCGAATCTGGCTATGTGCAATAAATGCTTCAACGAAAAACATTTTTAAAAACTTTTGCAACAAACTAGACCTTCAATATATATGCTTATTTTCAGTTTTTGTCGTGCTTATACTCCGCATGCGTTTTTTGAATACTCTTTCCTTTCTCAAAAACTGTTGTTTTTGGGCTGAAATAAGCTCACAAATTCATTCACTTACTGTTTCATAAAGCCACGGCCAAATTAAACGAAACTCGAAATTTTTCAACGTGAAATTTTTCAATCATTAAGCGGTGCACGAGAAACCACCTCTGATTTCAAACTTCTACACGCCGATCCTACAAAACGCATTGACTTAGAACTACATGTGCGTACCACCGGTGGTACGCAACGTGCGATATGAAATTTACGAGCGTACCACCGGTGGTACACGACGGGCTGAACGTGTTAAATTTAGTTTTCAAAAGTCAATAAATTTCAATTTAGTTTCATTAAAATTGATAAATTTGAATCTTAGTCTAAAAAAAAAATGAATGGATCCAATTCTCTGTCAGACTTTTGAAATTTTTAGCAGCCACGGACAAAGAATTCGGGATCAGTTTGCAGTAACAGCAGCACAAAAGCTATAGCCAAATCTTTTATTAATGCTGGTAGGTCGAGTTTTCATAAAGCTTACGTTGTTTTGTCGAAATGGCAAATTACAATTGTGTATTTTTTTTCTTGGTCAATAACGGGATTGCGTGATGACAATCCCGGGAAAATTCCGAGCCCAGGATTTCTAAATCAGTCCCGAAATCCCATCTCTAATGCAGCTAATCAAATCTTCCCAGCAATGATAATTGTTAGAGAAATACGCGATTACACCTGTCATAAAAATATTAAAAAGAGGCTATTCCACCCAACGTGTAGAAGAGTGTAAAACTGACGAAGAAGGAGGCCTGCGCATTTGTATGCGTAGCACACGAGAAGAGCGTCTGTCTTTTCTGAAGTAAAATTAAAGCTGCAATGGTAAGAGCAAAGTCAAAGTGACAGATCTTATCGGAAATTCAAAGTTTGTGACAAAATCGGTTACATCTATGCGTCTTTTCATTGGAAAATCTTTTTCTTATTAACACCTGTAAGCGGCCTTAATCAAAGCGTTAAAGCGGGCTTTGAAGTTCGAGGTTGCGTGCATTGCTGTAATTGACCTACATTTCAGCCAAGCGCTGTTAACACTGGTCAAAACGGTGAAGTAAGGTTTCAGTTACCTGAATGTTACTAGCACGATAAAACAAGTGTAGCAAACTCTTAAATATCAACTTTGCATTGCGTAAAGCGCGCGTTCTAAAGCTGAAACGTACATAGTGATGTATTATCATGCGAATGAAGTGTATCATAAAGAGGAAATCTCTTAAGAACTCTTCATAGCCACATCTAGACAAAGTCATATTATAGACTAGTGTGTCTCTATTTGCTTAAAACATAAATTGCTGATTTCGTGAAAGGTCTTGAAATGTCAGTAACATAGGCCGATGTTGAGAAAAGCCGATACATCGGCAACATCGGTAAAAACCGACATCGGCACATCACTAGTTAATAGTCATAATCTCAAAAAGTGATAATCATGCATAAGCAAGCTAAACAGTCATTTCTCAACTCAGATAATTGTTTTCCTATTTTGGTGAAATTGACATAACCTCAATATTTTCGATTTTTTGAAATCTCAGTCACCATGAAAAAATGTTATTTCGACAAATTTTGCGAAATTGGCATAACGTTAACGTTTTGGGTTTTTTGAAATTTTGCAAGTCAATATGATTGTTTGAAATTTTGCAATAGGCTTGATAAACATTCAAATATTTGCGTCCTTACCCAACAAAACCATATGCGAACTAGAAACACTTTCAACAACATAACAAAGTTTTTTCAAAAGACCTGAAACTATGTCTAGCAATCAAAGTACTATCTCTCCATATTTTTTAAAACTTTAATACCGCGTCTAACGTTATGTTTTTTAAAGTCTTTGTATGATTTGATCTAGTAACCAACCCACTCTCACTGCTTGAAAAAATGCTTTGAAGCAGCCTTTTCTGTTGAAGCTTGATCTAGGTCAGGGATGATCAAACTTTTTCGGTCTGGGTCCCAAAATCAGCTAAAATCAATGGCCAAATTTTTCCGCGTGCCAGCCAACAGTTCGTGTTTTCCCTTGAAAATATCGGTAAAGAGCAAAAAAAGGTCTTCAGGTCCGCAAATGTTCTACAAAAAAAAAAATTTATAGGGCCATATGTTGGTCAGTGAGATTTCTGCTGCTGCTTTTCCGTTGACTCGTTTCCGTGGCTTGGTACGCGTGCCAGAGAAACGAGCTCGCGTGCCAAATGCAGCACGCGTGCCAGGGGTTGCCCATACCTAATCTAGGTTGTCCGACGTTCAATAGTCTACTGTGATGGCAAAAATTTGAAAAAATTACCAACAAGAGTGGCGGGGTACATCTTCGCAGTTTAGCGCCTGAACAAAACAGAAATGTCGCAGCAGTGGTGAGCTGTTGGCGACTCTGTGTTTGATTTGATCGGCGCGGGAATCGAACCCTAGAGCTTCCGCACCAAGAGCGATGATGTGCTTAACAAATGAGCTAAGGTCATCTGAAATAATGTAGCTATTTACTGTATTATCACTGATTCCTTCAACAGAAATTTATCGGGTTATGTTTTGTACACATCCAGGAAAACTTCAGCTCTTTTTACCATATGACACTGCAATAGCACATGTTATTTATGCGATACAACAGAGAAAACGATTGAGAAGGTAATTTTAGCACCGCTTTGTAATTCATATGCAAACTTACGAAGGCAATCAAACATGTGGATTGACAAACGTTATTGTTCAATAATCTTGGTTCGACAAAAGCTAATAACAGCGCCGAAAGTTCTTAAACATTGACAGATTTTAACACCGATTACATAACATCGGAAACATCAGACTACTGGAAACACAAAAAGTTTCTGACGTGGCCCCAAATCGCACAGCCCCCGAAAAATTTGTTGATTCACAAAAATATAGCAAAAAAAAGCGTAATAAAGGCCGAAATTAAGAAAAAGCACACTATAATCAAATAGTATAATACGAAACAGAAAGTCTGTATGTACAAAAGGCCGGATATATCGCAAAAGACCAATGTTTTGATTAGAGAAAAAAGGAGAAGTAGGCCTACTCGATGTTCAAGTGTAAGTTAGTATGTAAAGAGGGTAGACACTGGCATCTCGAAAAACAACAAAAATGCCAGGGCTGGACGGATTATCAACAACACTGTCGTACAAATCACCAGTTGCACCGCCTGGTCGCTGTGGGGGATCAATGTAATTCTGGTTTCCTTTTACGAATTCCCCTGTGATCACATCAGCCAAAAACATCTTTCTGTGGCCGTTAGGACTTGGTTGCGCATAGTTGTGAGAATAATTTGCACCTACAGCAAAATACACTCCTCTGCCATACATAGTCGCTGCAAATAAAAAACATAGGTAAAACCTTGCAACGTTTCAGACTTTCAGAGCTGCTGGTATTGCAATCAAGAGTAAGTCTTTTATAGTTGAAAGACCACGAAACATTCAAAGCGTTTGATCTAACTGATAATGTAGGATAGTAATTCTTAATTTTTTTAGGTGCTCGTACCCACTGGCGGCTCGTGTAAAGGAGCTGCGAAACTGCACCGCCAGCATAAAAAGCTAGTGGTGATTTTTTTAATCAAGCACAATTTATAAAATTATTCAAAACTACTCAATTTCATCTTTTTCGTATGGAAGAGTTTATCCCTAATCCCATTTACAACTCCTACGTTTCGAGCTCAAATAACAGAGACTCGGTGAGCGGTAATTTTTTTGCAATATAAGCTTGTGATTATAGACATTTGGCAACACTGTTGGTGTTGCAGGGACGTAATTGATTCGAACAGGACCAATTGGTGTTGTCTGTAAGAAAACAAACAACGCATTTTGAATTGGTGCTAAAAAGCAGAAGCCTATCACAAAAATTGTCATTAAGAATGCCAATACTAGAAATAGTTTCCGCATAGAATAGTCAAGCGCGTGTTCTACTTGTTATTTATTTGAACTGTGCATTTTGCAAAAATTTAGAGGAAAAGGCAGTGATGGGCACGACAAACCTTTCAGCACTAAAACGATAACGATAATCGATAAGAATTTCAAATAAGCCCTGAGCGATACCGATATTCGATAAATCTCCATTTCTTAAAGCGATATCGGTAATCGATGAATTATCGCCGATAAATTTTTCCGATAAATGTTGCGGTAAATTTTCAATGTGTTTGACGAGTTTGCTTTTGTAACTCAAATTGCAAAAATGTTTTTATAGATTCTACAAGAAAAAAGAGCAGTTCACGGACTCTGCCATGGCATTAAACAAAGCAAAGAGAGATTTTTAAAAATTGCAACAAGTTTTTGTGGATACCGCGTATTTTTTCCATAGCGCCAACTCACTAACTTTGAAGTTTGAACACTGTGTGCATAAAGAATCGTTAATCGCGATAATTTATCGGCGATAGCAAAATATATTACCAAAGCAATATCGGTAATCGATAAATTGAAACTAGTTTGAGCGATAACGATAATCGGTAACAAATTATCGCCGACAACTATCACCGGTAAATTATCTCGATAAATGACCAGCTCTGGAAGAGGGTGCATAATCCTTATCAGCTTCTGCATTGAAATAGAGTGGTACTGCGAACCTTTTTTACATGCATGCAGCACCAAGAGTCGATTTTCTGCTGATTTTCTATTTTTGGTGTTTATGGTAGGGATGTGCCGAGTCGAGTCCGAGTACTCTGCCGAGTAATAAGGCATTACTCGGCCGAGTCCGAGTATTAAACCATTATCATTTTGACCTTTTTTTTGCTTTTTATACGAATTTGGGTCGAAATTAGGACTTCTACGGAAGTCATGACCTTTTTTTGCTCTTCACCTAATTTTGAGTTCATATTTTAACGTCGTAGATACTCGGATTCGGACTCGGCCGAGTAATGTCGTGAATACTCGTTACTCGGCGAGTCCGAGTAAATTTCCTCGAGGCACATCTATAGTTTATGGTGCTTAAAAATACTAGGCAAATATCGCAATGTTTCTTGCCTATTTTTAAAAGAATGATAAGGCTAAAGGACCTAAAATCCAGGAGATATAGTCACAAGAGCAAGCAGCGTCAAAGCTTGGCAATTTCTAGTGCATTCAAATCTGGGTTACTTGAAATAAAAAAAACATTTACATTTGCTTTGTCGGCGATAAATAGTTAGGGTATGCTGGAGTATTCATGTAGAACCTTCTAGTCATACTAGTCATACTCTAAGCTAGAGGTTTTTGAGCTCAGAGCGCAGTAAAATCATAATTGTAATTCAGTTGCCTCTGAAGCATATCCCTCTAGGGGTGTAAGTTTAAATGCGAAACCAAATATACCCCACATCCAATAACAATAGTAGTCCTGTGGTTACATTACGAATAATAGAGAAGTAGGCCCACGTTTTAAACAATATGAGCAATTATATCATTTTGGGGGTTGGCCAGGTACGCGACGGGCGGCAAGCGACACGCGATTTTGATGCAAGTGATTGCATCACTGTCGATAAGCAGTAAAATAAGCTAAAAAAGGTGGTGGAAAAAGTTGCTTGTCGGTACACAAAAGGGGGCGACGCAAAACGCGATTATAATGCAATTTTTTGTCAGCTAACAATGTTGCATTTTGATGTGGATTTGCAGCTCCCCCGAAAATATCCTCCACCAACCGCCACTGCTCTTACCCTTTAAGCCTTTAACCTCGTACCCCTTGTCCACAATAAATGACACATTGAGATAGATTCTCCACAATAACCACAAAAATCAAGGTTTTATTGAGAAAGAAAACTTGAAGTTGCTTATAATTTTAGAAGCCTTGTAGCCCACCCTGCTTTGGTGATTCCTACCCCCAGGGTAAACACATACAGCTACTTAAACTGCGTACTCTCGAAAGAAGTTATCTTAGAATGGTTAGACTGCAAGGTTAAAACGTTTGAAAATTATGACCAAACAATTACCATTTCTTCCAGCATAATTTCGGTCAAATCCTCCTTGGTAAATCTTTTCACATACATCACTGGTGGTTCCATGAAACAATTCCCGTGTCACCGGAAGACCCTTCTTGCTTTTCGACATTCTCTCTGTAACTTCTTTCTTTAGAGCAACAAATTGGGTGTACTGTCTTTTGTTTTCAACTCTTTCAAGCTGCAAAATCATTTACAACATAATAAAAAATGTCACTAGATTTGCACCACAACTTTGGTCCAGAACATACTAAGGAGAAAGAGCTTTTAACCTTACAAGACAAAACCTTGATGTCAGAACCCATTATTGCAACTACGATTTCGAATCTTTAAAATCAATAGCATTCTAAGAAGAAAAAGCCTTTTCTTTTCGTTTCCTAAGGTTTATTTCAGGTTTCTACAAGCTTACTTCGGGGACCTAATTTAATAATTATTTTCCTTATAAAAACTTCAGCAGCCTGCAGCAGGCCTAATAGTATTTTTAAGACCGAAACTTTACCGACTTACAACTGTCATTTAATTCCGGTTTCTTTTGGGAAACAAATCATGATATGAGTTAAAAGTTTTATAACTTCAGTAGTCAGAGATGAACATTTATATATTTATCGGCGATAGTTATCGGCGATAACTTTTTATCGATTATCGTAATCGCCCAAAATAATTTTGATTTATCGATTACCGTTATCGCTTTTGTTATATTTTTTGTTATCGCCGACAAATTATCGTGATAAACGATTTTTTATGCACGCAGTGTTTAAACTTCAAGGTTAGTGAGTTGGCGCTATGGAAAAAACACACGGTGTCCATTAAGACTTAATGTAAGTTTTAAAAATTATTTCTTTGTTTGGCTTCATTTCACGGCAGAGGCTTAATTTCACTACTTTCCTTTAAAAATCTAAAAAAAACATTTTTGCAATCGACTTATCTTTGTCAAACACATTAAAAATTTACCGCAACATTTATCGGAAAAGTTTATCGGCGATAATTTATCGATTATCAGTATCGCTTTAAGAAATTGAGATTTATCGATTATCGGTATCGCCCAGGGCTTTTTTGAAGTTATCGATTATCGTTATCGCTTTAGTACAGAAAGGTTTATCGTGCCTATCACTGTCAGTAGTCTAAATCAGGGTTGCTTAATCTGGAGTCCATGACCCCGCAAGGGTTTCTCAAAAATGCTTCACAGGGTTTGTCATCCCCCCTCCCCCACAACACACGTTAAAAATATGTGCACTTGCAGGCTGCTACAATAAACTTTCATTATTGGCCGATAAATGTTTCTTGTACAGATTTACAGCGTTATTGCATCAGGCTGCTCATTGTGACGTCAAGCACAATGATTTGCCTAAAAAACAATGATCAAGCATGGCGTGATGATGTTTTGGCTGAGTTTTGACAGTTAGGTGGTGGAAGTTGTCCTTTTCTTTAGGAAGTTAAAAGCGTTATATGACTAAGATTAATAGCTTAGATGGCCGAGTAGTGAGAACGTCCGCCTCGGGAGCTGTAGACTTGGGTTTGATTCCGACTCGGGTCACTCCCATGACTTTGAAATTGGTATTTACAGCTTCCCTGCTTGATGTTCAGCATTAAAGGCTCAGTGTGGAGAACAAGCCAGCAAATTTACTTGTTGTGCCGTTGGAAAAGGCGCTCAGCGGGATTCCCCCATCGTGGTGTGGCAGACAGTTGGCTGGCAACTCCTAAGCGAGCTCGTGTAACGCATTGATCGCTTTCTCGTGATGGGAGGATAAATATGCAACAAAATACAAAAAAATACTTTAGGAAGTTAGAAGCGTTATATGACTAAGGTGAATGACAAAGATTGTGAGCCATTATTTAGTTAATATTGATCAATATAATTGCCGTTTGGTTCGAGAAGGCGAAAGTGCTCGTCGAAAGAAGATTTTTACCCGTCCAGCAAATTCAATTTAGCGCACAATCACTAGTGTGAACGCGGAATTAGACCGACAATCAACGTGTCTTTTTGAATACTACATTAATAACAAGTTAATTAGTTACAAACCGTTACCTTGTTCAGTGGCGTACGCACCGCGGAGAGGGGGTCAACCCCCCATTGACGATAGGAAAAGAAATGAAAACCGCTTTTTTGGAACGATATGCCTTTTTTCATGAAGAGATTGTCGAAATTACTATGATGTTTTTTTGTGCTATCGAACTTGCTTAATGCTTATATAATCTTGGAAAACTTTCATTGTGATGCAATAATACTGAGTCAAACTTTTCTGGTGCGTTGCGCTTGACGTTGACTATTGCAGAAAAAGTGAAACCATTCTTTTATTACAATGCCATGCAGCAATCCCGATATTCCAACCTTTCTCACGTGTTTTGCTTGAACTGCACTTTTGTCATTAATGCTGCTGTGAAGCAATTGGTAAGTAGGAATTTCCTTAAATACGGTGTATCTGCAGTAGCTATGGCCGCACACAAAATTTTTTTAAAAATCAAATCTTCTCTGTACTCCTTTCATTAAACTCGCTGTAGATAGTACCAGAGCGCGTAAGTGAGTGGCGGGGCCCGACCCCGCGGCTTAGCGCCTGGGCAAAGCAGTTCCGAAGAAACGTCGCAGCGGTGGCAAGCCGTTGGCCACACTGGGTCCGATTTGATCGGCTAGGGAATTAAACCTCAGACCTTCCGCATCGATTACGACATCTTTAACACTGCGCTATAACCAGCCGGTTTGATGAAAAATTATTAAAATATAAAAATCCATATTGACACTGCCCTGAGTGCTAAAAATAAAATAAAAATACTGCCAAAGAAGACCAAACCAACAAAAGATTTAAAGAGGCCCATGGGCGGACCGGGGGGGGGGGAGGCAAAATTGTTTTTATGCACCGTAACTGTCTCAGGAGCTGGAGTGCTCCGTTTCCCAGACACCCCAATTATGTGTTTGAGATTATCTTAGGGTATCGACGCTGTGATTTGTGTGAAAAATGCGTAGATAATATCGACGCTGTTCTTGACTTTAATCGCATGATTAGAGATTAGTCTCGTGCGTAATTTATTGTAGTTTAAAAATGTTCCGGTATGGAGAGCATTTTTTTCTCATGCTTCACTGTCTTCACTTTTCAAGACAGGTGAAACTGCCCCTTTCATAGTGAGTGCATGTTAAATGTTTATATCAAGGGTTATATGCGTTGCTTATATCAATGTTGGTTCGTGAAAAAAGATTTTTTGTAGGGAAGCAATTACCTGTTTTACCTCCCAGGTTACACTCTGTTTGTGACGTTGCGAAAGCTAGCCAACTTTAGTCATGGCCTTCCTATGGCCCAAAAATGAGGTCGACTAAAATTTTTTCAGTAAATTTTCAACCGCGGCTTGACAGCTTGAGTTTTTAGAAACCTTTTCTCTCCTTAAATGAAGCGAAAAGAATCAAGAAAAAGTGTGAATGAAATATCTGGATTGTTTTCTTTGTTATGGCATTATATAACTTAATCATGGTTAGCTGCAATTGTGCAATAATTTAGACTAGAAACATTACAATCCGATGCACTTCAATACCTCCGAACTACTGTAATTGTAGCATCTTTACGTCATCACAATGTGATGTCACTGAAACCCCGCCCATTAAAAAATCCTGCTTACGCCACTGACCTTGTTCACATGTTCGATTTTAGTGGGCTTTAAACCCACGGTTCAAGTTTTTGCGTCATAATCATTTTTTTTAGTCTTAGTTTAAAAAAGTGATTATGACATCAAGAAGTCGATTATGATGCTGAAACTGAACCAAGAACAGTGAGCCTAAAGCTCACTAAAATTGGACATGTGGATAAAAACTGCTAAAAGGTCGATTGGCCTCGGTAAGTTAGAATGTTTGGGGGTCTGCAGCCTTAACAAGTCAAAAAAACGCTACTCTTGCATCTAAATACTAGTACAGGGGTGAGCAAACTTTTCACACGAAGGACTGCATTGGAAAAAAATTTGAAGCTGAGGGCCGCACGAATTGGAAGAGCAAAAAAAAAGGTTATCATGTCCGCACATGTCCTATATTCCACTCTATATCACTAAGGAGCAAAAGTTAAGATCTTCGGCTTGTTTTGTAGCGGGAGTCGAACGCGACCATTTGTGCTTCTGATAATTCGTTGCGGTTAGAGCGTGTTGTTTGCCTTTGATAGTCTTGTGAAGTGGAAATACGACGTAATTGCGCTGATTGTTCATTGATTTGCTAAGCGCTTTGGCAAATTTGTTTCCTCGTTACCTTATTAGGAAATTGTCTGTCCTTTCATATATTCGCAGCTGGGATTAGAGTCCAGTCCACGCCTTGGAGTTTGCATTGGATGTTTCATTTAATTTGACCGGGCCCGTGTTTTTGTTTCCTTGAGTTGCTTATGATTTAAATCCGTTAAAATTAAGAATCAATACTAGTACGGTGGGTGAATTCTATTGTTGGCTAAGAAGGCGAAGAACAACTTAGCTTAGTTAATCTCAGAGTAGTTTTTCCTACGTTGAAATGGTGACCCCGATGTGATTTAAAAAAAAATCGACGTGACCTTATCAAACTTTTCGATCTATTTCCGGTCATTTGTTCAAGTCAAGTGGAAGTGTTGCAGTTGATTCACAATCTGAAAAGGAATCATCGACGAACGACTCTGATAACTCTACTACGAATCAACCAGTCCACGCCAAGGAGTTTGCGTTGGATGTTTCATTTAATTTGACCGGGCCCGTGTTTTTGTTTCCTTGATTTGTTTATTATTTAAATCCGTTAAAGTTTAGAATCGATATATCTATTACGGTGGGTGAATTCTATTGTTGGCTAAGAAGGTGAAGAACAACTCAGCTAAGTTTATCTCAGTGTAGTTTTTACTACAGTTTCACGGTAAGAGTTCATATTCCTGTGAGTGCCCGCAAGTCGTAGTTTGTCCAGCCCTGCACTAGTCAGGGCTGCACACTCGATCAATTTTTAACCGAGTTCAAGTTCGAGAGCTATTTGCAAGTCCGAGTTCAAGTTCGAGTTCTAAGAATTTTATTTTTTGAGTTCAAGTTCGAGTTCGCAGCCCTGGACTTTATAGGTCGCAATGGCATGAACAAATAAACGACATGCAGCTTTTCTTTTGGTTAAATCATAACTTCAATTTACACGCATTGTGACTGCTTGAACAACAAACTATATTTCGTAGTGGTCTTTTATTTCTTTTCAACAATTTAAATATCTTTCTAATGAACTCGAATAGTTTTACGCGATTTCAAGTTCGAGTTCAGAAAAAATATTTTTTCGAGTTCGGTGAAAATGACCGAGTTCAGCGAGTTCAAGTTCGCAACCCTGGTACTAGTACAACAAATAATTACAAAAAGTAAGAACATTAACCAGAAGCGTTAGGAGAGAATAACTACATTTCAGCCTAAACATTACTCACCCAGCACTGTTACGACTGTTAGAATGCAACAAACCAATTCAGTTGCCTATTGTGGTTCTAAGGTAAACTGAGTTTCTACAACTTGCCTGGACAACATTACTAATTGGCAGACCGTTGGACTTGAACTGTTGCAAAATTTGATTGTATTCCTTTGGATGTTGCTGAGAAGACAATTTGACAAGCTGGCGAGGTTGTGAAGCGTCCCAAATTCGTGGAAAATCTGATAACGCGACAGGCTTAAACTCAACAACTGAACCTTCTTGGCTACCAGCCTACCTTCAGCCACAGGAACCACTCGTCTGATTTTATAGGTTTTCGCATCAAAAGTCTGCTCCATCTTTTTAAGGTTAACAAAGACATCTCTTTTCTGTCCTCCAATATTGAGTTTAAGATGATCAGAAGCAGTTCCATCTTCCTGTACGTAAACAACATGGATTGTCAATCTTATAACTATCCAGCTTCGGCAATTGGCAGAACCGCCGCGGCTATTAACTCGTAATGACAATAACATTTGAAACACATTAGTTGACTGCTTAATATGTGTATTACAGAGCTTCAATTTCGACTACTAGTAGCTTAATTTTGAATCAAAACTACTTAATATTTCAGTACATCAAAAGAGATGACAGTTTTTAAAAAGTGCAATAAGCTAGCAAAAAAAAACTGAGAAATAATATGCAGATACTAACTTTGTACATAGATTCCAGTGCATTATTTCCCATCAAAGTAAACTTTGACCATGTAGAACTCGAATCCTCGAACATCCAAGTGACGAACCCGTGAACAGTGACAGCTTCTTTATAACGCTGGATAAGTTCCATTCCATACTGCATGGCTTGACTCACTTTGTCTTTCAGTCCCCAAATTTGGAGTCGCTTTTCGCTAAAACTTAATGAAATTAAAGCAAATTCGCATCTCTGAGTTTAAGCGCCGAAGCAAGGGTCTCTGAAGAAATATTACAGAAGTGGCGAGCCGTTGGCGACATTTCGTCCGATGTGACCGGCCGAGGAATCTAACCCGAGATCTCCCGTACCGATAGCCATGTCATACAAGCATTACGCCAACCGGCTGGTTCCATACGGATCTAATTCTCTTAATTAAAGGTCAGGGGCGTATTATCCAGAGGTTCAAGGTGTTCAGCGCACACCCTGCGAAATCACAGGCACACACGTTAACTGCATTTAGCTAAAATATTGGTATTTTCTCGTCTTTAATCTTGGTAATATGAGCGCAATCTGAGTTCTTTTTTCTTCGATGAACGACAAATTGCTTTTTTTCTACGATGGCCCATGACGCAACATTCTCTTGTATCTTAGCGAACACAAGCGAGCCGGAGTGCCAGACCTTTTCCATCGTATTCTGAATAAAATTATCTAGTGTAGCGGAAAGTGACTTTTTCTCTTTCCACACAATTCAAATGCCAAAAATGTCCTATTCTAAAGTTGAACCCAGATGCAACGTTACAATACATGCTCAATCACGCCTCAGCAAATTGCTTTTTTCATCGCAGACGAATGATGCATGCAATGCAACATATTGTTCTCATTTGTGGCAGGTTCAACAGATATCGTAGAACACAAGCAAGCCAGACCTACCACTGTGTTCTATACCGTATTACCATATAGCGGAGCAGTGTTGCCAGTGGGGCGGTTTTTCCGCCCAATTGGGCTGGTTTCGATACGAAGTTGCGGGAAAATTTTAGAGTTTGTGGTTGCGGTTTCTTGGGCTACTTTTTGTTTAAAGCTGCGGGTTTTGGGGCATTGTAGTAACGGCACATATTTTCTGAACATGTTTCAATGCTGATATGCATATAATTGTTTGTTTATTTCCTCATTTATTTAAATGTCAAACGACGTATTTTCTCAAGTTTAGTTAGGTGGTCAAAGCTTCTTTACGTTTGTTTTATTTCACAGTATGTTAATGATTATGATAATGTGCCAAAACCAGTGGGCTACCTTTGGCAATCACTTGCCATCTACACTGCTTTTATACAATTTTTCATTTTACTTATCACACTGTCTATGTTAGTTTGCCACACAGTTTTAAGTTAGCTTGTCACACTGTTTGTATTTAGCTTGTCACACTGTTTGTACTTAGCTTGCCTCTTTACTTTCATTTATCTTGCCCCACTATTTATTAACCTATCGCACTGTTTTTATTTCACTTGCCACTTTTTTATTTATCTTACTGAACATTGGTATTTGTATCTATGCCAGGATTTTTCAACCTTTTCTTGCTCATGGCTCACTAAAATGAAAAAATATGACGGTGGCCCAACAACTATTATCAAAAAGCACGAAGTCAACATAATGACATATTGGAGACTGCTGATGTTGCTTTCTAATCAAGCTCTGTGACCCACTGAAAACAGTGCCGCGGCCCACTGCTAGGCCATGGCCCATAGGTTGAAAACCGCTGATCTATGCTGCACCACCTATTTTTGTTTTTGTTACCGTTTTAGTTGATGTGTTGTATTCCACAAAACAGTGAACGCATTAATGTTATGCATTCACAATGGATTAACATTGGTGGTTACAATTGGGCCAGTTTTGGGCTAGTTTTTGTCACTGATTGGGCTGGGTAAAAAATGATAATCTAGCAACTCTGGCGAAGAGTGACTTTTTCTCTTTTCACACGATTCAATTGCCAAAAATGTTTTATTTTACGATTGAACCCAGGTGCAACGTCACAATACGTGCTCAATCATGCTTTCATGCCATATCGCACGAAACCATGGTTGTAGCATGCGGTTGGGAGTAATATTGCTTGTGATTTTCAGAAGTGTGGCGGTCCATATATACATTTTAAAGTTGTAGGTCAAATTGAAGTTGTAGGTCTAATTAGTGGAATGGAAGCAAGTGTTGACAGTATAATCGAAAAGCCGTTTTGTAGCAGAAATACGACGAAAAATTGGAAATAGCAAAAGCTAAAAAGCCAACACCAAACTTAGATACAATAAGTAGCAAATTAGGCTGCTTGAAAAGGCGCTTGATGTTGGTTCGCGTAATCGCATTAAACTTTCGAGCACTTCCACACATTTGTTTAATAAATCCCTGCATGCGGCAGCAAATATTGTAGATGAGCACACCTTTAAAAAATGCTCACCGTACGCCACTGTTAAAGCTGTAGGTTTTTTTGACCCATTTAAACTTCCTTATATTCTGTTTTATAATTCTTAAAGTGCATGTGATGATTTTTGGTTTATCGTCAGTTTAGTATTAAATATGAAATTCAACGTTTCACAGCACAAACCTGGCGTCTTCATCAGGAATTAAGCAAACATTAAACTCTCTTTCAATTCCTTTCAGTTCATCCAGATCTTCTTCAACCATTTTATCAACGATCCCAATTCTAAGAGATCGTTTGATGCATTTCGCTTCTGCTTTAGCATCAATTGCTTTCTTGGCCTGGAAAGAATTAACACTCTTTCAGTGTTTACCAAATCTATCCCCTTATCTTAGCGAACGGCTGAGAAAATAGTTGTTCTCCTGGCTCTACTAGTAATCTAGAAGTACATCTATATGGGTTTGTTTCGAACTTAAATTTAAGAGTAAGGTTGCAGCTGAATGCTTTGCAAAAACAACATTACGTAAAACTGAAAATTTCATGCTACAAATTCAATTATTGTTTTTCATCATATTTTCTTTTTTGGGAAAAAATATCGACCAAGCCCAAAAATATAATAATGCTCTTCGACTCTTTCTTAATCGGAATTTCAAAAGAATCAAATTTTCATTACAATCGTGGTGTTACGCCCAAGCGTGCTGCAAGGAGTTGGGGCTATGTCCGCGGCATAGCGCCTGGGCAACACAAATCCGAAGAAATATTGCAGTGGTGTGAAGCCGTTGGCGACGTCAAATCTGATGTGGCCGGCCCGGTAAGCGATGTCCTTAACCGTTACACCAACAATACAGGCTACTGCACCAAACTGCTGAAGCCATAAAGGCAAAACCATTTTCTGGTAATCCGACAACCAGACATGGAACAACGCACTTACCTTAGAAATGTTATTTGCATTGTTAGATGTAATGAATAAAACAACCCGATATCTTCGGTGAATTTCGCTCTCAGAGGAAAAGATATTTGATGTCATTTTCGGATCATTAGAATCATCGTTGTCGACCGAAGTTCCAGCCACATTTTGAAGAAGTGGTGATGGTGCAGCGGCAGCCACCTGAGCGATACCAGTTTGAAACTTTTTCAGTAAACTTTGGTCAAATATCACCACATCGATCTGGGTCAAGTGACTTGGATTCCTTGCCATGAATTGGCTGATTGCCTTGTCAAATGCTGCGACCACATCATCCACTGCTAGTCCAGCTTTGCCTTAAAATTAAGAAGTGTAGTAAAAACCAGCAACACAAACAGCTAATACTAGAATTATAATTTCGGCTCTCCGTACATTCAAAATCCTCGTTCCGCCAAGCAGGAACGTACGCGTAAAGTTTCCGCTGCGAACAGCTCAGTGCTCAAACGAGCTAGTCACAAGCTAGTCTAGAAACATTCGAAGAAAATAAAAAGCGTGGCCGGAATACGGTGCTATAGTAGAAAGGCAGATAGGGGGATGTTAAAATACTGTGGCGAGTGTTATAGGTAATAAAAAAAGGGGGAGGGCGGTCGCAAACAGATCAACGCATAGAAATTTCATACAGAATAGTAAAGACGCATTAGTGAGGGTCTGTAATTTTAAAGCTTTTCAGTTTGAATTTTGCTTTATGGCGGCATTTTCCAATAAGTTCAGATCTTTTGTTAAGAGTGATATTTTTGTCGGCTTTGGCGATAGTTAATTTTTCCTCTAAGCACAGTTGGCATTGCTTCATCCCGCATTGGTAAGGGGTCGCCTGACGGTGAACATTCCAAGTAATATTGGGCGGATTTCCTTGTTCCTTTGCGGTCCAGAACGCATTTGACAGCGCTGTTGCATGCCTTTTCTTTGAGTCTTTAAAACTGTTCCTATGGTTGTAGTATCTGGTCTTGAATTCCTTTTCCGTGCACCCGTAATAGTGCTTGATGGTATTGCCGACGGATATGGTTGCGTCGTAAACAATGGAGCAAATGCGGCATCTACCATCTAGCGGGCATTCGTTTTTTTTTCCTGCAGTTGCAGAGCGGTGTTGTCATCAACAAAATCATCAACAGAAACAACGTAAAGATCAGTTACTGCTGCATGCCCAACGTCAAATCCATCATTTCATCGCACAACAGAAAACTCCTTGACAGCAATATCAACCACATCACAACACCGCCCTGCAACTGCAGGAAAAAAAACGAATGCCCGCTAGATGGTAGATGCCGCATTAACTCCATTGTTTACGACGCAACCATATCCGTCGGCAATACCATCAAGCACTATTACGGGTGCACGGAAAAGGAATTCAAGACCAGGTACTACAACCATAGGAACAGTTTTAAAGACTCAAAGAAAAGGCAAGCAACAGCGCTGTCAAATGCGTTCTGGACCGCAAAGGAACAAGGAAATCCGCCCAATATTACTTGGAATGTTCATCGTCAGGCGATCCCTTACCAATGCAGGATGAAGCAATGCCAACTGTGCTTAGAGGAAAAATTAACTATCGCCAAAGCCGACAAAAATATCACTCTTAACAAAAGATCTTAACTTATTGGAAAATGCCGCCATAAAGCAAAATTCAAACTGAAAAGCTTTAAAACTACAGACCCTCACTAATGCGTCTTTACTATTCTGTATGAAATTTCTATGCGTTGATCTGTTTGCGACCGCCCTCCCCCTTTTTTTATTACCTATAACACTCACCACAGTATTTTAACACCCCCCCTATCTGCCTTTCTACTATAGCACCGTATTCCGGCCACGCTTTTTACTTTCTTCTAATGTTTCTAGACTAGCTTGTGACTAGCTCGTTTGAGCACTGAGCTGTTCGCAGCGGAGATTACCCTCCTTCTATGGTTCACGTCAGGTTTTTAGTGTAGTAAGCGTAGTTTATCAATTTCACTATCAGTTATTCACTACCAGGCATAAACTCTAATTTGGATACCTCCTATGATCCGCTGAGGTGAAACAGTCTGTAGAGGTTTTTACTTTTTTACTTTGTGTTTTTAAATAAATAATCAATCAATTAGATAGACTACCTGTTCCAATTGCTGGAATTGCCACTGAGCTTTTGTTCAGTTTGTCATTTATGAGCACCAACACATTCTCCAGATTTTGGGCCAGAGCTGCTTTATTATTCGGGGTTATAAAGTGGACGATGTTCTTGAAGTTTGTTTTTCCTCCATTGGTCACTCTGCATTCGTTTGTTGTGAAAAGTGGATTAGTTTGGCAGTCGTCGCTGATTGATTTACCTCCTTGTTGTACAACTTTTGCAGACAATAAACTTGCTAAAAAAAAGTAGATTTGAGACAAACCGTAAGGGGCAGGTTAGCAAAAACAATACAGCAAAAAAATAGCTAATAATAAAGTAATAATACTTAGGCGGACGTTTACTTTTGACTTGCTTCTGGTGACATTGTTACCACATAAAATACGTCAAGCTGATTTCTTGAGCTACGCAATCGCATAGGTTTGATAAATATGCCCGCAACGCAAAGTGCTGCTTTTAAAATTATTTAAAAACCTTTTTAAAATTTTTAAATTTAAAAAAAAATTTTAAATTAAAAAAAAAATATAAAAACCTTCACTAAGCTATATTCGCGTTGTTACACCGAAGCGAGTGACAAGTGCAGGGCACATTTCCGCGGCTTATGGTACCTGGCAACAGAGCTCCTAAACACAATGTGCAGCGGAGGCGAGCCGTAGGCGACTCAGCATTTGATCCGATCAGGCCGTAAAGCGAACCCCAAACCTTCCGCTCCGATAGTGAAGTCTTAAATCACAACGCCAATCGGCCAGTTTAAAATCTAAAAACTGCCATAGTCTACACAGCTAACAACTAACCGGACAAATTGAAATCCGATCCCGTTGTATTAATGAGAACTTCACAGGAGGAGCTAAGGATGTCTCCGCTTGAAACTTTGACTCCACCTCTAACGTGAAAAAGAGGTTTCTTGACAGCCTTGGGGGCAGATTTCGAGGCTGGTTTTTGTTTTGCTTGGCTGGGTTTTGAGGGTGCTTGGCCCGTTAATGCATCTTGGAAAGCTTGCACCATTCTTTTTTCATAAATCACGACATCAATTCGCCTCAAGTTTTCGGGATCCGTTCTTTTGAATTCATCAATAGCTTTTCGAAAGCTTTGTGCCACATTGGAGACTGACATTCCAATTTGACCTGATAAAATAATATAAAAGAAATTAAGTAGCTACGCTATGCTTACAATTCAAAGCTAGTTTTAGATATCCTAATAATTTCCAACTACACTATATATTTAACGTTCTATATCAGAGGTTCTTAACGTAGATTCTGGTTCATGAACCCATAAAAAAGATTTGAAAAAAGTGTTTCAAGGGCTCTACCAGAGCTGCGAACTCGAACTTGAACTCAAAAAGCAAAAGTCTCTGAACTTGAACTTGTTTTCAAATAAACTTGAGAGAGTGTTGAACTTATCCAAAACTTAACAAAAACTGCTTAAAGTCAGCATAAACTCGGTCAAAATTACTGAACTTGAACGTAAACCCGGAAAACCAAACATAAAAAACTTAAATTCGAAGTTGTCTTTCAAATTTTTTGTGAACTCGAACTCGATTGAAAATGCTGGCGAGTTTGCAGGCCTGGGGATTGCAAACCCAAATACAAAAAATGAATACCTTCTGGCATGACATGTGTGGGCCGTAACAACTTTTTTAAGAATGAGCCCATAGGTTTGTTAAAACGTCTACGGGGTTTGCAGTCCCAAAAGGTCAAGAACAAAACGTAGAATTACGTAATAACAGAGCAATGGCTCGAAGCTAATGAGCTCAAAGCTAGTCCATCAAATTCTAAAAGGAAAACCTTCTTTAACCATCAGGACAATTTCTGAAATTTCTTCCCTATATCCTACAGTCAAAAGCAGCTGGTTGAAGCTGTCCACGGCGCAAGTGTATTAACTACTTTGATAAACATAATTGTTCCAAAAAATTTTTATTTTATTCGCATGTTTATATCTTTCTATCAAACAAAAGCGATCAAACGCTCTCACGAGCTCGCTTTATAGGAGGTGCCAGCCACCTGTCTACTACTCTAAAAGCGTGTTCACACAGAATAAGATACGTTTTTTTGTACGTAAAGTGACGTAGACCATGAAACAGAAGGTTATGTGTATGACTTGGGGCTTACGTCACTTAGCGCAGAATTTTAGAAAACATTCTTGAGGTGCTTTGCAAAACAACCGATAGAAAGCACAATTGTTAGGGGGTGAATCGTGTGGAAGTTATTTTCGTCAGCTGCTTACGTCCAAAATTAGATGAAATTTCGTACGACAACAAATCGAATTAAAATAGCATTCAGTATAAACAGACCACAAAACGTGAGACTCCGTTTATTTTCGTTTGGAGATTTGGGAAAATTTTCTACGTCTGACTGAGTATTTTGAGCTTACCTGTTCCAATGGCAGGCACTGCAATTGATCTTCGCCGCAACTGTTTTTCAACAGTTTTGAATGCTTTCAACAAATATTCCGATATTTTGTGGGGTGAATCTTGCGGTGGGGTAACCAGATGAATGACGTTTTTAAAGGATAGATTTGGAGCTCCAGTAACGCGCATGATTTCGGTTTTCACAACTGGATTTTGGGCACATTCTTTGACCATTTCTTTTCCTGATTCCTTGATTAGCTTTGCTGAGACTCGGCTTACTGCAAAAATAAACGCCGTAAGTAGAAATTCGAGCGACAATGTTAACGCATACACGCTAATCGAAGTTCTTAAGCCAGTGGTTCTTGACCTGTGGGTAATTAGTTTAATTACCCTCAAAAAGGTAATTTAGCATTTTAAAATGAGTAATGAAAATTTTAATAATGAAGCAGAAAAATTGGACATGTGGACAACGTAAGTAAAATCCTTAAGTAACAACATGCTTAGTTATATTCTCACATGTTAAATCAAATTCTTGTCCTGTTGTATTAATCATGACTTCACAATCAGAATGTAAAATATCTCCACTGATGACATTGACTTTGACTCTGGCATCTTGTTGAGGAGTAACTTTTACGTTTCCAAAGAAAAATTCTCCAACTTTTTGCTAAAAAACAAAAGAACATGATGATTGATGACTTCTCGACTGTGGAAGCCTTATACATAAGATGAGTCGCTATTTGAAGTTGCCTTTGTTTTCGAGTTTTCCGGTAGTTTTGCAAGTGACTTCTTTAATTTGCTGCTTGTCAGATTTCATCAAGCACGGGCAGTGGCGTTGGAAGTACTTTTAAGTAGGGGGGGGGATAAAATTTGTGTTACCATACCAACGTCTGGTAGGCTTCCCCCCATACCCCCCTCTTTGGTATCGCAACAAACGTTGAGCGTACCATCCACTTTACTTCATTAAAAGTCACTTGGAGACAGCTTGGTGAACTCAAGCTTTCCTCTAGCTAGCAAAGCTCACAGTAGCCAAATGGACGTTTGTAAACCCCTTTAAACGAACTTATTATCCGTACACAAGCTCCTAGTCTCAGGCTCCTAGGCAGGAGCATACTTAAAGAGGGGGGCATTGTCCCATGCTTCTCCTTTTGACTCTGCCTTTTACTAAAAAAGAGCGAAATAATGGTGCCAAGTGACTGAAATATGCCAAACTCTTTTGATTGTTTTTGTAGCTTATGGCCAGGGGCGGATCCAAGGGGTAGAATGAGGGGTATGCATCCTCCCACTAGCCATTTTCAAAAATGTTTTTGATGCATACGATTTTCTGTAGTTTCGAACCTTTTCGATAGAGATAAGTTTTACGCCAGCACGCGTAATCGAAAATGTGTGAACGAATGCATCATATTTTGTTCGTGTTTATAGGGGCATATTTATCCTCCTATCACGAGAAAGCGATCAATGCGCTGTACCTGTACCAGCTCGCTTAGAAAAGTACAAGCTCGCTTAGAATAATAATTTGGCGAAGCACTTAGAATTAGGGTCAAAAATTCAAACAAAATTTGCCTTAAAAATATTCAGAAAGCACTAAAATAGCCGTTCGCAGCATCCAAATTTTCAAAATTTTTTCAGGGAGGCATGCTCCCGGACCTCCCTAGAGCTTTTCTTCTTTCTCAATCAGCTTCAAATTTGTTCTGCCGAAAAAACAATAGGCTTGAAAAAAATGTGGAAATCATGGCACCCCTCCTTTTTAAACTTTTCGCTACGCCACTGCTCCTAGGATAAGCTTGTTGCAGTAATTCTAACTTGATATTTTGTTGTTTCGCTGTTATTTGCCCAGAAGTTTTTTTAAAGTTGGAGAAAATTTAACTGTCACATCATAATAAAAGCTCTAAGAGCTTTGTACACGAAGGTTCCAGGAAATTCATTAGTTTTTGCGATTTTGTTCACTTTTGTCACAAAGTTGCAAAAGTTAAAACGTTAATTTGATGGTAACAATGAAAAGAAACGGATAAGAAGTGACGCCATAAGCCATCGTTGAAGTGCAATAGGGCAGTGGTCCGCAACCACCGGGCCGCGGCCCGGTGCCGGTCCGTGTGAAGTTTGTTACCGGTCCGTATGCATTTTCAGAATAAATGCTTTGAGTTTAAAGCGTTTTTATAACGTGAGACGCAATTTTGGGACGTTTTTGTAAAAATGCTGAATAACTCAATTCTGGTGACCCAGTATGGCAAAGTTACTCAATATCACAAAACTAACCAAATTGAAAAGTCAAATGTTTTAATTGAACAGCGAACATTTGATTATGCTGTCATTTTATCGTAAATCTTTTGTAAATCAAACAGCGCTTGGTTAAGAGAAAGAATAACGTTAAGAATCGGGTTTGAGAAGCTACTATAAAAAAATCGAGCAATGCTGCTGCAGTAAGATTGAAAAAGCTTAATGCTCTGGTCAGAGTAATACAAGATCGAGATTTTCAGTTCTGCATAAATATGAGTGTTTCATTGCTTAAGCATTTTTGATTTTTTAAAGGCCGGTCCGCAAAAACAATTCAGTTTCAAACCGATCCGTTGTGCGAAAAAGGTTGCCGACCACTGCAATAGGGTGCACTGTAGTTAAATATTTTCAAAAAATGAGGGGCTGAAAGGGGGCTTAAAATTTCTATGGGAACTGAAAAAAAATAGGGGAGGTTTCAGCCCCTCTCAGACCCCACCTTCCAACGCCCTTGAGCACGGGTAATTACCGTGAAGCCCCGAACCACTCCACCATGCAGCCGAGAAAGGCTTAAAGTTGGACTTAACATGATTTTTGGTTATGTTTACAAAAATATTCTTCAAATGCAGTAGCTTATCTAGGGTGGGAACGGGGCTTCTGCCCATTCTTTTTTGACGAACCCTTCTCTGAAGTAAGCCAAAAATATGTTTGTAATCTTTCGCCCTTTGAAATTTTGCTACGATCTGTAAAATTGATTTAACAGGAATAAAAATTTGAAAGGCAAGTTAATTTTCTTATTCGAACCAAAATTCCAATAGCACATTCAAAATTGAATTATTATTACACATACAAAATATTAAGACAAAAAAATTACTATTAATCCAGGAGCAGGTTTTTCTTCGACACGTGATGAAGAAGCTGGTTCTGAAACTCTATCATAATTGATTTCCTCTTTCTTTTCGTTGGTTTTCTATATCATGTTTCACACAAGTTCATAAACATCACTAATAAAATTTAAGTCAAAGCGAGATCACAGCCGCAAGATTATGGTTCGATTCCCACTCCAGCCTTGTTATTTCGTCGGAAGAAAAAGATATCATAAAACATAATACTCTCTACTAGGTTCAAGGTAACAACAGGGAGGCAAAGAAACTCAACTTCAACAGAGAAGAGGTGAAGCTGTCGACCCCCCTACTCCTAAATTAATCTTTTTGGTCAAAACATTGCAATAATGACATCTTCACAAGCGCTATCACATCTCGCCCCAGATAAAGTATTTCGCGTATTACCTTTGTTGTTATCTCCTGATCGGAGAACTTCGAAATTTAGCTCTATGTGATATCGGCCAGTTGGTGCAGTGGTAACGACATTGCTATTGATGCAGGAGGTTAAGGGTTTGTTTTCCGGGCCGGGAAAGCTGAACGCAATGTCGCCAATAGCTCGCCACTACTGTCGCATTTCTTGAGAGTTCGGAGCTGTGTTGTCCAGGCGCTAAGTTGGGGAGATGGGCCCTGCCACTCGTTACACGTTTCGACGTTATATCGCGAGCATAATGAAGATTTGATAGTTTTAATACTCTTGCTCAAGGTGAAAAAACTTTTTATCCTATCGTGCGATTCAAACACAACAAATCTTCTACCTCTTTTGCTGCAGTCCATTCATCTGTGTCTGGAGAATCTAGCGCAATGATACAATTGTTATCCTTCGAAGCTGTACGCAAAAATTGATCTCCACTTTGCCCGCGCAAAAAATCGCCAAATCCCGGTACAGCGAGCTCATATCGTTGAGTTATAAGTGTTTTAGAGGTTTTTACCATCCATTTCGTGGCTGAAATTACGCAAAAAATTATTGTCAACTTATAACACTAACATTTTAACAGAAACTTTTGCTTTAAATTTGGATCGTTCGATGAGTGTATGGAGAATGACATATTGCGACTGTGCTTAAACATTGGCTCAAAATTTTATATTTCTGAGCAGCTATCGAACAAAAATAATCATTCAAAACCAATGATGGAACCAGAATCATAGGATATATTTTAGTGAAATAGCTATTTTTTGGATTGACAACTGACACCAAGCGATGAAATTGGCACCGATTTACTGTGTCTATGTAAGCATTCTCAGTGATAAAAAAAAACAAAAACAGAACAATCAGATAGTCAAGAAAAATAGAGCGTCTGCCCCTGGAGCAGAAAACTCTGGGTTTGATACCGATTTGGATCAAAGCAATCTCTTTAAAATTGGTACTATTTACAGCTTTCCTGCTTGACGTTGAGCATGAGTGGGACAGTGTAGAGAACAAGCCGGCAAGTGGAATTGTTGTGTCGTTGGGAAAGGTGCTTACGGGATTCCCATCTCTTAGAGTGGAAGCAGAGGCCGACAACTACAGTAACTATGCGAGCTCGTCGCACAACATGTGTAGCTCTCTCGCGAAAAAGAGGAAAATTTCTAACGAGGCCATGCAATCCAGAGATGGAACCGGTAAGGATTTTTTCGACCCGATCGGTAAAATTCAAAATCTACGCCGGTTGACCGGTCGCTGACCGTTTTTTTTTACTGAAGGTTCAATGTTCAGTGTTCAATAAACCTAATGACAAACTGTACTCTACACTAGCTTTGTCACTACATGTATTGAACTCGTAAAATTTTATCTAATAAAAACAGTACTTGAATGAAAGTAAATTTCACCTGTTGATTTGTTTCATTTGGACAAATACGAAACTAGCATTATTTGACTTCATATGATTTGATTTTGACATTTACCTATGTTACCCGCTGTAAATAAATTCCACTTGAATGGTTAGCATAAATCGATAGGTGGCAAAACCTATGTTTCATGAAGAGACCCTTATTTTCTTTTTTTAAGTCACTTTAACAAATGCCACAACCAGCCCGGGCTGTTACGTCAATACCCGATCGACCCGAGCACATAGAAAGAAGCTGAAGCCTATAGGCTACGCTGTAGCAGTACGGTAACGTAATGACATCACAATAGCATCACAATCATGCAAAAAAAAGAGAACGTCAACTACGCTAATAAATGCTAGTCTTACTGTTGAAAACAGACAACTAATCTTTGTTTTCAGAAGGAGTGATTTGTTGATGCCGTTTTTCATAAAACTGTTTATTTAAAAAATACATATCAGTATGTATATTGCAGGTGTATTTTAGTTGCAAGAAAGGAGAATTTGACCAATTTTTTGACCGTCTCGGATATATTTTAGTTGCGAAAAAGAAGAATTTGACCGTTTTAGATGTATTTTAGTAGCAAGAAAGGAGAATTTGACCGGCTTGACCGGCCAGTCGAAGAAACCCGACGGGTGACCCGACCGGTGTCCATCTCTGATGCAGTTTACCCGGCGTGGTAGTCTAGTTTTACAAAACACTTGAAAGAAGGACGTGCCGCCACACGAAAAAAAAAAAAAACAGTGAAAATTAGATAGGCGAAAACAATATCGTTCAATTACAAATAAAGCAGCCAGCAAACAGCTAAAAATACTCGGGCGAGCGTTGTGGCTCACTGCTGACGCCATTGTCAACGCTGTAAGTCTGCGCTGAGCTGGGTCTTATGTTTTTTTTTTTTGTTGTTTTTTTAGTTGCATTTACTTGCATATTAGTCCTCTTATCACGAGAAAGCGATCAATGCGCTATACGAGTTTGCTTAGGAGTTGCCAGCCATCTGTCTACCACACCAAGATGGGGGGAATCTCGCTACGTGCCTTTCCCAACGGCGTAACAAGTAAAATTGCCGGCTTGTTCTTCACACTGTCCCTTCAATGCTGAGCGTTAAGCACGGAAGCTGTGAATACCAATTTTAAAGTTATTGGTTTGATCCGATTCGGAATCAAACCCGAGTCTTCAGCTCCCGAGGCGGACACCGGACGCTCTTACCACTCGGCCATCTGAGCTGTTATGCCATGAAGGAAACTGAGGAACGTGCATCCAAGTTTTTTTAGCCGTTTCTAGGTTGCTTATTTGTGATTAAATTGCTAACCAACTTCCAATTGCACCGTTTGCCAATATTGTTTACCTTTGCGAACAAGACATGCTCTTCCTTTCAGATGAATACCTCCCGCCTCTTTGTACCACTCCACGTTATGCAGGTTTCTGTCCAGTTCCAATTCTCTTGCAAATTCAGAGAAAAACATTGTTTGTGAAAAAGTGAGGTCAAACCTCGCATCAATTTCAACGTTGTCTTTCATATACTCAGTAATTCGTTGAAATTCTTTGTTGAAACTCGAAGGAAGACCAACCAATGTTAAGCTTGATGATTGTTTCTAAAAGCAAAAGTTGGGCGATTAAATGAGGAAGAGTTAAAGAAGGGTTACACAACAGAGGCTCTCGGCTCTCACAAAAGGTCACGAGGTATCTGTCGGGTCAAAAATGAGGTTGTAAAATAAACAATCATTATTGTCTAAATACTGATTTAAACAAACTTTGAAGAAAGGCCACGAAACCTGTGGGTTACGCTAGAGAGGTCATAAATTATAACTTTCACAGTATTTTGCTGTAGTTTGTGCATGAGCAATACGCAGTAACAATGCACAATAACGGCAGTAAAAAAAATTGCTTAATGATCAGAAAACATCATTCCAAACATATGTGCACAGGACGGAAGTGGTTACGCTCAAACCAGGCCTAAGAAGAACAATTCGCAACCCAATGAAGCTGAAAAAGTCGATGTGTCAAGCTATGGAATGAAATACGCAACTGAAACATTGGAAGTATCAGCAAATCCAAGTTAATTTCTCTGATTTGTTCTATAAAATTTTAGCCATTTTCTTTCCTGAAATAAATTAATCTTAGCTACAGCAAGACTTTTAGACTAACGTTTTGTAAAACACACAGTTTTCCGTTGCTTTCTATGTCCGCTTGAAGTTTTAGCCATGGCTCTTCCTCCACGACTTCGTCAAAACCACTCTCAACAGGAATTACTTTAAACTTTAAAAGATTTCGCATTTCCTCCTTGGCCTTTTCAAGCTCATTGTTTTTGTCTCTAGCATAAATTAACTTCAGAGCGCTTCCTTGGCATTGCAGACTCACTGTTAAAAAAAAATATGGAACAAGATTTGTGAGTCAGTCTTACGGAATGACATTCGGCGCTACAAGCCTCCAATTATCCTCTTTGCCCAATAATAGCTCTTAGTCTAAAGCACAGTAGTTGAGCTAACTGCCCAACCACATTATTAAGCACCAAGAAAATAAACAAACATAAGACAACAAGCGATATTGATACGCAACAGAACTGACTCCAGTGGTCCTATCATGGGTGACATCATAGGGGGCAAGAGGGGTCTTGGTCCCCCATCGAAAATTCATGAACTTTAATATACAATTGCAATAAAGCTTATTACCACTTCAGGCTCTCTAGGAAAATATATGATTAGACTTTTTTTTTTCGATCAACAATTTGGCTTTAGGGAAAAGCACTCAACAGAATTAGCTGCTACCTATTTAGTTAATAAGATAACTTCTGCCATGGAATCCAAAGATCTAACACTAGGTATATTCTTAGACCTATCAAAAGCATTCGACACTATTGATCACAACATATTGCTAACCAAACTACACCATAATGGCATACGAGGTACAGCTCATAGCTGGTTTAAAAGTTATTTAACTAACCGCAAGCAATACACAGCGTATGGAAAATGCTTATCATCTCCTGTTGAAATTAACTGGGGGGTGCCACAAGGTTCTATCCTTGGCCCAATTTTGTTTTTGATATATGTCAATGACTTTAGCAAATGTTTACAATCAGCAGAAGCCATAATGTATGCTGATGATACAAACGTTTTCCTTCATCATAAAAATGTTAATACTTTGTTTAATAAAGCTCAATTAGAGCTCTATAATATAACAAAATGGCTAGCTGCTAACAAATTAACTCTTAACATTAATAAAACCAAGTATGTGTGTTTTAGTTCCAGCAAAAGCAAAAACCTGCTGGCATATGGTAATAAACGTTTGTCAATTAACAGCACTCCACTTGAACAAGTACAAAATATATCCTTTTTAGGACTGTATCTTGACGAAAATCTTTCATGGAAGTCGCATATGCTGATTGTAATAAAGAAATTACGATCGTATTTAGGAATTATCTCTAAATTGAAATATCATTTAAATATTGAAAACTTAATCCAAATCTACCACTCTTTGATTGAAAGTCAAATCCGCTATGGAATCATGACATGGAATCATGGACACAAAACACTTGTTCAAAAAATACAAAGACTCTGCGATAAATTTACCTCCTTTGTTAACAAAAATAAGTATGGTGAACCTGTTAAGTTTCTTTCTGTACGTGATTTATACATATTATCAACAGGTATGTTTATGTACAAATTAAAACATCGACAATTTCAAGCATTTTTTTCCCTCTGTTTCAATGCAACCAGCAAGTTCATAATATTGCAACACGTAATAGTGACTCTTATTATTTCCCTTACTTTTCAAAATCAGTTACCCAACAGTCTATCTCCTTCAGTGGAGTTAAAACATGGAACTTAATCCCAAGTGCAGTTAGAAAAGCGCAAAATATCGCTTCTTTTAATTCATCATTGAAAAAAATGTTAATAACTAAAACTGATCCCCAGTCAGTTTAATCTTTTTGACTTCAACGCAAATTTTCGTGGTACTTTTCAATACAATTTGATGTTTTATTTTGTAAACCTACTGCAGAATGTAACTTAAGCTAATTTATAATACACTAAGCTAAATTAAAAATTGTTAGGTGCGTGCATAATGTTGCATGTTCTTGTATATTTGTAAATAGTTTTTGTGATCCTTTTTGTGCCTTTATTTTTCCATGATAATGAGTAGGCCTAATTTACATCATACTGGCCTATTTACTTTTGTAGGAAAGGTTTTGTGACCATACCAACGTTTACGTTTTGTGTTTATTTTTCTCGCTGACGTATCGGTATGTTTTAAGCCCTCGGGCTTTGTCACGTTTTTCCTTAAGGTGCAAGTGTGTAGTATTGCATTTTGCGTGCCTTTGAAAAACTAACAATAAACAATAGACTTGCTCTTGATGACTTTCTTCCACGATGATAACCTTAATGACCTGCTTAATTTCCAGCAACATCACAATCACATTTATTATCTCACAGTGGGTAAAACGTGGTACGAACATCATTGCCGAAAAGACTAGCGGTTTTGGCCCACAAATGCAAACGTGGGCTGGATATACCACAACCTACCTCTAATTTCACCATCCTTAAATTTCTCTTGAATGAATCCTACAATGTTATTGCGAAAACTTGAATTTTCCAATGTTTTTTTCAAAAATTTCTGCTGGTTGGGATGGAGAAACGAGGTGTCTTGATCGACAGTGCGCTGAAAGTTATTAAGGCGTTAAATTTCTAGATAAAAATTGATCAAAAAAATTCTAATGCAACTTGAAAACTAGCTTTTTACAAAAACCCTCAAGGCTACACTTATATCTCGTCTAAAGCAAGGTTAAAAATGATATCGGTGCGGGAGGTGTGAGGTTCGAATCTCGGGTCGGTCAAATCGGACACAGTGTCGCTAATGGCTTCCTACTGCTCCAACGTTTCTTCGGAAATTAATGTGCAACCAAGGCGCTAAGCCGTGGATACGGGCTCCGCCACTCGTAACACGCTTCGGTGTAATATAATGTAGATTTTTGATTTTTTAAAGCAAAGTAGCAAGGCAAGCCAACAATGCGAAGTCCTCCTGTATTTTTTTGAGATTACACCCCTTTTTATTTTTTTGGCAACTCCTCTAATCAATAAAAACAAGTGATAAACAACTACAGTTACCTTTAAATTGCCTTTAATTGCATCAATAGCAAGCTTGACGCTATCCCTTGAGCCGGACAGAGTGATGCTCTTTTTTCCTTCATCTATTTTTGTTTTTATAGATTCTTCGAAAAGTCCAGTGATTTCAGCCACAATTCCACAATTCAATAAAATTCTACAAAAAAAGATTGAATGTATTTTATTATTTTGCAATTATAGCCAAAAACTAGTTTTTGCAAAGCACTTTGTTCAAAAAGACAAATGGGGTTGAACTTTTTGTTACGATTTTGACTCGGACTGCAAAGTTAGGCGCTGGGGTTTAGGTTTAAGTTCAAAATTTTTTAAAGGCTTTGTTTGTACTGATCACGGCATAGCTCTGGTCCGTCTCGGAGAATATTTTTGATTATATATGCAGACGTTTAACTATAAAATCTTGTTTAACTAGGTGTGTTAATTTGGTCATCATGTATAACTATGAAAAATATAACATGCGCAGAAAATTTCATGAGAATTCTTTAAAAGATTAATTACCAAGAAATAATAATCTTTCGCCACAATTGTAAAAAAATTTTGGGAGTAGGCCTGCTATAAAAATTTGCGTTGCGACCAAATGCACGCAACTGGATGAGAAACCTTTGCGAAGCAGAAATGCTTGAACATAGGCGTAAGTTAGCGTCTGCAGAATTAAGCCTAACCAGCTTTTCTATGCCCGTTTGTTTTTTGGAGTGTCGCGAGAGCAGCTGCTGAGTTGGAGCCTCTAATCATCTCGATCCTCTGCGACAAAGGGTAGATGCTCTGGAGGGATGCCAGGGCGAGACCAACTAATATCTTCAACATAACATTTCCATCGAGTTCTGGGACGGCCTCTAGACCTTTGATCAGCCAGTGTTAAACTCAGAAGTTTTTCGGTTGTTCTTTCCTGGGACCTTCGTGTCACATGTCCATACCAGCGCAGTTTTATACAGCAGGCTGCATGTCTCTTTCATGTTATTAGATAAAACATAGCATAGTAATTACATAATAATTACACCGGGACAGACTGTATGCAATCTTTTGCAAAATGCGCTCAAATTTACCATGAATTTGGTTATAGCGATAATTCACACTCTATAAAACCGAAAATACTCTTATTCTTAGCGTAAATATTCGTAAGAATGTGTGGCCTGCAACAATTTGCTTACCCAAATTCATCGCTTCTGAATTCTTCAGTTTTTGTAGTATGTTTGCATCTTTCTTCAAACCATTTCACAAATGTTCTTACATCTGCTGGGATACCAGTGACTGTAACCAAATCTTCGTCTTTTTCACCCCATCTGAAATTTGTGTAACTCAAAGTTATCTAATGTAAATGCACCCTTGGGCATGATCACCAAAATCTGATTGAGGGCAATTATAAGCTTTTTCAGAGGAAAACATAACTTGCAAAAAAGCCTAATTTATCATTGAAACACACTCCATATCACATGGTGGAGCAAGTCAGTTTACAGGAACGTCAAGTTTTCCTTTACCGACGCCATGCCAGAGCTACAGCACATCTACAATCATATTTTCTAGGTCTTCGCATAGAAATCAAAATTGCCCAATATTTAAACTCAAAAAGATACCAGCCAGCTTCAAGATGAAAACGTTACTAAAACCTACCAGCTATATTCAGCCACTGTCTGTAAGAAAATATATTTTGACTTGCCTTGCTAATACATTGACTTCTCCATCTTTCTTTATTTGCTGTTGTATCATGCTCACGTCGTCATTCCATTGATAAGCTTCTCTTACACGATCTCTGTCCTCAGCTGGCACTCGGCTTGAGGTCGACGTGAACTTTTTGAAAAATTTGGCGAATTTTCTGCGGCATTGGCTTTCAAATTTTTCTTGTTCAAGGTCTTCACATTGTTCCTAAATAGCCCAGACGGTTTTTAAGCTGAGGCCCAAATTTCTTAAGATTTCAAACTGTTTATCAAAATTACAGCTCAAATGGACGAGTAGATACAGCATCTGGTTAGGAGCCAGGAATGTATTTGGGGGGAGAAGGGGGGCATTGTGCCATGCCTAACCCCCCTTTTTTACTTTGCCTCTTAGCAAAAAAGATCAAACGCTGCTAAGTGATTGAAATATACGAAACTTGTCTGTGGGCTTTTGCTGCTTAAGCCCGCCCCTCTCCCCCCCCTTTAAACTTTCTCGCTACGCCGTTGTTACAAGCAGTAAACTCGAGTTTCATTCCGAGGCGGGTCCAACCAGACTTTTCAATTAATATTTACAGCTTCCCTGCTTGACGTTTAGCATGAAAGGGACAGAGTGGAGAAAGCGGACAAGCTTACTTTGTGCCGACGGGAAGAGCACTTAAAGAGGGGTTCCCCCATCTTAGACTGGTAGACAGGTGGCGGCAATTCCTATGCGAGCTCGCAATAGACATATGACGCTTTTTTCTGATAAATGAATAAATAATTACGTGTGCTACTAGATATATAAACAAATAATTACCTGGGTCAGTATTGGCTTTACTTTGACCTTGTGCTTGCCAGTAGTTGGCTCGGTAATAATTTCAACCTGAGCAACATCGCCTAATTCTTGATGAAAGGCGCTGTTGTGTTGACGAGATTTGAACGCAAACGTCACAATATCATCGTTCACTTCATCAAGCTCTTCAACAAACTGGTAAATGTGGTTTGAAGAATATTCAACCGAACCTTCAAATAACAGTTAATAGAAGGATGGAGGCAACCAAAGCTACGAACAGCTCATCGGTCGTCACAATATGCCGCAATGCTTACATCAAGTTCTATGGCAATAAAACATACGCAAAATTACCCCAAACACAAAAAATCTATATCAGCAAGTTACCGTAAGTGGTGTTTGCGTACAGTGATGCAAATGGCTGGAGTGAAAATCGGCGAGGATTTAAAAAAATGCTTATCAACGTCAGGGGGTCTTCGCCCCCACACGTACTTTGCTTTTGTATAACCAGAGTCTTAATTTCATAAAGTGAAGAGATTTGTATTTTGCAAAATTCAGTAGGTGGGGACTGGAGAGTCGAAATAACTGTCTTTTAATACTTCGTTCACAAGCCTTTTTTGTATGAAAACAGGATTCGAGTGAAAAGCTGCATGTGTCCAAAGCATAACTTTTCTGCATTAAAAATGACTACATAGCTGCATTTCTGAAACTACTCCAGTCCAATGAATGTAATTTCTTGATTTCTTCATTTTTATCCTCCTGCCACGAGAAAGCAATGGAGACGCTACCCATAAGACGAATCTTGACTAGCTTAGAAGCTGCCCTTGTTTCCAAGTTTTCCGCTCGAATTTTGTGTCTAACTTCTTCAATTTGCTGCTTGTTAGATTCCACCAAGCAGAGATAATTGTCGTGAAGCATCTCATTCAAGGACGCAAAAACGAGGCTTGGGTGGGAGGTGAACCAACAACATTGCGATCATCTCGCAATAGTGATGCTCCAAACCACTCGGGCATGCTCAGCTGACTAATGTTTTCATAACTATGATCTCGATGTGTTCGACTGCAACCAGGGGTCTGGGGGCAAAGCCCCCAGCCACCAACGAACTTTTATTGTTTTCGCACATAAAAACACTCATTTTAGCAGACTTTTTTATGGAAAACCGACATACCAGTACCTGCAGTGAGTTCAGTCACTATAGAAAAAAAAATTTTAGTAGTCCATCTCTAAAAGCAGGAGCTGGGCTAAAATATATGAAAGGAGGCTGCTACCACTATTAGTTTAAGTAATTGTAGACTGACAGTGAGGTTTTAGAAGCTTATTATAGGGCCAAGAAAAGGACCATGGCATCATGCCTACTCCTCTCCCCTGCGAGCACCTATGCTGCCACCACACCGCAATTGAGGCTACCATGGTACAGCGGTGGAGAATATGTTTAAACTAATATTATTGCCGCATAACAGACCAACAAGTTTGTGTCAACGTCATATTGAGAAGCGCTTAAGAACCCTCAACCGTACAAACCAAGTAGGCTACTATTAATTTAATTTTGATCTTATTTTTTAGCAGAACGATTACAAATAAGCGCTTGGTTTCTTTTATCATCCCTTCACGCTCTACCGGTTCTACGAGAGCGTGATGAAGTAATAAACCAAAGAGACAAATGCGACGAGCCTGTAAAAATAGCCACGTCTTTTCTAAAAACCAGCCCAGTCAACAGCGCTGTAAAATAAATAGACTAGTTATGTGCAGTTTGTGGGCAAGGAATCAAGCAGTTGAAACTCTAGTTTTTCAATTTTTCAAATTTCAATTAAGAATAGTACGAAAACGTCAAGGACTGCAGCTTTCACGCTTGAAAAAAAATGATTAAGAGTACTCTAGTAATCCAAAAGATTAGAAATGGACTAAATTTAAACACTACTGTTCATGGACCGAGTTTACGGGGAGGACATCATATCATAATATCTTTTGTCCTCCCCCCCCTTTTTGTTGCCAAAATACATATATTGCATTTATTGATATACAATCACACATATAACATGTCACACCGTCACTAGAGGCGTAAAAAATTTTCCAAAGCAAAGCTTGGCCAACAAGCCGCTTCGTATGTATTGATGTCAGTGACACGGCGAAGGTCTTCGTCTAAGACCATATTTCTAAGGCGCATCAAGATATACTGATGGAAATTTCAGTCAAGATATAGCCGAAGAATTTGAGAGAGCCAATGATATAAGAGGTAGCATGTTTGACAAATTTTAGACACCAGCAGAAGTTCGCTTGTAGCTTAAAAGTTTATATAATTGCTAATGAATGATGGCTACATCCTTACCTATTTTTAAGACTCATACTTGATAATTCAATGTTTCACTGATTATATTTATATCGACATGTACCAGTAGTCCGATACTCTATCAATTGTGTTAACTTTCAGTCTCTATCAATTGTATTAACTTTTAGTAAGTTTTTTGATGATCGTTGTTTTTTGTTGAATAAATACTGTAGCATAATTTAGATTCATTTAAGTACTGATACTTCAGTTTTTTCTGTGCTCGGAAAGTGGCCGTTAAAGCAAATTTCACTTGGTAGTTTATTGATCCTATACCTTGTGGTTGTTATAATGAGCATATAGCATATCCATCTCACTTTTACCTCATTGGCTTTCCTTTTCTCGGAAATATTGTATTTCTAATTTTAACTCATTTTTTTAATTTGATTTGCCAAATTGACGCAAAAGCACAACAGTGATTGTTATGTCGTGTTATGTCACTCGAGGTAAAAGTTGCTGTCGCATTTTCAAGTTGAGGCAAATAAAACCCGCTACAGCTGAGACCTCGAGTGACGTCACAGTCGCTGTTACCTGCTGTGCTAGGGCTCATGTACGTCAACGTGGCAAACGAAATCGAAAAGATAAGTAAAAATACAAGAATTTCCGAAAAATGGAAAGCTAATGAGGTAAAAATCAGATGGACATGTCTTTTCATAACAAATTCAAGATGTAGGATCAGTAAACTCACAAAATGTAAAATTGCCTTAGCAGGCATTTAGACTAAGGACTGCATAATCAACGTTGGCATTGTTTTGTACCGGTAGTACTCAAGTGACATACATCTGTCAAGAGCATGTACAATATAGCCTATCACACAAAATTTGTCCCCCCCCCATTTTTTAAAACCAAACTCGGTCCATGCTATTGTTGCTATTACGTTACTACCAAGAGTCAGAAAATAATTCAATTTTTGCAGTATGAGAAAATTTGGGGCAGGATTTTACATTATGTGTTTGGGTCATGCAAATGCCATGCCAACGATTTTCTGTCCAAGAGCAATGTGCGCGCTACATCTAATGAGTCAGAAAAACCATTTCCCTCTTCAATATCAAAAACAAAATACTTAAGAAAAAATATGCCATTACTCTCTGAATATAGCATTAGATCACAACAGCAAAAGCCATTACAAATTATCAATTAGTTTCATATAAGCAACCTGAATATGCATTATGCACCCCCAATCCCCTCCCATACCCCCTTAAATTGTCTCAATGGATTTAGATGATTCCCAAAAATGGCTTTTTTGGCAACAAAATCGGCGAAATTCGCCAAAAAGCGGAAGATTTGCACCAATGTGCGTAACACCTGCCCTGACCACATGTCCAGCAGTGGGCCACAAGCTTGCACTGCATCAAAATCAGATTTTTGATGTCCATCAAAATTTAATTGTCATGCAAAAAGCTCCAGGGCTTTTGGCCAACTTTAACTGATCATGAGGAAAGAGTAATTTTGGCCTCGAATCAAATCAAAATCAAATCTTCGTTATACTCGCGGTATTACGCTGTAACGAGTGACGGACCATCTCCGCGGCTTAGCGCCTGGGCTACACAGCTTTGAAGGAACGTCGCAGCGATGGCGAGCCGTTGGCAACACCATGGCGGTTTGACCAACCTGGGATCTAAACCCCAGACCTCCCGCACCGATAGCGTGTGCGCTAAGCAACTGAGTTAACGGCCGGTGTAATTATGGCCTCAATCCCAATAAAAACAAAAATCACGCCGGTACAAACATTTGAGTTTGGGACAGTGTAGGGACACCTCCACCAGTCGTTTCGCCACTTTCACTTCGTCAGTCTTAGACCGATCAACCAATGTCTCAGCATCTACAAATCAACAATTTGAAAACAGAACTAATATGACACATTGACTTTAAACAGCGGAAAGCCAGAGATAGAAGTGGAGCCAGAAAAAATTTAAAAGAGGGACCAAATTACAATTGGTCAAAAATTACAGATATTACGGTATTTCCAAAGAATGCTTCAAGTAGGGGGGAGGATAAGTACTTTTTTTTTCCAATCCCCTCGTAAAATACGCTATCCCATAACGGAATTATGATGCAAAATTTTTTTTATTTAGGATGTAGCCAATCCCCTGTACATCTCCCCTGAAAATTTGCAAACTCCTATATTTCAAAAATGCATATTTTAGTTATTTTTTGAGATAAATAAATGATGTGACCATTCATTTTTAATTTTTTTCTAACCAGGAGTACGTTTATGCGCTTAAATAACCTTTTTGATAAAAATCAAACGTCACCCCTTTTTCTAGTTTATAGTAAATTGACTTTTTGGTGAATTTCCAGCAAAGGTTTATGGCACGTTTTTTTACGAATAAGCAATCTGATCCTAAAGACAATTTAATCAAGCTGAACGTGAAAGTCAAATACTACTTTTGCTGGTACCGGTAGAAGTTTAACCTGCCGAATGAAAACTAACAGTAATTATTATTTGAAAACTTGTTTTGTTTTATGGGCTTTTAACAATGACTTGGTAGTTGGCACAGATCACGCACCAGGTAAAGCGCTTCGTTCCACTCGTTCAGTGTTGATGCTTGACAAAAAATCACTAACGCTTGCGCAGCGTTGAACTAGCAATTGGAAACAAGTTGCACGCCCAATTTAAGATAAATGCCCAATTGCCCAAGCCATAACAATCAGATGACCGAGAGGATAGAGCGTCTGCTTTTGGATTGATAGACTTGAAGTTTGATTTTGAGTCCCGTCAAACTAATGACTTAAAAATTGGTATTCACAGTTTCCCTGTTTGATGTTAAACATTATTATTATTATTATTTAGTAGCATATTTATTCTTCTATCACGAGAAAGCGATCAATGCGCTATACGAGCTCGCTTAAGAGTTTCCAGCCATCTGTCTACCACACCAAGATGGGGGAATCCCGTTAAGTGCCTTTCCCAACGGCACAACAAGTAGACTTGCCGGCTTGTTCTCCACACTGTCCCTTTAATGCTGAGCGTCAAGCAGGGAAGCTGTGAATACCAATTTTAAAGTCATTGGTTTGACCCGACTCGGAATCAAACCCGAGTCTACAGCTCAAGAGACCAATGCTCTATACCACTCGGCCATCTGAGCGGTAATGGGACGGTGTGGAGCAAGTCGGAAAGTTTGCTTGTTGTGCCAGGAAAGGTATTAACGAGACTGCCCCATCTTGCTGTGGGATACAGATGGCTGGCAACCACTAAGCGAGCTCGTATAGCCACTTTCTCGTGATAGGCGGAAAAAATTCATATGAATAAAAATAAGTGACACTGTTACGAAAGAATTTCTAGGCATTAAGATGCAATTTTTTTTAGCAAGGACTTTCATCATAAGCCTTAGAATTATTCTGAAGAATTTGCTGCTCGTATTGCTCCTATAAGAAAAATGAAGCAATGTTATAAAGAAAAGAATATTTTCATCTGTAGATTTGTGTATGCGTGTGCATGTGACGATGTGGCGTTTACCACATTGAATACTTATGGTGTTTTGTAAAAATATGAGCATGTTACAAAGAAACAATATTGCATGTGTTTAGCGTACTTTTCAAGATATACTGTAGACCGTTTGGTCACACTCCTGCTCGCTTACTCTATTCTCGGCATCCATGTAGTTTAACCTTTACTTGTTTTGAAATACAAGAACAACACCTCATACCAAAAGATAATACTTTTTATGCGAAAGCGTTATTGGTGATAATCTCACTAATACTGAAACTGAAAGACTTCTGTGAATAACAGTGTCTCAAAACCAGCTTTAGAATTTGTGAATTAAGGTCAGTTTGTAGCCCGACTTTGGCGAAATTACAGTTGTCAAAAAATAAAGTAATTATGAAAATCTTTCAAGATAAAATACTGTACTTTCAAAACTGGCAGAAGAGTGGTTCTGACAATGTGGAACAGTATCTAAATGTAGAAATTTTGATCCAACTTGAAAAAAATTATTTATCAATTTGAATGTAGGTCTTCGTGAAAATGCTCCTACAAACGATATGGCCGCCAAAAGTCAAGTAGGGTGTATTAACTGCGAACTGAAAAATACAAGCAACCAAAGTCTTGAGTGTGCGTCTTCATCAAATGTCAAAGCTGAAAAGCTTCAACCTGGCAGAGCAATCAGAGTTAAGATTATAGCAAGGTTTCTACCACGACAAGTGCATTGATTAAGTTTTGGAATGAGTTTCGGCGTCAGCTTTAACAAGACAGAATCTCGGAGAAAGCGGATGAGAACTGACCAACGTCGTAATGAGGATCTAACTCGTCCGAAAAGCATTGGTGGACTCTTTGTTTGTGCTGCAGAATTAACATACATTTTATATATACATGGCTCGCACTGATATTGACTTTAATGAAGTTCATCCGACTTTACTACAAAGTTTGTTATGCGCGTGACACTTGCCTCTTAACGCCCAGTGGTAGCGAAATCTTTCAACTAAAGCCTTCGTTTGAATTGTAATTGTTCCTTTGCTGCACTGCTTTCTGTTAGGTCTGGTGTTTACACAGTTGTGTTGTATGGCAGCAATATCTCTAATCGATCTCAAGTTCATTTTTTGTGCTATATTTGATCAAAAGATGTTCAAATTGCATGATACTGAATTTTCCTGCAGCTTCAGAAAAAAAAACGTTAAAAATTGTTTTACATAAAATAACATATGAAGAGGTACAATCATCTTCCTCGTGAAAAATCAATAAAAATGAATGGCCACACTTCGTATTTTAATGATACAATAAGCAAGATCCGTTAATTTTGCTATTTGGGGGAACTCGCAAACTTCAAGGGGTATGTACAGGGGGTAAGCAACACAGATGATCAAAAAATTTGTTTGCATCATCATTCTGTCACAGGATTGCATATTTTAAGGGGGGGTTGTAAGCGATATTCAAAGTTTTTCATTTATCCCCCCCCCTACTTTGAGCATAGGCTTACTTCAGATTAGGGTGCCTTAAAAAAGAGAGACAGTGTGCCCCCTCCTTAGTTACGCTACTGGGCATACTCAAATAGTGTCGGTCTACAATGGGCAAAGCAGCTCATCTATTGCACACCTCTCTCGGAAGCACACATTTTAGTTGCTTTCACTCTTAGTTGGTAAACTGTCTTTTCTTCGGGGCTGCCTTATTGCATGTACTGTAGGAGGTGCGAGAGCATTGTAAAATATATTTAGAGGGTGTGGTACATTGAAAAAGGATGGAAATCACTGGTTTAAGCTAACCCAATTACTCATTGCCAAAAGTGCAGTCTGTTAGCAAACCATGAAGAGAAACAAGAAGATTAAATAGTTACATTTATGTAGTTGTTGGTGTATCCATGGGGGTGCAAGGGAGCTCAAGTCCCAGTACCTAAATTTGCAGTCCCATGTATTCATGCAGCAGTACTTCACTATTTCTAAACCCACAAAAATGCTTAATAGGCATTCTTTAATTCTTAGCCCCCTTAAAATTTTTTGAATTTACCCCTGGAGATCCTGTATATTCAGGGCCAATGCTTACCTTTGTAACTGGCAAAATAAACAAGGGCAAAGTTCCCACTGCCATCATCACGTTCTACTTCGGTCACATCTCCTTTGCTTAGCTTCTTGTTCATGAAAGTCAGTTTTATGACGTCATCGGTGACGTCTTCTTTAACGTTTTGAACTCGGATGCAATCTGACCGGCAAACTTTGATTGCCTGCACAAATCCAAAGTAAAATTTTACTACTTGAAAGCAATCTAACTCCACCACCGACACTCCAGAATTATCGTAAATTTTTCAAAAATAAAGTCAACTTCATCATCTCACACCTTTCAAACTGAAATTCTTGCTTTGAATTTCTGTTAGGCGGCTACAGTCGGTAAGATACCGCCGTAAATTTGACGAGCAACCTAAAAAATGTTAGCGCTTCATCAAAAAGTTTAAACCAGTTGTAAGCCGAGTTGCGCCGCTATTTTCCAAGTAAATAATCGCTACAATTTTAAGACAATCGTTTACCTGAGGGTTCGTTTCTTTTAAGGGCAGCTTCCTCACTTCTTTTAAAATTCTAGAAACATCTGTCAAAAAAAAAACAATTTTTATCATTTTTTTGTATTAGCCTGGGTTTTCTGGGCATAAATAATTGCAACTGATACTGTATAATATGATCAGGTTCCATAGGTTGAAACAGTTTGCCCTATACTTTCGGATATAGAAAGAACCTAAGTAATTATCTTATGGTTTTAATTGTAAAACTAATCCAGAACTTTTCGCTTAAGTTTAATCCAACTGAATTATACTTTAACAAAGAAATTCAAATGAAGTTTTTGAAATAGCACTATAAACTTCATATTTCCTTGCACATTTGTGAAGTAGATATAGGATAATTTGAACTACGTTTGCTTTAAGCACGAGGTCCTGAGGCAGAGCCAAATGTAATCCAACTCTTTGCTCTATCGGTTTAAGAATTATTGCTTAAAAATAAGCGAACTTCAGTTAGCAAGTGCAGAACAAACCCTACCAACAGGTTCGTTGAACACAGCCAGGAACATGTCGCAACTCTTCAGTTTTTTAACTTTCGATGAAACATCAGTACAGCATTCCAAAACTTCTTTCACTTCATCGGTGGTGTTCTTCTTGAATTTCCCCTAAACAAATACGGAAAATCGGTTTGATTACCACAACAAGTGAACTCTGTTACGATACAGTAGTCAAGGAGCAGCCGCAAAAAATAAAAAGCGGGGGCATTAAATCTGTGCACTGGTCGGTTAGCACGGTGATAACGACATCATTATTGGTGCTTGAGGTCTAGGGTTTAAATCCTGGGCCGATCAAATTCGACGCAGTGTCGCCAAGGGCTCACCACTACTGTGACGTTTCTTCGGAGTTCGAAGCTGTGTTGCCGAGGCGCTGAGCTGCGGAGATGGGCCCCGTCACTCGTTTCCAATTAGACGTATTAATACCGCAGGTATAAATAAATATTTGAGAAGCAGTATAAGTTCATTAATGTCAATTGGTTGACTTAGGGTAAGTGCAAAACGTGTGTTGTGACACTCTCTAGGCATGCTGAGCAAGGCCGTATTTAGACAGTGAGAAGCCCAAGGCTATTTGATCAATGACCAGACTCATCGCTACTGCATATACAAAGGTTTCGCAAAACAGGTAAAGAATTATCCTCGAAGGACAAAGAACTACTTCGCTGACAGGATGATCGATAATGATAGATTGTAGAAGGTAATCCGTACTCTTAACTGACCTCACAGAAGAAACCAAAATATCTTCACTAAACGAACATGATGATGCGACCCAAGCTTGACTCACTTAGCTACGATACTCACCGGAAGATAACTTCAACAACACAAGCTTCTTCGCTCACTTCAAACACTATGAATCCTTTGTAGGCTAAACCCTTTAGCATACAATATTTGCTTAACTCAACACACGACTGATTACGCTCAAAAAAACTGCTCAAATAACAACGCCAGCAAAACATGCTATCATTTGTACTCAAGAAGTTAATTTTCAGAATGTTCTATAAAATTGTAATTAAGAAACTAGAGGAAAGAAATTATATGACATGAGAAACTTCACACGCCAACTCAAAACAATATTGTCACGTCACAGGTACAAAACTACAGCTGGCTAAAATTACAAAATTAGAGCCGTCCCGAATATTCTCGAAGTGAACAATATTATTACATCAGAATACCGTTCACTATAGGAAACCATCTCACAAGCAAACTTCGCAAAACAACATATCAGTTTAGAACCTTCTAGAACAGACGCTGTAAATTGTAATATCGTTACAAAAGGTCTTGATGGTCGATTTCCAAAAAAAGAAAGGGTTTTGTTGGTCGATTTCCAACAAAAAAGGTCTTTGTTGTTCGTGACGAGGCCCTTGGGCCTGCCTAGCCTGTAAGCAATGTTGAGAGCTAGCTGGAAGACTTTTTTGAAGATAATTTAAACAGTGTCACAAAGATTATGACGACTTCCCCCAAGTGACATCACTATCAGCAGCACAGTTATTTTTTGAAGCTACCCCAATTGACAAACAGGGGTTTCCTTTCCTAACTGTTACGACATCACAGTAGCCTAAGATAGCAGCATAAAGAAATTAAAAATAATTTTCTGCATTTGTTTGTACACTTTAACGGTAACAAAGAAACAACACTTGAATTGTGTTCCGTAGTTCGCTAAATATTTGACTAAATAGACAACTGTCTATATGTCTATATTTTAGACAACTAAATATAGACATACTCACATACTCATATGCACTTAGCTCTACCTACAATTATCCCCTTACTTAAAAAAAATGAGACTGAAGGCACATTGCCAGGTATGATTGGGGTCCAGGAGGGCCAAGTGGGTTCAAGCCCCAACTTCCCCAAACTTTGAGTCGTACCGGTACAGTACAGTTATGCATCAGTATTGTACCTCGACACATTTTTAATCCTACAGGATAGCTACATCAGCACATATTTTATTAAAATCTCCCCCCTAATAAAAGTTTTTCGAACTGCTTCTGAGAAATTCTTGAGGAGCCAACTGTTGTTTAAATTACTTTCTGAATGTTATGTAAGTTTCTGTTTGCGTAAATTTATGTCATTGTTCGTAACTTTAGAAGTTGAGAGTTTGTTGCGTAATTTGCTGCAATTTTAACGTTGATTACTTGTAGTTAATTTCGCTAGGCGTTTATTTCTCTTTGCAGTTCTTTTTAACACCTCTCAAAGTAGGCTTACAAACTGTGTCTTTGCCTCGAATCGCAGCACCCTTTTCCGTGTTTATAAGCAATTTGGTTTACTCTGTTCTCAGTAGCGGCACTCTTAGCTATAGTAGTAGTATTTATTTTAAAGCCAGTGCCGTTTAAAATTACAATTTTAAAAATAATAAGAGTTTAAGTGTACTTCCACCCTTACGAATAATTAATTCAAAATTAGCTTCCTTCGATTTTTATATCAATTGGCCAAACGACAAAGCCTACTTGTTACTTTTGAAGAAATTCACAGTAAAACGAAACGCAGTCAAAAACACAAGGTATTTACAAATGTACAACAGAAACAGGTATAGTCAGTGGCGATTCCGGCACTCGGGCTACTCGGGCTGAGCCCGAGTTACAAAATGATGCAGAGGTGACTCCGGCACTCGGGCTGAGCCTAAGTTACGAAATGATGGAAGGCTTGTTATTATTTAAACTTCAAAAAGTAAGCTTAAAGCTTTTTTTAACTTAATTCGTATCAAGTTCGTTGAAAGAAACAGTCATCGTAAAAAACAACGAAGTGTGCGGTGGCAGTTGCGTTTTTCGCTCAACGATTTGTCTAGCCATAAGCTCTGGCTGGAGGAAAATAGCCCGAACCGCATTGCGGAGAAAAGAAAGAGACAAACGAGACAAAAGCCTTTTTCCTTATTACATCTTACTCGGGCTCGATCGCATTTGCCTGAGTCAGACAAGGCAAACGTTTGTTGCGTTGTTTCACACAATTCTTTCCTTAACTTGTTTGTGGAACTCGGGCCCTCGAAGAATAGCCCGAGCTACAATTGGAGAGAGGAATAGAAAAAAGATTTCGTAAGACGCCTGCCATCATGCTGCCATGTAGTAGATGCAGGCTTTTTGTTTGGTCATAAATGTCTGGTCCTCTGTGGCTCACAATGGATAGCTGATAACAAAGAGTTACACAACAAACTCAGTATGAGTTTGCCATCAAATTAAAAAGATTAAACTTTATATATGAATGAAAGTATTTTGCAACAACTTAACTGTTGTGTAAGTTGCTATTTTATTGCTTTTTTTACCGTTTTTTTAACACTGTTTATGTCGAGCCCGAGTAGCCATAAAAAGCTAGAGTCGCCACTGGGTATAGTTAATACAAACAAGTGTAATTAAGTTCAATACAACGTGTGCTTATTCTGTTATGGACCATGCGCAATATAATACAACTCAGTTATTTATGTGTTGTATTTTCGCTGCACAGTAATCTCGTGACTCGTCTGATGAGCCCCATTAGGCGAAACAGCTGTCTCGAGGAGAGATCTCTGTGCATTCTTTGTTGTGTATTTGTATATACTTCTTTATTGTGTATTCGTTATTGTGTATATGTCTGATCAAATTGCGTTGAATTATGTTGTGTGCATTTATTTTGCTTCTCCAGGTGCTAGTCATTTGCATAATACAACTACAAACACGTTTTTCAAATCAGTCGTTCGATCTATACTTACTTTGATAAGAAGTCTGTCATTGTATATTGGTGGTACTGGCTTGCGGTAAAGTCTCACTGATGTTCCAGAAATGATATGAGGAGTGTCCAAAACCTTCGTCGCAGCTTAAAGAAATGCACAAAGTCTAATACATGCTCGAGAAACACAATCTTTTCATAATTGACAACGAAGCCACAGAGGCGTAACTAGAGTTAGCTGAGACCCTTTTGCCCAATGGCGAAGCACCAGCAATGAGCCATGGTAAAATGTGAAATATTGCATGGAGATTACATGCGTTTTGCTTTTCGGTTGTCAACAACAAAATGATATGATCAATTTAATTGCGTCGATTGACACTTTTGAACGTCCGAGTTTCGCAAAAAAATGAAACAAAATAGCTCTGCAAACCTTAACTCTACTGACCACATTGAGTGGCTGAGTGTAATTTCCTTTAAGAAGGCCTAATAAAAAAGATCGATGACCCAAAGCGTTCGCTACCAGATGACGCGAAAATCAGAGCCACAAAAACATCAACCTGACAATACGTCTGTGGTGGCTCACATTCAAAAATTTCTGTGGCATAGCATATGTTATCTTAATAGGCCTATAGAATGACTATTATGGTGTGATGCGTGGCCCATATCTGAGTCGGGGTGATAAAGGTCACCGTACTCCGGAAAATTGTTCGTACCCCTAGCAAAATTTGAAGTCTTAATATGACATTGTACTGGAATCTAGGTTTTTTTTTTCGGTATATATTTTTGGCAATGATCGAATTTTTTTGCAGTCACATTGACTGAAAGAAATTTGCAATTACTGTATGTCGGTTTACCAATTTCTCTTTTCTTCTGGTGATAATAATAGCTGTTATAAGCTTAAGCTTACAGGTAATGACATCAAGTGTCATTAATACGTTGCTCAATTCCCAACATAAATAATTATTTATTTGCAGAGGTGGGCATTCCGCAATTTGAAGCGCAAAGCGCTAGTTGCGCAACTTCCGCACGTGCGGAAGTTGCGAAGCGCTTTGACAAATTATTTTTAGCCATTGCGCAAGTTGCGCTGCGCTTCAAGGAAAATAAATCCTTCTTGCGCTTTATTGCGTTGCGAACTGAAAAAATGTATAATAGTGTGCGCATTATTGCGCTGCGGACTGAAAAGAATCTGGTTGCTTGCGCTTTGTTGTGTTGCGCACTGTCGGAAGATGAAATACTGCGTTAAGCTTTGTCGGATTAATTAAAGCGCAATGTGCTGGAGTAAGCAGTTTTTTGTAACTATTTTTAATAGAATAGCAGTTTGTTTCTTGATGCGTACAATAGGCCTATAGGTCAATTTAATGTAGCAGAAATTTTCAGCTCATCAGAAATGTGGTACACCAAAGTCTTTTGGTTTTTAAAATAATTGCAAGTGCTTAAAGAGATCATTGAGTGTTGAATAAATCGTATTTATTTGTTGTAGTGGAGAACTTCGCCGCATATGCAAATTACGATTCACCGCGATGAGGTGCTTTTAACGGCACGCGGCAATGCAACGTGGCGCAGTGGTTTGGAGCGTCGTTTTTACAACGACCGTGATCGCAAGGTTGATGGTTCAACTCCCAACCTAGTCTCGTTGTTGCGTCCTTGGATAAGATGCTTCACGTTGATTATCTCTGCTTGGTGAAATCTGGCAAGCGGAAATTAAATAAGTCAGGAGCAAAATTCAACCGGAAAGCTCGGAAACAAAGACAACTCCTAAGCGAGTCTGGATTCGTCCTAAGCAGCGCCTCTTTCGCTTTCTCGTGATAAGAGGATGAAGATGAAGAAAGCAATCATCAGCAACGCATCTTTTTTCGCTTCTTCTAATTTTCCTGTTCATTGACCACGCAAAATCCTGTTACAGTCACTTGTATTAAAATCGTTCTCGCGTTGTAGCCAACTGCGTGCTGTTAAAAGCACCTATAAAAATAACTCAAAAAAAAATTGCATTGCTTATACATCTACTCGTTGCGCTTTATTAAATTTTTCTTTGCGAAAGTTGCGTTGCGCTTTTTCTTTTGTATAAACCTCATTGCGGAAGTTGCGTTGCACTTTAATGCAAAAAAATTATTGATTGCGGAAGTTGCGTTGCGCTTTAATGCGAAAAAATAATTGATTGCGAAAATTGCGTTGCGCTTCAGTCAATTTAAAAATTAGGTTGCGCTAGTTGCGTTGCGTTTCATGACTTAACAGAACTTTTGCGCTTTGTTGCGCTGCGCTTCAACCATTTTTTAAAAAATGCCCACCTCTGTTTATTTGTAGGCCTACCATTTGTTTCGAAAATATGCTATTAATGCTTCGAGAAAGGGTTAATGTTTCCAGAATGTGCTATTGCCCCCCTTTCGCCCCCTTTTCGCTCTTCGCCCTCTGGTGTTTCTCTTTCGCCTACAAGGAGGTGATATCGCCCACTCTGAGAAACACCAATTTAGACTAGACTATTTGCTTGGTCCAAACATTTATTAATTTTCGAAAGTGAGTTCCAAAGAAACTGAAAAGCCAAGAAAATACCGAAACTTCACAAATATTCACAATTTTTATATATTTAATGGCAAAATTATTTACCCAGGCCTACATTGAAGTTCTTCAAAACAAAGAAATTGTGAGCAAATTGTCGCAAAATAGCTTTAACTATACCTTGGCTTGAAGGCACTACAAACGCCTGGAAAAAGACCCTGGGCATTTGCTCAAAAAAATAGGCCTAGCTACACCACTGCGAAGCCAACTACAACAGAAAAATAATTTTTACTTTGCCTAATTTGTTTTTGAATTCACGACGTTCAAGCATGGATTATTTTTTCATTGACCCACCGCCTTTATAGCATAGTAAAAAATTTACAAATACACTATCCTACATAAATTCACAAAAATTAAAATTCAGTGAAATAAGAGCTAAAAATACATACGAATGAAAGCGCTATGGAACTTTTAATGCAACTACCGCATAGCTAAATACCTGTATTTTGGTATTCTGTGTGCGCAGAAATTTTAGTGTGTGCGTGCGCACTTTTTTATAACTTAGACATGACTAATATTTGTGCAACAATTCATGAAGAAAAATTCAATAATTCACCGACCTGCTTTATAGATTGTAAATGCTGTAGTGAAGGCTCAATGTTGTCAACGCAAAACAATGACAAACATGAAAAACAATGGCCTAAATAGCTTAAAGAGGAAAAGTTTTTCTTTTTTTTTTATTTCCAAGACCACAAAAACACACAACAACAACACATAGTAACGGCAATGGTCAAGAAATAGGCAGAAGCAGCAAAACGATATACGTTATAGCATGCACTGCGATATGATCATGGAGCCAAAGATAAAAAGAATTTGCATGGCTGCTACACCTGAACAAAGAAAGAATGAAATTAAAAATAAAATAAATAAAACAATTGCACACTGGTAGCAAATGAGAAGGAGCATCTTACAATAACTTAACAAGCTTGATGATTTGTCAAGTTATCTGCTGCAATGAGTACAAAAGTATAAGAGGAATATACTGTAGCTAAATAACGACTTTAAATTTAAGCTGCGAAAGCTGATGGTTATTATGCACACTGCTCATCAATAAGAGACAATATGACTTCTCATGATAAACTGTTCTCATGATAACAAGTCAACATGATAAACTGTTCTCATGATAACTGTTCTCATGATAAAAGATTTACTGTTCTCATGATAAAATTTATTTTTTAGAGCTTAAGTAAATGATTATGCACCTCGTTACTAAACTTTTTTAAACTTTTGCAGTCACAACGTATCGCTGGTGGGAGACTGTTCCAAACCACAGGGCCCTTATATCGATATGATTGCTGTGTTGTAGACAACCTACAGAAAGAGGGAATTAGCATGTTGCCACTTGTAGTTTAAACTGGAAGATTTTCGATTTTTTTGGTCAGAAAAAAACTTTTTGAAAACAGGAGGGAGGCGGTTATTGTTAAAGTGGAACATAAACTTAGAAGTTTCCTTTATCATCAAGTGATTGATAGTTAAAAATTTATGAGATTTCATAGGTCCAACAACACTATCTCTGGGATTTAAGTCAAAGATTATTCGTATGAAGTTATTAACTGATCGTTGTAGCTTTTGAACAATGGTTTTATTGTCACGACACCAAACCGTGATGCAATATAGAATGTGGCTCATAATCATGGTGTGGTATAAGATTAATAGGGACTCTTGATTTAAGTACGGCTTGGCCTTTCTTACAATTGATAATCCACATCTAACTTTGGTCAGTACATGTTCCATATGTAGTTTCCATGAGAGGTTTTCCTGCAGATGTAAGCCTAGGAATTTAATTAAGGATACTTTTTTGGATGGGTACATTTCTTAGCCTAACAGTGAAATTTTCTGGACAATGGGAACCCATAGTTTGGAAAAGGATATAGTTAGTTTTCTTTATATTGACAGATAGTTTGTTTGCTATAAGCCATGCATCAATATTCATCAGTTCTTTGTCAATTGATATAAATAACTCTGGCAGATTTTTTTTTTTTGGAGGAAATTATGGTCGTGTCATCTGCAAACATTATTGCTTTAGCTATATTTAAACAATTTTTAAAGTCATTCACATATATCAAAAATAACAATGGACCTAAATTAGAACCTTGGGGAACTCCATGAATTACCCTCATTGCGTATGATGATAGAGTGTTAGAGCAAAGAACATATTGTGAACGGTTTTCTAGATAGCTTGTAAACCAATTATGTGTCACACCTCATATACCATAATGATACATTTTAGATAATAATGTGGAATGTTCAATGGTGTCGAATGCCTTCAATAAATCTAAAAATACACACAATGCACTCTTTTTTTCTTCCATCGCATGCGAAATTTTTCTATTACTAAAGTAGCAGCTTGACTAGTAGATCTATTTTTCCTAAACCCAAATTGTAACTCAAATAAAATGTTGTACTTAGCGAGGAAAGCACTTAACCGTTTACATACAATTTTTTCCAATAATTTAGAAAATTCAGAAAGCAGAATTTAGAAAATTCAGAAAGTAAAGTCACTTTTCGTCCTTAAAAGGGGGGGTGTAACGGAAATCGAAAATTTTTATGTCTTTGGTGTAAGATGAAGGATTTTTTTGTCTCTACAAAATGCAACCATTTTGACAAAACAATTCCAACTACTTTTTGAGATAATGAGCTTTGAAAAAACAGCCGACTTTCGTAGTAAAAAGTTTTTTTGACGTCAGGTAAGGCTAATATGACGTAACACCTCAATTGAGACGTTGCATTCATTGATAAATCGCCAATCCACTATCGATTAACTTCTGTCGAATGACGCGCACCTTTTTAAAACAAGGTTTTTGCAAATCGGCACTTTTTCAGTAAATTTTTAACCTTTCGTTGAAGGTGTGCAGCTAAGTCAGATTTTGTCGTAGTGATTTGTGTTGGCAACGCGTTGTGTGACTCCAGCAGTGTCTAAGCGAAATGCGAAGTTAAAAAATGATTGCGAGCTGTGAGGAAAGTTTACCTAGTTGATTGGCAGTTGCAGTGGCGTACGCAGGTTTTTTCAATGGAGGAAGGGGGGGGGGGGGTTCAGTGACGTTACATCGTGATGACGGAAAGACGCCACAATTAGCCTACAGTAGTTCAGAGGTAATGTTTCTAGTCTAAATTATAGCACAATTGCAGCTACCATGATTAAGCTATATAATGCCATAACGAAGGAAACAATCCAGATATTTCATTCACACTTTTGCTTGATTCTTTGCGCTTCATTTAAGGAGCGAAAAGGTTTCACAGAAACTCAAGCTGTCAATCCGTGGTTGAAAATTTACTGAAAAAATTTTAGTTGACCTCATTTTTGAGTCGTAGGAAGGTTAACTGACTATTCAGGCCAGCTTACGCAACGTCACAAACAGGGTGTAGCCAGGTAAGTAAAACAAGTTATTTTTTCCCTCCAAAAAAATATTTTTTCAAAAACCAAAATTGAAAGAAACAACGCATATAAACCTTGGTATAAACATTTAATATGCACTCATCATGAAAGAAGCAGTTTCTTTCTCTTGAAAAGTGAAGACAGTATAGAGCATGAGAAACAAACTGCCCTCCTACCGAAGCATTTTTAAAACAGTACCGGTAACTTACGCGCGAGAGGAATCCCTGATCATGCGATTAAAATCAAAAAAGTGTCGATATTATCTAAGCATTTTTCACCCAAATCACAGCGTCGATATCATCAGATACTCTCAAGCACAAAATCGGGGTGTCTGGGAAACGGAGCACTCCAGCTCCTGAGGCAGTTACGGCGCCTAAAAACAATTTTGCCACCTTCCGTTCCACCCCTGGGCCTCTTATCTTTCGTTGGCCTGGTCTTCCTTGGCAGCATTTTTATTTTATTTTTAGCACTTAGGGCAGCGTCAATTTAGATTTATATATTATCATAATTTTTCAACAAACCAGCTGGTTATAGCGCAGTGTTAAAGATGTCGCTATCCATGCGGAAAGTCTGAGGTTCAATTTCCACGCCGGTCAAATCGGACACAGTGTGGCCAGCGGCTCGCCACAGCTGCGACGTTTCTTAGGAGCTGCGTTGTCCAGGCGTTAAGCCGCGGGGTCGGGCCCCGCCACTCGCTACCACGCTGCAGTACTACAGCGAGTTTAATGAAACGCGTGCAGTGAAGGTTTGGTTTTTTAAAAAAATTTTGTGTGCAGCCATATAGTTACTGAAGAATAATCGCATTTAAGGAAACTCCTACTCACTAATTGCTTTGCAACAGCATCAATGGCAAAAATGCAGTTCAAGCAAAACACATCAGAAAAGCTGGAATACCAATATTGTTGCATCGCATCATAATAAAAGTTTCTCGAAATTAAATTAAAAAGTTGAACAGAACAGAAAAGAACATGACAGCAGTTTCGGCAAGCTTCGCACGAAGAAAAGTCGGTTTGTCTCAAAAAAAAAGGTTTCACTCGTCAACGTCAAGCGCAACGCTCCACAAAAATTTAACTACCGGTATTATTGCATCACAATCAAGATTATATAACATAAGCAAGTTAAATAGCACAGAAAAACATGATGATTGATAGCAATTTCGGCAATCTCTGTTTGAAAAAAGGTGGATCGTTTCAAAAAGAGAGGTTTTCTTTTTTTCAATTGTCAATGGAGGGCGTTTTGACCCCCGACCCCCTCCCCCGTCGTGCGTACGCCACTGGGCAGTCGTGTATCTGAATGTTTTGAATTTCTGATAATGAGATTGAAAAAACGAATCGAATGTGCTCAGATTGTCAAAACTAAAGTGTCGATATTGGAGAGAACGATTATCACATTAACATTTTTGTCGATGGCAGTGGCACTAGTCATATGTAGGCTATTCCCGCGACGTAGCCCCTGGGCTTACAGAGAGAACATCGCAGCGGTGGCGAAGCGTTGGCAATGATAGCACTATGTTACGTTTGACCAGCCCAGAAATCCCCCCTGCACTGGAAGTACCCACCAAGAGCCAGGGGAAGCATGGTTTCCTCAATGCATCGTGAGAAAAAACAAGAAGATGGCACCATTATTAAATTGCGGGAGGCAACAGGGGGCAGTTTTAGCCACTGAAAATCCGATTTTTTTAAGCCGACCAGTGGAGATTCTTTTTAGAACCCGGCTGTTAAAGAAACCCATTTTTTTTGGAGGTGGACTTGCACAAGTAATAAATTGACATCCCCTACTCCGATATTCCTGGTCCGCTACGCCACTGCTTGTATGATTTTACAAGTTTTGCAGAATTTTTTTGATACTGCCCCCTCCAATCGAAATTCCTGGCTACGCCTAGGCTAATCACTACACTATTCAGACAAATCATAATAAAATAAAAAATGCCTTCGCGTAGCGTTGTCAAGTACTGCAGCGGAACATCATGCGATACTTGTACATTTCGTTTCCCGAAAAGTAAGAACGCAAAGCAGAAGTGGGAAATGTTTGTGACAAAACTTACTCTTCTCGGAAACTAGCACCTAATAAACGCAACTTCATTTGTGCAAGACATTTCCCAGAAACTGATTGTGCTAACTTTAATCAATGTAACGCTGGATTTGCGAAAAAACTACGTCAAAAAAACAAGCAGGGATTTGTCTACTGGTTCGATCAAATACGATCAGTAAATGTACACGCAACACACACGAACAATCCAGAACATGCGCATGAGCGCGCACATACAATTTTGTTGTGCTAAATTCTTATGGCTACGTCACAGTACCCTTATCTGACATCAAGCGAATTTTCCTGTAGTAAAAAATTGTGGGCTAACAGTTGGGTATAAAATGAAAACGGGTGGATATGTTGTTGAAATTTTAGCGTAAAGTGCATGTCAGCACAGTTGACTAACATAAGCTGTCGAAAAAAGGCAATGTCAATTTCCGCTACACTCCCTCTTAAGCTATTTTCGTCCCATATTTATTGTATTCCAAAACAGGCTTAGCCTAAATGAATTTAGGCGTGTACGCAGTCTCTGAAAGCTGTGTGCGCGAGCACACGCACACAACTAAAAGGGAACACTTTTTTGATATTTCCAAACGTATAATAGTGCTAGAGAATCATTTTTTGCTCTGTAGACACCCTTAAATTTTGTTCTGGATGCGCTGTGTTAAGCCTGCGAGCAACTTTTTAGGCGGGTAGAACATACAATACTTTATTATCCACATGCACCGTGTCAGTAGCTAGTAGTTTCTTCTACGTCAAATATAGACTTAAAGCAGTGGTTATAACGTCGGATTTTTTAAAACATGTTGATGAAACATATAGACCTCACCCACAAGAAACCTGTTACGAGCATTAGTAAATATACGCGAAGTCGTACGTGTAGCAATTTATAACTGAGGTTATTCTCAAATAATATTGAACAGAAAATTCAACAGGGATTCAGGGAGATGCAAAGTGAGCTTGCACGCTTCGAGTTAGCAGCCACCCCGTACATATGTCAAATGCGACTGGCTCCTGCCGTGAATCGAACCCGTCACATAGGCTCTGCAGCATGCGCGCGAGAATTTGTATTTGGACTTACAAACGTTGGGTCATGATCATTGAAGTCAACGTATACTTACTCTTTCGGCTGTCATAAACCAGCAAGATGCCATCTCGTATTCTCTCAATTTTAATGGGCTTCCATCCCGACAAGTTTTCAAAATAATATAAAATCTCTTCCTCCGACAATTGGTCCTTGGAGTCTTTTGACACCAACAAACAACTAAAATAGAAAACAAACGCATAAATCAGCAGAACGTTTGACGATGGTGTTAAGATAGGCATTAAGCCTGGTCTACACACTAAGCTCATTTCAAGCGCTTATGCTGGTAAGTTAGCTATTTCAAGACCAACCAACCTCTCGTTATTACTGATGTGATTGCTGTATGAACCAGGGAGTCGAACCGAACCCGAACTGGTGTTTTATAAACCGGTTTTAAGCTATTTTTGCCGAACTTTAACCGAACCCGAAATGTATTTTTCAAAAGCGCTAACAGCGAACCGGAACTGAACCGAATAATGTGAGTATTGGCGAACCTCCGAACCGATTAAAAAAGCGGCTCGCTCCGTGAAGTCACTCGCGTCACTTTGAAGCTGGTTCGAATTCAAAATCATAGTCACTTATGCAAGTAATCTATGCATGGTGAAGAAGTCTTTTACGTTTGATATACCCGGTCCCGTAATACAAGCGTAACAGACTAAACAAAGCGCTTTAACACTAATTTAACGCTACCTGTGGATTGAATAGGCCGCCGGTGTCAGAGCATAGTAACAATTTAATTATTTCGAATTTGGCTTTACTACAAGTATCTTATGCATTATATTGGCCTGCCAATGCGAAGAAAATTTGCTTTGTACGTTTTATTATATAATTGTGTAACTAGAATTGTGTAACTAGATCTGAACCGGAACTGTATAAACCGGTTTTGAAATATTTTTTACTGGAGCGAACCCAAACCGAAGCGTTTTAATTTATCTGAACCTTAACCGGAACTGAAACGAAATTTGAAACTGTTGTTGAACCCAAACCGAACCTGAACCGGAAAAACTAAACGGTTTGACTCCCAGGTACGAACAACCCAGAGTGCTTACACTGAAACACACTATTGGAGTACAACGTAAAAATGTCTGAATTGAATAATATGCAAATTTTGGTTTAGCAACTGGCTTGTAGGCCTAATTTTCATTACTAACTCTGTACTAACCAGTCTTGATATTTATGGAAAAGCTCTTCATGATTTTGTAGCTGATCAAACCAAGTCGTGGGAGTTTTTGAAAGCTTCGTTTGAAGTTTTCGCGTTGAAGGTGTGACATCTTCTACACAAAAAAGAACACATTTGACATGCATCGAATTAAAAATTTAACAGTTATATACTTGAAGGAGACTGCGAAGTGAGCTTGCGCTTTTCTCGTTAGTAGACTAACTACTCGAAATGCATGTCAAATGCGGAGCTTGTTTGGATTAAGCCGCATCTTATAACAGGCGGATATATCACAAGCAAAAGGACCGCTAGGGGCGCTAGTGAGTTATTAATAGGGATTAGGGCCTAACCCTATACCCCGAACCACGGCTTAATTCAAACTTTTTAGCCCCTCAAATGCTATCGGTTCTATATGTGAATCGCAACCGTTACGACACAGGCCTGGTTGTTACCAGCCAGCCATGACGTCGCGGCGAAACACCGCTAAGCCATGACGTCGCGGCGAAACAATTTAAAGGACAGACAAAATTTATGGTCACATTAACAGTTTTTAAAACCTGATAAAAAACTCAATAATGTAGTTCACAGCTCAGATGGCCGAGTGGTAAGAGAAACGAGAAACACTGAGGGTCGTCGAGTCAGCTTTCCTGCTTGACGCTCAGCATTACGGGGACAGTGCGGAGAACAAGCCGGCAAGTTTACTTGTTGTGCCGTTTGGAAAGGCCTTTAGCGAGATTCTAACATCTTAGAGTGGTAAAGAGATGGCCGGATCAGAGATGGAACCGGTCAGGATTTTCTTGACCCGACCGGTAAAATTTGAAATCTACGCCGGTTGACCGATCACTAACCGGCCCGGTCGACCGTTTTTTCTTACTGAAGGTTTATGTTCAAAGTTGAATAAACTTTATGACTAGGGCGATTTTTGGTCACAAAAGTTTCAATTTTTCTGCTGGCTCCAGTTAACGTAAAAAGCGTGGAAACAAAATTTTACAGGTTTGGGTCAGCAAGCCTATTTAAGAAGTTGTAAACTTACGAAAAGTTGCATTTCGTGTTTACGGGTACCTTTTAGCTTTTAGGTAGCAGTGTTTTTGTCAGAGCTGGGCATTCCGCAAACAGTTTCGCAAATAGCGCAATTGCAAAATTTGAATTGCGCTTTAAGAAAATTTTCTACCACTTGCAAAAGTTGCGATGCGCTTTAAATTTTTTTTACTTCTTGCGCAATTTGTGCTGCGTTTTAAGCAAAACTTTTGACCAATTGCGCTATTTGCCTAGCGTTTTAAGGTAATTTTTTGAACAATTCTGCAATTTGTGTTGCGTTTTAAGCTAAATTTCTCACCATTTACGCTGCACCAGCTGCTTTTTACCGCTTGTGCAATTTGCATTACTTCGTATTGCATCAATTTGTGCTGTTTCTTCCGACCATTCTTATAGCATGATTAAGATAAAAGTGAAACTGTGAATTTTTCCACTTGCGGTTTATCATTAAAAAATATTGTTTGCGCTATTCGCGTTTGCACTTATCCGCTCCAAAACTTCAATTGCGGACTTGCGATTGTGCTTTGCCGTTTTAAAAATCTGCTAGTGCGATTTGTGGTTGCGCTTTCACAGTCAAAAAAACTAATTGCGCAATTTGCGGTTGTGTTTTTTAATTTTAAATTTTTGGTAACGAAATTTGTGATTGTGCTCTTTTACTTCAAAAAATCGTTTGGGGAATTTGCGTTGCGCTTAGTTAATTGTTTTTAAGTACCCAGCTCTGGTTTTTGTGCTATTTTTCGCCCAACTTTCCAACTTTTTTATTTTTTACTTTAATTGGAATAGATTCACACCAGCATCCGGCATCAAAGTGGTTATATGTCAAATATAAAGTCCAGAAACTTCCATGCCTTCCAATAATAGGCTAATGCATAAGCATCAGGGTCGCTGAGATGGTTTTGAGGCCACAGGCCAAAATATCAAATAGGTATAATCAAAAGGCATCCTTTACAAAAATGAAACAAATCTTTAGTAGGCACCTTCCTCGAAAAAAAAGTCACCCACCCCAGGGGTGGGGTTCTGGATATTTGCTACGGCTTTTCAATTTTCAGGGGTACAGGCTGCAGTAGTAAGCAATTTTTCCATGTTAAAGCTATTCGCTGAAGACAGAAACTTTTTAACCAAAGAATGTAAAATACTATCATGTACAAGCACTATGATTTGAGCACCTATTAAACTATTTTTTTGCTTTTTAGAATAAACCGCTGCTGCTTTTTTGTTGTCTGTAGTTTTTTAAATAAAGTCACATTTTGGCAACATTCTTGCAAAAATAAGGTCACATTTTCAAGTTTTTTAGGTCACAAAAAATTTCCCTACTAAAGTAATGACAAACTGCAGTTCACACTAACTTTGTCACTAGATGTATAGAACACGTAAAATTTTATTTAATTTAACAGTATTTGAATAAAAGCAAACTTCACCTGTTGATTTGTTTCGCTGGGATAAACGCGAAGCTAGCATTATTTGATTTGACTTGTGACACTACTCGCTGTACATAAATTTCTAAATTTCACTTAAATGGTAAACATCAGTGCCGGCGCTAGGCCAACTGAGCCCCCCCCAAAAAAAAAAAAAAACTTCACGTGGGGCCCCCTTTATCCGCAAGCAAAATGGAAGGAAAGGTGGTTTTACACAGAATGCGATTTTCATCCGATTTTGCATTTCATGCATATTTGTGCGATTTTTGATGAACGAACCTGACGGATATGTCTCTACACAAAATGCGATTGCGTTCGATTTTGCATCTACGTACCCCAGTTTGAAATCTGCGCACGTATTTTGATACATTTTCGTAGGTAAATTACTAGCGGAAATTGCATTGTATTCCGTGTAAAGCCTCCATAAAGCAATTACTGGTCGAAAGGATTCCATCGATCTGGAACCTAAAATCAGGCAGGACGACCGAAAAAATAATTAAACTGCGTGGGTATTATTGAGCTAAAGATACAACACCTTCCCATCTAACCTAGACAGCATGAATGTCTATCTAATATCTATGCCTTGCTTCTTTGTGTTCCAAATAAAATTGTGTTGCTTTTAAGGTGTCATAATAAAGCTTTGATGGTAAGACAAAAAATAAGGCAAGACAAATAACACAAAGCTTGATTTATGAAGTTCCAGTAAGACAAAATGAGGACGCAAGCCAAAAATAAGGATATTTCGAAAAAGTAAGGAAAATATATTCTAAGATGTAGACTCTCAAAGTAAGAACAAATCTATGAAATAAGTAGGTATGAAACCCCTTTGTATAACTGGTACGTGAAGAATACTCATTTTTAATAAATTCTAATTCTTAAGGACACTCTCTGGTTCCACAGAGCAAGCGTGTACCGGACTAGTGGCAAATGATTTACCTAAAATCCAGGGGTGCCTTGGTAAAATTCGAACTAGGAGAGCCCAGTATAATGCAAAAAAATCTATTATTTTATGCCTCATCTTCTTAAACTTTTTCAGTCACGCCCCCTTTGGCGTTAGTTATTTTTGTCCACGCCCCACCACCAGTATCGTGTGAAGATTGTTGCCCCTCCCCCCAAAAAAGCTCCAAATGGGACCCATTGATATCTACAAGCATTTGGGCAGTTTCGCGCTTTTTCGACTCGGTTACTAACTTTCCTCATTAGATGTATTATTTGACGAGACGCATCCAGAAATTTCCTCAAGAGGGCGCCCCAAACTTTCGAACACATAGTTTTTCGATGCGTGGCAAAATCAGAGCAAATTTGAAGCAGAATAAATAATAATGATGAGTTCAGGGGGTTCCGGGGGCATGCTCCCCCGGAAAATTTTTGAAACTTGAATTGCAATTTACATCATGTAATTGCAATTATAGTGCTTTTTCAGCAACTTTTTGAAGAAATTTTCTTTAAAATTTTTTACCTTCAATTGTGAGCCTTATAGGCTACAACAATATTGTGGGGCACTTACAAATATCGGGGGGATCGAACTTCGGAGATGCCTTATACGGCACTTCCCACCAAGCTTCAAAAACCATGCAGAAAATATGACAATTTATTTGCAATGTCTTAATCGGCATGAGAAGGATGCAGCTGTTTTGGGGAAACAAGTGTTGATGTTGAACGAAAAAAATATTTCAAAATACACGTTCAATCATTAAGTCACTGAAATGCTCACGCCCCCCTCGCAAACCTTTTACGAAATACGTTCACAAGGACTAGGCCAATTTTAAGAACCCCTCCTAGCCCCCATACAAACAGTTTTTTCAGAGCAAATTATGAAAAGGCCCTTATTTTTTTTTGTATATCATGAAAAGGCCCTTATTTTCTTTTCGCAAACCGCTTTAAAATCATTCTTTTTTTAAACCACTTTAACAAACGCCACAGCCAGCCCGGGCTGTTACGTCACAACCCGACCGGCCGGCGCACATGGAAAGAAGCTAAACGCTACAGTACAGGCTGCGATGGAACGGTACGGTAATTGACATGACAATAGTATCACAATCCTGCTAAAAAAGAGAACGTCAACTACGTTAATAAGTATGCAAGTCTTACTGCTGAAACCAGATAACAGACCTTTGTTTTCAGAAGGTGTGATTTGTTAATGCCGTTTTTCATAAAGCTGTTTTATTTGAAAAATACGTGTCGGCATGTACATTTCGGCTAATGTTTAGGTGTATTTTAGTTGCAAGAAAGGAGAATTTGGCCGGTTTTTTGACCGGTTTGACCGGCTGGTCGAAGAATCTCGACCTGACCGGTGTCCATCTCTGGGCCGGATAGCGCTTTGATTGCTTTTTCGTGACAGAAGGATAAACATGCAACTACACGCAAACAAATGCGGTGAATACAGTTTTTGTGTCGGCTTTTTCGTTAAGTAGAGATTTACTTTTTTCCGACCATCAAAACTTGTCACTAACGAAGGGCTAGCATAAAGACCTGCTCAAGGTTTGTTAATATCTAACCAGTCAATGTTATTCAGTATTTACTTAACTTTGTCTGCTCAAGTGCAGGCTGACTTGATATCCCATTAAGTTCCGCTTTTCATCAATGAATAAACCGCAAAAAGGATGTTAAAAGCTAGAGTTTCTCTATTTATTCGGTTAAAATTGCATCAATTACCTTAGGATTACATCAAATGAAACAAAGATTGCCATTGTTTCAAATTAATGCCCGTACTCGATCTCAAAAGCCTTGGCCAATGTATACATTTTAGCAATACTGCTATTTCACGCCACATGTAGTTTTCATATTCGTTTTTATATCAGTGAAGTAGGCTAAATGCATCATGGAAGATGACCTAGTTGAGCATCCAACCTCCGAAGGCATGTCTGGAATCCAATGCACCAACCACTCGGCCAACTCCACAATATGCAACATAATCTCATAACCCCGCACAGCGACACCACTAGCATTGAATGAAAAAAAGCATAAATAAAGTGTATTTGTAACGGAACGAAAATACTGTGTTGACAATAACCTCTATGTCTGTCATTCCTGTCCCACAATGATGTCGAAGAGGTTTCTTGAGATCTTTCATCTCTTGTCCAAGAAGGGGAATCGGTGTCAGTCGGACGTTGTTGGGAATGGGAATGAGGATCTGGTAGGCTAACTGCAAACATGTACTAATTTTAAAAAAACACTTTTTTTTGAACAATTAACGTAAAGTTTAGCATCTAAATTGTAACCCAAACTAAATTAACATTAGCCAAAGCGTGTAACAAGTGGCGGGGCTCGTATCCGCGGCTCAGCGACTGAATAAGACAGCTTCAAACTCCGAAAAAACATCGCAGCGGTGGCGAGTTGTTAGCGACACTGCGTCTGATTTGATCGGTGAGGGAATCGAATCTCGGACCTCTCGCACCGATAGTCATGTCGTCACTAGGCTACTGCGCCAACCTACCACACCGCACACTCACAAATTTTATAATTATTGAACTTTTGTCACCGTCAGGGGCCCACGGACACATTTTCTAAGGAAAAGCGCGCAAAATAGGATTAACTACAAAAAGACACAATGTTTTAAAATAGACTGAGCCATGCCGTCAACCAGGGCCGTATTGGATGGGGGCAAGAGGCCCAGGATTCCTCCAGAAAATCGTATTCTCCAAAGGTCTGCTGCTAACGTCAAAATCTAGGCCACAAAAATTCGCCTCTAGGCCCCCCAGTGTTATAATACCGCCCGGCCGGCTACGACTTTTAACGTAGAAGAATGTTTGAAGAGCTGGAACGTTCGCATAAGAATCTACCTCCGCACACCACTAGTCACAGTCATTTACCTTTTTCAAATTCATTATCGCCTTCGCTTGAATCGCTGTCCCACTCCTCATCATGAGGGAGAGGAGGAGTTTCAAACATAGCTGAAATACAAAACAACATTAACTGATGACTTCGCCACTGTGACAGCGTTCGAATTCTCAAAAATACGAAATGGCGTAAGGACCGCAGTGTCTTTAACTCGAACTTTGAGAATTCGATTTAATTTCACAATTAATTAGCATTTACTAGTCAACCATTTTGAAAAAAATCATTTGCTCGCCGCATTACTTCAAATCTCAACGCCAAAGACAAAACAGACAAACATGAATTACTACGAAACCTACATAAGAGCACCCTATGAATACGTCCAGAGTATTAGTCTGATCTATTTTACCAAGTTTGATGGATGAAATAGAAAGAATTAAATCATAATTGTAGGCTACTCGTTGTGCTGCTTCAAAGCGTGTAACTAGTGACGGGGCCCATCTCCGTGGGTTAGCGTCTGGGCAACAAGCTCCGCAAAAACGTCGCAGCGGTGGCGAGCCGTTGCTACCACTGTTTGCGATGTGACTGGCCCTAAAATTGAACCCAAAATCTTCCGTACCGACAGCCATGCTGTTAGCTTGATAGATTTTACTATGCCTATCAATTGTCAAATCAAAATCGTGCAGCATAGCAAAAAATTAAAGCGAGGCATCTCGAACTCACCGGTTAACACTGGGGTCGGGATCGATGTTTTTTTAATTTCTACTTTTGGGGGAGGTGATGATGTAGAGGGTCGATATCGTGTAACCTTCATGACAACCAACTCGTCATCATCTTCGACTTCAATTTCAACTCGGCTCAGAATTTCTTGCATATCTGCCGAAAAGGTAAAAATAAAAATACCGGTTTGGAAAAGCAGGCGCCTTCTGCACACATTTACCCTGCTCACCAGTGGTGGCACCAAGGGGGAGGAATGGGGGGACTAGTCTCCCCACTTTTTCTCAGACCCATTTTTGTAAATCGTGCAAATCCGTTAATTTTTTTTTTTAGGGTAAGGGGCAGACGTGGCCCCTCCTGGCTTCTTTCTTTTCCTGTCTTAACAACACGACAAAAATTTTAAGAAGTCACTAGATAAAGTGTCCAGGGAACGCAGAAGTACATGATTTGACCACAAGATACTACCTTTTGAACGTTAGGCTTCTCATAATCTGCCAGTGCCATTGTTTTTCTTTAACATTTTCAGGATTTTTCAATTTTCGTTTACATTCTTTACCGTTATACCGTAATAATACACCGTATGTTTCACTAAATTTGGTCCATTTGCAGGGTGGACTGTTTTTTTAAAGCCTATTTTGGGGTACAGTAGTGCACTGTACAACAGAACCGGTCTATACTAGGCACGATAAACGAAGGCAAAAGCAGTGTCAATTTTTGAACAATTATGCTTACTTCATATTAAGTCCCCATTTCGACGAAAAATCCTCCTGGATATGCGCCAGAATGCACTAAATTAATTTTAAAATATCGAAATTTTTTGGGTAGGCTCCCAAGACCTTCCTGAAAGAGTCAAAATTTTACCACTTTTTGTCGCTTGCTTTGTCCCCCCCACTTATGTCTGGCTGGCGCCGTCCCTGCAGTTCACACGTCCATGCTGTACAGTGTTCACACGTCACACGTTCACACGAAAGCCCATGGGATTTTTGCACTACAATTAAGTTTTATGTCATAATCCAATTTTTTCATTATCGGTATAATTATGGTATAACAAAAAAGTTCTGAAACCCAGGTAATGGGACTCAATGTATAATTGTAAACAGTGACGTGCGGTCAGACTCGTAATTGGTGAGGCACTGTCCATTCTAGGGCCATTACGTCACCAGCAATTTTTGTTCATAGTATTTAACAACAAAGAGAAGCAGCGCCCTAAAAATCATAATACAACTTCATGGAATGTTTTTACATTATTATTTGTTGTTCACAAAATTCTTAGGCCTATCAGTTTAAACAAAAATATCTATCTCTTGACGATAGACTTTTTATTTTTTCCGTAGCTACTAAAGTCTTTCCATCTCAATGGAGATTGTTGTTCCTGCCCATTGTGCACATCTTATTGTATTGCTTAATTGCGTCTTTGTTGTGTGTAATTGTTTTAGTGTGTAGACCTACTATCAAAAAAATAAACTGTCGCTCTTCTTCGGTGCGATACGTGCGAACATATACAATTAAATTACCGGTAATGAAAACTTCTAAATTTCTCGGTTTCTGCACTTCTAATGTGGTCATTATGATGACTTATGTTAATCCTGATTCGTTCATTTAAAGCAGAGGTGACGAACATGCGGCTCGCGAAAGAATTTCCTCTGGCGAGACCAGTTCTCTTGAACTTTTTTTCCCGTCTATTCTTCTCTATGCGATATCAAAAGCTGAGCCCCCGATTGAACCACGCACGTATCACACAGTAATCATACAAACGTCAATACAAGCCTTTCATCTGTTTCAGGATTCAGCAGTTCATTCATTGTTATGTAATAGTAATAACTAGGGCAAGTTTTTGTTGCACTAAAAAAATAAAAAGGTTGCGTTCATTTTTAACAAAAGTAGCAAAGTTGCTTGCAAAGTTGCAATTATTTTACAATAGTTGTGAAGTTGCATGAAAAAATTTAAAAAGCGGTGAAATCAGTAGACAAAGTTTGTGTCTATTATTGACATGAACATGATTTATTCAAATACCGGTACACTGCTAAATATTTCCAAACATCGTCTTGAGCAAAGTGACGATCTTTAGCTAACAGCTGCTTTGCCCAGCATGCTGAAGCTCATAATTACAGAATACAGCGAGCCTATTGCTACAAAATAAATGACGCTGGAAAACCTCATTCATTGCGCATTCTGTGACAATTACGGCTTGCATTAAAACAAAGTAGACGTAACGCAGGCTTACTTACATCTAGGAAATTATTAGTAAAATAATTAGACAAGACTGTTCATACTTTTTTGCGAGATTTTTTAAAAATATTTCGTAAAAGTTGCAAAAAAAGTTGCAAAATAAAATTTTGGCAAACAACTCTATAGATGCTGTAATGAAATTTTTCGTTGCTTAGAAAGCTTCCCGAAGCTGTAAAAAAATGTTGCAAAAGTTGCAGAAACTTGCCCTAGTAATAACATAACTCGAGGTCCGTTGCAGCTGTATTGAGAGCTTAACTTGCCTTACAGTGGTAGAAATTGTCAAAGATTGCAGACAGGAGCATATTTATGGGGGGAGGGGGTTATTGGGCCATTCCCCCTCTTTTGACTCTGCCTTTTCGTAAAAAAGAACGAAAATAATGGTGCCAAGTGACTGAAATATGCCAGACTCTTTTAATGGTTTCTGTAGCTTATGGCCAGGGGCGGATACACAGGGGTAAGATGAGGAGTATGCATCCTCCCACCAGCCATTTTCAAAAACATTTTTGATGTATACAATTTTCCCTCAATTTCGAACGTCTTTGATAGCAATAAGTCTTACGACTTTAAGCACGAATAATCGAAAATGTGCGAACAAAATGCATCATATTTGGCGAAGCTCTCAAAATTAGGGTCAAAAAATTAAAACAAAATTTGCGTGAAAATTATTCAAAAACCACTAAATTAGCCATTTCAGCATGTATTTTTTCAAAAATTTTCCGGGGGAGCATGCCCTCGGACTCCCCTAGAGCTTTTCTTGTTTCTCAACCAACTTTAAATTTGTTCTGCCAAAAAAAATATGCTTTGCCTAAAAAAATGTAGAAATTGTGGCCCTCCCCTCTTTTTAAAATTTCTCGCTGGGCCACTGATAGCAGAAATGAATTGGTGAGCTTGTAGCACCATAGGCCTATATACAAATCTTACAGCTTTTTTAAGGTATTTGTCATTCTGTTTTTTAATCTATATTTAATTAGCCGTTTATTTTGATGTTTTCAACGAGGAAACGAAAGACTGTAAATGTATTACTTTCAGTAGTTCGTTACTGTTGGTGAACAATTTTTTCGTTTTTGACAGATTTCGTAATAGGTCTACGACTAAAAAGTTACGCGGCCCGCTTGCTCATTGGTAAGCGACAAAGTGGCAGGCAATTGCAAATGGGTTCGTCACCCCTGATTTAAAGCATGGTTCTTCAACGGGGGAGATATCGCCCCCCAGTGGGCAATTTCAACCTTCAGAGGGGCGATTTTAACAATCGTTGAAATTGGGGGGCGATTTCGCTTGTTAGGGGGGCGATTTCAGGATTGCCAACAAAATATGCTATAAACTTACGAAAAAAGCAGCTCTGCGAATGCTTTTCACCTAATTTCAGTGGAAAAATGTCGGCAGCGTAGCGAATTGTTTTGGAGCGTCGTTTTTATGACCACCATGATCGCAAGGTTGATGGTTCAACTCCCAACCTAGTCTCGTTATTGCATCCTTGGATAAGATGCTTCATAATGATTATTTCTGCTTGGTGGAATCTGACAAGCAGCAAATTAAAAGAAGTCAGAAGAAAATTCAACCGGAAAACTTGGAAACAAAGGCAACTCGGCAACTCCTAAGCGAGTCTGGATTTGTCTTACGCATAGTACCTCCGCCGCTTTCTCGTGATAGGAAGATAAAGATGAAGAAATCATCATCAATCAAATCAAATAGAGCTCTGCGGACGTGAAGACCTTTTTTTTGTTCTTCGCCTGATTTTAGTGGAAAAATGGAGCTCTGCGGACGTGAAGATCTTTTTTTTGCTCTTCACCTGATTTTGGTGGAAAAATTACTCAGGGGCGATTTCGTTCCACATTTTCCAAAAAGGGGCGATTGTGCAAAAAGGGTTGAAGACCTCTGATTTAAAGCGAATCAATTTCTGACGATATACAAGTCTAACGATTTGGCTTTAAATGTAAGCGGTCGATTTCTCATATTTCTAGCCAACTTTGGTACTTTCTTAACGCCACGCAATCCTGTTTTAGTATAAACATTATTATTTGCTGAAAACTAGAGACAGTGAAAGCGAAAAGACATTTTTTAAAATCACAACCTCACCGCCACCGCCAAACTTTTCTAATGTACCAATCCATTTGAAATGCGCAACTTATTTTCTCTTGCCCTGAGCTCTGGCGTAAAGACTTTAGATGGGACTTCCTTTCTCTATAACCTAACTTTATTGATTGTTTGCGACACCGAGCAATGCAAGCACGACATGGGCCGGGTGTACACTAACGCTTAGTGCACGAAAAAAGGTAACCGGTTATCATTTTTTTCGTCCTTCCAGACTCATCAGGTGCACAACTACGAGAGCCAAAGCTAGTTCTAACTAAACTAACAAAAATCGAAGCTTATATACAGCTTGCTGATCAGAAGAGCGCGGCAAGACAGAAAGCGCTCGAGGTCCAAAACTTGATTGCAAACTCCAAGATTTCGTAAACCGCAGAAGCACGGCGAAGCAGAAAGCGCTCGTGAGTTAGTTTATAGGCCTATGACCGAGTTAGTTTATAGGCCTATCACCACTGACCAAGGGGCCCAAACAAAATTTTTGCCCCTCGGCCCAAAATTTCTCTAGGCGCCCCTGCATGTGCGCGCAAAAAGCAAATTTAGTTAAATGCGGAAATCGAAGTCCAATAATCCGAAATTATCTACAAAGCGCCATACAAACGCGTGAATTAAGTTCAACAAAATAACTTGGGAAGCAAAAAAACGAAGCCAAAGAACACACTATTTTGATTTGTAACCGTAGTATTAACTATCCAACAAGGCCAACAGTACGTCGCTTAAAAAAGGAAATTTAGTTAACTGCAGAAACCGAAGTCAAAATTATCCACGAAGCGCCATAGAAACTCGTGAATAAAGTTTAACAAAGATTAATATTTTATCTTTAAAGACTTTCAATTTCGATACTAATTCTTCCTTCATTTTGCAGTAGTTTATTTTTGCACTAACTTATTTTCAAAGCGTTTAAATATTGCTTTATACCGTAGGGCAATGCGCGTATATTTCCAGCTCGGCGAACAAAAATTAATGTTTTTATCATAGTGACGTTACAGTCGTTTGCGGCGAGCCGCAAGTCGTATTCAATTCAACATTTGAACATACAGACATGACGAAAAAAAGAAAAAAGCACGCTTTTTGTTCTTGTAAATGCAAGTTCTTGTAAATTTTCCCCTAGAAGTGAGGCAGGGTTCGCCAATCGCCAGTGCCTTACGCTTGTATTTCAGCGAAGAAAGTTACGTAAATTCTCAGCGCGAATAACGTCATAAAAACCACCGAAGCAGAGATGGGGTGTAGGAACATAAATGACAATAAAATAGCTGGCGTCAACAAATATTTCACGAGTTGGGTAAAACCATTTAAAACAAACTTAAAATAGCCATAGGCCTACTGTTTACACATTACTGGTTGATTTATTCCGCGAAGAAACTGTTGTTGCTTTGCATTTTTTCGATAGGTGAGGCAGTGCCTCACCTGCTCCCCTGACCGCACGTCCCTGATTGTGAACCAATGTCATCAAGCAAAAACTTACCAGCAGAAGAAGCAAGTGCAACTTCAAATCTTCCGGCAATCTTCTTGCCATCAGGAGTTTTGCAATATCGTACTCGTTCTACCACATTGCGCCTGCCCAGTGTTTCTTCAACTTTGGATTTGATAGCTCTCAAGTCATAACTAGCAGGAGCACCCGATAGCAATATCGTACAAGAGCCAAGACTCATTTCAGAATTTCATATCTCTTTGTAAAAGAATAGACTCTAAACAATGTAAAAAGGAAACAAAGATTATGCGGCGATTATCTTGCATACTCGGACAGACAGGTTTTCACTTTACTCAGTTGGACTCGAGTTATAGACGTGCTTAAGAGTTGCAACAAACTGACTCAAAGATTTGCTCAATAGTGACACAAACAGATTAATGTGACATATTGTACTCGGTTTTAACTCAAGACAGCAAAATTCTGCTTTTTTAGTTATTCCCATTTGAATAATGAGGCCTGGTCCTCAGTGATAGCAATGACAAATCGGTGACAGTAACTGACTGGTACCGGTACTTTACTGGAGAAATAAAGGCTCGGTGCGTTCCTCGAAAATGGCCAGGTTTTAAGCTAACTTACGCTTATTTGCTACCGCAGGCTTTCAGAAGGATGAATTTGAAAAAAATCAGTTAGGCCTACCATAACAGGATCAGCGCTAAGAGAGGGCTAGGGGGCCTGCCTCCCAAATCGACATGCTTGATCCCCCCAATTAACTAGCTTTCTCTTTTGAAGACAGCAGCTTTTGCGCTTAATTTCAAATTTTAGCTCCCCTCCCCCTGATAAATGCTTGGCCCCCCTAAGTTTACTGCTCTAACGCCGGCTTTGTACTATAATATCGAAAAAGTTGTTCCAAACAAAACGACAAACCAAAAATCTTCTCGAGGTACCGGTATTATGTTGTTGGTAGTTCAGATTCACTTTTTTACCTACAACCGCAATACGTGGCAACCCTCTTTCCGAACTTTGTTTATGATTTGTGTTTAATGTGGCAACATTGCTTGTGGTATTTTCGCGCCTTTTTACGTTCTTTGTTCATTGACTATTTACCTTCGAGTCGCATGAATGAGAAACTGATTTACCTGATTGGTTGTGTAATGTGAAGCAAGTTACAGTACATCAGCTAAGCCTATACTGCAGCAAGGCCGGTCGTTTGTTGAGAAACTGCATATTGGCTCACTACATTGGTGACCTTCTGGTAAGAACACGCTAGCCTAGCTAACAGCTAGACTGCTTTACATTCTGATTTGCAGTTAAATCTACAAGACATGCTGGTTTTACAGTTTTAGTTGTTAGTTGGATTAATAGTACCGCGGTATGCCGACAACAGAAGAAACGTTGTCTAACTTGACTCCAGCTGTTATTAATCTTCAAGCTTCGACTTCATCGCAGAACCCTGACCCTTCTCCAGCTTCTGCTCATGCAGTTTCAGTGAAGTTACGCGAGTTTTCGCCTGAATTTACAGCTCAGATGGCCGAGTGGTATAGAGCGTCTGTCTCTTGAGCTGTAGACTCGGGTTTGATTCCGAGTCGGGTCAAACCAATGACTTTAAAATTGGTATTCACAGCTTCTCTGCTTGACGCTCAGCATTAAAGGGACAGTGCGAAGAACAAGCCGGCAAGTTTACTTGTTGTGCCGTTGGAAAGGCACTTAGCGGGATTCCCCCCATCTTGGTGTGATAGACAGATGGCTGGCAACTCCTAAGCGAGCTCGTATAGCGCATTGATCGCTTTCTCGTGATAGGAGGATAAATATGCAACTAACTAACTAAGACCCAGAAGTATCGTTTATTCGAGTCAGTGGCGGCTCGTGGCCAAAAAAACAAGAGGTGCTGCAAGCGACAAATTTTGACAAGCCTGCTTAACTGTGGTAATCCCAACGCCTATTACAGAAACTCTCTGATACATAGCAATTTACAGGAATGATTTCATACTACAACCATAGAAAGAGTTACCAAGCTAGTAATACCTTAATACTGATGTTCAAGTATGGCTGCGATAGGTAACACAGAGCAGTACCAGTAGATTTGGTAAAAACAATACAAATTTTCTCACTTGTTTTTTAAATTACAATGCACACTACATACATGTGGGTAGATTGAGGGCAATTATCCACAAATTCAAATTTTTTTGAAAACATTTTAGAAACCTGCCATGGATCCCCAAATATATATAATATACATGAACCCGGTACCGGTAAGCATATACCTAAACTCAGGGAAAATTTTAGAGGAAAATAGTTTTTTCAATGCAACTAAAATCTTCCCTAAAAATCTGCCAAACCTACTCTTGCTCGAGCAAACCATAGCATCCTTAATCTTGTTACCACTACATGTTTCTGCTACCGTCAACCAACTTTGACCTAATTTTATCACAAGAGTATCAACTGTCTGGCAGTGGTCTAAACTGTCTAGGCTACACATACTGGTACCAGTAGCCTACCATTACTAATTAGCCTACAGTTAGGCTACTGATATATGTCTGCCTAGTCTAAAATGGAATGCCTGTTTAGTCTAAATCTGCATCAAGTACCAACTATCATAGAGCTCTTACATGGACTAACTCGATCAGATGCAGCAGCCCAGCAGGGCTAAAAACCAGTACCGTTATGCCATAAGCCTAAGCTAGTCGGAATTCCCTTTGATCTGCCGACAGAGCAGCTCATACAAAAATTGAGCGGCGAGTCCAAAAACGTCATCAATAGCCTTTGCCGCGTCACCGTTTGGCTCAATTGCATAGGAAAGAACTTGAGCTGCAGACAAAACGGTTATTCCATTCAAAAATTTATAGTCATATATGATCAAAACATGGAAAGAAATAAGAAATATAAAAAATTTGGCGATAGAACTTCAAAAGGTAATGAAAAAAAAAGTTTAGTGCATAAAAAAAAGTTAGGGGGTGTTGCAGCTCTTATGTACGAGCCGCCACTGATTCGAGTTGAGGCTCAGTTACGCTCACGGTCGGTTACGTTAGACCAAACAAAGTTTGAGTACTTGGTTTCCTCTCTAAGCAATACCACAGCCGCAGAAGTCAAACCAGTCCTTCTTAACCCCCCGGCAAAAGACAAGTACAGTGCTCTAAAAGCTGCATTACTAAGTGCCTTTCGTAAAAGTCAAACCCAAAAAGATGCCGAACTTTGCAACATTTCCGGTTTGGGCGACCGAACCCCTTCTACTCTTCTTCGAAGGCTGCAATCTCTGAACAATGATGCAGAAACAAGACGTGCTTTCTTTTTAACCCAATTACCCTCTCAGGTTTGGGCTATCTTGGCTCTTCAGGATTTTCCCAACATTCATGACCTTACCAAAGCTGCTGACCGCATTGTCGAAGCACAATCAACTTCTCAAACTGGAACTGCTGCTGCAGTACGTGGACCGAATTCTCGTGCACTAACGGGTAATTTTTATAAGCCAACTGGCAATGAGAAGTTTATTTGCTCTTATCATCAACGATTTGGCCCCAACGCTCGACACTGCCGACCAGGTTCCCTTTTGGCAATATTGTACCCACTCAGAACAGACATACTAGTGAACGAAATCAGGGAAACGGAATAGCCGGCCGCCAGTAACCGCGGCGGTCGGCAGACACGCTAACAGTTCTTTATCAGTGTGGGATCGTCATACCGGCACACAATTTTTAGTTGATAGTGGCGCTGATGAATGTGTGTTTCCAGCTTCTGTAACTTTTCGAAGAACAAAGTCTCTTTCCGGTTTTTTAGCAGCGGCCAAGGGATCAAAAATTGATACTTGGGGCCAGCGCCCTCTGATATTGAACTTGGGAAAGAACAAAGCCTACCAACAAGACTTTTATTTGGCAGATGTCACTCGTCCCATCTTGGGAGCAAATTTCTTCTCTGCCAATAATATAGCTATTGACTTACGAGGTTGTCGTCTCATTGATTTAAATAACTTTTCCACCCTGCCTGCGACCAGGGTTGCAAAATCGATAACGAAAAAGTAGAGAATAATTCGATATTCGATAATTCAAAAAAAAGTGGAGAATTCCAACATTCGATAACGAAAATAAAAAGTAGAGATTATCGATCAATCAATAACGGCAAATCGATACTTTTCATTGACTCAGTTAACAGCGACGGCGTCAACTTATTTTAATGCTAAAGTGCTAAAGGGGGGGGGGGGGGGGGCTTCAGGTTAGGCAAAGTGGAGAATGTCGGTATCAAATGCATAGCATATTATTATAGGCTATTTCAAAACATGAATACCAGAAGATCCTTTTCCAAGAACAAAGATCACTGTTTCTTCTAAATCCTCTCTACCTGTAATCTTGGCCTACTTTATACTATACTCATATCACACTAAGGCTACTGTTAGCAAGTTAGTTCAGCCATAAACTGACAAAGGCACAGCGCAAGTTCACTGCCACTGAACCACTAAACTGCTATTAATTAGCTAAAACATTATTGCTTTGTAAAGTTTTTTTCAGTGACCAAATATCCAGTCCAGCACTCTACTTCACAGTTCATAGACATCCCGTCACAGGTCCAGGTGTCATAGACCAAAGTAGCTTATAAAAAGCATGCTGTCATTTCTATTATCCTCACAACTGCATTGGACTGCCTGGCCCTAGCCTGCCTTCCACAATGCGATGCCACAAGTGACCAAACGTTACGCAAACATTTTCTAGTGTTATATTTTGGAATGGAATTAACGATGACAGTGCATACGTAATTTTCCACAAGCTGACTGCTCTTGTGCGGTTGTAAGGTAAAATATTTACCCACAGCTGGAAGCACCACGAAAACCAGTTAAGGCACTAAAAATAAACATAAAAAAATTTTTGAAAGAATTTTTTCGGAAAAAAAAGTATCGATTAATGAATATCGATTTCCCACTTAAAAAAGTAGGGAAAAGCCCCAATCGACAATGCAAAAAAAGTAGAGAATTTTTGCATTCGATGACAAAAAAGTAGAGAATATCGATTTGTAATCGATATTTCCAACCCTGCCTGCGATGCTAGACATGCAATCAATAACCCTTTCCGGTTTGGCCTTGCACACTGCTACACCCTTTGATAGGCTATTACTTTATTTCCCAGAGATTTTGGTCCCAAGATTTCAAGTCACCTTCAATAAACATGAAGTGGCACACCAGATCGTTACCTAGGGTCATCCTACGTTTTCACATCCCCGCCGATTGTCTGCCGATAAGTTTGCAGCTGCTAAAACAGAGTTTTTCAAAATGGAGGAAGCACGCGTCATACGTCGCTCCAACTCTCCATGGTTTTCACCTTTACACATTGTTCCTAAACCTTCTGGTGGATGGAGACCATGCGGCGACTACAGACTGCTTAACAACATGTCTACAGACAGAGATGGGCATTTATCGCGATAATTTATCTGCGATAATTTTTTACCGATTATCGTTATCGCTCAAAATAGTTTGGATTTATCGATTACCGATATCGCTTCTGTAATATATTTTGTCATCGCCGATAAATTATCGCGATAGACGATTCTTTATGCACACAGTGTTCAAAGTTGGCAGCGTGGCGCAGTGACTCGGAGCGTCGTTTTTACGACGACCATGATCGCAACCTTAATTGTTCAACTCCCAATTGGACATCATGATCGCAAGCGGTCGGACATCCCGACCTCCAGAACGTTTACAAAGACACTTTGTCACCGCAATGTCATAATGCGACACTATGCATTGCAGGAGGGGGCAAATGTGGCAACCCACTTTCCGAACTTTGTTTATGTTTTATGTTTAAGGTGGCGACATTGCTTGTGGTATTTTCGCGCCTTTTTACGTTCTTTGTTCATTGACTTCGAGTCTCACAGTTTATATCATTGAGTCGCATGATGAGAAACTGATTAACCTGATTGACTATGTATAAGGCCTATATAAGCAAATTACAGTATATCAGCTAAGCCTACACTGCAACAAGGCAGGTCGTTTGTTGAGAGACGACACACTGTATGAGTTCGCAAAAATATCACCAAATGAGGAACAATTACCGAACCGGAACTACGTGGGTGTTGCCGACTAGTAGTCGTCAATATCTACGAAATGTAGCCGAATTCATTTAATGAAAACAGAACTTATTCTGAGGGTTAAGCCACAGAATTAGGCCGATAGCTATACTAAATGCTCAGTGTAATATCTAATATCAATCACAATAATCTTTTTTCTTTACTTTTTCTTTTTTATACTACCATCGAAATCGATTATTTCATTACTTTTCTGTGAACCATCCAATATGGATCATTTCTTTACTTCTCAGAGTATCGATTTGCAACCCTGCTCATGGATACAACACGATCACAATGAGAATAGGCATTGGTAAAAGTCTTATTCAGCTGGACTGTTTTCCGCTTCTGCACATGTATTTTACTCGACTGATTTTAGGCTTATTAAAGTCCTAATTATTCTAAGAATTAGCTCAACCAATCGCTAGAGTCTGTTATCACCCGATTCACTACAGTTAAATTAATCTATGCTGAAGCTGTAGCAGCGGCCAGCCTCCGCTGTAATTGTTTTCGAGAACTTAACTGAGAACGTCATTCAATTTCCAAGAATGCAGATCCCTTCGTTAAATGTACCAGCGTTAAAGTTACCTTGGGGAATCCCCAGAAACAAAAGATTGGTCATGAAAAAAGAATGAAGTTGCGTCACTCTGAATAAACAAAAGATTTGCAAATGCGCCTGGCTCCTACGTGATAAACAAACGATACTTTAAGTTATTATTATACGACTTTTGTGTAAAATGGGTATTAGTTGGATATAAAAATTTAGAGCTTCAACAGTTTCAATTTATTTGTGCATCAAGTTAATGTATAATATAAATCCCTTTTTCTGTGACTTTACGCCATTCATGATAAAGCCATGACCAGTGTTCCCTCTAAGCTGTGCGCGTGTGCGCGCGCACACGACTTTCAGAGACTGCGCACACGCATAAATTTACTGTGCACAAACATATCATGATGAAGCAATGCTCTCTGTTGGCAAGTTGGGGAAAATTGATTTTGGAATTACTAAAACAGGGCTTCTTAACCAAGGGTGCGGGGTTGATGAACGAAAAATTGGACATCTGCGGACGTGATGACCTTTTTTTTTGTTGTTGCACAAACGTTAGTCATTTCTAAAAAAGTGCGCACTCGCCAAAGTTTCTGCGCATACAGACTACAAAAAATTAGAGGGAACATTGGCCATGACGCTGCCCTTTCGTTTGTCTCGTGTAACTTTTTTCCAGTTCAAAAACTATTAAAAAAATAAAAAAGGGTTTATATGCGAGATAGAAATTCATTACAAGTTTACAGCAATTTTTGCTGCAGAAAAACAAACTTTTTGCGATTTTTACACATTACAGTTTCGCAGGGATACTGGGCCACTAAGCAATTTTTCGAACTGCATTGTAATTAGGCTGCATTATGCAATTACGGTTATAATCTCGTTTTGTGATTTCATGCTAAGTTTGGAGTTGGGTAGCTATTTATTTACTGTTATTTTTAAGTCTTTGTAACAACTTTCAATGATTATTGAAATCTGAACCCAGTTTTCCTGCTGCAAAACTAACGTTTATAATTTCCAATTATCGATGCTCAGTCATACATTTGGCGGAGTTGGTAAGAGCGTTGAGCGGTTGTTGGACAGGGTTTGTTACGCGGCTGCGTAAGCACAGAGCTGTTGGTGACCCACCTTACCACTGCAGCCTAGCAAGTTCGTCGCTGTGTTGCATGTGCACTATACGAAGTCGTAAAGACAATGGATGCTATGAACTTGGGACTAGGGTTGAATCCATTCATTTTTTTCTAATTTTGAAATTCAAATTCATTGACTTTAAAAAAACGAAATTCTAATTCAGGAAGAATTTGTGAGCGGATTCAAATTCAAAATTCAAATTCAATCCAACTTACCAGTCACCAGTATACTCACCAGTGTCGCCGCTCATCAGCCACCTCTACTGATTCCATACTTGGTCAACCAAATTATTATAATGATGCGTTTAAAACAAGAAATATTTTTAAGTACTGTAGGTTTGGCAAGTAGCAACTTGTTCAAAATGTTTTTACTCAAGAAATGCGTAAAATAAAGTAAGAGTGTAGCTAACTGCAAAAGTGACAGTACAAGATGCCAAAAAACTCAACTTTTATTAGAAAACACGAAGAACAATTAACGAAAAGACGAAAATTGCTGACGTAAAGACGAATTTCATTCTCGGCAACTTCACTACAAATTAAAATGCTATAAAAACCTTTTAAAAATAAGAAATCCGAGAGATTGAGTGTTAAGTCTATTTTCCAGCAGGAGCACTAGGGAGGTTACTGTGGCCAAAAACAACTTCAAAGCGCCTTGCAACGTCATATTTGCCATCATAAACTTTCTGTTGGCTTGATAAAATTTTATGAAACGTTTGCAACATTAACTGCTAATTGCTACATTTGCTTTGTAAGGTTTAAATCGAAAAACTCAAAGTTCGTCGAATGTTTAATCAAAATATTCAAATTCATTGACGTTGAAAAAACGAAATTCAAATTCATTGACTTTGAAAAAACGAAATTCAAATTCATTGACTTTGAAAAAACAAAATTCACATTTAAATTCATTGACTTTGAAAAAACGAAATTCAAATTCAAATTCAAATTCATGAAGAATTTGTGAGCGGATTCAAATTCAATCCAACCCTACTTGGGACACTTTAGCTCGCCGCCCTTGTGAAGTCTGAAAACACACCGCCGGAAATTAGAGATTTGCAGTGATTGCAGTCGTTTTAACATACTCCTACTTAATTGATTAATGTTTATGGCAGCCCCAGGCCCAAATGGTCGCGCGTGGAGGGGTAGTCATGAATAGCCTTTGATAAATCACCTTTAAGGACGTTATAGGTGGTCGGTATCATAATTTTATCCTGGTAAAGCGCCAGCATGATTGCTAAAAGTTACTGGTTCAAATCTCTAGTAAAGTTGGTTGATTTCGCTTTCTTCATCATTCTTTCAACACACAATGGGCGACTTTTGATGAAAGAGTTGGGTTAAAATTGTTTAAAAAAATCAGTTGTTTTAGAAAGATAATTATTGCAACGAAGCGATCTATTTACAGTAGGGTGGGATAAGATGAACTGTGGGGTAAGAAGAACAGTTTCACTGCAAAACCAGCTCAACGGCGCTACCGCACGAATAGAATAGTTTGCGTTTGAGATTTTATTTATCAGCGCTAGAAGTCGCTATGCAAATAGGAAGGAAAGTTTTACTTCGTGTTGGTAAAGAATAATCAGCTGCATAATATATTCAAGTTTAAAATTATTGATATGGCTAAAAGAACCATTTTATAAGGTGAGTAACAAACTAGCGGCTTCAAAATGAACTTTAGGGAGCAAATATTGTTTATAATGGCTTTAAATGATGAAATATTGCCTAAAACAATGCAGTAAATAAACTGTAACAAATGAACTATGGTCTCAAAGTGCAGCTCTACTTGCTTATGAACTACGTCACGTGATTTTTCAAAAATGGCAATCATTTTTGAAGAGCTCAAATTTAAAAATGTTAATATACTTTATGTCGGACTAATATGTGATTTCTGGTGGTATAGCTTGAGAGTAACGAGGTTTTACTATATCATAAAGGTTAATACGACCTCTAGTGAAGTCTTTAGTTCAGTTCAGTTGTTTTATTTGTGAAGTTGCGACATCCAATCAAAATGCATGCACACAACAAGTTGCACGACACAGACTGGAGGAGTCCCTTGACGAGGAGACAGCGAAAAGACCACTAAGGGTCATCAAAGTCTGCTGTCACCTCACCAAACACAACCACCAAACTCCGGTGTGATGCTCAAGAAAAATTAAACACTAACTCACAATTTAATGCTAACAGTACCAGCTCGCATAGCATTTCCTCTATCAAGCCAAGGTAGGGGTCCATCTTACCCCACTTTAAGCTTTCAAATCTTTTAAGCTAACCTAACTATTTATTTGTTTATGCCTAAAAACTATCCTAGAAAGTCGGAGAGAGGTTCGTGAGATACCAGTTGCATGAATGACCCAATCTGATCGTGATCTGATCTGACCTGATCATGAAAGCAATAACCGATCTGATGGACAAGTGGGTAAACCGTCTGCTTCTGGACCGGTAGACTTAGGGTCCGATTCCGAGTCGAGTCAAACCAACGACTTAAAAAATGGTATTCACAGCTTCCCTGCTTGACGTTCAATATTACTAGGACAGTGTGGAGCAAACCGGCAAATTCACTTGTTGTGCTGTTGGGAAACGCACATAACGAGATTACCCCATCAAAATGAGGTAGACAGATGGCTGACAACTCCTAAGCAAGCTCTTATAGAGCTCCATCGCTTTCTCGTGATAGGAAGAAAAAAGTATCAATAAATAAAAGAAATATAGGCTACACATCATACCGACCGAATGAAGGCAAAAAATCAGCTTTTCGAAAACTGACCATCTTATCCAACTCCATGGGGCAAGATGGTCTAGCGATTTTGCTTTTAAAAAATGTCAAAATTTTTTGCTTTCACTTTTCTTAAAGTTTTGTTGTTTATGCATATTGTTGGTGACCGTAGTGGCTACGAAAGTAAAATATTGAGAACCGGCTTACTGCATTGCTTTCCTCGAAATTCACATTAATGTCTTTAAGGTGTCCGACTTGCCCCTTCCTACTATACAATTAAATATAAATGGATATTTATGTAATGTTTGGCTCGCCGCGCCAAACTTTAGAGAAAGTGTCTAGCTCAGACATGGGCCAACTACGGCCCGCGGGCCAAGTCCAGCCCGCCGGTCCTTTTATTCTGGCCCGCCGGCACTTACACAAACTTAAATTCTCACCGTGAATTTAGCGGAAGACCTTATTTTTCCTTTAGAGATCATGGATGGCGGTGATTTTCAAAAAAATAAGCCTCAACGGTGCAAAATTGGAATAAAAAACGAGGTGAAAACCTCTTATTTCGGAGATTACATTCGTACGTGGACCGTGATCTCCAAAAAAAAAAAGGCCTTCACCTCGTTTTCCAATCAGCGTGCGGCCCTCGGCTTCAACAGTTTTTCCAAATCTGGCCCTTCGTGTGAAAAGCTTGCCCATCCCTGGTCTAGCTTGAGCCACGGAATATTAAATTTACGAGAATTGTAAAAACTATTTGACTAATAACTTCTATATTTTATATGTATAGAATATATTTCATTCTCAAGACATGCGATAGGCCTACGTAGCGTGCAACAATTTGTAAAAATCCAAAAATGAACTATAAATTTGCAAATGATGTGAAACCAAAATGTGCAAGTCATCACGTGCAACAAGCTATGTAATTTAGACTAAGGCTACTTTCCGGTTTTGGCTTTAAAATAAATTTAAAATTGCCAAATTACTCACAGCAGCTTCAAACGACCCTTAAAAACATTTGTGTTGCCAACGCCCAGCAAGATATATGAAATTATACAAAGCTTATTGAGTTGTTTCATCACACGAAAATGGTTTTGCAAAATCAAACAATCATCATAGCAGAGTTTTCAATCGGGCTCGGACTTTTCGGGCCGGGCCTAAGCTTGGATTTCGCAAAATTGTTGGGCTTCAATCATCGAAATTCCACTTTCTTGACTGTACAAATATTGCTGTTCACTGCTGGTGTGACTGTGGATGGGTAAAACTTATTTTATTTTTTATGAAAATTTCTTCCAAATTCAAAGTGATGTTTTTTTCTGGTATGCATTGGCTAAGACTGGCTAACAAATTAGGATTCGGGCTCGAGTTTGAAAAATCTGGTTTGGGTCGGGTCGAGCGCAACATCTTCGGTCTGTTGACAACTCTGCATTATAACGCAAACACGAATGAATCAATGTAAATTAATCATCAATCTTAAAGTCACAGCAAATCGAACGGTGAGCATAGTGGTTGAAGACATCGCTCTTGGGGCAAGGTAACTGGGGTTTGATTCACGGGCCGGTCAAACTGGACACTGTGTCGCCAATGGCTCGCCGGTGCATCGATGCGACGTTACTTGGGAGGTGTGCTGCAGCAGACGATTAACCGCGGAGATGATCGGAGGCACTTCTTACACTCTTCGGCATGATACTGCGAAATTTTCTTCCATTTAAAAATTGCAGCAAATTGAAACATATTTAAAAGAAACATTTTAGTAAAGAAATACAGCTCATCATAACTGTTCTTAAAACTAAAGATCTCAAAAAGTTATCCAAAATTATCATAAGCTTTGTTGTAATTTAAAAAAAAACTCAGTTTTAAAAATCGAGATCAAATCTTCGCTATACTCGCGTTATTATACACCAAAACGTATAATAACCGGCAGAGCCCCATCACCTCGGCTTAGCGCTTGGGCAATATCGCTCCGAAAAAACGTCTCAAAAAGGGCAAGCCGCTGGCGACAGTGTGTCCGATTTGACTGACCCTGGTTTCCAGGGCCGGATTTAGACAATGAGAGGCCCTACGCTATTTGATTAATGAGGCCCTAGTAGTCATAGGGGGCTCGTCACGAACAACTAAGTTAAGACTTTTTTTTTGGAGATCGATCATCAACACGTTTTATGGACTATACAAAGGTCGAGTTGGTCAATTTTCAAAAAAAAGCGACGAGGCCCCGTATTTCTCCGAGGCTTTAGGTTTTAGCCTGCCTGGCTTATAAGCAAATCCGGCTTTGCTGGTTTCCAACCCCAGACCTCCAGCACAGGTAGCAATGTCTGTTAGCAACTGAGGTAACAGGCCGGTTTATGGACTTGACATTGAATACAGTAGAGCAGGGGTGGGGAACCGGCAAAGCATAGCGGGCCGCATTGATTGCATGATACTTTCAGCGGGCCACATTCATTCTCAATTTGAAAGTTTTGTCTTAAAAATACGCAATATTACGTGGCAAATTTATTGAGCATTCATGCTGAGTTGTTTTTTACCGCAAAAATCAGAGACTTTTGCGCCCTTTTTATGCCGCGAAAACAGCATGTAGTTGAATGTGAAACAGTTTTTAAGAAATCGTAACGTTTTCTATTCTACAAGTTTGTTGTACATTTAACAAAGTTCTGACACGGGCCACATTCAAAACTTAAGCGGGCCGCAGGTAGCCCGCGGGCCGCACGCAGTAGAGCAACGCTCTGCTCATTTTTTATTGCAGTTTTAAAATATTTAAATTATTTAGCTTGTAGGCTACGATATTTTGTTTGTACGTTTAAATTAATGAAAACACGCGATTTGCTGCGAAATTGCCATTTGGCATTCGCTTTTTTAACAAGAAAGAAGTTTTTTAATTTTTTTAACGTTATTATTTCAATTTCTGAAAATAGAATTAACCTTAGTTTACGTAATTTTTTCAACGCTAACCTCGAGCCAAAACTATTCTCGGAAAAGACTCATTAAAAACAGTACCTTGCTCACATCATTAATGCACAGTACATTACCTTCAGATTTCTGTAAATTTGGCGGGAAGCCGTTCAATTAAGTGACATTTGCTGGCACCTTGCTGGCACGCTAGGTTGGAAATAACTTTAATGGTTTTTGCAACTAACTAGTTTGGAATATTTTGTTTTAGCTTTAAATAGTTTTCGCTTGTAGGCTTACACAGTAACACGTTTTTTTTTTTTTGAAGAGGATAACATCATAAATATTGGCACTGAATTACACTCATTTTTTAGCTGTTTATGAGTTTGAGTGTAACGTAGGATGGATACAAAAACTTTTCTGAAAACTTTCAGTATCAATAGATGATCAACATGTGACACCAAGTTTTTGCATGAGTTTCACAAATTTTTTTCAAAAGTATGCCCTGCCTCCTTCTCTCTCCCCCCCACCCCTAGTCTTGGGTCAACATCATTCTATAAGTGTAGCATTTTTTAATTTTTCCACAAATTATTTTCTTTTTGCTTTTTTATCGCTTTGCGTTGACAAAAAAGACGACTGCCTGGGTGTTACCAGTGGTGCAAATCTATGTTGAGCCTGGGGGGATGATTTAGCATAATTGACCATTGTTCGATATTGGGGGGGATGTAAATCGGCAATTGAAAATTGATCTATACATCGTATGGGGAATTTTCCACTTCCATAAAAAATATTGGGGAGGATGCTGCCAGACTATTGGGGGGAATACATCCCCCACACCTCCTGGATTTGCACCTATGGGTGTTACTATGGGTGTTACTATATGATCATTAAAGACTATTATCCGTCGCAAGAAAGCGACCCAATGTCCATCCAATACACAATTATATCGCTTCGGAGCTTAGATTCATGATTTTGGTGCCAAGTTGCCGACAGCGCGCAATGTGATGCAAAATTTGTGCAATCGATTCGGTTGCATAACATTGGTTGTGCAATAATGTAAACTAATATTACATTGTGAAATCAGTAAGAATTGTAAATTAATTACATAACAACTTGATTTATATTCACAATAGACGGTCGGTCAAATCTTATAATCTTGATGATTTAATAAAAGTCTAAATACGCACAGAATTGAAATACTTCCTGTGGCAATGATATTTAAAAATACATTTATCGCTCTTTACAAAAAAAAAAAAAACAATTTGAATGATCATAAAAACTTGATTTTCAATTTTAGAGCCGTTCCTAATTCGTCTTAAAAATTTTTGACCTTGAATGAAGTTTATGTATTTTTTAACGTTATTAAAGCTTTGCCAATTAGCTTCGCCTTTTAGTTTTTCTTCGCCAATTAGCCAATTAAGCTTCGCCTATTAGTTTTGTTGGAAAAAGCTCATTAAAACACTGCATTGCCCAAATCAGGGGTGGGCAATTATGTTCACACAAAGAGCCGCATTTGAAAAAAATTTGAAGCCGAAGGCCGCACGTCCGCAGAATGTCCAATTTTCCACTCAAATTCAAGTGAACAGCAAAAAAAAGGTTATCACGTCCGCACATTTGCGTTGCGAGAAATTTTGAAAGGGGGCCATAATTTCCATTTATTTTTCAAGCGTGTTTTTTTTTCGACAGAACAAATTTGAAGTTGATTGAGAAACCAGAAAGACTCCAGGGGGTCCGGGAGCATGCTCCCCCGAAAGTTTTTTGAAAATTTACATGCTGTTATGGCTATTTTAGTGCTTTTTGAATAATATTCACGCAAATTTTGTTTTAATTTTTTGACCCTAATTCTGAGTACTTCGCCAAATATGATGCATTTTATTCTGCGTGCTTAAGGTGTCAAGCTTATCGCAATCGAAGAGGTTCGAAATTATGGAAAAATTGTATACATCGAAAGTGTTTTTGAAAATGGCTAGTGGGAGGATGCATACTCCTCATCCTACCCCGCTAAATCCGCCCCTGGCCATAAGCTACAGAAAAAATCAAAAGAGTCTGGCATATTTCAGTCACTTAGCACCATCAATTTTGTTCTTTTTTGCGAAAAGGCATAATCAAAAGGGGGGGGGTCATAACACTATGGTTCTTTCCCCTAAATACGCTCCTGCGTCCGCAAATGTTCTTTTTTTCACTGATATTCAGCGCAGAGCTGTAGAAAAAGAAAAAAATCGTCTTTGGCGTGATTCACGTAAGAAGTGTATGTTTTCGTAAGTGCCCTCGGGCCGCATTGAATAGTCTCGCGGGCCGCATGCGTCTCACCCCTGGCCCGAATCATTTTACAGTTCACAGCACATGACCTTCAGTGATCACAAATTTGACGGCTAGCCATTCAAGCAATTATTGAATTCCCTGTAGCCTACTTGGGTGACCGGGGCCGCTGTCTTTTGGAGAGCACTTTTCATGCTCCCCAGCAGGCGCGTCCTGCTGAGGTACTCCCGGTATGGTTTTGAACCAAGTGTCGTAACGCTTTGCAAGTAGCTGTTTTCTCAATAATTTGCCATTATTTTTGAAGATAAATCTAATGGAAAATAGACAGACACAAATGCGGTGAAACGGGCACTTTGGGGGGGGGGTGAGGTGTGAAGATAACTGACGGCATAAACTAATCACAATGCCCCTGGAGCACTGGTTGGTTTCTTTAGTGACGTAAGAAGACCTTTTTTAGTAATCGATCACTGAGCTCGAATAAAAATGGAGTCTTTCTTTGTCTAAATTCGGCCTTGGCGCCCCTTATATTTTTACTGGCTACACTTTTGGTTGTGGTTTATTGTAAGTTTTCTGACTAAATTTTGTTTTTTCAATTTGTTGCACGGTTGCACCAGATTCCTCTACATTTTTGTCACAGCATCATTAAATTTTACGCATGACCTAACATGATTGTTGTGGGCGCTTTTTGCGTAGTAAACGAAAAAGGCACTATCTTAATTACGCATTGCTTGCGATAAAAGCTCTTTGCAGTTTTAGTAGCAAGGAATTGCAGCATTTTTCCGGTAAAAACTGTAGTTTAGCTCTGACACTTCGTGCTCAAACAAAATGGCCCAAATCCCTTCTATCGACTTCTCTAGCTTGGAATTGCAGTCTAATGGACGTGAGGGAATGGAAACACTAAGTAAATCTATCGTCGATGCATTCAGTAAGTTTGGAGTGGTTAAATTAAAAGGAACAGGTCTTGGTTACCGAAATGATGTTGTGAAAAATACTTTTCAAGCTTTCAAAAAAGTTTTTGATAGCTCAGAAGCGGAAAAGGAAAAGTATAAAATGCAGCGCAATGTACATGGCTACGCCATCTTGAAAGATGCACAGGAGGCAGCGCGATTGAATCCTGGACATCTCGAAGAGTTTTTCAACATTCGTGGAGCAGCTTGTACAGTCGATGACCGTGATCAATTTCCTTGGCCTGATGATGCGTCTCCAGGTTTGTCGCAGATTGTAAAAGATTTTATGGCGAAATGTGAAACTTTATCGCTGATTGTGTTGGAGGCGATAGCACGAGGACTTGGTTTAGACGAATCGGATTTTTTAAAAATTCATGATTCAATGACTACTGCTGAATCTTTGACAACTTTAAGCGTAATGCATGGTACAGTGGCTGAGGGATCAGATGTCAACGACTTTTGGCACCAGCATAGAGCTGCATATTCTACCATAGGATTAGTTATTGAAGATGAACTTGATGGTATGCAAATACAGAACCTGCTAGACGGCGGATATATTGACGCTAAGAGCGGAAGCGATGATGTTTATGTTTTCGCTGGCAGTATATTACGCGCTTGGACGAATGATATGATGAAGTTTGCAACGCTTAGAAAAGTGATCACGACTGACAAGGAAGGCAACAAACCACCTCGTCAAACTTTGATGTACTTTGCTGCCAGCGACAACAACATTGTTGTCGAGGACTTGAAAATAGGAAGCGGGGAACCGGTGGAGTTTGCAACGGCAACAAACGACGAGCAAACGACCGTCAAGAAAGCTATTGACAACGCATTGTCCTATTGTATTGATTTTTAGTCTACAGGTTCCATTCAGCTATTGCGTTCTTGTTGCTGCCGCTTTGTTACTGGCTTGTGCTTGCAAATTATGACTGGTCATTGCATAATGCAAATTGCTTATGAATTAGCTGCTTATGTTGATGTTTTTTCTTCGAGCTATTTTCAAATTGTTTGTTTTTTATGTAATTTTTGCAAAATCAGTGACAACTTTTAGATGTCGCGTTAGAAGATAACATACTGCTTGAAATTACGTCATTAATAGCGAATGCACTATGTAGCTAATAAAAAAGAAGCATTTTGGCGAGGCGACGCCTCTTGCTCTTTGTGATTAAGCCTTTCAACATCATAGATTTATTACTTTTGTACTCTTGTGAACACGATTGTCATGTATAACGTAACCACTAACCGGTGAGTAGTATTCATCATCTTGCGAACAATGCTGTTGATTAAAAATACGTTTCAAAGCTTCCGGGTAGGCTTAATCTAGAAAGTAAAGTGTTTCTGTCGACTAGGTCTAATATAGTATCTTACTCATAATTATGCATTACATCGTTTCGTAACTTATACTTTTGTAATCAAGGGAGCACGCAGAAGATTTTTGAAGAGGACAAGCTAAGTAGTTTGCCACAAATAATCACGATTTTTCTAGAATCTGAGCAATCACTGCTTTATTTTTGAAGCCACGTAAAGCAGTTCACCACAAATAAAAGATATCCCGCAAATAGTTGACCCCCATCATACTCAGTGATGGGCATTTATCGCGATAATCTATCGGCGATAACTTTTTATCGATTATCGTTATCGCTCAAAATAGTTTGGATTTATCGATTACCGTTATCGCTTTTGTTATATATGTTGTTATCGCCGATAAATTATCGCGATAAACGATTTTTTATGCACGCAGTGTTTAAACGCAAAAGTTAGTGAGTTGGCGCTGTGGAAAAAACACGGTGTCCATTAAGACTTGTTGTAATTTTTAAAAATTATTTCTTTGTTTGGCTTAATTTCACGGCAGGGTCCGTGAACTGCTCTCTTTTTTGAAAAATCTAGAAAAAACATTTTTGCAACTCGACTTACAAAAAACAACTTCGTCAAACACATCGAAAATTTACCGCAACATTTATCGGAAGAATTTATCGGCGATAATTTATCGATATCGCTTTAAGAAATTGAGATTTATCGGTATCGCCCAAGGCTTTTTTGAAGTTATCGATTATCGTTATCGCTTTAGTACAGAATGGGTTATCGTGCCCATCATTGATCATACTCCACTGTTTGTAGTACAGTTTATAGGTGCAGGGGAAATGTGGGACCTATGAGCCACGGGGACCAATGAACCACTTCATTTAGCACGCTTTCGTAACTTATTGCACCGAAATAATTGATCACCCGGATGTTATGTATTCATGACGTATTTACAGGTTCGCTGGAACAAAGCTATGCAAATGGTAACAAAATAAAGGTTTTTAGATTTTAAGCAAGCAGAATAACTTGTAATTTTAAGCGGTAGTTTTTTAAGAGTAGGGAGTTGATGCATTTTTCCTTAATACCGCCTTAGGTGGTAAAGAAGGTGGTGTCGCACTTAAAAGGTTATAAACAGTATGTGAAAAATTTTTATAAATTATAGCGAATTTGCTCATGAGGGGACCTTTGAGCCAGTTGCATTTAACTCTTACTTACTAATTTATCCATCAATTTTGATTATGATTTATCCATAAATTTTATGGATAATTATGAATATTATTATTGTGGATATACTATTATGGTTACTACATTATTGTGGATATATATTATGGATAAATTATATCCATGAACTAAAATTATGATTCAATTTGGCCAGAATTAGCCGAAATGCTACGTCAGTAGTCTACGTAGGTAGGCTAGTCCTTACTCAACAATCATCTCTTAATTTTCAAAAAATTTTTCAAACACCTGTATTGTATTAATTAGCACACTGCATAGGCCTACAATCAACCGTTTTTGAACGGTTGATCTCATGCTACTTTTTGTATTTTCACGATGGACGAAAAAATGAGCAGTTGTAAAATAAACTGAAAAATGTATAGCAAATTGGAAAGATTCTATCAAGTCTGCAAACTTAAACGTGGCCCACCGTACCGCGTTGGTGATCGATCCTATGTGGTAGATTCGATTCACGGCTGGAGCCGATTGCATTTCACATACCTACCTGGTGGCTGCCGACTCGAAGAGCGCAAGCTCACTTTGCAGTCTTCCTCAATTACTCTTGAATTTTCAGTTTAATAAAGTTTGAGTACAACCATAGTTAATTAACAACTAAAACGCAATGTCCTTCCTGGCCTATCGGACGGGAAATCATGACGACTTCCTCTTGTTGAATCAGAGGCTATAACAGCACTCCATCACCAACAGTGCAAAGCACTCCAGTAAATCGTAACGTAGAGCGAGACAGCGCTGTTTCTGGCTATTAGCCTTCATCAGCCGCCCTCAGGTAAGAAACATTCATCTTCCAGGACGAATGATCTTGTCAGGATCACTCATCCCTTCGGATAAATATTTCTTAAAAGAATTTAACCATAGTGAAGGCTAATAGCCAGAAACAGCGCTGTCTCGCTCTACGGTACGATTTACTGGAGTGCTTTGCACTGTTGGTGATGGAGTGCTGTTATAGCCTCTGACCCAACGAGAGGAAGTCGTCATGACTTCCCGTCCGGTAGGCCAGGAAGGACATTGCATTTTAGTAGTTGATCTTCACCCTGGCCACGTAAAGAGTTTGACTGGTATGGTGACGTAGCCACACGATGGATATGCGTACCACAAAGGTTAAATTCCATAAGAAATATTTGTCCGAAGATATGAGTGATGCTGGCAAGATCATTCGTCCTGGAAGAGAAATATTCCTTACCTGAGGGCGGCTGATAAAAGCTAATAGCCAGAAACAGCGCTGTCTCGCTCTACGGCATAGTTATTCAATTATTATTTAACTTGCAGTCTGTTTCGTCACCTGGATCTAAAACGGGATTTCAAAAAAGTTTGATTTCGCCGGAACTCGACAAAAAAAAACTACTTTGACAACACGGTGAATGTAAACTTTATTATTCTTTAACTACACACGATAATAAATCTGTAAAATATGGTTAAACTAACGTAACTTGTATAGAATTTTAAATAACTTCATATCTTTAATTATTGCACAATAAAACTGTAGATATATTTTCAATGCAGTAGCATACCGACAATCTAAATAATAATTTAATCAGTGATCGTTCAACGGTGACTTGGTGTTGCAAGTAATAACGCCTATATTATAATGCTAAATACTTGATGTGACTGCGAATAAACGAAGACTATTACGCACAATGCAACGCAAATCACATTCGCGTGCGTGTATATGAAATTCCGTATCGTAAGCAAGGTCGGATTAACCAATAGGCTTTGTAGGCTGAAATCTAGAGGCCTCTTCACGAACACACGGGCTCCACTTGATCACGAAAAAACGTTTTTTTTTTTTTTTTTTTCAGATCTAATCCGATCATCGACCACCACCTGCAAACGTGAAATTAAGATAGCCCAGGGCCTCTCATTGCTAAATCCGACCCTGACCGTAAGCTCTATTTTGCGAGATTAATTGTCGTTATTATTTCCGAAACTGGCGCAAGACCGCACTGTTATTTTCATCACTTATTGGATTAAAAAATATCGCGTTTTCTTTCATCATGACAAACCAGAGAGTGTGCAGTAATTGACTTCACTTAGCAAGGTTTGAAAAAACTAGCCAATATAGCATGACCAGAAAGTGATCCATTAATAACAAAATAATGCAAATAATTAGTAAAATGAGTGCGCAACTGCGCGAACTATAGTGGTGTTGCAAGTTGGTAAGATGTGTATTTAAATCGAATATTTGCATATTTTTAAATAACGATGTATACAAAAGAACTCTTTTTCAACCGTTTGTTTTTTAACAAAATATAACCTATAGAGCAGGGGTGTGCAACCTTTTTCACTGGGGGGCCACTTTCGAAAATTTTAACAACGTCGAGGGCCAGTCACCGTCAAATATGTATAAAATTATAAAATGCTAAACACAACCCGTGTATTATAGACGGTACAAATAGCTAAATAAATCGATTTAAAAAAAAAAAAAACTGCCATCGTCGAGGGCCACATTGACTGGCCTGGAGGGCCGGATTGTGGCCCGCGGGCCGTGGGTTGCACACCCCTGCTATAGAGTGTAATGTACATAATCTCATTAGCATAGCCAACGAAACAGTTTAGCACAAAGTATGAAGAGTTGATCTCGGTTACAACTGAGATTTTTCAATTGCTTTCATCTTGCTTTGGAGGTTTTCCGCTAATTTATCCATAAACTCATGAGTATTGAGATAATCGCTCCGAGTAACGCTAGAAAAAAAAAAAAAAAACACGGAATTTTATTCATTTAGAAGAGAAGTTGGAATGGAGTAATTAAGAGATCAATGACGCGCAATCTTCTTTAGGAAAGAGATCAAAGCTATTTTTTCCTGCTCTTCCGTTGACAATATAAGATCCTTTAACAACATTTCATTTGTCATATAGATACTCATTACTCAACAAGCAGATAGTAAAATCCTCTATCTCGTTCCACGCAATTTTGTTCAGCATCTGATCGAAGGCTGCCAGGGATTCAACTAACCACGCAGTTAAATTAGTAATCTGTCTTGGTCAGACCAGCCTAAAGCTCAGATGAATCACTCGCTCATGAACAGATCTTTAAAATCCTGAACCACTCCCAATTTAACTGTTCGGCTAATTGAATCCCTGGTAGCCTGAAATTTAATGCTGACCTGAAACTGCGTGGAACAAGATAGAGGATTCTTCATTCTGCCTGTTGAGTAATGAGTATCTACATGACAAAAAAACGTTGATAAAGGATCTTACATTGTCAGTTGAAGAGCAGGAAATAATAGCGTTGATCTCTTTACAAAGGAAAGAAGACTGCACTGCATTGATCCCTTAATTCATCAAACTCTAACATATATTAATTACAGTGATACTGCCCAACCTTTTGCTGATGAGGAGAAATACAGAGTAAAATAAACACAAACCAACACAGACTCAAATGTAAAAACCCAAATTTGGGTCCTCGAAAAAAATCAAACACTTAATTATTACCATAATACAATATAGGCTAATAAACCCCAACCGTTGATGGGCAATACCCTCACGCGATATACAGTGCGCGACTACTAGGCCTGACCAACTTGGAACAACTCGACCACTCATTCCTAATTTTAAACCTAACCAAAATCCTAAAATCCCGTCTTTATAACAGCGAGTCAGTCATGCCGAAAATTTCTCGTTGGTGGTCGGCTGTTAAAATCTTAAGCCAGCAAAGCATGGCCGATATAAACATCACTTTACATCAAACTTTAAAATACGATATATGGGACGAAAATATTTTAAGAACGAAAAATAAAGCCAGAGCAATTGTCAAAACTGGACGTTTCGACAACAAAGATTCAGCTGTCATCACCAGCAGAGTAAGCAAAGCAGGACAAAACAGTTATGAGAATCACGTTCAAGGAAATCGTGGCGCGTCAATCAACGCAAACAAGGATCTGTATGACCTAGCCTGATAGTTAAATAGTTCAAGCAATTTAACGCATTTTTTGAATGAAATTTGCAAGCATCCGGCTAGCGGGTTTCCCATTAATTTGCAATAAAGAAGTTTAGAGCAAAATTAGCCATGGTTAAGAAAAGCGAGTCAAAGATTAGAACGTGTCGCTAATTAGGCACGTGAAACGGAATTTCCACAGAGCGGACATCAATTTTTCACACGAGCACGTACTTAGCCATTCCTTTGATACAAATTGCGAGATCCTTCGTCATGAAACCGGATTGAATAGTCTCGATGCAGACTTCTTCGAGGGCGGAAGCGAACTTCCTTAAATCGTCATTCGAATCCAACTTAGCTCGATGAAATAAACCTCGGGTCCAAGCGAATATTGAAGCTAAAAATATCAAAGTTTAAAAGAATTACTATAAGGTACACTTCTAATTCTAAATAACTCAACTCTAGCTGAACCCCCGAAAAGTGAATTTTTATTCTACATGCTAAAATTGACCGTAAATAATGCACTAGTAACATATTTTTACAAATAAATTGAATTTAGCTCCTGTTATTGTAAAAAGCTGCGAAATCAAAAAACAGCTGTGGTAAAATTTTTCGTTCATGCTTACCGTCGTCGTCGTCGTTTGGCGGGGCATCTCTTCCAAGACAGATGGGAGGACCAAGGCCGAGGGTTTATCCTTTTACCACCCTGGCCACCAAACTGCTTGGGTCAGATGCTGACTGTAAGGGACTTCAGCCAGCATCTTGTTTCGTCATCCAAAACCATTAGACCAAACATACCTCGGGGTGCTCGATGTATGGGACACTGTGAGATGATGTGATCTGCGGTTTGTTCACTGGCACCACACTCACAATTCGCTAGAGGAGCGAGACCCCATTTGTACATGGACGAACAGAAACGTCCAACACCAGAACGCAGACGGTTGAGCTTGACCCAGGCTGCCCTGGGCAGACCCATGCCCAAGGGTCTGGAGCTAGCCTTGGGTATGAAAGCGTGGAGTGACAATGCGTTGGCAGAGTACTCCATGTCCCATTTCGTGTTCGTCCACTCGGCTGCACGGACGTCTATCTCAGAAAGACTGTCTAGTAATTTCCGAGCAGCAGGTACAAATGAGCGTCTAGATTTCAATCTCTCCCTACATACGTCCTGTGACTCATGAAACTGGCCATGTAAAATGCTTACCAATGGGGTTTGTCGAAGTTTCTTGGCCTTTCTGATGCTGTCGATAGTGACGAGTCACCGTACCGTGGGCGGCCTCAGCCTCCACCGTTTTTCCGTCAGGGCAAATCAGTACACTTGTCATCATTCCCAAGGAACCATATCCTGAAAACAGAAAAAATTGGTAGATCAAAAAGCATTATGCGGTGCGCAGACACTTAATTAAATTGAAATTTTCAAATTATATTGACCTGAAAATTCAACAGTAATTGAAGGAGACTGCGAAGTGAGCTTGCGCTCTTTGAGTCAGCAATCACCCCTCACCCTGCACACATGTCAAACGTGATCGGCTCTAGCCGCGAGTCGAACCCATCACGTAGGATCTGTTACCTGCGCGCGGTACCGCTAGGCCATGTCACGACAACCTGTAGGCAGAGATGGGCATTTACCGCGATAATTTATTACCGATTATCGTTATCGCTCAAAATAAATTTAATTTATCGATTACCGATATCCCTTTTGTTATATATTTTGTTATCGCCGATAAATCATCGCAATAAACGATTTTTTATGCATGCAGTGTTTTAACTTCAAACTTAGTGAGTTGGCGCTATGGAAAACACGCGGTGTCTATTAAGACTTGTTGTAATTTTAAAAAATTATCTCTTTGTTTTGTTTAATTTCACGGCAGAGTCCGTGAACTGCTCTCTTTTCTTGAAAAATCTAGAAAACACACTTTTGCAATTCGACTTACAAACAAAACTTTGTCAAGCACATTGAAAATTTACCGCAACATTTATCGGCAATAATTCATCGATTAACGATATCGCTTAAAGAAATTGAGATCTATCGAGTATCGGTAACGCCCAGTACTTTTTTAATGTTATCGATTATCGTTACCGCTTTAGTACAGAAAGGTTTAACGTACCCATCACTGCCTGTAGGCAACTAAATTTAAACCAATGCCAATAAATAAATTACTGAACATGTATTTATTATTTAATATCATTTAAGTCGACATCAGCACATTCATAATTAAGCAAAGTAGGGGATCAAACCGTCAGTTCTTCACGCAGCAAAAATAGGGCCATCACAACGGTAGAGAATACCTTTGACAAATGCAAATAGCAAACAGAGGTTAAAAGGTGTGAAAAAGCGAGTAGGATAAAAAATCACGAGAATACTTTCACCTTGAGCCACTGAATCTGACTGCACATCTCCGTCATAATTCTTACATGCCCAGACAAAGCCTCCTTCAGACTTGAGAGCATAGGCCACCATATCGTCTATCAACCGATGTTCGTACCAAATTCCAGCTTTTTCGTACTTGCTCTTGTAATCTCTATAATTACGTACATTTAATCGGTAAGATCACAATGAAATTAAAACACTTAACTACAAAAATGAATGCGGTTCCACGTGTACACACAGTTCCAAGTTAACCGCCGTTAAAAAATTATTATTCACAAGGCTAACCGCCGCTAAAAAAATTGTTCGAGTGACAGGAAGGTCTACTTTAATTAAAATTTATGCAAAAATGTTTCATTAAAATTTACGAAGTTTGATTTGGTTTCAAAATTTATAAAACAAAAATTATCCTTACATACCAAAAATACATTAACCACTAGCTAGTAGCCTTTTTACGATCATAAAAATTTATATGCAGGTACAGTAAGTAAAATGCTTGCTTAGGAAACCGACGGACGCATAACGAAGTGATCATCCCAAACAACAAATAGCACCATTTACACCACACACAAAAAGTATATGAAAAGGATAGAAAAGTATATAGGTCAAAATCAGACATGATTACGCTACAACACTGTTTATGAAGAACAGAGTAATAATCATAACACCAACTTTTCATAAACGTCTTGAAATATATCTTTAAATCTGCCATCGTATTTTTTCAAGATAGTGTTTTTGGTGCTCAGATATAAAGGCCATTGTTTGTCAAGAGCATATTGGAGACAAGAATGCGCGAAGTCAGTGATGGACTTGTCGGTATTGTACATAGCCATGGCCACACCACCGCAGTCTGAAAACAAAGAGACAAATTTTAGCCAATTTTTCACACCATAAACATCACATCTTTATTATACCGCGGCATTACGCCAAAATGTGTAGCAAGCAGTTGAACCCATTTTCGCGGCATAGCGCCTGGGCAACACAGCTCCGAAGAAACGTCACAACTGTGGCTACACTGCGTCCCATTTCACCAGCCCGAAAATCGAACCCCAAAGTGATGCTCACTAAAGCACTTCAAACATATCTCCAGAATAGCTTTGAATAAAGAAATTTTCGCATTGGGCGCCAACAAACGCTCTGCTATAACTCCCATCACTGCAAAAATGCAAAAGAGCTTTTTTCAAAAAAACAGTTATAACAGAGCGTTTCTTGAAGCCCTATGCGAAAACACCTTTCTTCAATGCTATTCTTGAGTTCTGTACCGCCAAGCAATTATTCATTCATTCATTTATTTATATTTGTTCGAAAACGGCAATTATATCTGACACCAATAGCATAACATATTCGCATTGAAAAAACATGTGTCCACAAAGAATGGAAAACAAGTGTTGTTGCTTTAATTTTAAAAAGAAGATGTGATGGATTGTGAGGCATACAGAGGAGAAAAGCTGCTAGAGGATGAAATGAGGATAGTGGAGAGAGTGTTGGAGAACAGAATAAGAGGATTGGTAACGATACATGACATGCAATTTGGCTTTATACCTGGGAAGGGTACGACTCATGCGTTGTTTATTGTTAGGAGAATGCAAGAGGAGTTTCGTGAAGAGAGCAAAAGCTGTACTGTACATGTGTTTTGTGGACTTGGAAAAGGCATTTGACAAGGTACCGAGAAAAGTGATGGAATGGGCATTAAGAAAGAAAGGCACGGCGAAAGTGTTGGTGGAAGCAGTGATAAGTTTATATGAGGGTTCAAGGACGAAAGTTAAAGTTGGATCAGGGACATCGGAAGAATTTGGGATACGGGTTGGTGTGCATCGATGGTCTGTGCTATCACCATTGATATTTGCTGTTGTGGTTGATGTTGTGACATAACATGCAAGAGAAGGATTATTGAATGAAATTTTCTACGCGGATGATCTGGTGCTGATGAGTGAAAGTTTGGAGCATATAAGGAAGAGGTTCCAAAGTTAGAGAAGCGCATTGGAAGGCAAAGGATTGAAAGTGAATGTTGGAAAAACTAAGATGATTGTGAGCGGAACGGAAGGAGAAACTGTTTTGAGCAAAACAGATCCTTTTGGTACGTATATGTGGAAAAGGGTTGGGTCTAACGCTGTATATTGCACACAATGCACGAAGTGGATATACATGGGAGATGCACGAAAATGAAAAAGGTGACCTGCAGTTCTGCAAGACATTTTGTTGGTAGAAGATGCACAGATGTTGGAGATGGCACGGAAGAACTAGTGGAGGTATTATGCGATGAAGTAGAGACTGTGAAAGGATTTCGTTATTTAGGAGACAGGCTGAATGCTAGTGGTGGATGTGAAACTGCGGTGACCTCAAGAGTAAGGATTGGATGGATGAAATTTAGAAAATGCGGAGAGTTGTTACGCGGAAGGTTTTCTTTAGAGAATGAAAGGGATGGTATATCGTACTTGCGTAAGATCAGCAACGTTATATGGAAGTTAGACGTGGTGTTTAAGGGAGAGTGAAATGGCAATTTTGAGAAAGACTGAAAGAGCCATGGTGAGGTCAAGGTGTGAAGTGAAATTAGTGGATAGAAAGAATATGGAGGAGCTGATGGAAATGTAGGGTTTGAAGGAAACGTTGGATAGAATGGCAAAGGCGAATGGAGTAAGATGGTATGGACATGACTGTGATTAGAAGAGATGATGATTATACACTGAAGAAGGCAATGATGCTGGAAGTGAATAGGCAGCGAAAGCGAGGACGGCCAAAAATGACATGGAGGAGGTAGGTGGAAGAGAGGGTGAAGAAAGTCGGGTTGAAGATCGAGGAAGCTGCAGATCGAACGAGATGGAGGGAAGGTGTGAGAGCGATTGCGGAAGGGATGAAGTGTATCCGGCCACCTTTGGAGACGAAAAAAAAAAAACGGATTGAAACTGGATATGATGATGATGATGATGCACATAACATAAGGTACACGATGATGATGCACATAACATAAGGTACACAGTAACAATTTGCTCTTTCCAATGAGAAGCTGCGAAAGACCATGTCCTTGCACTGCAAAAAAGGCAAGGCGCGGTTGCCAAGTCTGCAGCCTCTCACTTACTTATAGTTGACTACTAGCAGAGTGCACTTTTTCGGTAATAATCAGTAGGCCTACGCAGCACGCACGGCAGAAAAAATTTACGCGAAAGAAAGACACTTTGATGGCCAATAAAAATTAATAGTGAAAAATTACAAAAGTAAAAACGGGAAACAAACTTTACCTAAGTTTGTTTTTCTAGGAGGTATAGCTTCGGTTGTTTTGAATAGGTTGCTTTGAAGTTGTGAACTAAGTTTTTAATCAAACATGACTTTGTAAAATAAAGTAACCAATAGCCCTTACGCAGCTTTCGTTCACATTATTAGATTAAGTAATGCCAGTCATATCAGTCAGTGATGCCACAGAAAAATATTTTGTGTTGAATCACGAAAAAACACTTATACCTTTAAATGAAAAGACAGGGTATTCTTGAGTTTCGCCATCCTTAGTAGTATACTTGATAACCACTTGACCTGGTCCAGGAACAACAAAATCTGTTGCTTTGTACTAAAAAATTTGCCAAATTAGAAAAGGATTGAAGCATTACGAATATAATGATAAGTTATAAAGATAACAATTGTTCAAGCAAACTTTCTAATCTGAACACTCCATGAAAAAATAAGATTATAAAAAGGTGTCAATTCTTACATTGAAGTGAGCTTAGAGAGCACACATGTACAGAGCAAAAAGAAACCTTAGAATTTCAAAAAGCGCAGCAAGGATGCAATATTTAGTCACTTACAAAACTTAAGTTTTATAAATTCATCCACGACAAACCTTGCATGATGCTATGATGTACCATATAGCATATTTGGCATATACCTGATCAGCATGAGCATGCCTGCCAATTACGATTGGCTTTTTCCAAGTTGTTACAAGACGAGGAATATTATCACAAATGATAGCTTCTCGAAACACAGTCCCACCAAGAATATTTCTAAAAGTAATTTCATATTTTTGTGTAACATCCAATATTGGAATAAAAATGGAATGATTCCGTGTTCTTTTAGGATTTTGTTTGGCACGAGCAAAATGTATTTATAAGGATTTTTACATTCACTTCACCACAATCATTTTACAGCATTAAAAGTTAAAACCCGACAGCCTGTTTCACCTGGTAGGGCTCGTCAGGGGTATCTCATTGGCTTTGACGAACCCTGCTGGCTGAAACAGGCTGTCGAGTTGTAACTTTTAATAATGTAAAATTAATGTGCTGAAGTGAATATAATAAGCCCTAACTTTGTTATTGAGCTCTCTCTTGACCAGCTGTTTGACCTGCAGTCATAAAGATTCATATAAAGTTATTATAACCTCAATTGTACGCTTAAACTCTAGTGTTTGTTAGTAAAACACCTTCATATCACGATACTGCTAGTTTTAAACCAATTCACCAAAAAGTATCCCCAGATTTCCCACAGTAACAATATTTGCAAAAATTGGAATAATTTACTAAAAAATTCATATTTTTCTGCATGTAAGTTTTATGAAAACACTGTGAACACCATTTCCATGTTTAGAAACTTTCAAAAGTGAAAGTGGAAAAAGATTTGTTCTACCCACCGAATTGTACCATTAGGCGATTTCCACATTTGCTTGAGATGAAATTCTTCCACTCGCTTCTCGTCAGGTGTTATGGTCGCACATTTGATTCCAACATTGTATTTACGAACTGCTTCAGCTGCTTCAACTGTAACTTTATCATCTGTTTTGTCACGGTATTCAATGGAAAGATCATAGCTATATATGTGCAAAATATAAAGATTGTTTGAGAATGCAGGTTAGTCCAATAAAACCTAACATAAAATACAAGACTGATATAAATATTTGTATGACAAATCCAATTTCTGGTGGTGATGGCAAAACCAAACTAACTTTTCATATTGCGAAATATATTTGAATATTGCACAATTGCAATGATGCAGGTACCACTAGGTTACTATCCAGCTATCAGGTTATTTGCATATAAGTGCAAATACCATCAACCACGCAAATTTTGGAATCTTGCAAACACTATATCATGCCAAACAATAACTTGTTCTGTATTGATTTGCTGGTACTAGATAACTCAGAGACCACAAGTAGCAAAAGCAAATATATAATAGTAGTTTAAACTTACCATTTAATGTCCAAAATCACGTAAGGAAAAATAAGTTTTTCCTTTATCATTTCCCAAATAATTCTGGTCATTTCATCTCCTTTCATTTCAACAACAACTCCTCCATTAATTTTAGACATTTCAATCTTTTATAGGAAAACAATGAAAAGACTAATATCAAGACTATAAGTATCTATTATTGCTGGGAACTAAACAGTATATAAACATTGCAAAAACAATTTATGATCAAACTTCTACAAACAAACTGACATAATCGAGCAAAACACAAGTGCACAGTCAAGCTTTTAGACCACCCAAATACCAGAACACTGCAATGCATTGTGCAGGATGCAATGCATTGTGCAGGTACTAATTTAACCAGGGTTGAAAATTAATAGAAAAAAGCGAACAATACCAGTAGTTCAATAATTAATTATAGGTATATACTGCGAAGAATACCAGTAGGCTGGTAGGCATATGTAAAATAACTATGACTAATTCAATCACAAAAAATAAAAAGCACCCGTAAACAAAAGATAATAATTGAAAACTTCAAATTAATACTCTGAACTCACTAGACCAAGACTAGCAGCTAGACCAGGGGTGGACAAGCTTTTCACCAAAGGGCCAGATTCTGAGGTTGACTATTTAATTTAGAGTGTGGAATACTATTATAGTTTTGGCTTGTGTGATCGGTCCATCACCACCACAAAAAATCATTGATTCTCATGCTGTTGGTCCACCTCTGCATCTTGACTGCGCTCCACCAAACAGCTTTACCATATTGAGCCCACAGCAAAACATTAGTGAAAAACCATACGCAACAACAAGGTGAGTGAAAACAAACTTTTGCCTCGATTGTACTTAGATCCTTATTTGCAATCGGAGAAAATATGTCAGCATTTTTAAAGGGAATGACAATTTCTTTTTTCGAAGAAAAATTAGCATGTATCGCACAATATTGCATTATATATATGATATAGCTACGCAAACTCATCAGAGTCACCACTTGCCATTAAAGCTAGACTATACCAAATTATAATTCTATTGGCTCGTTTTGTATTAAATCTATGATTGACTTTGGCCTCGCTTGTTCAATGCTTTGCTGCTGGGTTTGGCTGATTGTACCATGGATCGGTAAAGCAAAATACTGAATATCAGAAGCTAATAAAATTGTGCAAATATGAAAATAGTCTAAACTTTGTTTAAGTTTTCTGTTCCTGCATAATAAAGAGGCTTGTAAACTGGCACACGCCATCAAGCTCTTTATAGCAAATTGCAGACAGCTGTAGCATTCAATAATCGATTGATTTCTTCATATTTATTCTCCTAGGCTATCACAAGCAGCGAGAAAGCGGTGGAGGTGCTATGCATAGGACCAATCCAGACTTGCTTAGGAGTTGCCCTTGTTTCCAAGTTTTCCAGTTGAATTTTCTTCTGACTTCTTTAATTTGCTGCTTGCCAGATTCCACCAAGAGAGATAATTGGGTTAGATCTAGTATCAGCTTCCAGGTTTGATTAGGGTTAGGTTTGGTTAGGATTAGGTTTGGTTAGGGTTAAATTTAGTTAGGGTTAGGTTCGGGTTAGATTTGGTTAGGGTCATAGGTTAGCTTAAGGTTGGCAGACAGAAAAAGTGTGGGGGCTTATTCTAGATGAGACCCAGATAATCATCGTGAAGCATCTTACACAGCGGTGGGCAACTTCTTTAGTTGGCAGGCCATATGTGGGAAGGCAAAGTCCTTCCCAGGCCGGATTATTAGATGAATCGAGCTCAACATCTTGAACAACTACTATTGTCAGGGGCGCTCTGGTTGGAAGAGCTAAAAATAGGTCTACACGTCCTCAGATGTCCTGTTCTCCACCGAAAATAAATTATAGGTGAAGTGGCAGAGCGAAAAAGCGAGGCCATAATTTCCACCAATTTTTTAATTGTCCTTTTATTTGGCTGAACTACTATAAGGCTGATTGAAAAACAAGAAAGGCTCTTGGGGTGTCCGGGGGCATGCTCCCCCAGAAAAAAATTGAAAATTTGCATGCTGTAATGGGTATTTTAGTGCCTTTTGAATAATTTTTAGGTAAGTTTTGTTTAAATTTTTTGACCTTGGTTCTAAATGCTTTCCCAAATATGATGCATTTTGTTTGCACACTTTCGATTTACACGTGCTTAAGATGTAAGGCTTATCGCTATCAACGAGGCTCAAAATTATGGAAAAATTGTATACATCAAAAACATTTTTGAAAATGGCAGGTGGGAGGATGCATACCCCTCATCCTATCCCCCTGGATCCACCCCTGGCCATATGCTACAGAAACCATCAAAACAGCCTGGTATATTTCAGTCACTTGGCACCATTAATTTTGTTCATTTTTACTAAAAAGTGGAGTCAAAAAGAGGAGCATGGAACAATGCTCCCCCTTCCTCCCCCCCCCCTAAATACGCTTCCGCAGTGAAGAGCAAAAAATGGTCTACTCGTCCTCAAATGTCCTATATAAAAAGGAAGCGTCTATTTCACAAGAAATTCCGGTTATCGAAGTTCGAAAATCGTGGTTTGCGGAACCGCAAACATCCCCTCACGATTCCCCTACTGTGAGAGTCGCACTACAGGAACCGAAAACGATTGCGCAACTACGATTTTTCAAACTTCAGTAACCGGAATTTTCGGTGAAATAGACACTTCAATATAAAAATGAAAGATCCTTGGCTTGATTTGCAGAAGGAGTTTATATTTTTGCAAGTGCCGGCGGGCCGCATAAAATGGTTTCGCGCAGTGGCGCGGGAACGTTTTTTGGCCAGGGGGGGCTCAAAGTAGTAATGTTGCACTTGTGTTGGTCCGCGTGGGGGAGACGAAGGACCAGCGTGTTCTTTTCTCCACTGCTCACCTCTAGACTGAGGGTTACGGGCAGTGTTTGTCTTTCCCTGTCGTAGTTCCCGCAGCACTGCAGTGTGGTGTCGAGATAACGAATATATTGAAATAACAATCAAATACAAGCAGTAAGTCCACGATTCAGCCACAATCAATCGCTAATGTACACTCCAGTCGGCTGGTCACAGAAAAAGACGTTGCCACACAAACAAACGCATGAAGTCACGAGACGGAAAAAAGGCAATCTCAAACACAGCGACGCGGCGTCGCTGACGTAAACCTAAATGTAGCTGTTGCTACATGCATATCCCCCTCTTTCTTCTGACAAAACAAAAAAACAAAATCGACCGTAAATGAAACATAGACGCAGGGAGAGGAGAGAAAATGTTGTGACATCCAGTAAAAATGAAGAGAACGGTGTTATAAGTTTGTGATTTCGCGTGGTGGCGCCTACCAGCACGAAGTCACGAGCTTGTTAGGAAGAGAGTGAGAAGATCGAGCGTGCAGAAAAGAAACAAAAAAAATTCTAAAGTTTAAAGAACAAAGTCCCGTAATCGGCTGGGTGGCCGGACCATTCGCCCTCGAGTGGTGAAATGCACAGACGTGTCTGATGTCAAATCTATTGGTGAGGGTGGTTGTTGCGAAACGTGATGTGTGAGAGGTTCTGAAATGTCAATGTGGATGCTATGTGATTCAGTGAGAGGACTGGAGTTGTGCGAAGCCAAGTCACAGGGGTCAAAATCAGGTGGGATGTGTGCTGTGCTGCTAGATGCTACCTCCTCATTCAACGAAGCAAAAGAAAATTGAGCCGCTTTAAGTCGGTCGATAGAAACGGTATCGCTGTGCCCCCTGAAATCAACTGAAAAATATTTTGCGTGTTTGGAAATGACACGATAAGGTCCTCTGTAAAATGGTGCCAAAGAGCTTCTGTGGGAATCGATTCTGATGTACACATGTGTGCACGAGGGAGAAAATAGAGCAGCATCCAAATGAGATTCGCGGTTTGCAGTTCGTGGCGCACAATACGCTAATCTTGAAATGTACTTCGAAAATTTGCTCACGTATTCGTGAGTAGGAGATTGAGTGGCAGAGTTGACCTCAAAAAATTCACCTGGCAGACGGACTGGTTGCCCGAAAACAAAATCCGACGGTGAAAGTGAGTGTAAGTCCTGCTTGGGACTGTTTCGCAGTGCCAGTAATACCCATGGAAGGTTGTCATACCAATCTGACGAGTTTTCATAAGCCCTAAGAGACGACTTTAAACTGCGATTGAAGCGTTCAACCAACCCTTGAGATTGAGGATGGTAAGCGGTGGAGTGCTTCATTTCGCAACCTAGGTAATTACTCATTTCGGTCCAAAGGGATGATGTAAACTGTGCTCCTCTATCGCAAAAAATTTTCTCCGGACACCCAAAGAGTGCCACCCATTGATGGATGAATGCACTCACGCACTCGGTTGCTGATATGCCGACCAGCGGAATGGCATGAATAAACCTAGAGAAACGATCTACAATCACCATGAGATATGAATACCCATGCGACTGCACGAGTGGTCCTGTGAGGTCTACGTAGATGTGTGTAAACCTCTCTGTGGGAGGGGGCGACACTGCTGCTAAAGGCGCTTTGTTGTGCCGCGTGATCTTTGCGCGGCTGCAGTTTTGGCACTCGCGAGTCCATTCTGCGATGTCTTTACGCATTCCCGGCCAAACGAATCGGTCTCCAATCAATTTAATGCCCGTCCTGGTTCCTGGGTGTGACCAGTGGTGGTAGTGCTTGAAAACTGTGGTTCGGAGCGAAGAAGGAATGATAGGGCGTAGTTTGCCGCGTGAACTGTCACATAGAAGTCGAAAATCGTGGTCAGCTAGTGGCACCTCCACGAGTTGCAAGGAAGTGTCATTCGTGCGGCAAAGCAGGTTTATTTCGGGATCGCTGTGTTGTGCCCTAGCTATGGCCAAGTAATCTAGCCTTTCTTGCTGTGGTAAGATAGCGTTCACGTTGCTAGGATCCTCTGTGGGACGAGAGACAACGTCGGCCACATTAAACTCGCCTTTAACGTAATCGAATTTGTTGGTAAATTGGGCTATGTAGTCTAAATAACGCTGTTGACGGGGAGATGAAGATAGCGTAGAACTGTGAAACTTGTGCACAAGAGGTTTGTGGTCGGACCGAAGGGTGAAGTCTTTGGCGTCCAAAAAATATTGAAAATATCTAATGGAGGCGTAGCAGGCATAAAGTTCTCGGTCGAAGGTGGACCATGCTCTTTGGGAGGCAGTCAAGGCTTTTGACCAAAAAGCTAGCGGGGCGTGCTCATTGTTTTTTACCTGCTGCAAGATTGCTCCAATGTGGGAACCACTGGCGTCGACCACTAATTCCGTATCCGCGGATGGATCAGGATAAGCAAGCGACGTTGCACGAGAAAGCTCGGTTTTGCTTTGCTCAAAAGAAGGAATAAGCTCGTCCGTCCATCTGAGAGCCCTGTTGTTTGGGGTAGAGGCGGCAAAAGTGTGCAAGGGCTGCAGCCATTGGGACGAGTGTTTGACAAATTTGTTATAGTATTGATACATTCCAAGATAACGTTGCAGTTGTTTTTTTGTCCTCGGTTGAGGAAACTCGTTGATAGCACGAACTTTTGTTTCTGAAGGCGATATGCCGGATGCTGAGACCCGGTGTCCAAGGAAGATCAAACTGCTCTGGCAAAAAGAGCACTTGGACTCGTTGACGACCAGGCCGTGCATCTTTAGCCTGGAAAACAATTGGTGGAGAGTGTTCATGTGGTCGTCCTTGGACTTGGACATAACAATGATGTCGTCAAGATATGCAAAAACATTGGGCAGTCCTGAAACCACCTCGTTCATCAGTTTTTGGTAAAAGCAAGAGCTTGTGGCCAATCCCATCGGCAAAAAGTTATACTGAAAGTTCCCTAATGGTGTGGCAATTGTGAGCTTGTGTTTGTCAGAAGGCCTGACTGGTATGACATAGTATGCATCCTTAATGTCCAGTGTCGTGAAGTACTGACAATCATGTGCCATGTTGGCAAAGTCGTGCACATTGGGCAATGAGTATTTGTGTGTTTTGAGAACCTTGTTTAAGTTTGTGAGGTCCGCGCACATTCTAAATGTCCCATTCTTTTTTGCGACCATTACAATGGGCGAGCTGAACTCTGAGTAACTGGGCTCAATTATGCCTGCATCCAATAGTCGTTTAATCTCTAATTTCAGGGCCTGAAATTTTTCAGGATTCAATCGGCGTGCTTTTGAGGTGACGACTTTGTCGTTGAGAGTCTCTATCGTCGCTTCGACTGAATGTAAGATAGACTTAGAGCGCATCTGAGGATCAAACACTTCGGGGTACCGAGTTTTAAAACCTGTAAGCAAAGGTTCGTTAGTGCCTGATTCAATCCTGGGAGCGAAAGCATCTTCATCTGTCAAGGAAGCTTCATCTAGGAGATCGCGTGCACAACGTTCTACATCCATCGATTCGGTGAGTGTGCCATTGCAAACGTCTACATTAAGCCGGAAGCGGCGAAGAAAGTCGATGCCAAGAATGCCGTAAGGAAGTTCGGTAACAAGGAATTCGTGAGTCAAGAGACGGGAGAATCCAAGGTCGACAGAGCAAGTGACAAGACCGCGACAAGGCAGACACCCACCCCCGATCGTAGTTAAGGTGTCTGCGGAGGCGGCTGTAATCAAAGAAGGGTCGCACGTGTGCATGGGGAGCACACTGAATGATGCCCCAGTGTCAACTAAAAACGTGGCCTTGCTCAATTTATCGCTAACAAAAAAGAGGGGGGAAGGATTTGGCTGCGAGCCACACGGTTCCCCAATCACGTGTAACTCGCTTGCAAGTTTCCCGAACGGCGAGTTCCTCGGGGTGGCGAAAAAAATGGACAGGGACTGCCCTCGCACTTAAAAGCTCTTTCTCCGAAGCGGTTGTGGTAATAACAGCAGGTGTTATCTTTGTCACGAGAGGAAGGTGCGCGTGAAGGGTGAATTGGGGGCTTGGTGTATCGATTGGAGGTAGAGGTAGTAGTGTGGAGGGACTCGTGAGTAGGTCGCTGATGAGAGGAATGATCATTGACGGAAGAAAAGCTTTCCTGAAGAGAGTTGATTCGATGGTCGAGGATTTCATTTATAATGTGTTGTGGGGGGGTGTTGATGTTGGAATGTGTTTGTGCAAGAGATTGATTAGTAGTGTGCTGGTGTAATGCAGAGGAGGGCGGTTGAGCAGATGCAGAAAGGAGTTTGTCCGCTAGAACTGCCAGCTCGTCTAGTGGCAAGTCATCATGCAATGTCAAAAAGGTGCGTGTCGTGGGGTCTACAGAAAGCAGAATGTGGTGACGCAGTAAATCGTTGAGCAATGGAGAGTTGATGTCGTAGTGTCCTCTTGCAGTGGATCTAAGCTTAGTTAAATATTCACGAACGGTCAGTTTGCTGCGGTTGCTGAGCGAAAGTAGATCAGAAAGGCACTGGTTTGATGGCTTAGAAAACCTGTCCAGTATTCGTGTTTTGAGAGTGGAGTATGAGTGTTCGGTGTCTGAAGAGGGCAAAAGATCGGAAAAGCGTTTGAGCAAAGAAGACGATTTCGAAAAAGAAGAAAGAAGCGCCCGATAGCGCAAGGTCTCGTCAGTAACGCTAGAAGCTTCGAATAAATTTTCGCAGACTTTGAAAAAACCTGCGGGATCAGAGTCCCAAAACTCAGGGAGAGAAGGAAGGCAGACAGAAGGCTGTGTGATCAGATTTGAAGAGGAACTAAAAGTAGGAATAGGTGGAGCGTCATCATGCATAGGGGTGCTAAAAGTTGGGCGATGAACGCGCTGTCTGGGAACAGGAACAGGTCTATCAGCTAAATCAGTTGCATCGAGAGATGCTCTAGCTCTTATGTTTGGGGCTACGTTGTTGGTTAATGCGTCAAAACTTCGATCAGTTTCGCTAACAACACAAGAAAAACTAGGAAAAGACCTGGGGCCGCGAAAATGCAATACCACTAAAACAAACAACATGCATGCAAGAAATGCAATCAAAATGTCTCGCCAATAAAAAACAAAATATGAAAACAAGTTCAAAGGCACGTCAGCCATGATACTGTGTCCGAAAGTGAGTGACTTCGAATCAACGTCAATTATTCGAATCAACTGGATTGTCAGCAATAATGATGTCTCGCGCAGCTCACTATGACCGATTGCGAAAGCTTTGTGAAATTTCTAGATAATTCGCGCGCTAATTGGAAAACCGCGGGAAATCGCGTTAACGCACGTGCGTGTAGAGAAGTCTAGTAGCTGTAAAGTGTTCTCGTCGATTCGTTGGTTGAAGCGCTGTTGAAAATTGCAAAAAAACAACACACCTGAATGGCTGGAAGCTGCTACGATGGTTGAAAGACAAAAACGTGAGGTCACCAATGTTGCACTTGTGTTGGTCCGCGTGGGGGAGACGAAGGACCAGCGTGTTCTTTTCTCCACTGCTCACCTCTAGACTGAGGGTTACGGGCAGTGTTTGTCTTTCCCTGTCGTAGTTCCCGCAGCACTGCAGTGTGGTGTCGAGATAACGAATATATTGAAATAACAATCAAATACAAGCAGTAAGTCCACGATTCAGCCACAATCAATCGCTAATGTACACTCCAGTCGGCTGGTCACAGAAAAAGACGTTGCCACACAAACAAACGCATGAAGTCACGAGACGGAAAAAAGGCAATCTCAAACACAGCGACGCGGCGTCGCTGACGTAAACCTAAAAGATCGTGTTAACGTCTGGGGGGCTTCGCCCCCCAGACCCCCCTTTTTTCGAACTTACGTTTTCAGGACTCACGGCAGCAGTGGCGCGGGAACGTTTTTTCGATATGGGGGCTCAAAATGATAAGATCGCATTAACGTCTGGGGGACTTCGCCCCCAGACCCCTCTTTTTTCAAATTTACTTTTTCAGTAGCACAGCAGATTTGCCTTGAAAATTGAAATACATTAATTGGATGCCTGCTCAAGTGACCGGAATATTTTCAGTATAATTTGGTTTAGGTCAGTGGTTTCCAACCTTTATTGTTTGTAATCTCCTTTCAAAACTCTCAATACTCGTGACCCCCTGCTTAGCAAAAATTCAAAGTGGGTTAGTTCTGGTAGCCTACTTGTGGCCCCCGGATAACGTCCCGTAGCCCCCCCGAGGGGGCCATCGGCACCCGATTGGGAACCCCTGGTTTAGGCTATTCTATCTATGCTTCATGCACGAATTAAACATTTTTGAATAAATATATTTGCAAAATGCACATACCTCAATGACAAAACCAAAAAACAAGTAAACGAAATTTTTCCGATCTAACTTTTTGTTTCACGGATCAAAATTACACATAACGATGGCACTGATAGAGGTATCAAAATAACGAAAAACACGCGACCAAAATAAAGCACTTCACCATTTCTAACCTAATGAATGCGTAGATATAGGTAGACCCACTTTATTACAATCATTTATTTCACTGAATTACAAACTGGCTTTCGCTTATTTGTGAAGCTACATCTAGACTTCATCTTGGTCTACAGTAACACTGCAAAGTGATTTAGCTGCTTTATCTGGTAGGCAGAAAAAACTTTAAAAACCACTTAAAAACTCTACCAGGAAAAAGAACTTGCATAAGCTTACAACAGCTAGAACTAGATGACTATCCTTAGCATGAAAGCAAATATTGGCTTTTATGCTGTAGCTGTTGGTTTGGCTTATCGCTTTAAACAATACAGTTAAAACTAAACACCGAACGTAGCTTTCCTTTCCGCAGTTTTACTGATAAATTTTTGTAGAAGATTTGATAGATCAATTTCATCCAAGACAGTCGAATGGACGTGCATTAAAGCAGTGTGTGTCAATCTTCCTTGACTCATGTTGCAACGCAGCCATGTTTTCAAGCGCTTGAGAGCGGAGAAAGACCTTTCGGCAGAGGCAACAGAAATTGGTAAGCACAAACATAATTCAATCAATTTTTCAACTTCTCTAAATAAACTTCTAGTTTGTACCTCTAATGTCAATAAAAATTCCGCCACTGCCTGCACAGATGTAAAACGATTTCCAGTTGTCAAATCACCAAGCAAGGCCAACTGCAAGGTAAGACGTGACATATCAATAATAGAAGGAATCTCCAGAGCCTCCATCTCAGTACTAGAAAAGTTGCAGTTGGCAGAATCAATAATAACATTTTCCCTGTCAGCGGCTTTCTGCATATCGGATTGGTTGAATCTTCTCTTTAGCTCTTCTTCAACTAAAGTCCAATGCTTCGAAAAATTGACGTCTCCATTTCACGTGTTCATGAGGTGGTGAGCTTTCTGGTACTAAAGTGTCACGCAAGCGTGCAGGCGTTTTAGCAGCTCTTGAACTTGAAAGTGGCTGTAGCAAATCAGCAGATACACAACTTTCAACTTTTGTCATGAGGCGCTGCACTGAGCTTTCCGCCCGTAATCCTTGAAGTCTTTCTTGAAGAATTTGAACACACTGCAACGTACCACGAGCAGTAGAGTCTTTGGATTGCAAGCTTTGCGCTACACTCTCACAAGGTTGAAAAATAGCTTCACTACACAAAAGTCCAAAATATAACCGCTGTTGCTTACTTTGTCTGTATAATCCGGATATTTTGGCTCTGGTTTCGCCTCTCAACGACTTATCATTTTCTAACTGGCTCAATGTCTCTAGCAAAGTAGGATACGCGAGTAAAACTCTGGAAAGAGCAGCAGCACGAATGCACCAGCGTGTTGGACAAAGACCTAGAAGATTACGCACAACTTCATTTGAGCCAAACAAAGATTGAAACAAGCTCTTTCGTTTGTGTGATTCATTTATCAACACGGAAACATCTTTAACAAAAGATAACGCATCTGCTATAAGATCAACCTCTTTTGCTAGCTCTTGCAACACAAGATCCAACACATGGTTGCTGCAGTGAACGCAAAGGGACTCGGGGCACTCTGCTTTCAGTTTAGCTTGGACTCCATTCAGACAGCCAGACATATTGGCAGCTCCGTCAAAGCAATATCCTTGAAGATTTTTGAGAGGCAAGTTAAAACGGGTAAAAATATCTTTAATACATAAAAAAAGAGACTGTGAAGTTGCATCTGGCGGATTATAGAACCCGAGAAACACGTTTTGTGTTTGTAAGTTACTATCAGCAAATTGCAAACAGCAAGAAAACTGTTCCGCACCGCTTGTGTCTGTTGTGCCATCTGCAGTAAGACCAAAAAAATTACTTTCAACCACTTTGGAAATAATGTGTCGTTGAATTTCATGCCCAAACATTTGTAATATTTCATTCTGAATGGTATCAGACATCCAGTTGTCTCGTCGCAGCATCCATTCTCTGGCTTTCGGTAACGATTCCGTTCTTTCCATCATTAATTGCCAAAGATTACCATCGTGATGACGGTGACCTCTGAGAGGGAGTCCTTGCCTTCCTAAGTATCTAATGGAACGAAAAAAAAGCCCCAATACCGACTTCGCAATTGCTTGATTTTGAACTGCTGATTCAGATAACATGGATGTAATCGGATTCTTGGCAACACTAGCTAATCCACGTGTTGATTCATAATGCAAACTAGATAATTCGTGCTTGGAAAATTTTTCTACTGCTTTTTTCCAATTAGAGAAACCCTCATAAACAAACGGACTATCTTTTGATAAACGTTCATAGTCATGGATTAAATTATCTTCTATTGCTTTAGTGCACACATTACACAACACAGAATCTTTTTCTGGTACATATTTAACCCATGCCCAACGCTTTGTCCATGTGTTCTGGAAGCTCCTTTTCTGACGTTGATGCACTTTTGCTACTCTGGTGCTGGAAGTGGAAGAACAGGCCTCATTGTCGACGCCTGTCGCATCCACATGAATGACTTCTTTTTGTGTTAAGCTATTTTTCTCCGACGTAACGACTTCACTATCCGTGACTTCCCCTTCCTCAACTCGCTTTCGCTTTCGGACCACAAACTTATCCATATGCTATACGGTATCTACGATTACAATATAACAACTCTTCTCGGCGCTTACAGAATTAGGAAATGACATCGAGATCCATTTCAACTCTGTTCGACGCGAAAGAAAGGAAGTTTGTTAATAATAATGAGTTATGACGCAACAATGCACAATCTTATTTGTAATTTGTCTTAACGATTTTCGTTGGTGGCAAAACCTGTACGATACTTTTTTGATTGTTCTTTGTACACATACTACAACACCTTCTTTCTAAAAATCATTTTGGTCGTCCGTCAAATAATCAATTTTACTTTAAGTTGTCCATGACCTTGTAAAGGTTCGCGAGCGCTGATACGAAACACTGCTTAAAATGAATTTCAAACATTGCAAATTTGTATTAAATTTTACGTTGACCGGTAGTGAAATAACTGAGTGATTTTTAGAAAAATAGTGATTCTTGTTTGGTTAAAAGCGCTAAAAAAATACCGGTACTTGCCTCATTATGTACGTTCGTTGCGAGATTTAATCCTGTCGCATTCAGTGCATAATGAGTCTAATTGCCAGGGGGGGCTCAAATGGTCCAGGGGGGGGTAAGCCCCCCCTGGCCCCCTACTTCCCGCGCCTATGGTTTCGCGGATCGGATTCGGACGGTATGTTGCCCATACCTGATCTTACAGTTAGGTCCACTGTTTCAACTGGTGTCATTTTTCCTTATCAGGAAATGCTTCCCGATTGGGAAGCATTTTGCGCGGAAAGTGCATTTTGCACAGAAAGTAACGTCATTCACAGAACGTTTCCCGATTGGGCTACAGAGCTACGCAGTGGATTGTTAGTGGTATTTAGTAGGCCTTTGATATCTACTTTTTAGTATTTACAATAGTTGCATATTTATCCTCCTATCACGAGAAAGCAACCAAAGTGCTATACGAGCTCGCTTAGGAGTTATCAGGTATCCGTTTACCACACGAAGATGGAAGAATCTCGCCAAGTGCGTTTCCCAACAGCACAACAAGTAAACTTATCGGCTCATTTTTCACACTGTCCCTCTGCCCTTTAATGCTGAGCGTCAAGCAGGGAAACTGTGAATACCAATTTTGAAGTCATTGGTTAGACCAGACTTAAGGAATCAAACCTGAGTCCAGAGGTAGTCGTGATAGGAGGATAAGGTGTGAGGTTTGACCTGACTTAAGAAATCAATTATTATTATTATTATAAACCTGAGTCCAGAGGTAGATGCAGATGTTAGTCGTAATAGGAGGATAAGGTGTGAGGCGATGTGTGGGGGAGATTGGGGGGTGTGGGAAACTGTGTTGGGGTGTGGGGGGAGGTGAGGGAAAATGTGGGGCAGCACACCCTCACACACTTTTCCATACCTCCTCCCTACACTTCCCCATACCTCCTCCCACACCTCCACACACTTTCCCACACCCTCCACACTCACCCCATACACTCTCCCTATACCCAGGACCCCAACACACTTCTTCCATTATCCCCTACAATTCCATATACCGGTACTATTCTATACTACTCCACACCCTCCAGCACACCTCTTCTACTTACATCCCAATAAACTTCCCCACACCTCTCCCAACACTTCCTCTCGCCTCCCTCCACACCCCAACACACTTTCTCATACCTCTCCCATACTCCAATACACTTTTCCACACCTCTCCCCTAACCTGCCCGCACACCCCACTCACTTTTTCATACCTCCCCCCACACTTCCCCATGCTCCACCAAATTGCTTTTCTCAGTCTGTGGGAAGAAATGCTGCTGCGTGAATTACAAACGTAACAATAGAAATGTAATAAATACAATACAAACGTAACAAACAGTGTCGTAACAATAGCAGGCTTTTCAGAACTTTCCTCTCATCTTAGTCGTGACTCTGGGCAAGGGCAATTTTTGAATATGAATTTTGTTTTTTTATATTATTATAAATGGATTTTATTATATTTTTTGTGGGATTTTCAAGGGTCAATGAGAGCCGCAAGAAGGCTAGTTGAGAGCCGCATGCGGCTCTCGGAGCCGCTCTTGGGAATCACTGGTGTAGAACCAGTAAAAGCGGTTGCTAGGAACAGCACCACCTAGTACTTTACAACTCTATTTTTTCTGTTTTTCAGTTTTGTTAGATTGAAAATTTTTCAGGTTATTGCTGCTGCCAGTGCCACAATTAGTTACGGTCCTGATCCTGCTAGTAGTAAAAAAATTGGCTATACTGATCCGGAACTGTATCCGAAATATTGCAAAAATCCTGCCAGAGTCAACTCCCGGAATCCTGATCCTGGACAGCTCTGTGGCTACCAGTGATGAAGTACTCGAGTACTGTACTCGCACTCGAGTACATCTTTTCTGAGCCTACTCGTACTCGAAACTTTTAATCTCAAAAAGTACTCGTACTCGAACCTGAAAGTACTCGGACTCGGTCTAAAAATCAGTCGAGTACACGAGTAGGCCTACTTTGATATTTTTTTCTCCGAGATGTTACGATCGTGGCTTCATTTAAATAAACGTTGTTGCGATTTTTAGGGTATTCCCCGACCCCTGGACATTTGCTGGCTTGTTCCGGTTCTTGTTTTTTCACCCAAATAAGTGATTTAAATCAAAGTGACCCAAGAGTTCTGCAGTTTTCAGGAAGAATACAACGTAGTCAAATTTTTTTTTTTTTATTTATTGCATACATTTGATGTTTAGCCTCTATTCCTTATTAAACGTAAAAATCAAATTTCTATCGCATATAGGCCTATATATTTTTTTTTTGAATTGTCAAAACAGCATCTATTGACCAAATTCACCAATTCTTCCTCATAGTCTGTTTTATCATTACAATTCCCTATAATTTTTTGGAAATTCTGTTTGGCTTTGATTTATCGTTTTGGAACAGTAAATCCCAAATCCTATCACAAGAACAGTGATTGTTACAAACTGCTTGTACATATTGCTCATAAGCTTTTTGCATATGTGTGTGTTTCATTTTTCTCAACTTTCTTTCGCTTGTTTTTTGAATTGTGTTCATTTTTATCCACTGAATTACTTCACATGAATGAGTTGGGAGCACCTTGACTCGATGACCTCATGGTCTTTCGCTACTTCCACTCCAAGATCGCGTTCTTTTTTGTGTATGTTCTAGCAGAGTTGGGCAGTACCGCGGTACAAAAGTACCGCGTTACTGTAACGCGTTACTTTTTTAGTACCGTTATCGGTACCGTCGATACTTTTTTTAAATGTACCGTTTTTGGTACCGTCGTTACTTTTTAGACCGTTTGACTCAATATTTCGGTAACTTTTTTTGAGTAAACTTAAGAGAGCAAAAGCGGAAAACTTTCCGGGTTTTTCCGCGAAAAGCATCTTCACCAAGTACCGCGAAACTACGTTGTTGTAGATCAGTGGTCGGCAACCACCGGGCTGCGGCCCCGTGCGAAGTTTGTTACCGGTCCGTATGCGTTTTTACAATAAAAGCTTTGAATTTGAAACATTTTTATAACGTTGGACGCTATTTCAGTCGCCAACGAATTTTTGCGGTTTTTACATAAAAAACACTCATTTTAGCAAATTTGTTTATCGAAAAAGGGCATGCAGTGAGTGCAGTCACTATGGACAATGCAAAAATGTTTTCGCAGCTTATGTCTACAAGCAGAAGCATGGCTAAAATAAATGAAAGGAAGCTGCAGCCATTCTTAATTTGAAAAATTGTAGACTAAAAGTTAGGTTTTAGCACCTTATTACAGGGCCAAACTGGAAGGGGCTTGGCACCGTAGCCTCCCTCTGCGTTTGCCTGTAACGGCAGTTGTTTTAAAGCCCTTAGAGGTGCCGTTATAGACGAATTCTACTGCCAATATTGTTAACAATTGATTTCTGAATAAAAATAAATTCAATAACGATGCGAATCAGTGTTTCAAAAAGTGCTGGATAACTAAGTTCAGTTTGAGCAAATATATAAATTCACTCACCACTGTTTAATAAAATTTATTTGAAACCCGACAGTCTGTTTCACCCAAAAGAGATCATCAGGGGTATTTTATTCAAATAGAATCTATTCTATTTGAATAAGATAAGGTGAAACAGACTGTCGAGTTTTAAATACCGGTAGATGTTTCTAAACTGTGGTGAATTTGTAGAAATAAATTCAGATTTATTAGCAACATACCTATTTAATGATCTTTCAAAAACTTATACAAATGTGTGGCAAATGACGAAGTTTGACAAAAATCATAAAAAATTCCTCAACGACAGAGCTGGGCAAACTGCGGGTCGCATGCAGGTATGTTTTTTTGCTCTTTACCGATTTTCAGTGGAAAAATAGTAAATCTGCGGACGTGTAGATTTTTTTATTTTTACTCATCAATACTTTGTGGGGGCAATTTGGACTCACATTTTCCAAAAAGAAGGATTGTGTAAAAATGGTTGAATAACTTACCACTGGTTTAGACTATGTGGAAAAATTATTTCTCTGTCATTGAATCAAAGTAAAACTATAGACCTGCAAATTCTGAGAAAAATGTAGATTTTGATTCATCTAAAAGTTCTGAGTATGCTGCTACTGATACACCAACCTCTACTGAAAGTGGCATTGAAAATGAAAACATTCTCCTTCAACACAATGATGAAATTCACACAGCAAGAACCTTTGCAAAATTTTTTTCGTATATAGGCCATTAGCTCTTTTACGTCCTTAGCATTGTTCGAATGTAGTAACGTAGCCAGATATGCAGGGGTGTGACAAAAGTTTCTGCTCTCCAGGGCGAGTTTCTGATGATGATACTCCTTATACCTAGGCTTGTAACGAATGAAGAAGACCAACAGATTATTATACATGTTGCCATACATGAGAATGCTTGTTTTAGTAAGCGTGCCGCTGTCGCCTTGTTAACATAACCGACAGGTTCGCTTGCAGTAGGCCTATTAAGATTCGCGTGAGACCACAACTCAGACCTTACACTAGCACCAGATGCGACAAAAAGCTTGATAAGGCTTTAATTTTGTTGTTTTGCAAGACGAAAACCAAAACAAAAACTAATTTTTAAGAAAAAAATTTTCGTTTCAAAAATACCGAAAATCAGTACCAAGTAGCAATATCGTCGATACTTTTTTAAAAATGTACCGTTATCGGTACCGACGGTACTTTTTTAGCAAAGCATCGGTACCGATATCGTCATTACTTTTAGCAAAGTATCGGTACCGGTGTTGTGTATAGACACCCTGTCTATAATGCGGATGAACTTAATGAGTTTACTAACAAAATGAGAGACAACTTTCATTCTCTAAAATACAATAATACTGATTTCATAATTTTAGGTGATTTTAACATTGACTTGTTGCAAACAGCTAATAATAATCATTTCAGAAAATACGCAAACAATTTATTAGGCTGCTCCTACAAATGTGTGATCAACGCCCCGACAAGGATCACTAAAACTTCGAAAACCTTATTAGATCACATCTATGTTCCTTCTAAATCTGCTGTAGAACACCAGATTCTTGGGGGAATAGCATTATGCGATATTACCGACCACCTTCCTGTATTTGCAATTAAATCTGCTCGGTTAAAATCCGCCGCTATCAACAGAAGAAGTGTCTACACTCGTGATTTTTCCAATTTCGAACCTATGTTGTTTACTACCTACCTAAAGCAACAGCTTGAACTTTTTGATTATTCTAACAAGTCTACCGTAAACAAAAAGCTGAAACAGTTCAAGCTGCTGCTCCAAAACTCCGCAAATGAATTCGCTCCACTAAAAAAAGCTTCTAGAAAAGAAGTTAAATTAAAACAAAAGCCCAGGTTGTCAAAGTCGTTGCTAAAGTCTGTAAAGTATAAAAACAAACTATTTAGACAAGTTTTGAGTAATAACTTTCAAGATACTAGACTTGTAAAAAATTACAAAGTTTATCGAAATTTTCTAAATAGGACAATTGAAAATGCCAAGCGAAATTATTATATAGAAACGTGCATCAAGAATCAATATAACCAACAAAATTTATGGAAAACTTTTTACGAGATTGTAAATAGCAAAAAATGCTCTTCTTCATCGCCTACTAATTTAAAAACCAGCAAAGGGAATCTTACTGCTGATCCTCAAGAAATAGCGGAAACGTTCAATGATTTTTTTTGTCAATGTCGGTGTTGAAATGGCTGAAAAAATAGATTCGGTTGATAGCGTCTCATCATATACTACACCGCAAATCGGTGTAAACAATTCAATTTTTTTTTTCGCCGTCCACAACAGAGGAAGTAATATCAATCATCAACACGTTAAAGGACAAAAAAGCAATTAGAAATTGTGACATTGAAACTAGATTTATAAAAATTGCCAAAATTCCAATTGCCAAATTTCTTAGCTAAATTTTTAATTCTTGCCTAGAACTTGGGATTTTTCCAGACGATCTTAAAATTGCAGAAGTGATTCCAGTTTTTAAGAAGGGTGATCCTGCCGAAGCAACTAACTATCGACCAATTTCGATTCTTTCCCAATTTAGTAAAATTTTTGAAAAATTATTATTTATTCGTATAATCAACTATCTTGAAAAATATGACTTACTCTCAAAAGATCAATATGGATTTCGGAAAAATTCATCTACAGTACATGCTATGACTAATATTCACAACGGCTTGATGACTAACATTGATAAAGGATTATATAACTGTTGCCTCTTTCTAGATTTATCTAAAGCGTTTGACACAGTCGACCACCAGATTTTATTGAGAAAACTTGAGTATAATTTTGGGATACGAGGCTGCGCGTTGGAAGTAATGAAAAGCTATTCAAACAATCGTTTCCAATACTTTAAAATTAACAACTCTACCTCCACTTTATCCCAAATAAACTGTGGTGTCCCACAAGGTTCCTCCTTGGGCCCTCTTCTGTTTCTATTATACATAAATGATCTGCCTTTAACATCAAATTTCTCTACTACTCTGTTTGCTGACGATACGTATTTGAATATGTCCGATAACAATTTAAATTCTCTAGAAAAAAGAGTTAATGATGAATTAGTAAAAATTGAATAATGGTTAAAAAAAAAAAACTATCTCTTGACTATAAGAAGTCTTGCTATATTTTAGTCAATAAGCAGCCTCAAACAACAATCAACGAAAATTTTAGAATTAATATTAATGATAATCCTATACTTAGGACACACTCAGCCAAATACCTAGGATTGTTCATTGATGAAAATCTTAGCTGGTCATCTCACGTTAAAGAGTTGTCACTGCAGCTTGCAAAATGTTCTGGAATATTTTATAAACTAAGAAGTTATGTTACTGAAGATGTCTTGCGCATGGTGTATCATAGTCTTGTTTACAGTAGGTTACAATACGGCATAATTATATGAGCCATTAGTACCAAAACTTTATTGCAAGAAATTCGTGTTTTACAGAACAATATTATTCGCATCCTAACTTACAACAAAAAATTCAGCCACGTAACTCCTTCATACAAAGAATTGAATTTGTTAAAATTTGATGATATTTACAAACTTGAATTGGAAAAATTTATGTACTTGCTACAGCAAAGTAGCCTTCCCTCTGGCATCTTCAACAAATTTACCAAAATTGAACGAATTCATGGTTATGATACAAGACAAGCAAGTGAATTAATTTATTACGTTCCTAAATTTTCAAAATCAATCTCGCAAAATCATATTTTATTCCGAGCTACAAAATTATGGAGAGAATTAAACAAAAATTTTAAATCTATGGGCTGGATTAACTTCAAGAAAAGTTACAAAATATCGCTATTGGAAAATTATTAATCTTAACACATTTTTACTCTTCTAATTGGCCGATTTGATTTCTACCTGCTTTATATGTAAAATTAATCGATCTGACGTTGCTGTGCAAATTATTCTAAACTTATAATATCGCTCATTAAAACACCTTTATCATTATTATTGACCCAATGGTTTAAATTATCCGTTAATCTCCTTCACTCACTAAACTATCACAATGCAACCCAACCAGGAGGTATCTTGACTCGATAACCGAAAGGTTTTTCGATACCTCCTGGCCATTATAATGGAATGTAAATATTTTTGTTGCCTGTGAGTGGCGTCTGTGTGTTTATTATAATGGCAAATAAATTACTACTACTTTTAAAGTACCAAGTGCCCAGTTCTGTGTTCTAGTATGTTCAAGTGTGATTTTACCGTATAGCTTACGCAGTCTTGGAAAAAATAAAAGCATTCTTCTTAAAGTGTAAAGTTTAACTGCGAAAAATCAAAATGTACTCGTACTACAGCTTGTAATACTCGTACTCGAAGCCAACCACCCGTACTCGTATTCGAAGATTCTCAAGGCAAGTATAAGCCTACTCGTACTCGAAGGTTGAGTACTCGATTCCATCACTGTTGGCTACTGGCTACGAACTGGATGCTATTACTTCCATGCAGTGGTGTAGTCCTCTAGGATGTCTTCGGCCTCGAGGACAGGTTTGTGAAGTCCTTAGCCTTGGCCGACCGTGTTGTCCTTGGCTTCGGCTCTAGTAGGCCTTGGGTTTTACGCTGTCCTATACAGGCTCAAAGACCTAACATTTTCGGAAATTCGACCTTGCAACTTGTTTTGGTAGTTCTTAAACTGGATTGGACCCGAACCCTTGAGGCTCTAGCAGGAGTTTGTCCAAGATTAAAATAAGTTTTCACAAACACACAGTTTACTGAAATGTACAAATACACAGTTTACAGAAATTTATGCGCGGTGTTGTGAGATGTGAATAAATGCTTCTGTTCTGTTCTACAAAAAGGCATGAAGTTGTAGTAAAGTAGTATTTCTACTCGGAATTTCTGTTTTGTTGGTTTTTGTTTCAATGAATAAAAATATTTCATGTGCCACAAACCATAACTTAGGCCTGCTTCACTGCTGGCTAAAGTTTACACTAAGTTTTTGAATTATGAGTTATAACCTTGGGCGGATCGGGAGGGGGGTGGAAGATGCATCGACCTCCCCACTCGCCATTTCCAACGTTACTTTTGATGAATACGATTTTTCCATGACTTCGAACTTCTTCGATAACAATGATCCTTACGCCTTAAGCACGCGTAAATCATAAATGTGCGATTAAAAGACTCAGAGTTGGGGGCTAATAAATTATACAAAATTTGCCATAAAAATTATTCAAAAAGCACCAAAATGGCCATTACGATTACAGCATCTTGTTTCAAAATTTTCTCGAGGGCGGACCACTCCAAAGCCACATTTTTGTTCCTCAATTCGTTTCAGATTAACTCTGCCGAAAAAAACACCCTTAAAAATGTGAAAATATAGTTCTTCCCCTTCCCCATACAAAATTCTGAATAGCTTACCGGTACGCTTCTGACATAAAACATTTTGAAAGGCTTATTTTACGCCTTTTTCCGGGTCTAAACGTACTGTATGTCTTTGCACTGAGTTAATGTTCCATTTACAGTACAGAAATTCAAAAGTGCATCACCCACCAAAATTTTCTGAATCCGCTTCTGGTTATAACTAAGGGTTCGGTGCATGCAATGGTGGACAAGTCACTTTTAAAAAGAAACTAGCAAGGCTGAGAACTCGATCGATTTTTGATCGAGTTCGAGTTCAAGAGACATTTGCAAGTTCGAGTTCAAAGATTTTTATTTTTCGAGTTCAAGTTCGAGTTCGGCAAAAATCATCGAGTTCAAGTTCGAGTTCACAGCCCTGTTCAAAATATCCCTTAAACAAACGTACCCTAACCAGGAGCGGAACCAGAAAATTTTGACGGGGGGATGCAGTTTTGATTTAGTTTGAATGTAAGCTAATTACAAAGACGTTTGGATTCGAGAAAGGGTATTTAAGCTATTTAAAATTAATGTTTTCATGCCAGGAACGTAACCAGAATTTTTTTAGGGGGAGGGCACCAAAGTTTGACATTTTTGAGCGTAGATTTTCCGGCTGAGTTAGTTTGAAGCAAAATGAGAACAGTAACGGTTTTAGGGAGGTCCGGGGCATGCTCTCCCGGAAAATTTTTGAAAATTTGCATTCTATGATGGTTATTTTAGTGCTTCTTGAACAAGTTTTAAGGCAAATTGTATTTAAGTTTTTGCCCTTAATTTTGAGGTCTTCACCGAATATCGGTGTGATGCAATTTTTTCGCACGTTTTCGATTTCTGTGTACCGGTATATAGCGTAGGAATTATTGTTATCAAAGAGGTTCAAAATTATGGAAGAATTGTATTCATGAAAAGCATCGTTGAAAAAGGCCTCCCACCCCTGGATCCGCCCCTGACCCACTTAGTAACAGTTGGAACAAAGATTGCAGCACCGCTCAAACAACAGGTACCTGTTGCTGCAGTGCAGCTGCGTTTTCATTAAAATCTCTGGGAACACCGTTTATGATGCACTAAATAAGTTTAAATAAAACAAGGTAAAATGAAGTGCCAGTGCAGTATCGGTACCAAAATTGCAAATTCGCAATCATTCAATCTACAGTACCGGTATAACAAAAAATCAAAAGTAGGCTAAACTTCGTTTTGAGAGATTTGAATCAATAAAATTAAAGCACTCAATTAGTGAACTCGAACTCGATTGTTTTTTTTCGAGTTCGAGTTCAAAAAATATTATATTTCAAGTTCGAGTTCGGCAAAAACGATCGAGTTTAAGCGAGTTCGAGTTCGCAGCCCTGGTAACCAGTTACAAGTTACTTCGCAAAAAAGTAACTAGTTACAGTTACTTTTGTGCATGCCGCAAAAAGCAAAAAACGCCATTTATTCTTAACATGTAGAGCTCCATTGTGTGTATTCAAACCAAAGTCATTCATCTTTATGTTAACACCAAGCAAAAGTGCGATTTTTATACGATAAACGCTTATATAGTGATAACAATTGAGATTACCTTTTAAAAACGATAACATTTCAAAGTGATTATCACTAAGCCCACTGCGCCCCTGCTTTAAAATGTCTTTTCCAATGCGAAAAAGTCGTTCAACTGCAGCACTATAGAAGTAGTGGCAAGGGATGGGCATTTATCAAGATAATTAATCGGCAATAATTTATTACCGATTATCGTTATTGCTCAAAATAGTTCAGATTCATCTATTACCAATATCGTTTTTGTAATACATTTTGTTATCGCCGATAAATTATCGCGATAAACGATTCTTTACGCACACAGTGTTCAAAGTTAGTGAGTTGGCGCTATGGAAAAAAGACATGGTGCTCATAAAGTCTTGCAATTAAAAAAATTTTTTTTGTTTGATGTCACAACGTAGTCCGAGAACTGCTCTCTTTTCTTGAAAAATCTATAAAAATATTTTCGCAATTTGACTTGCAGTACCAAAAAAAACTTCGTCAAGCATAATTGAAAATTTACCGCAACGTTTATCGGCGATAATTTTATCTATTACCGATATCACTTTAGGAAATTGAGATTTATCGATTATCGGTATCGCCCAGGGGTTTTTGGAGCTATCGATTATCGGTATCGCTGTAGTACGAAAGGGTTTATTGTGCCCATAACTAACAGTGGCGTAGTGGTAGCGAGAAATTTAAAATAAAGGGTAGGGGGCATTATTTCGACATTTTTTCAAACGTAGTTTTTATGACAGAACTAATTTGAAGCTGAATGCGAAACAAAAAAGGCTCTGGGGAGGTCCGGGGCATGCTCCCCAGGAAAAATTTTTAAAAATTTGCATGTTGTACTGGCTATTTTAGTGCTTTTTGAATAATTTTCAGGAAAATTTTGTTTAAATTTTTTGACTTTGATTCTGAGTGCTTCACCAAAAAGATGTATTTTGTTCGCACATTTTCGATTATGCATGCTTAAGGCGTAAGACGTATGGTTAGAGATTCAAAATTATGAAAAATTGTAGCCTATTTATCAAAAACACTTTTAAAAATGGCTGGTGGGGGGATGCATACCCCTAATCCTACCTCTTTGGATCCGCCCCTGGCCTTAAGCTACGAAAACTATCAAAATAGTCTGGCATACCGGTATTTCAGTCACTTGGCACCATTAATTTGTTCTTTTTTACTAAAAGGCAAAGTCAAAAAGGGGACAGGGGGGGGGGCATGGCACAATGCCTTCCTCCATAAATATGCTCCTGACTAGAAGGAAGAGCATTATTGTGATGAATAAAAAATTCCGTAAGTTCTTCATGCATAAAAGCGTTCGCATCAACGGTGTGTGAGGGCGGAGCAAAAAGGAATTCCTCTACTTTATCGACATTGACACATTGCTAGATCTTCGTCGCTTAGATTGTGCGAAGAAACAGCCAAAAAAACTGTCACTTGAGCTTGCATCCCGGTGTCTGTTGTCTGTGTCAATACTTGTCGAAGTACTTAGAGCATTGTCGGTTGCCTTGGTTATTCAGTTCATTGATCATTTTTCTTTTCAATTTGGCCTCAGTTTCAGTGGGCTCGTCAAAGAACCAAGCTCATTATTATGAATGGAGTGAAACTAAATAATTTTTTTCCGTTTTTTTTTAGCGGACAAAGATGCCCCATAAAAGTAACTGTAACTTTTGAGGTTCTCAAGTAAGTGCTAGTTACAAATTCTGTTACATTTGCAGAAAAGTAACTTAGTTACAGTTACTAAAAAAGTAACTAGTTACAAAAGTAACTAGTTACTGCCCACCACTGGGTGCATGCAGTGCCGGATTTAAGTGGTGGAGTGCCCTGGGGCCCAAGTTTGGTGGGGGCCCTATCAGTGGTGCCCCCAGGATTTTGCAAAGAGAGGGACCACAATCAGCCGCCGGAGGCCAAGGCGGGGTGGAGGCGTATCCCCATCCGCTAACGAATTTTTACGGTTTTCACATAAAAAAACAGTGACTTTAGCACACTTTCTCATTGAACATGGGCATGCAGCGAATCAGCAATGGCGGAAGCATTTCTAAAGTGGGGGGCCCAAAACCAATGACCAGATTTTTTTCACCTACAACCAGGGCCGGCAGTGGCGTAGTGAGAAATTTAAAAAAAAGGGGGCGCATAATTTCTACACTTTTTTTCCGCGTTTTTTTACGGCAGAACTAATTTGAAGGTGATTAGGAAACAAGAAAAGCTGTAGGGATTCCGGGGGCATGCTACCCCGGAAAATTTTTGAAAATTTACATGTTGTACTGGCTATTTTAGTGCTTTCTGAATAATTTTCAAGCAAATTTTGTTTAAATTTTTGACCCTAATTCTGAGTGCTTCGCTAAATAAAGGCAGAGTCAAAAGTGGGGGGGGGGGGGGGGGGCATGGAACAATAGCCCGCCCCTAAATACGCTCCTGAGGGCCAGATTTAGACAATGAGAGGTTCTAAGCTATTTGATCACACTGATTGGAAGAGCAAAAAAAGGTCTTCACGTCCTCAGATGTCCTGTTTTCACTGAAAATACCGGTATAGTGAAGAGCATAAAAAAGGTATACACGTCCTCAGATGTTCTGTTTTCCACTGAAAGCATCGGTGAAGAAAAAATGGTCTTCATTGTTCTTGATGAGGCCCTCCATTTTCTCCGAGGCCCTAAGTTTCATCCTGGTTAGCCTATATGTAAATCCGGCCCTATGCCTACAATCCATATTTAGCCTGTCCGCACATGACATGTCTATTGTCCAACTTGTAATTATGTGGGCTTCAGACCCACGGTTCTTGCTTCTAGTTTTTGTTTCCCCCACCCCACAAACAAAATTTTAAAGAGGACATCTCTGGATTTGAGCTCTTTCGTGGGTTTTAATTTTGATGGCAGGCCTATTAAGTTTTAAACACATTCATGGAGAGACAATATTGTAGAAATAAACGCGTAAATTAGCCCCCCTCCCCCTAGGTTCCGCCACCTATGCAGTGAGTGCAGTCACTATGGACAATGCAAAAATATTTTCGCAGCTTTCCGACGGTAGGCCTATGTCTAAAAGCAGAAACTTGGTGAAAAATAAGTGAAAGGAGGCTGCTACCATTATTAACTTGAGAAACTATAGACCTTATTACAGGACCAAAGGGGGGGGGGGCATGGCACCGTGGCTCTCCCTGCGTGCGCCTATGGACTCCATTTTTGGAAGGTGTAAAAATTTAATCGTTTATTTGAACAAAACGCTTCAAAGGTTAGGCTAGTCGTCAGTACAAGCAGCAAAAGAAAACTATTATCAAAGGCTAACTACACCGGTGCACCTAGATTAACAATTTACACTGTTTCAACGCGCACTTAAGCTCAGAATAGCCGGGTATAAGACCAATCTCGCCTCCACGCGGTACCCGGTGGAAACAACATGGTTATGTTGGCTAAAGAGGCTCTGGTATTTTTACTTTTTTTTTTTTTTTTTCTCCACTAGTCCAAGCGAAGGCCTATTCGCTGAATTCGCTTCTTGAAGCATTTCGACTTCTTATCCTAACGGTTGAGAGGTCGAGTTGTGAAGGAAGGAGTGGATAAAGCGAGTTTGGCATTAGCGAAGAGGCTGGTGGTAATCACCAAAAGGTTGTTTAAATTGGACATGTGGGATAGCGTGACTGGATTCCGGGAGACTGCGATGGAATCTCATAGATGTAGAGGGTACCGGTCTAAAACGCGCTCCGTACCGCGGCCGCAAGATAGTTCAGAGGCCCGCCCCTGATCTAGCCAATTGGGGGGGCTGCCTCCGTCAGCTTGTGGAAATCTCCATGCAATTGTAGCTCCAGTTGGCGACTGGGAGGGGGCCTGCAGTTGTATTGGGGGGGCATTCCTGAGGCCACTACACAGAATGACAAGTCCATTGCATATAGTCGCCTGGGTTCAGCTGCGCAACTTATCGTGGCCAAAAATAACCTTTTTTTTTTTTTTTTTTTTTTTTATTTTTTATCCTGGTCTTTAGGTTTTTCCCAGTTAAAAAGAAAAACCATATTTAACATGAAATGGAAAATAAAAGAAAAACGAAGACAGTACGGCTTGTTCCCCTAACAAGAGATGAAGCACTGTCGCAGCCAACAGTTCTCGAATTGTTAAGCGGCAGTGTAAGTACTCCTACCAAGGAAGCCTCTACCTCAGAAGGAGGTAGGGTGGAGGGGAGTAGTGAAAAATTGCCTTCTGCCTGGAAATCTCCTTTGTTGAAGGAGAAGTCTTCGGCAGTCAAGGAGGCAACAATGTCAGCGGCATCGTCGGCTGAAAAGTCGAATACCGCTCAAATTTCTGGAACTCCTCCTCAGAATCCATCAACGTCTATGGACGTTGGTAGCACGTCTGAGTGGCGTCCAGGAAAAAACTATGAAAGAAATCAGAGGAGGAAGCAGCGAAAGAGGTTGCTGAAAGGGATTAAGAGTATTACTCTTGATCCAGGAAGTGATCTCCCAACTGCTTCCAACTCGGTATCTATGAAAAGGTCGAGGGAGTCCTCAAGTACTCAATCGACCCCAACATCAAACCCTAAGCAAAAGCGTGGTCGGGTTGAACCCGAACATGCTGAGCAAAAGGGAACAAAGCAAGCAGAGGTAGCGGGGACTAGCATTACAGCATCATATGCTGGAGCTGTTAGAACCAGCAACCAGAAGCTTGTGGTAACACGGAAAGGATCCAATGGTGATACTCCGATGGAAGAATCTGATTTACGGATAATCCAGGGGGCTATCAATCAGAGGATTCTTAGGACAAAACTAGATTTCTCGGTTCGTATCGAGAGAACATTTATCCATTCGGGTAGAGTTCTCTTGATATGCTATGACGAGAAGTCTCTGGAGTGGGCACAAGAAGTTGTGCGGGCAGTGCCTCCACCCTCGATGGATCATCGAGGGTACGAAGCAAGAGGCCCAAAAGATGTAAAAACAGAAACCTTCGGAGTCTGGCTTCCAGACAACGAAGGACTGGAAATCAAAAATGTTCTGGAACTGGTGGACCGGTGCAATCCGGACATCCACCTCAAGGACATTAGATTGAAATATAACGCGAAAGGTTCTGGTGGAATGCTACATGTTGTAGCAGTCCAAGAACCGTCGCTGAAATCACTAGAAAAATGGGACTGGGCACCTTTCGCTGGATTTAGGAGGGTGCAGTTCCAGAAACAAAAACAAAGTGAGAAATCAAAGAAAGAGCGGTGTTCAGAAGTACCCACAGAGGTGCAGATGGATACCGCATCTCATGTGGCAACACAGAATGAGGATGTCAGTGTTGCTTCAGGAGGAGCTGAGGAGCCTGAGAACCCTAACCAGGGTAGGAGGGAAACCAGCTCCAACTGAAGTAGCATGACAATCAACTCACTAGAGTGAAATTGTTGTATTTCCAAAGTTCATATTTTGTATGAATAATAGACTTACAACAGACATTTCCCCTAGACAAAAACAAATCCCAGTTCATAACATCAAGTTGTTTGGCCTTGAATGCTGGCAAATTAACCTTCACAGAAGTAGGGCAGCAAGCTACAACTTATGTGAAGTAACAAAAAACATTCGTTCAGGTATAGTCCTTATTCAGGAACCCTGGACGTATGGAGGCTCAATCAGAAGTAAACTCAGGGGATGGAAACTCTTTCAAGGTAACACCAAGGATAAACGTCCCCGAGCAGGCATTTATATTACTCCTGATATTATTTGCTCCCTCATGCCACAATTTTCTAACGAAGATGTGGTAGCAGTGAGAGCTCGAAGTGTGAGAAGAGAAGGAGATAGTTTTATCTTTGCATCGACTTACATGGCTCAGGAAGAACCAGCTCCACCAGAAATTCTGAAAGAGCTGGTTGCTTTCAGTGATAAAGAAAAAATTCCTTTAGTGATAGGAACTGACGCAAATGCACATCACACAGTATGGGGTTCCACAAACGTCAATCCCAGAGGTTTGGAACTACTCCTGTACTGCGCAAGTGCGAATCTATATTTCTGTAATGTGGGCAATAAACCCACGTTCAGAATTAAAACAAGAGAAGAGGTGCTAGATTTGACACTAACTAACCGAAATGCATGGGACTGTATAAGAGATTGTCATGTCAGTGATGTGCCATCCTTTTCAGATCACATGTATATTAGGTTTACAGTTCAAAGTAGTACCAAACAAGCAAAAATGATCAGGAACATTAGACGTACTTCATGGAATAAGTATGTCAGTGAACTTGAACAGAGATTAAGTGAATTGAATAGAGTACCAGTCAACATATCGTCAATTGATGATATAGAAGCACTGGCAGCAACTGTTCAATCAGAAATAATAAAGTCTTATGATTTGGCTTGTCCAATGCGTAAGGTTAGACGTAAGACGGAAAATATTTGGTGGAATACAGAGTTAGCCGGCCTGCGCAGGGAGGCTCGTAAAGCTCAACGTAAAGCCATTAAATATAAACTGGAAAAAGATTGGGAAGCTTTTAAGCAGGCCCAATTGCATTTTAAAAATGCCGTTAGAAAAGCCAAGAGAGATTCCTGGCGTCTCTTTACGGAATCGATGAATAGCCACTGTGCAACCGCTCGGTTGGCTAAAATAATGCGTCGAAACGAAACGGTACGAGTAAGTAACGTTTTAAGACCTAATGGTGAATACACCAAATCAACTGCTGAGACTATAAATTGCCTCTTGGACACCCTAGCACCGGGAAGTCGAGAGGTAAGATGTATTCAATCAGTAGAAGAAATAGATGAAAACATTGAAGTAACAATGGAAGACGAAATGGTTAATTCCATCTGCTCACTTGAAAAGATGGAAAGAGCAATAAACGAATTTCTGCCTTTTAAGACGCCGGGACCAGACGGTATTTACCCGGTGCTTTTGCAAAAAGGCTGGAATAATATTAAAAACATATACCAAAAGATTTTCCAGACGTGCTTGAAGAACAGTTATGTTCCAAAAGCATGGAAGGAAGGGACTGGTATCTTTATCCCTAAACCCGGAAAAGAAAACTATCATGAAGTTAAGTCTTTCCGGATGATCACTTTAACTTCTTTCCAACTTAAATGGTTGGAGAGGTTATTACTTTATCATTTCAATGATGATCTCAATTTGCAGGCAAGATTTTCTTCGTTCCAATATGGATTCAGAGCAGGAGTTTCGACTGAAACTGCACTGCACGAATTTGTACGACGAATCGAACTTAGCCTAGCAAAGAAAAGAACAGCACTAGGAATATTTTTAGATATTGTTGGTGCTTTTGATAATATCACATATAAAGGCATTGCTAGTGCACTGCAAGAATTGGAGGTGTCGCCATTTCTCGTTCGCTGGATTGAGAACTTATTGAGACACCGCACAGTTCAAGTAGAGCTAAATGGTGAGAAGGTTAAAAGAGAAGTAGTAAAGGGGAACCCCCAAGGTGGGATCTTGTCCCCTTTTCTATGGAACTGTGTCTTAAACTCCTTGTTGGTGGATCTACGCAACAGGGGCTTTCACGTACAAGCCTATGCCGATGATGTAGCAATTTTGGTCACTGGCACCAACATGCTGTGGATCAAAGGTAGGGCTCAAAAAGCGCTAAATATTGCAAGTAATTGGGCTCTCAACCAAGAGCTGCAATTCAGCAGTAAAAAGACTGAAATAGTTCTGTTTACTAACAAAAGGAGGCCTGAGTTTGGAACCTTGCGTTTAAACGGACGTCAGCTAGTAATTTCCAAAGAAGCAACACTACTAGGGGTAACCCTAGATAGCAAACTTACTTGGAAACCTCATATAACACGAATTGCTCGCAAGGCGACTGTTGCGTTGTTACAATGCAGACAAATAGTGGGCAGAGCGTGGGGGCTGAATCCAACTAACATGCGATGGATATACACTGCAATGATACGACCTATCATTACATATGCGTGTGTATCCTGGGTTGGTGGAGTAAATAAAAAATATCTTGCGAAAAAACTCTCAAAAGTACAAAGACTAGCGTGTCTTATGATTTCTTCAGCATTTCCCAGCACCCCTACAGGAGCTTTAGAGATGCTGCTGAACATCATGCCAATTAATGAATTCATTATGTCAGAGGCAGTCAAGGGTTCATACCGGATATCCCGAGTGAAATTTTGGCCTGCCAAGACAATTGGTTCAGTAAGAAAGACCAAAAGTCATGTAGACGTATGCAATGAAGCAAAGGAAAATTTGCCGTTGCTGAGTATGCCAGCTGACTTAATTACTAAAACAAAAGTATTTGGAAAACAGTACAAATGCCTTGTTATGGAACGTAAGGACGCAGTGCAGTATGAGAATGCGGTAGAGCCAAGCATAATTAGATGCTACACTGACGGATCCAAGATAAATGGAAGAGCCGGTGCGAGTTTTTATATAGAATACGCATCAGGCTATCAAACAGACGAAAATTTTTTCCATCTTGGAAAATATAGCACTGTCTTCCAAGCAGAAGTCTTTGCTATAGCTGAAGTAGCGAAGAAACTGATTATGGAAAAAATCCTAAATGAAAAAATAATAATTTTAGTAGATAGCCAAGCAGCAATTCTGGCAATCCAAAATAATATTGTGAAATCTCACACAGTATTATCGTGCATCAAAAACCTAAATATATTGGGTAAGGACAACGATGTCACTATTGCCTGGACGCCGGGTCATACTGGCATCCAAGGTAATGAGAAGGCGGATGTCTTAGCTAAAGCAGGATCAGCATTAAATTGCTTGGGGCCTGAACCTTTTATTCCAATCCCATATACTAGTTGTCGTGCAGCTATAAAGGATTGGAGCGTCAAAAGATGGCGAACATCTTGGTTAGAACGAAAGGACTGCTTGAGAACAAAAGAAAATGTAGAGTGGGCTTCGCTCCAGTTAACTCAACGACTTTTGAGGCTCAAAAGACCTAGGTTAAATGAAATGTTGCAAGTCCTTACAGGTCACTGCAACTTACAGAAACACAGAAGTACTATGGGACATGACGTATCATCGACATGTCCTAAATGTAATCTAAAAGAAGAAACTCCAAATCATCATGTTGGAGAATGCACTTATTACCAAGCACTACGAATGAAGGTATTTGGTAAAGAAAAAACCACCATAAAGTCAGTGGTCGAAAAACTAAATATAAACCTACTGGCTAAGTATTTGAAGCAGGCCGGAAGACTCGCTGAATACGGCCAGTAGTAAACTAAATAAACGAGAAAGCGGTGAAAATTTTAATGGGCCTAAATAATGGCCTACACAATGTGCCTGAGAAGGTTGAACCTAGTTTCTCTGGCACCACCGCCCCTTGATAATAATAATAAGCTCAGAATAAATACTGCTGGTGAATAGCACGCACACACACTATGCTAAACTACTATATAAAGCATTAACTAAAAATTATCAATAAAACTTAGGGTGTTATGGAACAATCTTTCACGTCAGGGGCCTATTCAGATTTTTTTTCAGGGAGGGAGCACCAATTTTCGCCACTTTTCAAGCGTAGTTTTTTTGGGCAGATTTAATTTTAAGCAACTTAAGCAACAAAAACGACTCTAGGGGGTCCGGAGGCATGCTCTCCCGGAAAATTTTTGAAAATTTGCATATACTGCAATGGTCATTTTAGTGCTGTTTGAACAATTTTTAAGGAAAGTTTGTCATATTTTTGGCCCCTAACTTTGCGTGCTTCACCAAATATGATGCATTTTGTTCGCATAGTTTCGATTATGCGTAATTAAGGCCAGGGTTGGGAAAAATCGACTGTAATCGATATTCGATTGCGATATTCTTTACTTTTTGTTCAGCGAATACATTGGAGCCTTGACTTTTTTAAATGAGTAGGCCTATCGATTATGGCCTTGTCTTTGCTTTTTTTTTTCGGTGCAATTCGATATTCCATATTCGATTCTTTTTCAAGTTACTTTGTCTCACTTTAGTAAATTTAAAATAATCGTCGGTATGTCATTACCTTGTTTTTGCTGATAATTTTTTTTGTGCCAAAAAAAAAACAAAAAAAAGATTTTTAACAGCAAAGTTGCTTCGCATCAGTGATGCCATATACCGTAATATGTCTGTCGTTTGTGTGTAAGTTACCACTTGAATGTGAGGACGTCACAAAAAATGCTAGGCGTACACCGCTAAATGCTCAGTGTAATATCGATATCGATTACAATATTCTTTATTCTTTACTTTTTTGAACTACCATGGAAATCGAATATTTCTTTACTTTTTGGGGAACTCTCGAATATCGATTATTTCTTTACTTTTTTGGGTAACGATTCCCAACCCTGCTTAAGGCGACTAAGGCATATTGTTATGAAGAGGTTCGAAATTATAGAAAAGTTTTATTCATCCAAAGCATTGTTGAAAATGGCTGGTGGGGAATGCATACGCAGCATACCCCACATCCCCCCTGGATCCGCCCCTGGTTGTGTAATAACAAAAGATGGCCTCAAATTTTAAGAGAGATGTTTTAAACCAGAAATACCGAAGGCAGTTAAGGCACGATTGTTGTAAGGAAGTCAAAGAAATGCTTTCTGGTGAAACTGGTAAAACGATATTTAAATGTTAGCGATTTCGTTTTTTTTTTTTTTGAGTTGCAGTACGTTCATCATTTTTGCTTGAAATCGCTTAGCCGTTTTTATACGGAAGGTCTGAGGGGCCGAGGGCAGTCGCATGTACAGGAGCGGCACTGCCCTGCCAATAAAATTGCGTCATTGCTTCATTAAGCATAACGGCAAAGAACAAAATTCAGGAAACTACGCTACGTCAAAATCAAATCAAATCTTCATTATACTCGCTGCATTACGCCGAAGCGTGTAACGAGTTGCGGGGCCCATCTCCGCGGCTTAGCGCCTGGGCAACACAGCTCCGAAGAAGCGTCGCAACGGTGGCGAGTCGTTGGCGACACTGTGCCGATTTGACCGGCCCGGGAATCGAACCCCAGACCTCCCGCTCCGAAAGCGTACTACGCTACGTAATTCTTGTTATTATGACAATTACCGGTACGAAACCAGATTATCAATGACAAAGTATAGCGCACTTCGAAATGAATATCAGAAAAAGAAGTAAGTATGACGTCATTTGAGGCTCAATGGGGGAAAGGTTGAAATCTCCCCCCCCCCCCCCGGGGCTACGCCACTGGCTGCTGCTTCTGGCCTACAAGGCTATCACACGATCACACGGAAGCGACGGAGGCGCTTCACGAACTTGCTCAGAAGCTGCTAGCCATCAAGTATGTTGTCATTTGAGGTTCAATGGGGGGATAGTAACCCCCAACCCCCCTCCGTGGCTACGCCATTGACTTTATTCACTAGGAATTTACAACTTTAAGACGTCGAAACACGTCTTGTGATGCAAGCATGAGCACTGAGCAAAAAAGCAGAACAACAGCACTTGTGTGAGTGTGCATTGCGCATCCATGCACCATTCCACATGCTGACCACATAAAGTCTGTGTCCCAAAGTGCTCAAAAACTGAGAATTTATCTGAACACCCTTCCACAATCTTTAGTTGAAGCGGAAAAGATGCTTCAGTGCTGCTGGACTGTTTATTATTAAGTTGCGATCTTCCTTAAGTGATTCCACGATCAATATTTTGTGCTTCATGCGCTCGCATTTGCATCAATAAACGATTGTTTGGTTAAATTGATTATATTTGATTTAAATCGTCGAAAATAATTTGTTATTTGGTAAGTTTAAAAAACCTTGTTTGACAACAGCCCTAATAAAAATCATTAATCAACTAGCCAAAAGCAAAATTTAAAGCCCTTTCGCCTACGTTACAATTTGAAAAGGGCCCTGCCACATTACATGAAAGAAATTTATTGGCCTCTGTCTTTATTTATTCAATATGAGTCAAGTGCGTCTTGAAACACTGTGCCCTTACCTAAACGAATGAAAAACTAAAACAGTTATTACAGAAAACTTTCAAACAGGTTGGATACTTTTCTCGCTTTTCCAGCTGCAAAGTTTTGGATGATGGCTGTAATATCTAGCTCCCGTAGAATATCACACTCCATGCTCATGACAGAACAGAACAGAACCGATTTATTTTGTCGCACTATAAACAACACGATTTGCATATAATAAATATATAACACAAGTTATTTACATCAATTTGCGACTGGGAAGCTGCGAAGGACCGTGAGGTCATCAAGTCAAGCAGCCACCCAATGTCGGTGTAATTTATATTGGTCATTTCGTGAAAGATGTTTAATTTGTCGATTGGTTTAATGACTTTGTTGAGTTTGGGCGACCAAGGTAATCTTACATGCGCAGCACCTTAGCCTGCAACTGCTATTGCCGAGTGCAGACCATCAGTAATTCACTAGAATCTATAGTTGCAAATAATCATTTTAGTAATCATTATAACTGGACAAAAGAAATTTTTTCAGTTGTATCTTGAAACGTTTGAATTCTAAAGATTTAATATCATTTGGAAAAGCATTCCATTTTTTGACTCCCTGATACTTAATGGATCTTTGTAATCTTGTGGTTGGGTACCGTGGAATATACAAGAGTAATTCATCAGTTGATTGTCTAGTGGTTCTTTGAGAGGCCTCACTGACTTTAGTGAAATAATTAAGGAATGGGGTTGGCACTTGGTTTTGAAGACAGCAATATACAAATTTGGCAGTTTCATAGCAATACAAGTCATCTAGTTGCAGGACATCGAGGTTTTTGTAAAGCGGTATAGCGTTGTCACGGTAATGAGCGCCGGAGATAACCCTCAAGGCTTTATTTTGCAAGGTTTTTAACTTTGTTAGATAGGAAGAATAAGTTGCCCCCCAAATTATTATACCATACGCAAGAAGCGGGTGGATCAGGTCATGGTATAGTTGTAGCAAGGTTTTTCGGGGAAGCACTTGTTTTAACTTACATAATATCCCGACAGACCGTGCCACTTTGCCTTCCAGCACTCTAATTTGTTCTTTAAAGCAAAGCTTATTGTCAATGTAAACTCCTAAATATTTAGCATTGGTTACTATGTTCAAAGGCGTGTGATTTCTCATAACGTTATGACTAGTTGTAGTTGATAGAACTGAATTTATAGTCAATGTAGGTGGAATAATGAGAGTGCACGTTTTTGATAGATTTATTGTAAGTTTATTTACAGAACACCATGTATTTAGCCTTTCTAGCTCATCAGTGATTTTATTTTGTAAAATTACAGGATTGGAGGCCGAAATCAATAGACAGGTGTCATCGGCAAATAAGCGAGGCGTACTCTTAATCGCATTATTTAGGTCATTTACATACATTAAAAATAGAAGTGGACCGAGGGAGGATCCCTGGGGTACCCCATAAGTTATGTCTTTAAGGTCCGATCGAAATTGGTTTATTGAAACGAATTGTTTTCTGTTAGTTAGGTAGGATAATATTAATGTATACGCCTTGCCACGGAAGCCATAGTTACTTAATTTCTTCATAAGGATACTGTGTGACACGGTGTCGAAAGCTTTTTTAAGATCAACAAATACAAGTGCCGTAAAATGATTGCGATTAATATGGTTGTAGGAGGAAGTTACTACATCTAACATAGCATGTACTGTAGAAACCTTACTTTGAAAACCATATTGGTTAGGGTGGATTATTTTGTATTTTTTAATGAATTTTATGAACCGCACGTACATGAGCTTTTCTATAATTTTCGAAAAACAAGTCAGTACAGATATGGGTCGATAATTAGTTGTTTCATCTTTCGCTCCATTTTTATATATAGGGGCAATTCTCGCAATTTTGCAACTGCGTGGAAACAATCCCTCGGTGAAAACATATTCAATTAATTGATGCAAATAGGGAGTAATTACATGTCGAGCAGCTTTTAGAAAAAAAGAAGGTACGTTATCGTGTCCTACCGCTTTGTCCTTGAGGGCCATAATTCGATCAAACACTTCTGTCAGGGTAGGGGGGTCGAGATAGCAAGAGGAGATTATTTTTTTGTCAAAAAAATCTTCAGGTTTTTTATTTGGTACTTGTTCAATTTTTTCAGCGAGTTTTTGGCCAACAGTACAGAAGAAGTTATTGAATTTGTTGGCTACAGTGGTTGGGTCTTCAGATGTTGTCATATTGTTAAGTCTTACACTAGAAGGAGCTTCGCGACTCGATTTGCTGGGCAACACAGATCGTATTATCTTCCAGGTCTCTCGTGAATTTTTTTTGTTTTTATCCAACTCTGTGTGAAAATACATCTGTTTCGACAAAGTTTTGATTCTAGTGAGTATGTTTGTATATTTGCGAAAGAACAGCTTTTGTGTAGAGTTTCCGCTAATGAAGTGAGTTTTAAACATGGAGTTTTTTTTTCTAATTGATAAAAGTATGCCTTTAGTAATCCATGGTTTCATTGCTAACCTGGCCTGTTTTCGGCTCATTCGTTTTTGTGGTGCATGTTTGTTAATCGTTGTAGAAATAATTTCTACAAATTGGTCAAAAACCAAGTCAAAATTGTCGCAATTTAAGGGTAAGTTTATCCGAAATAGGCTTTCTAATTTACCTAACAAATCTTCATTGTAAACGTTATTATTAAATTTACTTTTGTCTCGGTACAGAGGCGCAGCAACTTGTTTACGAGATGCTTTAAACTTGCTTATTTTACTCGCAACAACGTAATGGTCTGTCATCGAACTTCGGATGACACGGGGAGTTACATGGTGATTTAAGTCATTTGTAATAATGTGATCTATGACGGTTGACGAGTTATTCGTGACGCGTGTAGGTAGGGTAACAACAGATACTGCTCCACTACTGGTTATTGCATTAGTATACTTTCTAGCTTGTGACGATTCAAATGCGCCTTTATTAATGTTTATGTTGATATCGCCAAGAATGTAGAATGTGGAATTATCATTGGTTAATTTTTCTAGGCATTGTGAAAAATCTTCTACGAAAAGGTCTACGCTTTCTTGTGGATGCCTATATATAGTGCCAATTACAAATGTTTTACTGTCATTTTGATGTTGAACTTTTAGCCATACGGATTCAGAACCGTGGAGAGGGAAACTATTCATTTGGGCAAAACGTAGCAGAACAGTTGTATAAACTGCCACTCCACCCGCTTGACCGTATTTTGGCTTAACGTGGACTAAATTATACCCCTCTATGTTAATATTTTGCAAAGGTTGGTCTACACGTGCTTCGGATAGTGATATAACGTCAGGCTTAAAGGGTAACGTGGATATGAAAATATGCAAGTCGTTGATGTTTTTATTGAGAGATAGAATATTTAGGTGCATTAGAATCAGGGAGTCGATTTCATTTGTAAATACACTTCCATCTATTGTATCAACGTATTGGCATGCGCTAATGTTACTTGTAAGTTCATAAAAAATTTGGTCGCGCAATTCATTGGGTTCATCACTGGGGTCAGCTGCTTGACTCGTACTCAGGGATCCCGACAGCTCTCCATCACACGATGATTCAAGCGCCATAAATGACAGCAAAGTTTCAAAAAAAAAAACAGAACAAATAACAAAAACAAAGCAGCTAAATTATTCTCTGGACAATAAACAAAAGGTCGCAAGTGGATTGACTGCCTTTGCAAAATAAAAGGTTACCGCTGCAGCATCCAGAAGTGCCTAAGTCAATAAGTTATTGTAAAAGCGCACAGTGCTTTTATTACAGTAAGGAGTTCACATCACCAAGTGTTACCTGCTGCATCACGATGAGTTGTTAGCTAGCAAATCATTACAATTTTCTAAATAGAGTAAGTTTTCAGCAATTAGTTTGGCCGTGGTAGAACAATTTAGTCTAACTAGTTTGGCCGTGGTGCAACAAGAAGGAATCACGAGCAATCAGGCAATCAAATTTGTTCAAATCATACGGGCGAAGTCTCCCGTAGCACACAAAAAGATTACGAGTTCTGCACTTAGAAAGGTCGAAAACCAGATTAAATTTATTTCACAGCTTTTGTCTGTTAAACCAGAAATTCAGTTTAATATTTTACCTTTAAACATTCACATTTGCTTATCATTGATAATTTTGAATCGTTATGCATTCAGAATATATATCACTAGGACACATTAGATGGTTGCGTTATAAATCAGATTCTAAACGGATCATGATCAACGATTAATAATATTGCTAATTTACAATTGAACTTTTTGGTTATCAACGTAAAGTGTATATTCTCCATTTTCGACCCTCCAGGCAGTCTTCTTCTGATTTGCTTTGGCTTGTTTGAACAGAGGTAAAAGTAACTTTTTCCGCTGGAGAAACTCCCTAGGTAAGTGCTCTGTCACGTACACTGTCCCTTTTCCTTCCCTTTTGCGGGCCTCGTTAAATGTTTTAAGACGATTAAGGTTACTGAAAATTTGAGCTTTGCTCATGGCATTTGTCAGTTTTACAATTATTGGTCTAGTTACCTTGACGCCTCGTCGTATCACCGGCTTTTGAGGTAGACGATGTATATCTGCCACTTCCACATTCTTGGGGTCTATGTGCAGCGCTTCTTTTAAAAAGTTGTCGAATTTCTGTAGGGTTTGTTGATGATTTTCCCACACATTTTCTTCATTTTCTTCTACGCCGTGGATTAAGATATTCATCCTCTTGTTGTAACTTTCTTGCATTAACGCTGCTTTCCCCGAGTCAATTCGGAACTCTTCGAGTATTTTTAATCGTTTTGTCACCGCGATTAATTCTGCTTCTATATTCTCTTCAAGTTTAACGTATTTTCGTTCTAGTTTATTTTCCAATTGGTTCAGTCTTTCGTTTAAGGTACCAAATTTCTCATCGAAATTGTCCAGTCGCTTTGTAATTTTTTCTACAGCCGTAATCAGTTTGTCCAACTTTGTCTGAATAGTAGCCATTCTCGCCTTTTCAGTTTTTAGCACTTCTGGACGCTGCTAGCAGTTTCACCTATAAATCACTCAACAAAAGCACGTCCGTCTCATAGAAAAACCTCGCTCGAATGAAAAAAAGCACCCTTGTGACAGTTAAGTGAACAAGGCTTAGTCTGCTTTGAGTCATGGATGTGCGTAACCTATTTTCAATTATTGTTTTTAACTTGGAAAAGGAGCGTTCTCCAGTGCAGTTGGAGATCATCAAAACAAGGTATATTCGCAAAGCTTTTTCCACATTTGGAAAAGTATCGTCCACCTCTTTTTTCTTTATTAACCTATAGAGGAACATTTCCAAACTGCATTCGCTGCCTTGATGCTCATCTTGAAATACTTCAGCAAAATCGGCAAATTGAACAATTTCCTAATACATGATTAATACGGCAACACCTCTTCTTCCTTTTGTGCCAACTAACACTACAGTGACTTTATGCTGCCAAATTGGTGGCAATCTGCCATCAAAACTAACTACGATAAATCTTGTAAAACACTGATAATCCACCTATATATTGTTGGCCTATAAACGAACAAATTGGGCTACCATAAACAGAAAGTAAAATCACCACTGAACATGATTGTTACGTCAAACTGATTGCAAAATTATTTCATGCCGACCCACTACCGGCTTTTGGAGTAACGATGCGCCTTGACCGATTCAGTTTGTTACAAGATAATATTATTATTTTGTCCAACACTGCACAAAAGTACTAGTAACTTGCGGTGGATGGTGGGGGCCCCAAGGCCCGGGCCCCCCCTAAATCCGGCCCTGGGTGCATGCTTGCATCACCCTTGTTGGGTTCGATGCCTCCGACAAGTTTAAGAACTAACTGATCGAAACTTGAGCGGCAGAGGGATAAAAGTAGAGAGTGTTATATGGACAGGCGTGACGTTACATTGTTATTGACTTAGTGTCAGGGGCGTAGCCAGCGGCATATTTAGGGTGGGGGGCCAAATTACAATAGGCCAAGAACTTCAAAAACATGACCTGTTCAGGCTAAGGCGTTAGGCTCACGCTGTTTTCCCGTATTTCGATTTTTGCCTCAAGTTATTCGTATGTATTTTGTTTAGGGACAGAGGCGTCGTGCAGCCAAAAAATTTGTAGGGGCCCTTGTAACAACTTAAACAGATGCTGATCACAAGTTCACGAACTTTAAAAAAGCCGCATTTAGCATTGAGTATCGGTAACATCACGAAAAAAAAGTGAGGAACAGATACCAAAATATGTCGTGATGCCCCAATTTTTGGATAACAAATCAAAATTTATTTTCATACCTCAAACCGCTCCTTAATTATGGACATTATGCGCAATCAGTGTGGTCCCACGATTTAACAAAGGGGGAGGACATCGCTGGGGGGGGGCCAAGCTCCCCCAGCCGCTATAGGCAAGGGGGATCTGGGGGCAGAGCCCCCAACCGCCAACGGATTTTCACGGTTTTCACATAAAAAACACTCGTTTCAGCACACTCTCTTATCGAAAGAGAACCTACCGGTGTCCTGCAGTGAGTGCAAGCAGTCACTATTATAGTGTCAGATAATACAAAAATGTTTTAGTAGTCCATGTCTAAAAGCAGAAGCTGGGCCAAAATAAATGAAAGAATAGAGGTTGCAATCATTATTAGTTTAGACGCATTTGATGGGATCACGTATATAGCGGTGTGTTCTATAGGCTATAATCTTTAACAACGCCTGCAAAATGTTTCCTAAATTCTAACTACAGTACAGATAAAGAAACTAACTTCACTTTTGAGTCGAAGTGATTGATTGAAGCAACAGTTAAAAAACAAAAAATGGAACAAGAAAGGGGGGGGGGGGGTATGGGGTTGGTTTGAAGGATGAAAACGAAATGGCACTGGCTAAATTTTTTATACTTTAATTTTCAACTTTTTAAATTATAAAAAGCCCCACATCTCAGAAAATTTGGGGGGGCGTGGGACCCCTTTCCCCGATGGCACGACGCCACCGTTTACGGATGAATATGGAGTTAATTATTTGCTGTAGACCTAGGCAGGCAATCCTTGTTCGCTAATCGCTACCCTAATACTAATCAAATTGCCTTCTGCACGGCATTATATAAGAAAATCCAACGATTTTGTCACCGTATGGTAAGCACGAACAAGACACACATAGAACAACTAACACAACCAAAAAGTCCCTATTCTTCTTAAAATAATTTTTAATTGAACATTCTTTCCGTTTGCTTCCATATTCGATTGCCTATTTGCGATACAGTCTTGCTTTTTCTCTGTACTTACACTTACATATCCCATTGCGCTGATGCAATAATGCTTAACAAGCGCTTTTTGAGGAGAAGTTATGTCAAAATTCAAATGGCGCAAAAATTAGTCGTAAATGAAAAGGTGGTAAAGATGAGGGAGCTTTTGAAACAAAGTTAACGGTATTTTATAAGAATGTTTTAATCACACTTCAGATTAAGCTTTGTCAAAAAGGGGGGGGCAGTGCCCCGGTGGTCCCTCCTGGCTACGCCACTGCTTGGTGTAGATAGTAAAAACTACAGTAATAATTTGTAACGCAATTTATTTTCGCTGTTGCATTTCGGAAACCATTAACTTAAATAGAATAATATACCTGACATGGGCAGAGAGCGCGCGATCGTTGTTTCACTACAATTTTATTACTTTGTCCGTGACTGTTGCCCTTGGCCTCGACTTACATGACCTTGGCCTCGGCTTGTGTGTCCTTGGCCTTGGCCTCGACAAAAATTTAAAATCTTTGGCCTTGTCCTTAACGTCCTTGCCGTTACTACAACACTGCTTTCATGTGCCTTATGCAGTAAATGGAGAGGAACGATGGTCTGTCTGCTACTTTTGAGATAACGATACTACATTGGCTTCGGGTAAAAGAAGCCAGCTTATCAAGACCATTGCAATAGTTTCTTTGCCAGATGCCAGATGTTTTAACCAAAGGCTCCACAGCGTAGGCAGAACCTGAAAGTGAAAGGATATACATTCGAATCCAGAGCTGTTTGCAATTGATCCGGAGTGAGTTTCTGGTCAAACAATGAAAAAAAGCGAAGATCTACGGACTTGAAATTGGTTTATTTTGCAAATCATTAACAATCAAAATAATATATTTACATCATCAAAATACAATTGACTCCGTTTAAATGAAAGTCATCTAATAGGTCTTATTTTCATCTCAACCGCTTTCTTAGGAGTAGGTACATCTCCCCATTCAAACCATATGATTCCAGAAAAGTCTCTTCCTCCTTTGGAGAAATATCTTCCGTTTAAATTAGCCCTGAAGCAAGATCTGTACCACCAACCACCATGATTCTGGTTGGCACAATTTTTGTTGCTGACTTCATCATTGTCCTGATCAAAAGTTGTGAATCGCATGCCGTTGTGGTAAGACAGCGCGTCACCTTCAAAACAAAAACTCCACGTCAGCAATGCCTGGATTAAACATTTTAAACTCCTGAGCCAATCCAAACCCGAAGTAATAAATCCAGATCAGAAGTTTTATTAGAATCAACTTCCAATCCTTAATAATCCGGTATAATAAACATTTTTTTCAAATTTCCAAAATGGTGGTGCATCCAAAATCTAATCCTCTCCAAACCCAATCGACAAAGAAGTTTAAGCTTCTAATCCGGTCCAAATCCGGTTCACTTAATCAAATCTGGCCCACTTAAGTCTTAATGCAAATCCCAAAACATATCTGCTCCATATGCTATGGATTGCCTTGTAAAGGCCTAAGTGTGTGGCTTACACCCTTAATAATTTAGTGAACCGCAAGCTTGTAGACTACAGGCCGGGCAATCTGTATTTATAGTTGAAAATCGAACAACGCTTGTCGTGTACAATCTGACCGGGTTTGAGCTTGCATAGCACACTTTGTAAAACCAAAAGACTGGAAAAGCAAAGCGTTGTTTTTTACAACAATAAATGTGAGTCTGCGACATCACAATTTTTGCAACCAGCAATGAAATTTAATTCGTAATTTAACTCAAAGACTTTGCGACTTTTGACAGTTTTTTGTCGCTCAAATATGTTTTTTTTTTCTTTCACAATGCTCGTATTTATGTTTTTTTTTCACGTCGTTATAGGCCTAATGAGGACAAAATAAACATTTTTATTATTTCTGTATAAACAAATTTTTAGATGCACAATTTATAACGTGCTGAAAATACTATATATTTTATTAGTTTATGCATAATATTGAAACAAGGGCCTGCTAACCCTGTCCAAATGTCCAATTTTGGTGGGCTTTAGGTTCTTGGTTCAAGTTTCTGCGTCATAATCAATTTCTTGATGTCATAGTTAAAAAAGTGATTATGGCATCGAGAAATCGATTATGATGCAGAAACTTGAACCAAGAACCATGGCCCAAAGCCCACTAAAGTTGGACAGGGACAGGGTGACTGTCTAGTAAAAGTACCAACATCAAACACTTACATGCAGAGCCTGAATGGCCTCCAACGTTGAGTTTAAATTTATTTGTTTCGTTCATAACCGTGAAGACACTAAAAATCAAATCCAAAAATTAACATCCAGTAATCTCATCTCTGCCCTCAGTTTGTTTACTTCAGACTAAAGTCGGATTTACAATAGATTTCTAGTAATAAATTGCAATATTACATCAATATGATGGTCGCAGAAAAACTCGACCGTGTACTAACCTGTAATCAGCATAGGTTTTGTTGTTCTGAAAATCAGTTATCTCGACTCTCAAAAGTTGTGGGTGGGATGTCGTGAGAAGAGAAATATTTTGCAATCCTGTAGAAAGATCTATTTAAATTTTGTAATCGAACTGTTGACTTAATGGTGCATGAGGGAGACTGCAAAGTGAGTTTGCGCCTGCTAGTCACGAGTCGGTAACCCGTAATATGCGTCAAAGGCAATAGGCCCCAGCCATGAATCGAACCCGTCTCGAAGGATCACTGCATAAAAAATTTTTCGTAAATAAATAATCACTGCATAAATTTTTTGAAAAAACTACTTCCTTAAACAAGAAACACGCACGAGAGGTTATGAAAGGAATTTTACACAGCAAATTCTAATAGAATCTTAATATTACTTAATAGCTCAAATGGCCGGGTGGAGTGGTAAGAGCGTCCGTCTCTAGAGCTGCAAACTCGGGTTTGATTCCGAATCGGGTCAAACTAATGACTTCAAAATTGGTATTCACACTGCTTCCCTTCTTGACGTTCAGCATGAAGCGGAAGCCGGCAAGTTTAGTTGTTGTGTCGTTGGGAAAGGCACTTAGCGAGATTTCCCATCTTAGTGTGGAAGAACTCTGAATCAAACCCGACTCTGAATCAAACTCTGAATCAAACCCGACTCTGAATCAAACCCGAGTGATCCTTAGCGAGCTCGTTACAGCGCTTTGAGCGCTTTCTCCTGATAGAGGATAAATATTGCATACGCGAATAATTACAAAAAATTATTGCAAGTTGTAGTGTGAAAAATGAGGGGCTCTTCATTTTTAAGCAACATCGGGCGGTAATTGTCTGGCTTGTGCTATGACGCATTAGGAAATTCTCGACCGCTACGGCTTAAAAGCGAAGAGTTCCTAAGATTATGCCTAGTCGTCGACGGTACAGTTGTTTCTAAACGTTAGTAATGTAGCCTACTGTACGTAAAAAAAAATTGTTCAATTTTCTCTTGATGTATGACTTGATGTCTTACTGGTTAATTGATTACTTAACTTGATTAGTGAGCTTGTCACAGAAATTGACATTATTCTTTTAACAAAAACTGTAGCGTTTCAACTTCAAAAAAAATTTCTCCTATGTAGGATCCGCGCAAATTTCAGGATAGCCTACTTTTACGCAAAATAACATAAATTCAAAATTCCATGCCATGAAAGAACGAATAAGAATTGTCATCACTGACTAACAACATTAACAAACCACAGTGTTAGCTCTGTACAACCAGCTCCATTAATTTTCACGATATGTTAGCAATAATAGAACTGGATGTTCTGATTATGGTTAGTGGTCTCGATAGCGTCGACTATCATTGATACTAATCGCTGCTTTGGCATGAAGTATTGTGTTCTTTCGTACCAAGCCAGAATTCGTCGCTTTTATTTCCGAACCCATTAACGTACTCTTTCCAGTTTCGATAAAAGTCAACTTTTCCGTCGAGTCTTCTCTGAAGTACCTACAAATGAATTCGTACATTATCTTGAAGATCTTGAGGTCGGTATCCGCATCCGCATATAGCTTCTATATCCTACTTGGCATAATTACTGTATGCTGTGTGATCTAAAAAGAGAAACGCAAGCTTTACTGAGAGTTTATTGGCTCACCTTCCTTTAAACTCAAATATGCCACAATAAACTTCAAAAAAATCCATTTTGCTTACCAACCAGGTAGAGTCGGTGCTGTTTTTCTTGAATTCGCAAAAAGCTTCTAGTTTTTTGCCGAGAACTCGTAATTCGTAGACCCCATTCTCTCGCACACCCTGTTCGTAAAGATCGTCGCAACTTCCCGATGTTTTCACTTAAAGTAGAGAAAAAAAAAATTACGAGAAATGCTTTATTTTTTTATAGCCGTCGGTAAATCCAGGGCAGAGGCTTAAGCCATCTCTAAATGTGACATGTCGTTGCACTTAATAATGCATTGTTACAGTAGGCTACTTCAATACTTCTCTAGATCATGCATTTATCCAAGTACTTGACCTACAAAACTGCAAATTGAGCGTATAGGCCCCCTCCCACCAAAAAAACTTGAATCCATCTCTAATAATCCGTCACATATATCCGAGAAAAATTGAGGGACAGCAGCTCAATTGAGAATTTTCAAGCGTTTCGATTTTTTGCAAAAAGTGATGGATGATGTGGTGAAACTTCAAGGCGAGACTGATTAACTTAATGATGCTAGTAAGTTCCGGATCTGTGCGCAGTAGGCTTGAGACTATTGAATATTCAGTAAAGCAACAACTACTCTATTCTTTTCTGATGTGGATAAATTAAATTATTAAACGAAGAGTTTAACGTTCCATTGAGAGACATTTGGGCTATGCGGTTCGCAACCACCTCAAACACTTGTCAAGAGCAATCAGCACCATCCCTGAATTGCACCCGTCACGAAGGACTTGTATTTTAACAGCTCAAATGGCCGAGTTTTGAGAGCGTCTGCCTCTGGAGCTGGAGACTTGGGTTTGATTCCGAGTCGGGTCAAACCAATGACTTTAAAATTGGTATTCACAGCTTCCCTGCTTGACGCTCAGCATTAAAGAAACAGTGTGGAGAACAACCCGGCAAGTTTCTATTGTGCCGTTGGGAAAGGCACTTGCAGGGGTTCCCCCATCTTGGTGTGGCAGATAAATGGTTGGCAACTTCTAAGCGAGCTCGTAAAGCGCTTTGATCGCTTTCTTGTGATAGGAGGATTGATATGCTACAAAATACAAAAAATACAAACCCACGCACAGTACCGCTGAGGTGACTCATGGATGCGTTCAAGAGCGTATTTAGTGGGAGAGAGGGCACTGTGTCATGCCCGCATCCTCTTTTGACCTTGCCTTTCAGTAACAAAAAATAAATGCTGCTAAGTGACTGAAATATGCCAGACTCTTTTCATGGCTTTTGTTGTTTATTTCCCTTCCCCCCCTCTTAAAATTTCTCGCAACGCCCCTGGATGCACGAGTACCGCAAATTTTTATCTTACCCAGTTTCACAAAAGATTGGAGCACAGCTAAATCTTTTTTCAGTGTATTGATGTTGTTCGCTATCTCAGTTAGCGCTCTGGCTTCCTCTTCCTCCGTAGTTATGGCCCAAATTGATTTACAACCAAGCAGAAAAATTAAAGCGATATTAGTGAGTATCATACTTTTAAAAGTGACTCACTTTGCAGAAACTATTATTTTTGTGAATGTGTCACAGCAGTTCTTTATACCCGCTCTCGTAAAATATAGTTCCTTTAACTTTTGGGGGTGTTTTTTGATCTTTTTTAAAAACTCAGAAAAAGATCACAAAACACCCCCAAAAGTTGTTTTTTAAGGATAATCTTGAAGATTGAGAGGTAATTTAAATATCATTCTGGCCAATGCAAAATTCTAAACTGTTTCGCCATTTCGGATCACAACTTATGGAATTTTTGAATGCTTTAATCACAAAAATAAGAGTCAATAATGTTTGAAACGTTTGAAATTTTCAAGACATATCAATTCTCTTTCAATAAGGTAATTATATTTAGAGTTACCATACATCCTCTTTTTGGAGGACATGTCCTTCTTTTTAATGACAAATAAATTGTCCTCCGAAGACGTTAAAAAATGCAAAATGTCCTTCTTTTCGGCATTTTGAACAGTAAAAACATGACCAATCATGAAATCAATGTATAGATGTGTCATCATATTAGCAAGCACTGGAAACCTTTTTATAATATTTTTTTTTTGGAGAAACCCGAACATTTTGGGAAGTTTTAGCTACTGTGTGAGAAGACCTTTTTTTTACATTTTTAGGGAAGCACGATGCTGGCTGAACCTATCTTCTTTTTGCACAGTGAAAATACGGTAACCCTAGATATAGGCTACTTAAATAAAAAAATGTTTCAAAAATTATAGGCTCTTATTTTTGTAATTAAGCTTTCCGCCATTGTTTAAATTCTGTTGACGAATTTTCATCGCTCTTAAATAACACACAAATGTGCCTCTTTGCCTTTTTCTTAGTAGGCTTGCAGTGCTTTGCCACATACATCACTTAAATTCACAATAATATGGAACTTTAACTTTTAATTCTAGCCCTCATAACTGCTTGTAACGCGTGTATCCATTTAAATAAAACATCAAAAAACAAGAGAAAAATAACAAAACCTTTGCTATTCTGTTATCTGCTATATCAAAAAATAAACTAAAATTTGTAAGTCTATACTACTGTACATTATTAAGTAGGCTAATTAAGATGCATCAGCATTAACAAGGAAATAACCTTTACCGAGATCTGGTCCACAATCTTAATTGCAAGCTAACGACGAAGCCAACGTTCGGTTGCAATAAATTAATCAACGCTCAACAAGATTATTCTAAATCTGTTATCTGTGTGATTAGTTAAATTCTTGAGTAAAGTTTTTCAGTGAGCTGCTGTACGACAATCTTATGTCCGTAATATTTTTCGGGGAAAATATGACAATGATACTGGTAACTTTTTTTATGAGATGGAAAATATATCCAGTAAAATTTACGCTGGATTTCTACCTTATAATGTCCATTAGTTTTAAGCAGGAATTGTAGCCTAAAATCTTATTGAATCGGGGCTAAGAGAAAAACGAATATCGCTACCATCAACAAAAAAGTACTTTTAAAAATAAAACAAATATTGTTAATGATCTTAGTAGAATTTATTTAAGAATGAAAATAGACTAGTGCTCTTCAACACTGCAAAAGCTTGGCCAAAAGTTTATTTGCGAGCGACATTTTAACTAGTCAAAAGTGTTTTGTCATTGGGTGGCGATAGAGAACCATAAATCGCTACAGCGTTTTCACATACGGCTCAAAGCACGAATCTTGTTGCAATTTCCGATTAATTTTGTCAACTCAGCTTCAGTCATAAATGGTGCAAACAGCACGCGCAATTTACGTCACGTTTTTCGAGCTAGCGTGGGTGGAGCTATTTTTTTCAGCAATAATTAGAAAGAATGAAAAATGTAGTCAAGTGAAGTAGTTGAACAGTCGAAGCAAGCAAAATATGCTGCCGTAGGCCTATTCTGCTGATAGTGGTAGATTACCAAGTTTAATAAGAATTTACATCATGTAATAAGGGGTTGCGTAAAATGATTGGGCCTACTGACATTTGTTATATTTTAAAGTGATGCTGAGGAATTTAAGGCTAAACATAAATAATGAGGTTAGTGTTTTGAATTATCACGGTTCATTTATCTATAGGCTGAAAAGGCGTAGGCCAATTCCTAAATTAAATCACTGAGGCGTAAGTAGCATGAGCGAAAAATAGTGAAAAAGTTGGTTCCTGCAACTTTCAAGAAATAAAAAAGCAATAAGTTTTTAAGCAAGGCTGTAGCTAGTAAGACTTCGTAAAACTAATAAAACACAGTCTGGTTGAGTTTAAATTATTTTACGATGCCGGTGCCGGTGACCGAGTGTTTGATTTTCCAGTAGAATTCAGACTTCGATTTCGAATTAGTGGCTTGTCGGATTCCATAGATTGAGCCTTCTTATAACTCTAAGAGAAATAATTTCGGCTACAATTCCAAACGAGCAAAACGATAATGTTTATAAACTTCGAAATACAACAAAAATATGGGACGAAAATAGCTTAACGAGGAAAATATAGCTTGAACGAAAATTGCTGAAAGAATTAGTGTGGCTTTATATTCCTCCACTATGCCTAGTAATGTTTATGCTTGTCAATGCAAGCACCACACTACTAAAAAATTACTAGGTTAGTTGATAGAAAAAATGCGATTAATCAGTTGCGTAAACAACCATGAAATTATACTAATGAATAAATGAACATAATTCATGAAAAAAAGTAAAAGATTTGCTGATGTTGATAAGTGACGTCTTTCATTGCATACCGGTACCAAAAGGGAAGTCATAACGACGTATTGAGTGCAGATGATGAGAGTTAATAGTCTGAAACAGTATTGTTGGCTCTGAAGAACAATGCTTTAGCTATGTTGGCCAGGCATTTTATGTCATTACGAGGTCAAACAATAAACATTTTAGATTGCGATGCAGTCTTGATTTTGTTAAATCGGTCTGCTACTGACTGCTATAAGAATATTTCTATCTATGTCTATTTTTTTTCAATGCCCTGGGGCTGCTGTTAAACATAACGTCATAACTTACGCTGTAGTATAGTGTTTTGAGTGAAAACTGTACCTACGGTAAAAGTGCTTGCTCCCATCAGAAATCTTTGCTTTTATATAATCATTTTTATTACCGGCCGGTGTGCGTTTATTCTTGTTTAGATTGTAAGGGATTGATGTGTTGCTTCGCTTTAGAAGTCTGCAGCGGCTGATTATGTTTGCTTTACCCTGGCGATTATTTTTCATGTGTTTTCTCTTCGCTGTGGGTAAGACCTATTTGAACAGTATGAAAGCACGGTAGTTTTTGCTTAGGATAATATTATAGTATCGGTATACGAAGCACTGTTGCCAGTTATGCTTATTCGTGAAACGTTTTGAGCTGTTTCTACAACATCCAGAAAGCTGTGATTTTCTTGCGTTGGTAGATCTGAATAAATAAACATTTAGTCTTGATCGACTGCTACAAATAAGAAATCTTGGCAAACCTGCCTTCTACTTCTACTAGTGTAATCTAATAACAGCATTTCAAAAAATAGCAGTAGGACCATACGTAGCTACCGCTCATGCATTCAAAGCCGGCGATCACAGTTGGGAAAGCGAACAATGTTGACGTATTGCCATAAAGTGCTGTTTGCGCAGACAGCATCTGTCAGATCACTAATCTTGCAGCCTATAATTTCAATGCGATGCTACACGCAAGATCAGTCAAGTATTAAAACGGCTTGCTACAGCAGCAGCTTGTGCAGTTGGACTTTTCAAGGTTTGTGAGACTTTGACCATTTGTTGATAATACTTGTAGATTCGCAGGCGTTTTGTGGCATATTGCTTCATTAATTATGTATATTTTTGAATGCAATTCAATTTTTGATGAATTTGTCATTCTTAATACCAGCTCAGTATGAAAAGGAAGGCTAAAAAGAAAGATCATGTCAAGAGAAAAAAGTTCAAAATTTTAGCGTTTGTTGCAAAGAGTTTAATTAACACCGTAGCTAAGTGGTTTGTTTTAACTTTACGCATTTTGTGAGTAATGTGAAAGTATTATACACTTTGGTGAGTTAGCTTTTTGTGCAAAGTTTTTCTAGTTAGGTTTATGTGTAGATTTGCAAACTAATTTTTTAATTGTGCATGAAGTCGCTAGACGCAGAGCATATTCTGCAAAGTGGTTTGTTTTAACTTAAGAACCATCTCGCGTTAGAATCTTGACAAGGTAACTGCCGCTGCCGTAAATCAGTGGATTTTCTTGACTGAATAGGTTATCATGACGAAGCATTACTTGTTTTAGTTGGGGCAGGTCACTGTTAAAGTCAGGAAACTTACGCCAGTACCTGCATCCTCGGAGAGCTCTTTAAGTGTCCAGCACAGACAATCGCAGTGGTATTGAGGTCAGATCACCGTACAATGACATTATGGTGTTAACAAACTTACAAGTGAAAAAAAAGCAGAACAAAACACAGCCGTTGCTGGACAAATGCAAAACTTGTTTACACGTTGTGAAAACACGTAGGTTGTGATATGTAATGCTTAAAGGTTGCGGTGGACCGACCGGCTTGTGTAATGAAAAAGTCAAACTAAATGTATATACTGGGTGACGTAATCGTTCTAGCGTGACTTTATATGAATCATTTTAAATCCTCTGAGTCTTCGATTCTCATTCTTTCGTCATTGTGTTGTCATAAGGAAATAGCACATGCGGGATTGTTGTTATTACGATAGAGCAGTGCTTCTCAACCTTTCAAAGTTCACAACCCTTTTTGAGGATTCATACAGCCAGCGACCCCTCTTTCTACCTTGCTTTTTAAACAAAATTACGGTACCACAAAAACACTTTAAAGCTGTGGCGTAGCGAAAAATTTGAAAAGGGGGGTCCATAATTTCCATATTTTTTTAAGCGTATTTTTATTCGGCAGTACAAATTAGAAGCTGAATGAAAATCAAGAAAAGCTCTTGGGGGGTCTGAGGGCATGCTCTCCAGGAAAAATTCTGATTGCTTCGCCAAATATGATGCATTTTGTTCGAAATTTTTCGATTATGCGTGCTTAAAGCGTAAGGCTTATTGCTATCAAAAAATATTAGAAATTATGAAAAATTGAATACATCAAAAGCATTTTTTAAAATGGATGGTGAGAGGATGCATACCCCTCATCCTACCCCCTAGATCCGCCCCTGGCCATAAGCTACAGAAACCATCAAAAGAGTCTGGCATTTCAATCACTTGGCACCATTAATTTTGTTCTTGTTTACTAAAAAGCAGAGTCAAAAGGAGGGGGCATGGCTCAATGCCCCCCCCTCTAAATACTTTCCTGCTTCAAAGATATATAATTTTGAACCACTGCTCAATTTTACACCTGTTAGTGCGACGGCTGACTTAGCAACCGCACAGCAGATGTAGAGATTTGTGGTTTAGTGTTCGATAAAGCCAATTTTGTATCATCACCAACTTTCCTTCGAAAAGTCAGTTCGGATATTAGTGGGTAGGATGGGTAGGATTCGTGTATAGCACACTAAAACTGAGAGATTGCTATTTCCTGAAAAGCATCATGTGCGGACGAATTATTTTGAAGACCACGAAATTGATCTTGTGATTCATCTAACGCAGTTGAGAACGGATTTCGTACGAATGCAGCTTCTTGTTCTTTAGGCTCAGGAAAATATCGTTTGAACTGAGCTTCAAGAGATAGAAGGTGCTCTGTCATCGATGTCTTCGCACGTTTATCGAGTTTTTCATTTTTAATACAGCTCAGATGGCCGAGTGGTATGGAGCGTCTGTCTCTTGAGCTGTAGACTCGGGTTTGATTCCGAGTCGGGTCAAACCAATGACTTTAAAATTGGTATTCACAGCTTCCCTGCTTGACGCTCAGGATTAAAGGGACAGTGTGAAGAACAAGCCGGCAAGTTTACTTGTTGTGCCGTTGGGAAAAGCACTTAGCGGGATTCCCCCATCTTGGTGTGGTAGACAGATGGCCGGCAACTCCTAAGCGAGCTCGTATAGCGCATTGATCGCTTTCTCGTGATAGGAGGATAAATATGCAACTAAAACTAAAACTTAATATCACTGGACAAATTTTCAAACGTGGCGATATTTCCATCTATCACTTTTCAATGCCAGTTTTGCAATTTTGAGTAAAAGGCATTCAGACTCTGGCGGTCATTCTAAAAATTTTATAAATCTTGCGATTAAGGAAATATTTTTTTAATAAATTTACAACCCCCCTGGAAAGACCTTTGCGACCCCCTTGGGGGTCACGACCCCCAGGTTGAGAAACCCTGCGAAAGAGATTTGTGTCGAAGTTCAAGTGACTCTTTATTATTTTCAAACAAGGGCGTCTAGTCATCGAAGGTAATAAGAGTTCTCCGAAATATTTTAAGCACCAATGTTACTATGGGTATTCACGTTTATTCTGTCCCATGAGGTGAACAGGGGACAGTGCCCCCGAAAATAATTTTTGTCTCCCCTTGGCTAAATACCCCTTTTAGGGCATCGCCCGCTAAAGACCATTTTACCTTTTATTATAGGATGCTTCTATGATCTTTTTTTAGCGGCTGTATCTAGTTTGCCCCCCCTAAACCCACATTTCTCTTGTCTACGCTACTGTTTGCAAAACACTACTGATTATCCAAATGGGACTTATAGGCAAGGACGTCGGTTACAAAATTGCCATGAGCAAGACGATCATAATGTTTCTAGAGGTTAGAAAAGCAATTTTACTCGTAAACCACACTGTATGAGTTAAAGTTCGTGAACTATGAAAGAGTCGGTATCTTTCTTACCGTACGGTTAGCTCGTTAGTTGAGCACATCACTGTCGTTGCGGAAGGTCTGGGGTTCGATTCCCTAGCCGGTTCATACGACACAGTGTCGCTAACGGCTCGCCACGGTTCCGGCACTTCTTTGGAGCTGTGTTGCCCAGCAGCTAAGCCGCGGAATCGGCCCCGCTACTCGTTTAACGCTTCGACTTGATCCCGTGAGTGCGATGAAGATTTGATTTGTTTGATTTGAAGAATCTTTCTCGCTCCCATTCGCTGACTTCTATGGGTCCCAAGCAATCATAACTGAATGTTTTCGGAGAAACAAAAATAGTTTTTTTCCTAAAGAGTTCGACTGTAGTCTGTAACCGTTCTTGTTCTCTGCGACATATTACATTCTTAGTCAGTCGACGTGTACCGATTTCTTTGCTTTCCGATGTTATGTTACGGAAGCGCTAGCAAATTTTGTGACTAAAAACAGGATAGTCCTGAAGCCTGTTAATACGCACTCCCATTTTGGAATAAAGTGTTGATTTTGTTACGTGTTTTGATGTAGTAAATTTGAATTTCGGTTGGTTTTAGTATTAAAATCAACCAATATGAAGCATATTTACATTTAAGTTGAATTTGCTTTTAGAATACAGCAGTAATGAATAGGTTGGTGAGATTAAATAAATAAACCAAAGGAAATATCGTAGCATAGAGCGTCTTTGCGGATAAAATTACTTCTTTCCACCAATATAAAAGTGGGGATATTATATCATCATTTCCTCTTTAAAAATCGTGGATCGTTCGCACTCATTAGCATGCGGTATACCGCCACAGAACAGTGTTAGTAAGCGATTTTATGAAATGTTAATACGATAACTGCACAGCGAGACAGCTGTTGCTACGCAAACCATGAAATGCCAGTTATAATTACCGGAAAAAAGTGTGAAGTGAATCTAGTGGCAAAGCAGCAGTATTTTTGTGTTACTGGTTTTTACGTCATATAGCTTTATACATATATTAGAACGAGGGCCTTACTTGGATGCCTCGTTCAAAGTAGCTGGTAAACTACTTTAAATATTGTTAACGTAAAAGTAACTTGCTGAAATTATCACACGATGTAATGTTCGTGATTTTGATTTGAGCTTTATAGTTGGCTGTTATTCAAGCAGCACTGCTGACTGCATGCATGCGTGACGTAACTTCGTTATTGAAGTGAATATGAGCGGTTATGCCACGAGGAAAAGATTAATATTAAAATTTTCGCGTAGATCTCTTAGTTTCGCTACAGTTTGCTCTATTACGAATGGATTTAATGAAATGGACAGTGAAAGATAAATTGCGTTAGTTTGTCCCATGTTGAACACAATCACACAGACTAACTTCAAATTTGTTTAGCACTAAAAGTTGTTTACTTCTGTGCCATTTGTTTGATCATGACTATTGGCATTGGCCTATTATTGACTTATTAAAAGGTGGGTGTATATCAAACGTTGAAGTCGGAAAATTTTGTTTTGCTATGTACAGATAGGCGTGTTGGTTGTTTTCTCAATTATCTACAGTACAATGAAACAAATTAATATTTGCTCCTTCGACTAAACTAAACTGTATTTTGTAAACACCCATCATAACCATCAAAGTCGACCTGATAAGTAAATACTGTGTAAAGCCAGTTTTTCTGGTTACCGTAAAAGTTAAACCCAAGTTTTGCTTAGTTGTCTAATTTCCACTATAACTTACTACTGGTGGCAAAAAGCCTTGTAAAATTGCACTACAAATTTCAATAGACTTCCACTACATTCGACTTCCTATGTTCATTATGACGTACGGTACATTAATCGTCACTTTTTGCGAGCTATACCAATAGTCTGGCATGTCATACTTTCTGAAGATTTACTGCAGTTGTCGATAAAATGACTAAGTACATGTCAGTCTTCAAATTTAAATCTACTGTATTGCTGGCATGTGACAAAAAATACTTCATTCATTTACAAAAATCACGGCTTACTCTTAAGTTTTTCAAAATGACGTTTCCTTGGTATTTTTATGATTATTTTATTATCGTTCTTTACAAAGGATGCTCCATGGTGATCAAATATTATAACAGGTCAAAATGATGCACTTTCGTCGCGCAGTACAATGTCATCGCGCTTTTGACGTGGTGATAAAAAAAAATACACACTTGTATTGCATGAAACTGTTGTGGAGTTTAATTCGCTGATGTTATAAAGCATACGATACCAATCTCCACAACTTTACGCCCCAGGAAACCTTAGCGAAAGCTTTATATGCGTTGAAACTGACGCAGAGCCGGCACAGAGCAGTCAACTTAAGGGGGCCTTGCGTTTATCAGGGAGGCCAAAATTTGAAATTAAGCGCAAAAGCCGCTGTCTTCACAAGAGAAAGCTTGTTAATTAGGGGGACCAAGCATGTCGATTGGGCCCCTCTTGGCGCCGGCCCTTAACTTACAGTTTGATTTTCGTTGATATCGCTTGACAACATACTGGTAAACCGAATTTTCTCCGACGAATTGGTAGTATACATTTGCTGCGTCGATGGTTGGTCACTGAAGATCTGCAGTAGGCTATCGATTTTTGAGAAGTCTTTGGTGCGACTCGCTTTGTGACCTATTTGGTTTTTACATACGGTAGCCTACAATGCAGTAAGATACAGAAATCAAGATGTGAGAACGATTAGCTTTACTAAAAGTCTTATCACTCGTAATTTAGCATACATGCTCCGAGGTGTTGCTAGCGTAAAGTTAAGGGTGGCGGCAAATTTGTATGAGTCAGAGTTACAAATATTACGGTACTTTACGAGAACTTTTTCAGCATAGTTCAGATTTGGGTTGTCAAAAAGGGAAGTCAGTGCCTCGAAGCTCCTTCCCCTGACTCCGCCGCTGCATAAATGTACATGCTGATTAGACGACTGGGTGGTAAGACCGTCTGCTGCTTTTGAAGCGGTGAACTCTGGTCCGATTCTAAATCTCTCAAACCAAAGCAATGAATTAGCATTCACAGCTTCCCTGCTTTACGATCACCAACAGTGTGGCATAAAAATTTTTGCTTGTGTCTATGTCCTTAATTGGGCCAAGCATGCCTCGTGTATATTCATGGTTTGCTTTATGACAGACAGACAATGGAGTTCGATGGTCTGACTAGAGCTGCTTGCAGACCCGTCTATTTTTATTCTTCGCGTGGCACAATGTTGTAACAGCGTAGCGGAAAATACATCACGTCGTTAGCTTCACAAATTCTGTTGTAGCAACCAATTTAGGAAAGGCTACCTGCTCTTTCAACTTTAAGAGTTGACAGTGGAGAATGATAGTGATAGAGCAAACGAAACGTGATGCGTTGCGCCAGTCACTAGTCACAACTTATCGATTATATGAAGTTACCATGCAGCTTTGCGCTGGAAAGATGCGAAACTAAAGATGAGCTTGCACAGTGTCTGTACTTGGGTATTAAAAATAAATATGTGCCTTTGTAAATGCGCAAGACCAAACTGAAACTTCTAACTTCAACTAGTCAAAAATTTAGAGACACTATTCTGTCAGGGTGGAAAAGATGAGCTTGCGAATACGTCATGTTTCGCCCAAAAAAGTAAGCTGACGATTTTGTAAGTCACAAAATGTGGATAAACAACGTCAATGCGATGTTCAATTGTCCATGCCCAGCCGCTGTCATACGGCTGAAAACTGCAACCAATTAATGAAGATTATTGTCCAGTTTATTTTTAGCTTTTTTCTGTTATTGTGGTGTATGAGTGAGGCCAGAAAGCTATTTGACTTTCATAATTATCATAAAATCTTCAGTTTTTATGATGATTTTTGTGGGGGAGGAATTGGTTGTGTTTGAGTTTGTAAGGGAGAAATATGAAAAACTTTAAGAAGCACTGTGCTTGTGTGCTAGAAGAACTAAGCAAGCCAACAACTAACCTTGACACATTAGGCTTTGTTGTTGGCTCGCTTAGCAAGTGTCTACCAAAGCCTTACCTACGGAATGCAGGAATCCAAAATCTTTTGACAAGTCGAATTTTGGGGTAGGGTAAGATTTTCATGAGGGGGGCCACCCCTCTGGCCTCCCCCCTTGGCTACGGGCCTGTCCAAGGGAGCGATTGAGGCAATCGAGCGTCTGTGACATTTAACAACGCTTGTTTTATAACGATGTGAGTTGGTGTACTTAATGTTCCTGCGTTATCGCCTGCTATAAAATCATGAAGTAAATCATCTAGGACCATTGTTTTGGATTGAGATTTCCTTAAAATTTGTTCAAACCGAAATTTTGCTGGTGAAAAAAAATTTGTAGCAGAGTATAGGGCTAGCTAGAAACTACTTTGAATAGAAGCTTCGAGAAGGAAAATTTTTGATTTCAGAAGAAAAAAAGTTATTTCCTGTTTCGATGCAGCAGCTTACTCTTGGTAATTTGCTATTTCGCGAATTTAAATCATGTCATCGACCGTGCCATGGCGTTGAAAGTTTAACTAGAAAAAGACAAATTTCTCGATATTCGTCAACTCGGCTTCAATTGCAAAAGTGACTTTTTTCATTATGTTTAGCAAAAACGGTGGTCTTGCCATTGCCACAAGCAGAATTTTTTATGGAACCCTTTCCGTTTTGTCCAATATCTGTGCAGTAAATGAATGAATAAACGTATATATGTTGTGATTTTTTTTATCGTGTTGCTCTGGTGAAAGCAGTTTTTAACATTTCGCTCAACTTAATTTTTGATGCATCATCATGCGAGATACCATGTAACCTAATGATATGCAGTCAAGCGCATCGTCTCGTTTCATTTATGGTGTAAAAAGTCTTCGGCTGCTGTGAGGGGCGCAGCCAAGAAAGCTAAAACGCGTGAAGTAACCAAGGATTGATTATTTTATTCCTGATGTTTTGTGCTGTAGTGGTAGTGTTTTCTGCTAATACAAGACGGTAGAGAGTAGTGACAACGACGAACACAAAAAATATCCGATTAGTACAAGAAAAGGGAAATACAAAAAAAGATTGGTTCGCCTAACACATGCATAGGCTACTAGTACTGCATGAATTGCATTTTAGCAGGAAGCAGCAGTGACCTATTGTTTGCGTATGTAGCTCAGCAGTAATATTCACGTCAAAAAAGAGAAAATTTCTTGGAAGTGTGTACAGTACGCAGTGGAATTCAGCGATGATATTAAAGGGGTCACAAGTATTCGAACGTGCGCGTTTCGTGAGAAAACTATTCAAAAACTTTGCTTGTGCTGAAGCGGCAACATATGATTTTTTATAACTATTGCTCTGCGCAACAAACCATTCCGCCTGTCTTATTTGGTGTCCATTCTAACCGTCTGTGATGACGCAACATTGCAACGAATAATTGAAATGGCAGAAAGGTTTTGAATTGCATGGTGTTGTGTATGATTGCGACAGCTTTTGGCTCTGCTTTTGATAACTTCACTTAGCCTCACTTACACCCGGGGTCGGAACAAGAGGGGGTCTATAGCAGTGATGGGATTCAGGGGGTTCACGCCAATCTTGGAATGTCAGGATAATCAGCGAACCCGTTCTTGCTTTTTGTTCAAGACACTTGACTTTTGTTTCCCTAGCATCCAATCCGCCAAAAAATTCCAGCTTGCGCTTCAAGTGCAGAATTTTTAAGCTCATCGATTATTACACAATAAAACTCGAAGCTGGTTGAAAACTGCACGTTCTGTAATTTAGCATTGTGACGTAACAAAGCCCAAAGGTCTACACAAGCGTGGTGCGCAGGCCACTGTATGTGAAAGCAGTGTTGCCAGATTGGGTTCTATTATGGCGTTGTATTGTGTCATTGTGTGTACATATTATCAACTGTTTTTCTATATATATTATCGGAGATGAGGTAAGATGATTAGCTTTAGAACATGATGAGTTGATTAGTTTTAGAAGGGTATAATGACGAAAATGAGAAAACCTGTGCATAGTAAGTACGATACAGGACTCAAGAGAGAACCTGTTAAAATTTTAAATCCCATCACTGTACTACTGGGCTATAGCCCCACTCCCCGAGCTTGTGAATGAACTCTTGCTGACGCAGCAAAACTGTCAAAACTATTTGTTCTGATTTGTTTGAGCAATATTAATACAGCATTTTGACTAAGCAAATTCAGTGGTAAGACTTCGTTCATTCTTTGGATACCGGTATGCTTCATAGTTATCACTTGTTATGATTTTGGCCCGTTTTCCTAATCCGGCTTGAAAGGTCGAAGATGAACTTATTTTTTCATAAATAACATATGATGCAAGATTTGCTGCCAAAGTCAAAATCAAGCTGTGGCCTGTATCTAGTGGTGTAAAGTAACGAAATACTTTTACTTGAATAGTTTTTTTTTTGGGGGGGGGCTAATTTTACGTTTACTTAAGTACTTTTAGTATAAAGTAACGCTACTTGGGTAGTTTTTATTTTAGAAAAGTACAAGTAGTTTACTATTGTGGCACTTGAGTTACTAGCCTCGCCTTGAAATTCCTCGTTGCGCTTAGAATCTGTATTTACACTCCGATTCTCCATTATTCAACTCCATAACACTCCGTCTCGTCTTTGCTATAGAAATCTCACTCCATGCGATACAAATTACGCTGTCGCCTTTGATACTAAGCGTCATGCAGGGAAGCTATAAATACCAATTTTTAAGTCATTGGTTTAACCCAGAAATGGGCACACTACGGCCCGCGGACCAAATTCGGCCCGCCGGTCTTTTTATTCTGGCCCGCCAGCACTTACACAAACTTAATCTCCCACCGAGAATTGATCGCAAGACCTTTTTTTCCTTTGGAGATCATGGATGACTGTGATTTTCAAAAAAACAAGCCTCAACGGTGCAAAATTGGAATAAAAAACGAGTTGAAAACCTTTTTGGAGATCACATTCGTACGTGGACCGTGATCTCTAAAAAAAAAGGTCTTCACCTTGTTTTCCAATCAGGTGCGGCCCGCGGCTTCAACAGTTTTTCTAAATCTGGCCCTTCGTGTGAAAAGCTTGCCCAACCCTGGTTTAAACCAACTCTGAATCGAACCCCGCGTCTATCGTTCCAGAAGCAGATGTTCTATCCACTTGGCCATCTGGGTGGTAATAATTTCTTTTGGTTCACCATTTTTCCACGTTCAAAGCAATCCCATCATCGTCGCATTTGCAAGAGTGTAGTTGACTCTTCAACGTTTGAGAATGCTATTGCTACGCTTTTACTTAAGTAGCTTTTAAGTGACTACTTTTTTACTTTTACTTTCTACTTTACTTCGAGTAGTTTTGCCGTCAGTAACAATACTCTTACGTAAGTTTTACTTTAGACAAAGCAAAGCACTTAAGTAAAAGTAAAAAAGTAGTCATTTAAAAACTACTCAAGTAAAAGTGCTTGTGTAGCGTTCTCAAACGTTAAAGTGTCTACTACACACTTGCCGATGCGGCAATGATGGTCTGTTTTTGTTGAGAGGAATCGCTAACGAGATCTACCATAATTCTAATTTTCCTCCGACTTTCAGATTCTTGGGAATTACGTTCTTTGGGTTTTCATTTTGATTATTCCGTAGATTGCATCTTCTTAACTTACTGGATCCTGATAGAAGGAAAAGGTTATGGAGTTCTGGTATTTTCTCAGCTTTTCAGTTTCTTTGAAACTCACCACGAGAATAATTGTTTGGATTTAGCCTAGTGGTTCTCAACCTTTTTTAGTTTCAAAGCCAAATTTAAGGCCTTAAAGTTGTGTGGAGCCGAATACAAAACAGCGCTAGTTGAAATAGCAACGAAACCAATCTGAAACATGTAGGTTATTTTACGATGACAACAACAATTAAACTCAGACATGTATTTTAAAAGAAGAGTACAAGCTTTTTTTTGACGGTTTGCTTGACATTTTACCTTCTCTAAAACTGCTAATCAACATTTTTTTCAAAATTACAGTACCGGTACCAGAACTTTACGCAGTGTACGGGTTAGCTTGCTTGCGATTTCTGAAAACAATTGTGAAAAAAGGAAGGGCATTATAGCATCATAAAAAAGAGCCTCATACAACTGAAAAGTTGAAGTCGGAAGGACCAACCAGCGACCGACGTGACATCAATTCAACTACTAATCTCTGATCGTTGTTACGTTACTAGAGTTTTTTAATTTCAAGTCATTGATTAGTTTTCAGAGGATTAATGAGAGCCGTAAAAAGAATAGCTCAGAGCCGTATACGGTTCTGAGAGCCGCGGTTGAGAATCACTGAACTAGCCCAGCGTTTCCCAAACTGTGGTACGCGTACCACTTGTGGTACGCGAAGGATTGTGCAGGTGGTACGCCTAACATTTAGAAATAGATTTATTTTTTTATCAATATTGTTAAAATATAAAGTCATTTTCATTAAACTTTCATAAAAATAAAAATTTTGCGTAACAATTTTGATTTATTATGTTTGTTTTTGTACTGTTACGAGTTATGAGTCGACACAATGCCCTTTGCGTCCACGCAGCATGTGGGTGCTTGATGCAAGGTATACTTAACACTTTGTTTTGTTTGTGGTAGGGATGTCCATTTTAGGATAACGAATCCTACGGAACCGGTTCCTGTTTTCAACCGGTTCCGTTTTTAGGATTCGGTTTATTGTGAAGAAAAATTGCGCATGATAAATCTTTTCAGACGTTGCGCCTAAACATAAGTGCGCACTATGGGGCGTCGTTTGTAAAGCCATTTTACACATTTGTAAAGCAGTGCAATATGAAGTTAAATTGCAACAATTTAACACCAATTGCATCAATATTATCACGTTGCATGTAATTTAATCAAAATTAACTTGAAGAAATGATGTAAAACTTTACATTGCATAGCTTTTCAAACGGCGCCCTATAGCGCGCTCCGCCTCGTGTCTAATCATGCGGTGTTCGTCGGAGGCAGTAAAAAAGTTTTGGTCGGCCGTGAGTGTGGTATGCCCCGTTTGCATATACTGTAGCCGTGGTTTTTCATGTGTTTTAATTTCAATTTAAGAGGGGTATGCCCGCTGTTAGCTTTATGACTACGCCGCGTAACTAGGCTTTTTTGGGGGGGCAAATGCCCAAGGTCTTTTTCAAAATGCCCGGGGTCTTTTTCCAGGTGTTCGTAATGCCTTCAAGCTAAGGTATAGTTAAAAGCTATTTTGCGGTAATTTGCGCACAATTACTCCTTCGTTTTTATGAACTTCAAAATCGGCTTACGTGAATAATTTTGCCAGTAAATACCTAAAAATTGGGAATATTTGTGAGATTTCGGTATTTTCTTGGCTTTTTAGTTTCTTTGGAACTCACTTTAGGAGACTATTGTTGGGACCAAGCGAATGGTTCTAGTCTAAATCGGTGTTTCTCAAAGTGGGCGATATCGCCCCTTTGTGGGCGAAAGAGAAACACCAGGGACGAAAAGCGAAAAGGGGGCAATAGCACATTCTCGAAACATTAACCCTTTCTCGAAACATTACTAGCACATTCTCGAAACAAATGGATACCTACAAACAGATAATTAGTTATGTTGGGAACTGAGCAACGTATCAAAAACACTTTATGTCATTACCTGTGTAACAGCTATTAATATCATCAGAAGAAAAGAGAAATTGTTAAACTTAAATAATAGCAAATTTCTTTCGGTCATTGTGACCGAAAAAAATTCGGTCATTGCCAAACATATTCGGTCAATGATCGAAAAAAAACTAGGTTCCTGTACAATGTCAGATTAAGACTTCGAATTTTGCTAGGGGCACGAACAATTTTCCGGAGTGTGGTGACCTTTGTCACCCCGACTCAGGTATGGGCCACGCACCACCCCATTGCTGGTGCTTTGCCATTGAGCAAATGGGCAATGCTCAGGGTCTCAGCCAACTCTAGTTACGCCTCTGACTAAGTGTATAATATTATGCTTTAAAATTATAGTGCTGTAAATAATCCTCGTGCTGGCTATAAATTCATTAAAAATGAAACAAATGGTTGATTTTTTTTTGTTTTGCGGAAGTCGAGCTGTTGCGTGCCGAACTGATATCAAAATAGTACTTACGGCCATTTTTAGATTTAGGATTCGGTTAAGGATTTGAAATTCTGGATTCGAAAAAAAGATTCGGAATTATTTTTGAATACGCAATTATTCTAAAATGTACATCCCTAGTTTGTGGTTAAGTATGGATAAGTGGTTGGGACTATGATCTATTTTCTTCATCAGCTGCAAGCACCAGTTTAGGTGAACAGGAAATTTGCAAAAAACGTAAGTCACAGCCTATTCAGATAGAACAGCTCAGATGGCCGAGTGGTATGGAGCGTCTGTCTCTTGAGTTGTAGACTCGGGTTTGATTCCGAGTCGGGTCAAACCAATGTCTTTAAAATTGGTATTCACAGCTTCCCTGCTTGACGTTCAGCATTAAAGGGACAGTGTGGAGAACAAGCCGGCAAGTTCACTTGTTGTGCCGTTGGGAAAAGCACTTAGCGCGATTCCCCCATCTTGGTGTGGTAGACAGATGGCCGGCAACTCCTAAGCGAGCTCGTATAGCGCATTGATCGCTTTCTCGTGATAGGAGGATAAATATGCAACTAAATAAATCTAATATTCGAAACTGAATTTACTGGTCACAACACGTCACGCAGCACGATAAAATCTGTCGTGGTCGAATTGTGGTGCACGGATCAGCTCATGTTATCAAACTTATGAGCAGTGTTATTGTAGTTAAGGGTTTTTTTCGTAAACATCTTTAATTTTTATGCTAAAGTGGTAGGGTGAGTTTTTGAAATTGCGGTACGTTCATAAAAAAGTTTGAGAAACCCTGATAGTTTTGGAGAGATACTTTGTCTGTTTGTTGCATCATAATCCTTACCTGTGGGTTATTTTTTGAATTTTGCCATTTTACTCTGTTTTGCTGGAGAGTAAGGTTTAGCACAGAGACAGGTTGGAAATTCAGTTGAAGGATAAAAAGTTTGGTTCAGGTGTTAGGTGAGTGGGGGAGAGGTTGCTATGCTGCACTGATGAGACCTAAAAAGATCGAAACGCGCCTGCAACTGCAAATTAGTGGGGCAGGGTTATTCGCGTGACCGGATCGTCGTTGGGACGACGCGACATAAGGGTTAGGGTGATATCAGGGTTAGGGTAGCTTACGGTAATACTTTCGCCGAATCGTCTCAATGCTGAGACGTCCCAACGACGAGTCGGTCACGCCGAACGGTCGCGTAAGGTACTGCAAATTAGTGGGTTGGCGTGTGGGGCCTGTGGTTAAACCTGGCTGATTGGGCGAGGTTGTGGAATTTTACCTGCTGATATTTTGATCCCCTGCTTAGAGACTTGACCAATTTATGAAAGTTAGTTCTATTCATGAAATCTTAAAGCATTTTATGGATGATTGTACAAGTTATGATGACTATTTATTTTGATAACTTGCTTATGATGATACAATCGTCCATTCCGACGTCTTCCTATCCTTAAAGAATAGCCATTTCGAAGTAGATCAGCTGCTGCATCGTAGTTAAAGTTGGAGATTAGAGGTCAAATATTTGGATAGTCAATAGGTCGTTTCAATAAAAAGCAGTGTAAAACAATCAATAGCTTTAGCTTGCTGAGGTAGCTAGCAATGGGATGCAGGTTATCGTTTCTAAACATATGTTTCGTCCGTAGATCGTATGACAAATTTGTCAACTCCTTGTGAGATTGTATTGGTCAACTCAGTCTTGGAGATGGAACAATTCAGAATTTTCTCGACCCGACCGGTAAAAGTCAAATTCTACCCCGGTTGACCAGTCACTGACCGATCCGGTCGACCGTCATTTTTTTACTGAAGGTTTATGTTCAGTGTTCAATGTAGGCTACCTAATGACAAACTGTGGTTTACGCTAACTTTGTCACTAGATGTACGGAACCCATTTTTCTAGAAGCGGCCTGTCAAAATTTGTTTATGAAAATTATTCTTTTTTAAACCACTTTAGCAAACGCCACAAACAAACCCGACCGTCCCGCGCACATGGAAAAAAGCTAAAGCCAATAGGCTACAGTAACCGGCATGTGATGACATCACAATAGTATCACCATCCCGCTGAGCTAGTCTCACTGTTGAAAACATATTTTGAAAAGGTGTGATTTGTTAACGCTGTTTTTCATAAAAATATTTTTAAAAAATAACGGTATGTGTATTTCAGTGCGTGTTTAGAGGTATATTAGTTGCAAGAAAGGAGAATTTGACCGGTTTTTCGACCAGCTTAACCGAGTGAGCCTCTTGTTGACGAAGTAGAACTCATCAATGTGAATCCGACGTATGCTGATGTGCGTTACTCGAGTGGCCGTGAAGCCACAGTGTCTATTCGTGATCTTGCGCCTAACCCTCATGTTGTAACTAATGATGCATCCAATGTAGGCCTACCACAAGAAAGTGATGTCTCTTCTGATATTTCTGATGCTAGGGATGAGTCTGATGAACATGTAAACAATGCAAATTTTGATAACAGCGATTCTCCAGTTGATACTCGGGAAAATACTAGTCGTAACGTAATGAACCCGGATTGCTCTGTGAGACGTTCGGCACGTAGTAATAAAGGTGTACCTCCTCCACGTTATGGTGTAAATTATTAATATTGTTTTAATAAGAGGGGTGAATGACATAACATTTTACGAAGTTTCTTTACTTGTATTCGAACCTGTGTTTTTGTTTTTTATGTTCACGAGTTTCAGTAAGCGAATCAATCTATAGCTCTAAGCAAACTGCTACGTTGATTGCGTTCCTTGGTTCACACCGTCTAATTTCTCGATCGGAAGCCTCACGCCTTATTTCTTTGTGTTAGTCTGAAATGTTCAGTCTGTTAAATGTTTCGCGTTTATTTTGAGTTCTGAGTAATGTTTAATTTTTCATTTAGAGATATGTGATGTTTTAAGTTAAATTAAGCTTTAAATAAAGTTAATGCTCATTTCACCGGTCGAAGAATTTCGACCCGACCGGTTTCCATCTAGGGGCCAACTCCTTGTTTTTTGAGAACATATTGCAAACTTTCGATAAGATCTTGCTCTAATTTTTTCATCAGTTTTGTACTTTTGTCTGTAAATTTTGCACCTGATTCATTCTGTTTTTCAAATTTTCTTTCTGGAAAAATCTCCAGAAATCCTTCCACAAGGACTCAGCTCTTATCGTACTTCACTGCTGCGAAAAAAAAACAACAATATTTCAAAAATTCCTGGATCCTCCTTCGATGCCGTCCCCCCTGGTAAAATTTTGTTTCGCCTCCCCTGGTAGGAGCTGTACAAAGTGCTTTGAAAAATCAGACTATAACCGTACTTTTGCATTAATGTATTTGCTATAAAAATGGAAGTGATGTTTCTCGAAGTGCCCGTTTTGAATCAGTTTCAAAATTGACACAATGAATTTGCCGAAACAAAATTTTGTTTCTCTTCTGTTCTGGCGATCGATTCATAGAGACAACCCGTTTGAAATGATCACGAGCCGCCTCTGTTGAGAACTACATACAGTAGACCTCACACTCGAAAGTACAACAGGGTAAATTAAAGTTTTGCTTATCAACTCATTGAATGTTGTGTACAACTTACGACATCCTTGTAAGCCGCGCGATTTGGACAGTTCTTGTCCAAGGATTTTATACCAAGTTCCGAAGTCTGGTGTTCCTCTTTAAATTTGCTTGATTATTGTGGCATCATATGCGAATTGCGTCCTTTAGTAATGCTCGTATTCAATCGCCCATGCTGGCAATTTTTTACCAAAAGTGAGTGGCCCGGTGATTATTGAGCCTTGGTTTCTTGTTCAGACACGCATTCTTTGCGCATTGTAGAATGTTACGACACCGTACACGTTTTTCTCTGTTATATGTTCTTAAAATCTCCCTGTTTTAACATAGTATACAAATACAGCTTACCGCGAAACTAGTAGAATTTCTTAGTATAGCGTTCATTTAGCAAATGTTTTTAGGCCTACTGTAATATCTCTACACAAATACAGTTATGTATTAACCACACGTTTGCGACTTTCTGCAGTAGCGTATTTGTGGAAGTTATTGTTGTTACGAATTCCTTTTGCTGTCATTTGTTTACCTTTGGGTGCTTGAATTTTGAAGCTCTTAAAATCAAATGTTTTGCTGTGCGCGCAGGTAAACAGACTGGAGAATAGCATTTATCTTTTAATTATGCGTACGGCGACGCAATTTCAACTCGGTAAAGCCTAAGGCTACATACATAAGGTTTCAATTCCAGCACAACAAAAGGTAACATTTTCCTTTCGTAAATCATTGAGGAGTCCAACATAAACCTCGAAGAAACTAAAATAAAACTGATTTCCAGGTCCAGTTCAACAAAATCAAAATGCTCGTCTGCTCATCCTATTCTTGCCATTTTGAAACTATTTCTATTACAGATTTTCAGCTTAAAAATATACGATGTTAACTTGCTGAAATCTTGGGAATGTCTGTGTGTACGCAGATGTAAGATGAACGAAGACTGAGTGCGTTGTAGTAGCAATGAATAAACGAAGATTGCTTTTTATCTTTCTAGTACTCAACTGTGGATCAGTTTTTATTTTTTACAACTTGTTGATTCGTCCTGCTAATAAGTAAGTTCAGCTTTTATCAATAGCGTATTTGAGAGGAAGGGCATTGTGCCATGCTTCCCCCTCTTAACTTTGCATTTTAGTAAAAAAAGAACAAATGTTGCTAATTGACTAAAACATGCTCTACCCTTTTGATGGCTTTTACAGTTGATGCCCCCCCACACCTTTTTAAAATTTCTCGCTACGCCACTGGCTTTCGTGCGCTAGTGGAGCTGCGAACCCAAAAAGCTCGTTCTATTTTGCTGAGCTCAACTCCAGCTTGAACACAAAAAACAAAAATTTTGAAACTCTAACTAGCACTGAACTTCGAAAAAAGTTGATTTAAGTTGCCGTACAGATGACAGAGTGGTACGAAAGTCGACTTCTGGAGCTGTAGGCTCTGGTTTGATTCCGATCCAACAATGAATTTAAAATTGGTATTCACTGCTTCCCTGCTTGACGCTCAGCATTACGGGGACAGTGTGTACAAGCCGGCAAGTGTACTTGATGTGCCGTAGGGAAGGGCTCTTAAGGCGTTTCCTCATTTTGGTATGGTAGACAGATGGCTGGCAACTTCTAAGCCAACTCGTTACAGCGCTTTCTATGAGGCGCCAACTGTTCACTCTATTTGCAGTATGTTTTTTTGTATACTTATACCAACGCAAAAACATACAACCAAACGCAAAAGCAAATAAGCAAACGCAAAAATAAATGATCAAACGCAAAAATAAACAGTCAAACGCAAAAATAAAGAATCAAACGCAAAAATAAAGAATCAAACGCAAAAACATATAATCAAACGCAAAAATAAACACTCAAACGCAAAAATAAACAATCAAAACGTTTGTGTATTTGGTTCAGTCCCGTTTTTTTCCTTCAAAAAGGCAAACGCAAAAATAAATAGTCAAACGCAAAATAAATAAGCAAAAAGATTGTACAGTTTTGTATATTTAATGCTTGGTTGGTCAGTGGCCACGTGGTTTAGTTTATGTTGTGGTGCCATTTTTTATTTTTCACGCAGTGTATCTATGTTACTAACAGTAGGACCGTTTTTTGTGCTCCGTCAGAGTCCGAAACGAAAATCAGAGCTTAGACGCTGTGTTGCCATTTTATATTTTTGTTTTTAATTTTTTTTTTATGGAATTTACAAGGAGTTTCTTGTGCACTTGATTGCTGAATTAATTTGACAATAAATGAGAAAAGTGAGAAGTTTTGGTGTGGGGTAAATGATAAAGTAACAATGGTAGTACGGCGGGGAAGGAGTAGGGGGAAGAGTAGGGGGTTATATAGAATTTGGAGGAGTATGGATGGTGGGGTAATAAGGGAATTTTTGGTAGTTTGGGGAGTTGGGTCAAACATGGGGGGAATATGGAAGGAGTGAGGAAGTGTGGGGGTAGGAGTGGAAAAATGTGGGGTAGGTGTGAAAAGAGGTGTGGGGGAGATGTGGGGAAGTGTGTTGGAGTGTGGGAGAAGTGAGGGGAGATGTAGAGGATATGGAATCTTCTACCCATTTCCCCACCTCCTTCCACATTTCTCTCACCTCCCCCACATCTCCCCTTTCTTCCCCCCACACTTCTCCACAACCCAACATATTTCTCCACATCTCCTTCCATATTCCTCCCATGCTTGTCCCAACTCCCCAAACTACTAAAAGTTTCCCAATTCCTCTACCATCTATACTCCTCCAAACTCCCCAAAATTCTTTATACTTCCTCATTCTTCCCCATACTCCATCCCCCCGTACTCCCCATAGTTACTTTATCATTTACCCCCGCCAAAACTTCCCACTTTTCTCATTTATTGCCAAATTAATTCAGCAATCAAATACACTAGAAACTCTTTGTAAATTTCATAAAACAAAAATAAAAAATGGCAACACAGCGTCTAAGCTCTGAATTTCGTTTCGGACTCTGACTTAGCACAGAGAGTGATTCCACATGTTTCTACTGTTAGTAGTATAGATATATTGTGCGACGGTCGTAAACTAAACAAAAATAAAAAATGGCACCACAACATAAACTAAACCACGTGGCCACTGACCAACCAAGCATTAAATATACAAAACTGTACAATCTTTTTGCTTATTTATTTCGCGTTTGACTATTTATTTTTGCGTTTGCCTTTTTGAAGGAAAAAAACGGGACTGAACCAAATACACAAACATTTTGATTGTTTATTTTTGCGTTTGATTATATGTTTTTGCGTTTGATTATATGTTTTTGCGTTTGATTCTTTATTTTTGCGTTTGACTGTTTATTTTTGCGTTTGACTGTTTATTTTTGCGTTTGCTTATTTGCTTTTGCGTTCGGTTGTATGTTTTTGCGTTGGTATAAATATACAAAAAAACATACTGCAAATAGAGTGAACAGTTGGCGCCTCATAGATTTCATTGCTTTTCGTGATAGGAGATTAAATACCCGAATAAACTAGACCGATCAGATGGCCGAGTGGTGGAGACTGGATAGCGTCTGCTTCTGGATCGGTAGACTTGGGGTTCGATTCCGGGTCGGGTCAAATCAGTGATTTAAAAATTGGTATTCACAGCTTCTCTGTTTGACTTATATAAAAATTGGTATTCACAGCTTCCCTTTTGACGTTCAACATTTAAGGGACAGTGTGGAGAATAAGCCGGCAAGTTTACTTGTGGTGCCGTTGGAAAAGGCACTTAACGGAATTCCCCATCTTAGTGTGGTAGACAGATGACCGGCAACTGCTAAGCGAGCTCGTACAGCGCTTTGTCGCTTTCTCGTGATAATAGGATAAATATGCCAATAATAATAAACTAAACCAAGTTTTGGATTTGATCTGATTTCAATAACATTTTGAACTTTAGCGTGAACTTGAACTGGAATAAACATCTTTTTGGAGTTCGCAGTCTTTGCTTCAGTTAAGGTTTTTAACCACACCAGTCTGTTTTTTGTCACCTATATTACTTAGCAGTTAGGCGAGCTATCAATATTTCTGGTACCAAAATTACACGCGATTTTGTGTCTAAAATGATGCAGGCTAAAAATGACGCAGTTGGTGATGTAGGTCTGGTGATTGCTAAAGAAGCGTCGTAGACCGTACATCAGGGGTATGTGCAAAGATTTCTGTGGGGGCCGCTTAGTAAATGAGGCACGGCTTTGGTAGTGAAATCTCAGCGATAACGGCTTTAAACGTGCATCCGAGGAAGCCAGACGGAAGCGAGCGCGTAGACGTTTCCCCTGTGTACGGCACTGCCGTCCATCATATCGGAGTTCGAGTAAATTCGTGTATGTTTGAAATCGGTTGAAGATATTCACTTGTATGTCGTCAAGTATGTTGCATGTCGTTCGTTATACGGAAGCGAAATCGAATACGAAATAGCATTTTATGAAAATCTGTCATAAGGTTTAAACCAAGACCGCTTTACTTATACGCAGGGACGTAGCTTGCGAAAAATTTCGGGGGGACAGGTTAGGATTATACAATAGGAGGCCTCGTTTTTTTCGCCCTTAGTGATCAATCTCAAAAAAAGGTTTTTATACGTCCAAAAGAGGTGTGGTGGGCTGGTTACGCCATGGTCACATGCAAATTTGCTGTTATTCGCCTAAGGTTGAAGCTGGTAGCATTTTTTTTTCTGCATGAAAACTTGTTTGACTTTCACAGGAAATAATCTTCACCAAAGCGTTAACATGAATGAATGATGCTTTTTTCGGGCCCACTTCGCGTAGTTTATTCTCCGAAAATGCCTTTTCGCATATTTGTATTCATACCCACTATAGCTCTTGTAAGAAAAAAGGCTTTCTGTTGCAGTAGCATATAATTTAATATTTGAGTAGCATATCGTATAAGTAACTCATTCTGTTATAGTAACATATCAAAGTTATATGAAGCTGGATTTACGTGTTAGTTTTTGCCCCTTCTATCGTTTTTATCGCTTTTCTTTTGTCCTGTTTTGCCCTTTTCTAAGCGCTTTCTGACTGCACCCTCAAGCTCTCTAATTTCTAAGCTGCAAATTAATCGGAATTATTCCATACATAAACGCCTTCGTCCCTTACTTGGAACAAAAGGGTTGTATCAAAAATATCACGTCATCAATCATTTCAGTTTGATTTATGCAGTATGATGCCGTGATGTGCATCAAATTTTCTACGAAATAAACCAAGCGAAAACGTAAATGAATACTTATGTTGGCTATTCGTATCGTTTAAGGTATTTGTACCGCAGCGGCGTAGCGAGAAATTTTAAAAGGGAGGGAGAAGGCATAAATGGCAAAAAACATGAAAAGAGTCTGCCATAGTTCAGCCGCTGATAGCAACGTTTGTTTTGTTTTTGTTTTTTTGCTGAAACGCGAAGTCAAAATGGGGACCATGGCACAATGCCCTACCTAAATACGCTCCTGTCGTACCGTTAAAGTATTCGTTGTATATCAAAGTATGTATCGCATGTCGTGTTTGATTGGTTTGATTTGTATCATATAGGCTATCGTTACTCGAAATACCGGTCTACCCGGTATCATCGAGCTTTTACTATGTCAGTGCAAACACGGGCGAAACCAATTTAGGCTTCTTTTCCATTTTATTATCTTTGAAAATCTTAAAGCATAAGTATCATTATTATTACGGAAAGATTTTACTTCAAAAAGTAATATACTGAAAAATTAAAATCGATGCCGTTAGCTTATTGTGTCTTTATTTATATTGTTATGTTTTGTTTAATTGTTTTGTGTTTATTGATTACGCCTTGAGCAAATATTTTTTGTGGGAGAAGAGCAAGGGTGGAAACCAAAACCCAAACCTAAACCTGAAAACCCGGTTTTGAAGGAAATTTTTGAAACCCAAACTGAAACTGACACCTGCTCAACCAATTTTTTGAAAACCTTAACTTAAACCGAAACCGTTTTTTCTTGAAACGTCAAAACCGAAACCGAAACTAAAACCTGTTCAAAATTTTCTAAGGTTTTTGGTTTTAAAATTGTCATCACCATCATACCAGAACAGTTCCTTTAATGCTGAGCGTCGAATAGAGAAGCTGTGAATACTAATTTTCTGAGTTTTCGGTTTCACCGATTTGGAGTTATACCCAAGTCGACTACTTCTGAAGCAATTGCTCTCCTCACTCGGCCATTTGAGTTGCTACTTATCATCGCAATACAACAAAAACGCTCAAAAGTAGAGCACTTGCATAACCCGTATGTAAAATATAATAGCTTTTTTGGATGAAACTTACACCGAAACTGAAACCCAGAAACCGAAGTTGTACGTAAGCAAAACTAAAACCGAAACTGAAACCTATTTTTCAAAAGCCGTGAAACCAAACCAAAACTGAAACCTGACATCTGGGTTTCAACACACCGAAACTGAAACTGACACCCTAACGCCAAGTAGCCAGGTTTCCACCCTTGGAGAAGAGACTATCTGACCGTGCCTTTACGCTGTCAGTCAAAAATTAGGCTATTGTGCATTTATTAACAGCGCTACAATTTTTAGGGTACCTAATGTTGGTAGAAGAGACTTTCTAAAAGAAGTTACGAATAAAGTTGTTCCTACTCCAAGTAAAAAGAAGTATTCTCTGGAATTGCTGCCAATAAAGGAATCTGTGTTTGTTTCAAAACTGTCACAATCTGTTAATAAGACCTTGCGGCCTTTTTTCAATTACACTCTACAGCCAGTGCTTAGTGCTGTTATGATTTGCACGGGAATCTGCTCTAATAATTCAGGTAAATGATGTAACCTATGAATTAGCAATTACTTTACGAGGTATGACTTCTTTTCCGCAAATTCGCAACACAACTGCAGTAAGCATGATACGTATGTGTGGTTTAAATTCTTCTTTAGTTTGTATTGCAATGGTTACTGCAAGCACGATAATCAGGGACTCCTAACTTTGACGGGCGGTTGCAGAATTTCACATTAGGTGGCCGAATTCACGCTGCCATACTGATAACTTTTACTGTTGACAAGATTATAGCAATAGTTTTTTTGTTGGAGAAATTTTTTGTCATAAATTTGAAAACCATGTCACTTGATTCAAAATTTGAAAAAAAGTTCATGAATTGTGGTTTGTAACAGGTTTTCGATTTTAATTCACCGAAAAACCGATTCAGCTTGTCGTTTGAAAGTAAATTGTGTCTGCATCTAAGCATACAGAGCAACCTTTTCTGCTGAAGAAGCAAATATTTTCACAAAGGTTTTTCACGCCTTTTAAACATGTTGCAGATGTTTTCAGCAAGATCGCTTTGGTATACATGAAATAAGGCTTCTTCTAATTCGCTGTTTAAGTAACATGAGTATGCACGTAACGTTAACTACTAATTAGTTAAACCGACACCAAACTAGCTTGTATGTACATAATATTGGAAGGAATATCTTCTAGCTTTGGTTACAATTTAAAAGAAAGAAACGGTTAAGTCAAACGAATACCATAGCCAATTAAGCGCTGCACATTTTACGCGAATAGATGTCTCCGTGTGGTCGCTCAGTTGTTATGCCATGGTTAGGTTCTGGTTGTTTCATTGTCTACTGCATGATGATGTCCATTTATAGAGGGAGAGTTTTGCTGACATTTACTGCTTTTTTGTTAGTTTCATGTATTAGCCTGCCAGTATTGCTCTGTCTACGTCTACTGAATTAACACAACGTTAGGTGCGTTTTATTTGTATTTCTGTCAAACGACATGATTTCAGTCTTCTCAAGGACGTTACAAGACGTGGTACAATTGCTGACACGTGCATCATGTTAGTTATATTCACTGTGTTTTCTGGGATGGACCTAAAACAGTACGAGCCCAGTGTCATGTCCTTCGCTTTTTAACGGCTTTGTTAGCTTTCTTGTGCGGGTTTTTGTAGCTATTATAGTTACAAACCACATGCAAAAAATTCTGTTTAGCTTTTATTGCCTTGATGTCGGTCACACTAATTGAAAATTGGAGGGACAAAAACAGTGTTCAAAATGGCTGAGCGGTCTGTGACGCATATTGGCGAGAGTCGCGTACGGTAGAATCCGGTTTGAAACTTGAGATTGCTAAATACTAGCGTACTCTTACCAATATCATCATTCTTTAGTGACTAACCTGAGCTCCATGGTCTTGAAAACAAGGGTGTGGGGTTTTTAAAAAGATGCAGTAAAAAAACGACTGAGTTCAGTTATGCATTGCGATACTGCTGGACAAAGATAAGCAGTGAGTAATGCCGCAAAAACAATCTACATTAAATGATTAAAGGACTTTAGTAAACTCATAATAGTAAACAAGACTGGGATCATCTTTAACAATCCAGATAATTTGATCATCTGATGGCTTTGTGTATTAAGCAGAGTTGGGCAGTACCGCGTTACTGTAACGCGATGCTTTTTTAGTACAGTTATCGGTAACGTCGATACTTTTGTGAAAATGTACCGTTTTTGGTACCGTCGTTACTTTTTTCGCTGTTTTACTCCATATTTCGATAACTTTTTTTGAAATGGATTTTGAACGCAAGAACGGAAAATTTCTTAGTAAGCGCAATTTTTCCTTCAAAGATGATCACTAATCCGTGACCAGTAAACCCACCATTGATGCATGACTGCAGCAGACTGAAAAAAAAAGAAGATATGCACTTGTTTAACTGCAAGTGCTCAAAAACATTGATTTTTAAAAAATTGTTCTTTACTTTCTTCGGCAACGTTAGGAACCCCCTGAAAAAATTCTGATTACGCGCCGCTTTGCAAGTATACCATTAATAACCTGCCGAAACAGTTAAGGGCTATGCTGCGAAGGTTGATTATTGTAATATACCACCTCCGCAGCTACGGTAGTAGAGTAGACCTATATAGAAGTTAATGAGATTTGTGAAAGACTCTTTTAAGTTCAAAAATCAGCTCCTATAAGACTACATTTTCGCTATGCGTTTCATGAACAATCAATTTATAAACATGGCGCCTTTAGATCGATTGGATTCACTACCGTTGCGCGTTCTAGGTGATGGACTATCTATAGGTCATAACTAGAGCGATATTTTGTAACCTAAAAAACTTGAAAATGTGGCTTTATCTTTGTAAAAATGTAACCAGAATGTAACTTCACTTAAAAAAACTACGGACAACGAAAAAGTAGCAGCGGTTTATGCGAAAAAGCAATAAAATAATCTTAATAGGTACTCAAATTATGGTGCATGCACAATGGCATATAGTAGTATTAGACGTTCCTGGGTTAAAAAGTGTCTGTCTTTGGCAAGTAGCTTTGTCATGGAAAAACTGCGTACTGCTGCAGCTAGTAGCACTGAGAAAGGGAAAGCCGGTGCAAATGCCTAGAGGCCCACGCCAGGGGTGGTTGACTTTTTTTTTCCTGAAAGAAAATGCCTATTAAAGATTAGTTTTATTTTTTTAGAAGATGCCTTTTGATTAAATCTGTTTGATTTTTTGGTCTGAGGCCTCAAAACCATTTCAGCGGCCCTGATGCTAATGCATTATGGAAGGTGTAAAACAGGGGTGGGAAACTTGCGGCCCGTTTAAGTTTTGAATGTGGCCCGCGTCAGAACTTCGTTAACCCTTAACTACTCGCGCCCTTTTTTTTGACGTAACGACTCACGTGGTGTACTTTGTACGCCAATGTTAACGTACAGCATTTATTTTCCGAAACAAATGAAATTATGCACAAAAACCGCAAGAACGTTCTTTAGAATGATTCATCAGTTGCAAGATGTGCACAGGTGTCACATTTCCCATCAGTTTTTGCATGAACTCCTGCGTACATCTTGCAACGGATGAATCATCCTAAAGAACGTTCTTGTGGTTTTTGTTCCCCAGTTGCATCATCATCTAAAGACCTAATCCGTCTAGCCATTATGTATAAAGTATTTCTGCTCACAAAAACAGCATAAGCAAGCAAAAAAACTACAAAAAGAAAAAATCTTTTCAAAAAAAAGCACAAAAAATTATAGTTACTCAAGTACTAGCGCGGTGTATTTTGTACACCAAAACAGCACCCCCATTCATTTGTCTTAGCATACCGTCCGCCGCTTGCTCTCTAAAACTACGCCAACGCGTCAAAGCATGCCTGTGGAGTTAATTAGAGGTTAAATGGCGCTTGCTTCCTGCAAAATTTCAGAATAAAAGAGGTGGAGCCGAATTAGTGAAAATGGTGTACAAAATACACCAACGCGAGTAGTTAAGGGTTAAGTGTACAACAAACTGGTAAAATAGAAAACGTTAAGATATCTTAAAAACTGTTTCACTTCCAACTACATGCTGTTTTTGTGGCATAAAAAACACGCAAAAGTCTCTGATTTTTGCTGTAAAAAACAACTCAGCATGAATGCTTAATAAATTTGCGACGTAATACTGTGTATTTTTAAGACAAAACTTTCAAATTGAAAGTGAATGTGGCCGCTGAAAGTATCATGCAATCAATGCAACCCGCTATGCTTTGCCGGTTCCCCATCCCTGGTGTGGAACTTTGTGGGCTTTATATTTGGCACAATAGCGCTTTGATGCATTATGCTGGTTGTAAATCTATTCCAATTGAAGCAATAGCGGATAAAAAAAGTTGGAAAATTAGGCAAAAAAAAAACACAAAAACACTGTTAGATAAAATAAAAGTAATCGAAAACACGAAACGTAACTTTTTGTAATCTTATAACTTCTTAAATGCTGACCCTACACCTGTGAAATTTTATTTCCACGCTTTTTACGTTAATTGGAGCCAGCAAAAAAATTGCAACTTTTTAAAAATCGCCTTAGTCATAACTTTGTTGTAAGAAAATAGAGAAAACTTTTTCGTTTGAAAAGTATCGAAAATCGGTACCGACTTTCGTTATCGTCGTTAGTTTTTAAAAATGTACCTTTATCTGTGCCGTCGTTACTTTTTTTTTTCAAAATATCGGTATCAATATCGTCGTTGCTGTTAAAGTATCGAGTGAGCAGTTCTGGTATTAAGTAGACGTTTATGCTATATGCGAACGAATGTACCAGCGCCTACGTTGAATGATGATAGAGCGAACACGAAAACAGCAGAAACTGTCATTCTTTCTCACACTACAGTGTTCTTGTAGTGAACCGTATTGTTACGGCAATGGTACATTTTCTTCGTATGTAGTGTTTTTGTTTGTCTTGTGCATTTATTGCATAAAAAATCCAACAAGCATTTTCCGATGTATACCTATTTTTCCGTAGTACTGTATATTACAAATCATTACCTAGCGGTACCGCACGCAGGTGACAGATCCTGCGCGACGGGTTCGATTCACGGCTGGAGCCGATCGCATTTGACATATATAACGGGTGGCTGCTGATTCGAAGAGCGCAAGCTCACTTCGCAGTCTCCCTCAATTACTGTTGAATTTTCAGTTCAATATAATTTGAAAATAACCTTAGTTATTTATTTATGTATTACCTCCTATTAGGTCAACGATATTTTTTCCGCTATGACAGATGCTGTCGTAAAGTCATTCCACGAGCTTGCAGTCAGTATAGCCTTATATGCTTTTCAGCGTGATTTGACTAGTGTGCAAAGGTTAAAACGTGATTGCAAATAGGAAATTACGGTAGATTTTAGAATTCACGAGTACGTAACAATTTTAAGCGCGACTTTAGAGCAAAAAACTCTGTAATTACATCTGCGTTTTAGACGGACCCAGTGGTAAGAGCGTCTGCAACTGGATAGGTAAACTTGGGGTTGATTAGGAGTCGGATAAAACCAATGACTATAAAAAAAGTCGTTTTCGGGTATTTGCCGAAGCTTTTCTCCCCTCTCAGCGCCAATGCTCACAGCTTCCCTGCCTAACGCTCAGCGTGAAGGGACCGTGCAGTATCAGAATATACCGATAAGTTTACTTTAGCCGTTGGAAAAGGCGCTTATCGTTGGAAAATCTTAGAGTGATATGGACAGATGGCTGGCACTCCTAAGCAATCTCGTTATAGCGCTTTGATCGTTTTCTCGTAATACCTCCTTACTAACTAAATTAACTATCTGATTGGAAGAAGCTTAGCCTAGAAAGTCGATGATACGTAGACAGCTATCGCTGTAAGGCTGACGTTGTAAGTCGCTTCTTGTTTTTCTTGTGTTCTGAACGTGACAAATACCATAACAGAAAATCATGGCTTTAATCAACTAAATAAAATCACTATAATCTGCAATAAAATATACGCAAGATGTAAGACTGGCGTAACGGCAAGCCACTAAGAACTACAAGCTGTGGCACAATACACTCACTACCTTACAAGCTTGGCGGTACAATAAACTGCAGCTGCTAAAAGCGTCGAAGGACGTCTATTATTACTTATATTATTATTATTATTATTATTATTATTATGAAGTGGTTTTAAGGCGCTTTAACTAAGAAGTCTTTTAGCGCCAGCACTTGAAAAATATAGCCTACGGTACGTACAAACAATAAGCTATAAAGGCACACAAAACAAAATAATCGAACGAATAGTAATTTTACAATTTTGGTTACACAAAGTAAGTTAGTAAATTTGGTGAAGGCCTGCACCAGTAATATCAATATCCCATAAAAAAAAAACATCTACAGTAAATCATACAGTAAAATTATTAAAGTCTGTAAGCCTATACAAAAACATAAATAGTTAATGGCACAATAAAGACGAACAAGTGAATAGGCCTATACATCAACTAACGCGCAACAAGACTGATTTAATTAAACGATTGCTCCGGTAGTTCTAATAAAATTAATTAAACTAGAAAAGGCTTGTGGACAGGATAGTGTTTGCATTGTGAGACGCAAATCCATGGAATTTAGATGTGAATTTAAAACAGATCTCAAGTGTTCTAAACTAAGACGCAGTCCTTAGCAAGCACTTTTACAAAAGATTACGCAATGCGATTGCACAAAATAATTACGTAATATTTTACAACACCCTGTACACGTTCGGTGTGATGAAAGATTGTACAAAGCAGATCTTCAGGATGAAATAATGATGGTTTTGTACTCTTTTGTAACGAAAAAGCGCAATACGTAGGCCAATCCAGATAAGAGTTTCCATCCCATTTAAAATTTGCTTATTATACCGGTAAGTCACTGCTTGTTAAACAGCCTCTGAATCGTTATCTAGTGCACCCAAAAAGAAATAGCGTTAGTTAGGATGAGGGCAACCTGCAAACAGAAACGAGGCTCGCGGAAACTTTTGGGAGAGGGATTACTATATGTCAAAGACTACAAATTTTACCCTATCTTATAACAATATCTTTAAATATGATCCAAATTAGGGCTCGTCAAAAAATAGGGAGGCGGTGTTTCCGTGCCCTCCTTCTTGGCAACGCCATTGCCCACTAACTTTTATGATGTGAACAGAACTACTGCGACAAAAAAGAATGCGAACCGAATCATTGCCACAACCCATACTATATTTTTAGGTTGCAAAAATAGTCAATAACGGTTGCAATTTTGCACTGCTTTTTTCAGAAATTCGTTGGAAAATGGTAATGTTTGTTAAATCTGCTACTTTCAATTTTAAGAAGAGAGCTAAAGTTAGGGAAACATGGGGATCTCACAAGCAAGTTCGCCAAGCAGCAATCTCCGTTGTTTTTGTTACTGGAACATCGAATAATGCATCAATAAATAAACAGATCATTGATGAACATTATGTTTACGGGGACATATTGCAATATGATGGACCCGATGACTACAGGTAAATTATCAGTGAAATTAGATAGATTCGTTTGGCTGATTTAAAACACCAACGTTTGGGTGTTTGTGCGTGCGCTTGCCTTTTGCGAATGGGGCGATGGCTCTGGAGGCATTTGCACATTTCTCATCATTTAAACATACTGAAAAAGGTATTGTAACATTTTTAAGTTTAAGTACTGTATATTACACTTTAATTTTATTTTGATAATTTTGGATCTCAAGCTTGTATATTACCGTACTTATTCGAGTATGATGCGCAAAATTCTCTACCAAAATATTAACTCAAAGTGTGGGTGAGTGTTGTATACGAGGGCTGAATTGGCCAAAGAAAGTTTGCTGAAATATCCCACCGTTTAATCAAAAATCAGGGCTGCGCGTCGTACTCGAATAAATAGGGTAAGTTGTTAACAGATGAAGATATGACTTTGTGATAAAATTAATATAGGGCAGCCCACCATTCAAATTTCTGTAACCCTCACACATGGTTGCTGTCAAGCTAGACTTGAAGCCTATAGAAACCGCAGCTACGAAATCATAAACTTCCATGCGGCTTGCGAGTCGCTGCTTGCCGAGCTGTTGGCTGGCAGAACGTAAAATTATACAGCGTATGTGTTGATAGGTAAACACTGATATGAGGTCTCTGGTATATAAAACAATGATATTTGTTGCAGTAACAAGTCTTTGCCAGAGATTTGACGACATTGTTATCGGTGCGGTAGGTCTGGGGTTCGAATCCTGAGTGGGTTAAATCGGACAAAGCGTCGCCAACGGCTCGCAATCGCTGATGTTTCTTCGGAACCCCGCTATTCATTACACGTTTCGGCGTAATAACGCGAGTCTATTGAAGTTTTGATTTGATATTTTTTTATTTTGCAGCAATATTACGTTGAAAACTCTTGCTGGTATGCAATGGGCTTCTTTTAATCTTCCGAAAGATTCTTTGTATTCATCCGCGGATGATGATTTCATTGTGATTACCGAAAGTTTAGTTACTGCCATAGACGATAATTTGGCACAGAAGAAGGAAAAAGACTGGCCGGAATTTCCCCTCATTTGCGGGTTTGTGAAAGGAAAAGATGAAAAGCCAGTTCGATTTGGTGACCCGAAATTTTCAAAGTGGGCCGTCTCAAAAGAATCATATAGATGGACAGAATTTCCCGTTTATTGTCACGGCGGTTTATACACCACTTCTGTTAATGTGGTAAAACAACTTTACGACTTATCGCGGTTTGAAACTATATTACGTTTAGACGATGTCTGGATGACGGGTATCTTACGTTGGAAACTAGGGATGCCCGATTCCATGGTTGTGGCACCCAAGAATCCTATAGGGTTTCATTTAGAAAGTTATAAGGAACCTGTTGGCACTTATTTAAAAAATACATTAAGAGAAATCGTAGAAACGTTTTATCTAAAATATGAAACGCCTAAAGTATGCAAATGTTCGTTGTAGTATTACTAACTGTGCCTTTTTTGTACGCAGTCGATCTATTTAACGTTTTATATGTGATTAGATATTATGAGCATTTGCATATGATGCGAAAAAATGCGCACGCCACTTGATGACCATATATCCAGTTCTAAACAAGCCTGCCAACTCGAACTCATAGCGCTCGGTCTTTTTTGACAAATTTGAAAAATGAAAATCGTTGAACTCGATGTCAAAAATAGTTTATTAAGGTTTGACGGTAACCTAAGCTTGATGAAAACGACTTGAAATTTGTGTGAACTCGATGAAATTACTGAAATTGGACTCGTAAAATCAGAAATGAAAAAGTGCCACTAAAATCGGATTAAATATTCTTTGAGTTCACAGCACTGGTCCTACATAGCTCAGCTCATTTTCGTTAAGCACAGATGACAAGTTGGTGCTTTGAATATTGATTAGGCCACTTTAAACTCGATCGAAAAGCTTAAAATGTTATTGGACTGAGCAAAATGACGCTGCCCTTGCGTTTGAGTTTTTTTCTGCATATGGTTTTGCAAGGAAGTTTTCCAGTAAACTCTTAGAAACATTTGTAGTGCAGGGACTTCGTGCAATCAGCATAAACTTCTTACAACATCATGCGTATTTGTGTGGTGAAGTATTGGACATATTCCCTGAAAGAATTCTGCTTCTTAATATTACTGCCTTCTCTCAATGGTTGTTTGCAGCAACGGTTGACTCGTTACCAGCACGGCCACAGTCCTTGGGGCATTGATAGAGGATTATGTGTCATAAAAATTGAATGGGGGTCATTTCGCCAACCCTTTTAACGTTTATACAGCTAGCTGCAAGTGCTTTTCGCCTGACCATAGAGTTGAGTTGAGATGCCAAATATCCAGCTTGTATTTTTACGTGCCATAAAATCATAAGAGTACTCCCTACCCAAACAGAAATCTGCCCCAGGGTGTGCATTATAGTTTTTGAACGCAAAGAAGCTAATTGTGATGGCCCGAGGATGTCTTGGTGTGTATTGTTTCGAATTTTCTATAGACAGCTTCCAATTTTTTTATTTGTAGCAGGGCGTTTGTCATTATAACGGCAAGCTTTGTTGTTCTATCTGCTGATTAATTATAACTAATATTTTGTTTTTGTGTTTCATTGCTTATGAATGTGTGCGTGTTTAGCATTAATCAATGTTTGCAATTTTACCGTCTTTAGATTATGTTACACGTTTGTTTCTTGCCGCATAGCATTGCTATGGTTTATACGTGCACCGTATTAACCGTCACTAACAATAACACTTTGACTTTGCCCATGTAGTCCTGCGTATTGAAATTGAGTCAGGTTTCTCTGGCAGCCGGGTCATGTTCAGTGGCGTAGCCAGAGCCGGGTATCGTGCTGCTGCCTCCTTTTTTATTGACAAAGCCAAATCTACAGAACATTTAAAACATTTTTATAAAATGCAGCAATCTTTGAAATAATCCGCCCATCGTGATTTCCCATTAAATTGCTGCTGGCTGCGCCCTGATCATGGTAGAAGTGTATTGACCGTCATTTTTTCATGAGACTTTTTTAACTTTTGTGTTGGTGTTTAAGCCATAGTGATGCAACTCAAAAAAAATGTTGCCTAATTCAGGTCACTTATACCATCGTAATTGTTCCAAAATTCTATCTCGAAGTTTTGTCACATTGCTTCATATTTTGCTGCGGATGGGCAGAATTAATTTGCAAATTGAAAACGATCAAGTGAATACTCAGTCCATCAGCGTTTTTAGCTTTGTTCTTCGTTTAAAATTTTTTTATTTACACCGTAAATGAAATTTCGCTTATCTAATTGATTAGGTCCAGTGGCGTACGCAGGGGGGTTTCTATGTGCGTGGCCCCCTCAGACTTCCAGTACATAGTAGAAGCTTTTTATCACTCAGGTTTTGTTGGACAATCGTACCTTAGGAGGAAAAACTTTACACACCCATACAAAATATCTGCGAACGCCCCGAGTGTGCGGCGGCAAATATTAGCACTCCAAGAAAATCATAAAAACCGTTTGAGCTTCATATGCTCTTGAAACTTGAATAAAAAGCGTAACTTTTTTTATTGTACTTCGGAGCATATTTCTTGGAACTTCTTATAAATTTTAGTACAAAACATGCTGCCAGAATAACTGAAAACCTTTTTATTACTTGACGTTTCAAGATGTTATTCATCCTTGACAATGGAATGAGTAACATCTGGAAATGTCTAGCGAATGAAATGTTTTTCATTGCATTGCTTTCGATTTTTCGCGTCAACAGACGCGTTTTATGATCAATTTGTGTGACTAGCTTCTATGATTTTTTATCTTCACGTTATTGCTGTGGAATCGCTCGTTTTTGTGGTAACTGTTTTCACCCCGTTTAATTGTTCGTTAAGCTTCGAATATTAGAAAAATCTTGTCAGCTTTGCTATGCACTGAAAATCCAGGTTGGACTATAGCAAGACTGACGAGACTGTTTTTGTAGTGCAGGGGTTCTTAACCTTTTTTCTCTCGTTTACTCCTTGCCGAAAAAAGATAGTTTAATTTATCCCAGTGTAGGCTACCACTACTGCTTTTTCAATGCTGAAAATTAAAGTTTTTGTTATTTTTTAATTCAGAAAATTTGCCCTCTCGGTTGGTAAAATTTACTTCCAAGAGGGTAAATTTACCCCCGGTTAAGAACCTCTGTTGTAGTGGAAACATCGTCCCTTGCAATTTTTTCACTCTTTAACTACTCTTAATTCTGCCTAATTTTCTATTAAGTTCATAACCCATCTAATTCGAAGAAATGCTTGGCGAAAACAATCAAATGATTTTAGCAGCGTTGCTAATTTATAGCTTGTTACGTTATTATGCATTTTTTTGCAACTTGCACAAAAAACTAATGAACTTCATGTGAAATCAATGTGATAATACTGCGCAGACACAGGCAGAGCAAGTCATTCTATCATCCATAAATGTAGGCCTGCGTCGTGAAAGAATAGCTTCAGTTTTAGTTATTGTTGAGGTTCTTATATCGTTTATTTATGCGGTAAGAGCAGGGGCAGATCCAAGGGGGATGTGGGGGATGCATCCCCTTCACCAGCCATTTTCAAACATGTTTTTGATGAATACAACTTTTCCATAATTTCGAACTTTTTTGATAACAAACCTTGCGCCCTTAGCACGCGTAATCGAAATTGTACGAACAAAATGCATTATATTTGGTGCAACACTCAGAAATAGGGGCCAAACATTTTAACAAAATTTGCCTAAAACTTATTCAAAAAGTACTAGAATGGCCACTACAGTATATAAATTTTCAAAAATTTTCCGGGGGAGCAAGCCCCCGGATCGCCCTACAGCCTTTTTTATTCTCAATATGCTTTAAAATAATTCTGCCGAAAAGCTACACTTAAAAATATGTCGAAATAGGGTGCCCCCTCCCTGAATACGCCCCAGACATGAAAACATTTTTAAAGGTATTATTTACGCCTTTTTTGGGTCAAACTTCTTTGTACTTATAGTTAACATTTAAGCTAATTCCAAATTTCATCCACCCCCACCAAAATTTTTTGGATCCGCCTAGTGGTGGGATTCAAATTTTTCGTCAGCCGGTTCTATTACGGAAGTTATATATTATCAACCAGTTCTGTTTCAACTAATGGTACAAGTATAAGCATAGGCGCGGGAAGTGGGGTGCCAGGGGGGGCTCAAGCCCCCCCTGAACTTTTTTTAGCCCCCCCTGAACCATTTGAGCCCCCCCTGACAATTAAAAAAATTATGCACTGAGTGCGACGTGATTAATGCTCGCAACGTACATACGTAATAAAGCAAATATTTTTTAAAGTGCTTTTAACCAACGAAGAATCACTATTCTTTTAAAAATCAGTCAGTTATTATTCACTTGGTCAACGTAAAATTTGGTAAAATTTTCAATGCTTGAAGTTCATTTTTAACCGTGTTTTATATCAGCGTTTGCAAACCTTTACAGCAGTCATGGACGATGGCCCAGTAAAAGTATAATGGCTGTCAATTCTTGTAGCTGCCAAACACTTTATGCCAAACTATTCTGAATGCTCGAATGAAAGTCGCTACTGATCATGGGAATTACGTAAATCGTAAACGAAAATGCGGTGAAGTGCAAAAAAACGGTCCTCAATCCTTCAGATGTTCCGAATTCCACCAAAATTTTTGTGAAGAGCTAAAAAAAAGGTCTTCATGGCCCGGACGCGTTACATGAACTGGAAATGTTGGTGGCCAACCTGATTTGTGTACATGCCAAATTGACCCGCGATCGACAGCCAAGCATCCAAAGATCGACCGGTACATCGCGATCGACTGGTTGGGCACCCCTAATTTAGCTTATATGAGCTGGTGCAAGTTCTCTTCTGGTTGAGTTTTTTAATGGTTTTGAATTTTTTCTACCAACCCAATGAAGCGGCTAAATCACTACTAAACTGGCACCGATGATCAGTAGGCTACTCGATTTGAGGGGGATGCCATCCCCCCTGAAAACAACACCATCCCCCCCATAAAACATTTTAGCGTAAACCATTCCCTTACAACTATAATGACCATTTCTTTTTAGGTCTGCATGAAAAGTTGTAGCCTACCACCCCCCATAAGTGTTTTCACAACTCGAGCACTGCCGATGATTGTTACTAAAATTGAGCTAGTACGCCTACCTAAATACCTATATCTACACATCTCATTATGTTAAAAAATGGTTCAGTGCTTTATTTTGATTGTGTGTTTTTTGTTATTTTTAAACCTCAATGGGGCATTGTTTGTTGCATGTAACTCTGATCAGCAAAGCAAAAGTTAGATCGGGCAAATTTTGTTTGCCTACTTTTTGGTTTTGTGATTGAGGTCATAGGCGCGGGAAGTAGGGTGCCAGGGGGGGCTCAAGCCCCCCCTGAACTTTTTTTAGCCCCCCCTGAACCATTTGAGCCCCCCCTGACAATTGAAAAAATTATGCACTGAGTGCGACGGTGTTAATGCTCGCAACGTACATACGTAATAAAGCAAATATTTTTTAAAGTGCTTTTAACCAACGAAGAATCACTATTCTTTTAAAAATCAGTTAGTTATTATTCACTAGGTCAACGTAAAATTTGGTAAAATTTTCAATTTTTGAATTTTATTTTTAACCGTGTTTTATATCAGCGTTTGCAAACCGTTGCAGCAGTCGTGGACGATGGACCAGTAAAAGTATAATGGCTGCCAATTCTTGTAGCTGCCAAACACTTTACGCCAAACTACTCTGAATGCTCGAATGAAAGTCGCTACTGATCATGGGAATTACGTAAATCGTAAACGAAAATGCGGTGAAGTGCAAAAAAACGGTCCTCAATCCTTCAGATGTTCCGAATTCCACCAAAATTTTTGTGAAGAGCTAAAAAAAAGGTCTTCATGGCCCGGACGCGTTACATGAACTGGAAATGTTGGTGGCCAACCTGATTTGTGCACATGCCAAATTAACCCGGGATCGACAGCCAAGCATCCAAAGATCGACCGGTACATCGCGATCGACTGGTTGGGCACCCCTAATCAAGCTTATATGAGCTGGTGCAAGTTCTCTTCTGGTTGAGTTTTTTAATGGTTTTGAATTTTTTCTACCAACCCAATGAAGCGGCTAAATCACTATTAAACTGGCACCGATGATCAGTAGGCTACTCGATTTGAGGGGGATGCCATCCCCCCTGAAAACAACACCATCCCCCCATAAAACATTTTAGCGTAAACCAATTCTTACAACTATAATGACCATTTCTTTTTAGGTCTGCGTGAAAAGTTGTAGCCTACCACCCCCCATAAGTGTTTTCACAACTCGAGCAATGCCGATGATTGTTACTAAAATTGAGCTAGTACGCCTACCTAAATACCTATATCTACACATCTCATTATGTTAAAAAATGGTTCAGTGCTTTATTTTGATTGTGTGTTTTTTGTTATTTTTAAACCTCAATGGGGCATTGTTTGTTGCATGTAACTCTGATCAGCAAAGCAAAAGTTAGATCGGGCAAATTTTGTTTGCCTACTTTTTGGTTTTGTGATTGAGGTATTTGCATTTTACAAATACATGAGTAGTGATTCGAGCATGGTTAGAAAAGCCTAATGGTAGTAAGCAATCTTGTTTTCCACGATAAAAAATTATCCTGAAAAAGTTCCGGTCACTTGAGCGGGCATGCAATTGATGTCTATCAAAATAGGTCTGCTGAGTGTCCTGCTCATAAAAACGTGCGTTCGAAAAAAGGGGGGTCTGGGGGGCTTCGCCCCCCAGACGTTGACACGATCTTACTATTTTGAGCCCCCCCTGTCCAAAAAACGTTCCCGCGCCACTGATTGAGGTATTTGCATTTTACAAATACATGAGTAGTAATTCGAGCATGGTTAGAAAAGCCTAATGGTAGTAAGCAATCTTGTTTTCCATGATAAAAGATTATCCTGAAAAAATTCCGGTCACTTGAGCGGCATGCAATTGATGTCTATCAAAATAGGTCTGCTGAGTGTCCTGCTCTTAATTCGCCCCCCAGACGTTGACAGACGTTGACACGATCTTACTATTTTGAGCCCCCCCTGTCTAAAAAACGTTTCCGCGCCACTGAGTATAAGCAGCAATGCTAACCGGTTCGCTGTTGTAATAAAATTCCCTAAGACGGTTCCATAGAACCGGTGCGAACCAGCTGAATCCCACCACTGGATCCGCCCCTTTGTAAGAGTTGCAGCAATGGCAGTTTGTATAGGTGCAAAACAAGATGCGCTGCCCAATCTACAAGCTGACGAAGTAAATGCAGTAGAGGCAAGTAAAGTTTACGTTGTCACAAAGTTATGACGTTACAAGATAAAAACTGGATTGCATTACACTGCCTGCGGAAGTGGTTTCCAGCCTTTATGGTCGAGCAAAACCCTAGTGAAAGAGTATGAGGAACTCCCGAGGAATATATTTAATTGCCTTGAGCAAAAAAACATTGTTGGTTCATAGAAGAAAATTTAAGTACTCGTGTTTAAATTTATAAAAGATTTATTTGCAATAAAAATACGTAGGCCTACTGAGACTAAGCGTAATGGCGCACAGCCACACATTTTATGCACAATAAAATAGGCCTACAGTAGGCAATTGTAGGTTATAGGCGGAACCCTGCTTCAAAATCACTTGCCTACGGTAATAAAAAATGAACAAAATTGCTTGTTGGTTTCTAAAAAAAGATCTGTAGACCTACTAGCTGACATAATGATACATCTGTGCATTGACACTTGACAGGATGATTGGACATGTTTTCACTGTTCAGATTTTTGAAAAGGAGAACATTTGGGCATTTTTAACGCCCTCGGAGGACATTATATTTTTCATTATCAATCAATCAATTTATTCCATGACGCGAAAGCGCAGGGGGAAGCGGTGAAAGACCAAATAGTCACCTTAGTCTGCCGCACCCAAATGCAGCAGCTTACGATTCATGAACAAAAAGGGGTTCATGAACAAAAAACGATTCATGAACAAAAAAAGAATAAAATAATATCATCATTACATGATGGCACAACTTCAATCAGATTTTTTAGGTTACAGGTCAACTTAATTAAATAGGCTTGCAGCGTCGGAAATCAGCAAATAAAAAATAAAGAACACCAAGAAACTTATCATATACTCAGCAAACCAAGTGAAAAAAATTAATCAGAGGTACAATACGTTGATAGTACATTTGTTTTGAAATACTTTTTAAATTTGGAAAAAGAACAGTGCCGGTACGTTTGAGGAATATTTCTCCATAACTTTAGACCAGTGTTTCCCAACCCGAGTCCGCGGACTCAAATGAGTCCGCGGAAGGCTCTGAGTGAGTCCGCAAGCACATCAGCCAAGACAATACATTTTTAAACAATATGCTTATCAGTGTAACTCTACTAACTCAATAGAATTTTTCGTTTAATTACTGTACACAAATTCTCACTATACTCACAAATGTTTCTGTGATTGATCATTGTCATAGTGGTCATTGTGATCTTATTTCTGTAACTGTTCATGTAACTGGCACGATAACTTCACTTTATGGCGTCACAACTAAATTTTGAAAAATATATTTTCTTGCGTTGTTAAATCGGTTGTCTCGTGTTGTGCACAGTAGGCTATTTTTCTATTGCTTGGCTGGGAGTATTAAACCACGCAGCGATGCGGCATTTACAGTTGCTGATATTTCCGTGCTTGACTTAATAGTGTAGTCTTAAACTGTAGTTGTTAGCTTTTACACAGTACAGTTGGCTATTTTACTTTTCAATGGCAAAACGAAAACAGGTGTATATATATAACGACAATTAATCTGGTGCATTTTGACCAGTCAGTGTATTCAGTTTTGAGTATAACATATTGTTCTAGTGTGCTTAGTTATTGAGATATATATATATTTTTTTTAGATGACTGACGATGACCTTTGAGGTCGAAATCGATTTTATCTTTTACTAGTTTTTAATATACTTTTTACCAAATTTTATCTGAGGCTGGTTTCTTAGTTTTACTTGATATAGATTTATAACGACAATTACTTGAACCTTGGTTTTACCTCGGTTGAAGTAAATGGTGAAGTCAGACCGCAGGGCGTGATACGCTTAGAAGTCTTGGCTCACAGTTCTTTGAAAGAAGCGAAACTGCGACGGCATCTTGAGTCAAAACATGCAAAATACGTTGATAAAAACCGTGATTTCTTCAAGAATAAAGAGCTTCATGTAAAGCGAAGCCGTATTGATCGTCCAGCTACTTGGGGTGGAGTTGCCTACTCCCATAGTAAAGCTGTGCAGGCTTCTTTTGCTGTTGCTTGGAAAATTGCTGGAGCTAAAGCGGCTCATACAGCGGGAGAAAACTTGGTTAAACCAGCAGCCGTCGAAATGGCCAGGATAATGTGCGGCGATGCCGTTGCTAATAAGTTAGCTATGATTCCGTTGTCGAACAATACAATCAAGCGACGCATCCAAGAAATCTCGGCAGATATTCTGCGACAAACTATTGCTGCTGTAAAACAAAGTGGAAAATTTAGTTTACAGTTAGATGAAAATACAGACATCGGAAACGACGCGCAGCTTATGGTGTTTGTGCGATACCGTGCAAGCGAGGACTACGTGGAACAATTTCTTTTTTGCCGTCAGCTTACAAAAAATACTACAGGAGAAGAAATATTCAAAAAAGTCGATTCCTTTTTCAAAGAACATCAGCTTTCATGGAGTGACTGTGTTTCTGTTTGCGCCGATGGTGCTCCATCTATGATGGGAACCAAAAAAGGCTTTATGAGTTTCGTGAAGAAAGAAAACCAAGACATTTTAGTTATTCACTGTCTTCTCCACCGAGAAAATCTGGCAGCAAAAGAGATTCAAGAAGACCTAGCCATAGTTTTCAAAGAGGTTGTATCTGTGGTTAATTATATCAAATCCCGCCCCTTATGTACTCGTTTATTTCGAGCATTGTGTGACGAGATGAGTGCAGAACACAGTGGACTTTTATTCCATTCGAACATTCGTTGGCTATCACGAGGAAAAGTGCTGGAGAGAGTGGCTAGCCTGCGCAATGAAATCGGTGCTTTTTTAAAAGAACAAAATCATAAACTTGCCGATCGATTCAGCGACAATGAGTGGATTGTCAAATTGCTCTTCTTATCTGATTTTTTCTGTCTTTTAAATCAGCTTAACACCACTATGCAGGGAAGAAATAAAATCTTTTTGGATTTATCGGAAGACATTGTCTCATTTCAAGCTAAAATGTGACTATGGATGCATCGAATGGAAGTTGAGAATTGCTGCTTTTCCTGCTTTAAGCGCATTTGTGGAAGAAGAAGAATTTGATTTGAAGAGTGTTTGTGGAATCTTCTTTGAGCACCTTACTTCATTTCTATCTGAGCTGGATAGATACATCCCTTCCCACGATTTCCGCAAAGCGTTTAACTGGGTGCGAATTCCGTTTGAGGTGGCCGCGCTACAGGTTCATCCGGAAATTGATTGCGTTGGTGAACAGTTGGTTGTGCTGCAAAGTCGACAACTGTGGAATGAGAAATATAAAAATGTTTCTCTGACTCAGTTTTGGGCAAGAGTCCAGTCAATGGAACCCAGCCTATCTGAACTTTGTTTGCAGGCAACAAGAGCCCTTTTGCCTTTTCCAACTACATATCTTTGTGAGGTTGGTTTTTCAGCACTAGCTATGGTTAAAACCAAATACCGCAACCAACTACAACCAGAAGACGACCTCAGATGCGCTTTGACGACCATAAAACTCAATTTTGACGAACTTGTGCAGCAAGTTCAGGGACAAGGTTCCCACTGAAAATTTGAGAATGTGGGCAATAAATATATTTCGCTAAAATTAGTGCTTGTGTGATTGCTGTACCGGTACCTTAAGTCCGCGAAGAATTAGGCTGTTGCAAAAGTAGTCCGTGACGTGAAAAGGTTGGGAAACACTGCTTTAGACAGATGTGATGAAGCGTCTTTCTCCTTGTCTCCAAACCAACAAAAGATTGGAAATATACGTTGCGAGTTTTTTGCCTAGTATTGTAGTTGTGTACTTTATCAAGCTTTAGAAAATAGTTGTTGAAAGAAGTTGGTAACATGTTGTTGTTAAACTTTAACATAAATTTCGCAAATTCCATTTTTATCATATCTTCAAGTTTTAAGACGGAACAATCAGAATACAGTGAATTTGTTGGGTGGTGCAATGGACGAAAGAGACACGCTCTTAATATATTGTTTTGAAGAATTACTAGTTTATGGTAGTGGCTTTTGCAGGCTCTACCCCAGTTAAGTAATGAATATTGCAGATGTGAAACATTGCATAGTAAAGCAGTTTGAGGGTGGATAAGGGAACATAGTGTCTTAGTTTATAAATCATTCCGCAAACTTTCGATAATTTGCAAGTTAGTTTTTCGATATGAATTTTCCATGATAACTTACTATCAAGGTGAACGCCGAGATATTTAACATGGTCAGATTGTTCAATTTTAATGTGATTTATGCACAAGTTGAAGTCGAATTTCGCTGCCTGCTTGTTTCTTACTAACATAAAACAGCTCTTTTTATAATTTATAGTTAATTTGTTAGCATTTATCCAATTATTGATTTTGTCTACTTTGTTTGCTGTTTGTATTTGCAGAGATTTAATATTGTTATGGGAGAATGTCCTCCAAAAAGAGGACGTATGGTAACCCTAGGCAAAAGTTAACAAAGTAAGATCTTGCGATTTGGGGGGTCTATCTAAACAGTGGTTTTGAACAGGGGTTCCGCCAGTACGGTCCAGCGGTTCCGCAAGTCAACAATTTAGAGCTGGTTCAAGTAAATTAGTAAGATAAATTAATGCACAGAGTTCATCGAGTCTTTGGAAAGTTTCATTGGGGTTCCGCTCCCCCAGAAAGGTTGAAAACGGCAGCGGTGGCACGGCGCCTTGAAAAATTGTCGGCAGCGTGGTGCAGTGGCTTGGAACGTCGTTTTTACGACGACCATGATCGCAAGTTCAATGATTCAACTCTCCACCTAGTCTCGTTGTTGCGTCCTTGGATAAGATGCTTCACGATGATTATCTCTGCTTGATGGAATATGGCAAGCAGCAAATTAAAGAAGTCAGAAGAAAATTCCACCGGAAAACTGGGAAACAAAGGCAACTCCTAAACGAGTCTGGATTAGAGATGGCTCAAGCTGACTTTTTTGAGGCCCAGACCGACCACGGCCCGGAGCCTCTAGCCCCGTAACCGACCCGGCAACTCGCACCAAAAATATAGCCCAGCCCGCCCAAAGCCCATTCTTTTTACGAACTTTTAATCACATTATTCAAACTTAAAGGGATTTGAAAAATTGTTAGCGGTCCAGTAAAAAGTAACAGATTGAACTGGGCCGTTAGCGGACCAGTAAAAAAAAACGGTTAACGGCTCGTTTGCGGGTCTCTTAGCGGCTCATGCCATCTCTAGTCTGGATTCGTCCTACGCATAGCGCCTCCGCCGCTTTCTCGTGATAGGAGGACAAAGACGAAGTAATCAATCAAAAAAAAACACCGAACAAGAAATGCTGAAGCACTAACGCAGTGGTTCTTAGGCGGTGGGAAATTTAATTTCCACTAGGCCGGTGGGAAATTTTGGTAAAAGCAGTGGGAAAAATCTTTCCGTCCGAATTAATAAAGCTAGGCTCCACCAGTGTGAATTTGAAATTCTTACCACAAATATTGGTGATAATTTCAAATTCTCACTGGTGGAGACAATGTGCATTCATTTTTTCAGGGAGAATTTTCAAAATTATTACCATGCGTAAGAAAATTAATGTCGTGCGTCAAAAAATTAACACTGATAATTCTTACTGGCCAAAAATTCTCACTGAGTGTTAAATTTGTTGGAGCCGATAGCATTAATTTGAAATTTGCCATTAATTTGATTTTTGGCATTAATGTCGGTAATAATTTCAGTCAGAATTTATCAAAATTTTTTGATATTTCCTTACTAAAATTCTCTCAGAAATTCTTACCAAGAAGTGTTCAGAAAGACCTATAGTGATATCACGAAGAAGTAATTGTGCATTCGCGCAAAAAAAAAAGGTAAACCACTCTTTGATTGAACCGCCTAAATTGTGCGCAACCAATGACGTACACAAGGAGCGTCTACGCTTGCATCGCTCAGATTCTCCCGGAAAAATCGTTCCGTGATGTGGAAAAGCTCTTTTAGGCACGTCGCGCCAGAAAATTTCTGCTCAAGCCTCTGTGTGCAACCCATCAACTAGAGTAGACCATAATCGTAGCGGGCTATGTTTTTCACGAAGTCGCAGTTCTAATAGCCTACTGTCTTGTCTTGGGTACTGACATAAAACGGCATCCGGCGACAGGGATTCGTTCCTTGAGACATAATGGAGCTATCTCTTAACTGTTGCTGCTCCCGGATCACCCTTGGGCAAGGTGTAGCATTTGTTAGCCTCCCTATCTGGGGTTACAGGTTTGAAGTTACTAGAAGTTGTTGGCATAAAAATTTCTTTTTTTTTCTTTTTTGTTTTGTGTGTGTGTGCATTACATTTGTTGATTACAAAAAATACGGCGCTTGCAAGAGGTTATGGTAAGATGCAGCGACCACGCATTTCTTTTATTTTATGTAATAATTTTTTGTTAACTGAAGCATGTTTCAACGTATATCGTTTGGTCGTTGTTACCTATTTTTCGACCATTACTTTTGTTAGCTGTTTTTGTTTGTGCTAGCTTGGTCGTGAAATGAAATAAACTACTACTACTACTGCACAATCGTAAAAAACGTCATGAGATCATCGTCATACTTTTTGTGCAAGCCTTGAACTAATTAATTGGTAAAAGGGTGCTTAAGAAAGTAGTACATTATGCTTTTGTTCTTACGACGAAATTCATGCTAACTATAAGCAAAAATGCATGCTTGGAGCTTAATTAATTAGTTGACTTAATTTCTCTATTTTATGTTATCACGCAGCCTTTTTACGGGAAAGCAAAGAATGCACCTTACACAATAAACCTCCTCTTGCTTAAGTTTTTTCGTTAAATATATCTCATTGCAACTTTTATTGTGAGTTGAGAATACACAGAGCAGATTCAAGCATTGTAAAGCAGCTTATCGAGATTTTAACAACGAACCTTGATAAGAATTGAACCAACTACCTTGCAAAGGTGGCTGATGTGAAAAAAAATTTTTTAACTACAACGCCACGTTCCCGTTTGGTCGTTCGAATGGTCAAGCGGTTTCTGATGCCCGACGAACCAATTGCGGGGGAGATGTTGCACTTATGGGACAAAAATCGTGTTTTTTGCAATGCATCAAAAACTTTACAACATTTTTCGTGAACAAAACTTACTAAATAATAAAGTTTAGCGTCTATGCTGAATCTTAAAAATGAAAAAGAGCTTGAAACTTGCCGTCTTCCCAGGCTTTTTGGGTGTTCAATATCATCGATCAGATGTCCCATTGGTAAAGCACATAAGGGACCAATGGGACATGGTTATTGCGCTTAATGTCTTAGCTAGAAAATATAGTTTAAACTTACTGCAGGTAAACATTTGTGATTCAATTGAACTTAAACACTACTTTGCGATTACTGCTCACGTTTTTAATCATAATCATAGCAAAATCGAAGTCTACTCATATATTTATGCAATTGAAACACACATGATTGACTGATGTGTTTCGTACTAGCCCTACCCTCCAAAAGCTCTAACTTCAACATCAAACATAAAAAATCCTGCTGAGCGCTTGGCAAGTTTAGTAGCAGTAGACATTGGCTTGGGCAGAATTTTTATTACGTCGGCATGTTTAATCGAAGCGAGGTTTTCGATTTCGGGATAAAATAGCCATTCTTAATTTTCAAGGAGCGTTTCAAAAAATTGCTTCAGAATCTCCATCTTCATCTGGACCATCAATAATTATCTGAGCAAGAAAATTTTTCCACTTGCTGTCCAACGAATAAACTTTGACAAGCACGGAGCCATCAACTTCCAGATTGCTCACAGGTACGTTACTGTTTTGGCCACTTAAATTTTTCCCAGAGTCCTGACCGACAGTAGGAGCGATCCCATCATCATATTTACGATGTACCAGTAGTCTACGGGTGTAAGTTATGAGGTAATGTGTTATTGTTTAAAATTTAACAGTACGGAGTATTCCATTACACTTTGATTGCGTGAAGGCACTTATGAGACAGTGTCCCAAAGGTTAATTATTGCAATGTCCCATTGGTCCAACATCAGCTATTGTTGATCAAACTAGTTTTATTTCTTCAAGCTCACAACTTTAGGACTCTAACTCTTCTCAGTGCAAAACTTCTTTTACTTCCCGATCTTTCACAAAAAAAAACTTGCTTTTAGGATTAATTCTTCATGGAGAAAACGAAATTTGTTTTTTACCACTAATTTTACTTTTTTATCTCAAAAACCTATTCTTAAATCTTGCCATTTAAATACAAAAACCATGCGCTGGCAAGTTAGTTTGAAACGAATGTAATATCAAACTCCGCTCCATAACGGAGTTGTTTAAATTTTATTTTCACACGTTTTCGAAATATAGCACTGTCCCATTGGTGCTGATGTCCCATAGGTGCAACATCTCCCCTACAATTCCGCTACTGAAGATCATATAAAAGCAAAAAAAAAAAACTTCAAGCCCTTTCTATTGTAGATTGGAGGTTTTACAAAGAAGGACATTCCGTAAAAAGATGAAGTATAATTTTGACTGCGAAGGAAAAGTAAAGCCACAATAATTCTTATAACTGGACGTTTCGACAACGTAGATTCAGTTGTCATCATCAGCAATGTATGCTAGTACAAAAGTGCAAGTATAGGCCTTTATGTACTGCTGTGTCTGTGTTTCTACCTGTTGTTACTTACAATCTTTAGTTCTTTTTTAACCGATCAGATGGCCGAGTGAATAGAGCGTCTACTTCTGGATCGGTAGACTCGGGGTTCGATTCCAAGTCGGGTCAAACCAACGACGTTAAAATTGGTATTCACAGCTTCCCTGCTTGACGTTCAGCACTAAAGGAATATTGTGGAGCAAGCCAACATGTTCGCTTGTTGTGTCGTTAGGAAAGGCACTTAACAGGATTCCGCTATCTAAGTGTGGTAGACGGAGGATAGCCGGCAACTCCTAAGCAAGCTCATATAGCGCTTCGTCGCTGTCTTGTGATAAGACGATAAATATGCAAATCAATAAATAAAAAACAGTTTTGTACAGCTTAGCATACACTGCTGATGATGACAGCTGAATATATGTTGTCGAAAGTCAAATTACGACAATTACTGAGACATATTTTTTTCTACGTAGGCCCAAGTTATTTTCGTCCCATATTTACTGTATTACGAGTTTCGACTACGTTTTTGACGATGGATTTTATTGTTAAACACTTTGTTTAAGAAAGATGGTTAGATGTGATCACATTTCAGCTCCACCACTATTAATTCCTAAATCCTGATAATTATGGTATTAATTTCTTTTGCATTAATTCAATGACAATTCAAAACTCACACTGGTGGAGCCAACCACGCCTTGTTCGTTATCCAGTCGGCTCCACCAGTGTTAATTTAAGCAAAAATAAATCATCACCGCCCAAATAAATACCGCGGGTGAGAATTTTAAATTCGCACTGTTGGAGCCCTAGCTTTAGCGTTAGATAGGTGCTAAAGATTGTTGATAAGTCGATTAAGATACGCGTATAGTCGCTCGCTGTAATACTGCTGAGCTAAACCTTCACCACAGTGATCCTAAACTGTTTTCAGTTAGCAGTCAAGCAGTTCATCAGTTAGCAGTCAAGCAGTTAAAGACGGACGTGTTTTTCCGCAGCGTATGATCGTCGGTGCGTGCTAAGAATTCTGCAGCAATGGCGACTGGTTTAGATCAAAAAATTGAACGTCTGTTAAAAGCGATGGAGGGTATTTCTTCTAGGCTTGATAAAATTGATTTGAAATTTGATAAACTAGAAAACCGAATTAATTACCATGAACATAAAGTTGAGCAACGATATGAAGAAATAAAACAAACTACGGACAATAAAATCTTTGGCTTAACTGTAAGAATCAAGGAACTTGAAAACTACAAAGCCGATACCGAAAAAGCAGCGTTGATGCAGGAAAGTTATAATAAGCGACTTAACATACTAATACATGGAATAGAGGAAGACGAAGATAGCGTTTGGGAAAGCCACCAAAAGACCCTAGAAAAAATGCGCTGGAAATGGACCCTGATGACATTGAGGCAACTGACATCCACCGCCTTTCCCAAACACCACAAAGCAGGAAAGGAGTCAGGGTCAATCGCCCAATCATAGTGAAATTATCTCATGCCATGGATAAAAAACAAGTTTTTTCCAATCTAAAAAGACTAAAATCATTCAACACTATGAGAAGAACCACCAATAAATCGACCATATTTTTTACTAAACATTTGCCGAAAGTTTTCCAACAACAAAAAAAGTAGCTGATGCCGCAATTCAAGATTGCCAAAGAAAATAAACAAAAACCTCCTGGCGTGCTGAAGATGGCGAGAACGTTCTCTATGTTGACAATGAAAAGGTTGTTCATAGGCCTAGTTTATCTAACCCCTCTATTCATTAAGTTATAGGACTGTACCGTGTAACTCGTATCTATACCGTTAGCCTATACTTTACCCTTCTTTCTTTATCTTGGTGAATGAATACAATCATAGGCTCAACCGAATAGGCCTACCAAAGTCGCTTAACTATTATTACTTCGAGTTCTTGATCTTACAAGGTACTTATGACCTACCATTGTTTTCTCATGTCAACTTGTTCAAGGTGTAATACTCAGTTAGGTTTTATTTTCAATTACAGTAACTTTGCATAACGCCGCTTGGTATAAAACTCTTAGAGATTAAAACTGTCATTCTATCATGTTTAACAAATGCTTGTAAAATTTGCCAAATCTCCTAATCGGTTCACCGCCTCTTTGTTTACATGTAGTTCTCTCCTAGCTTTTAGCTATCACGCATTTAATCGTAAAATTGTATGAGTAAATCATGGTAAATTATGTATTTAATCGTGAAATTGTATGAGTAAATAATGCATTGTTGATTGTAAAGTATTGTATAAGTTAATCATGCATACTAAAGCTATAGTCATGCTTATGCAAAACTTTTTGCTGAACGATAGCACATTAAGCCATTCAGAGAATCGAGCTTTGCAATCACCAACCCAACAATCGTTGCTGCGATAGCAAGTTATTTTTTCATTTGCATTCTGTAAGCAACACGTCACCGCTGCTACACAGTGACCTTTTAATGCACTGCGTGAACTCCTACGAGTGTTTGTGTTGCAGCAGGTAACCACGTTATTTCTTGCTCCCAAAGCAATGTAATGGAATGTAAATATATATTGACATCTTTGATAATGAAAATTCTTTTACCAATGAAAATTTTACAAAAAAATTCTTTTACGCAGGTGAAGATGACCGGTGTAGTAAAAGAATAATGTAGAGGTGCAGGAATATCAAGGAGATAATTTCATTCGTAAAAGAATTTTTTCGTAAAATTTTCATTCGTAAAAGAATTTTCATTATCAAAGATGTCAATATATTTACATTCCATTATATTGCTTCGGGAGCAAGAAATAACGTGGTTACTTGCAGGGGCGCCGAGAGAACTTTCGGGCCCGGGGCAAAAAATTCGTTTGGGCCCTTTGGTCAGTGGTGCCCCAAAAACACATGATTAGCAAAAAAAAGGTCATAGCGTCCGCAGATGTTCGAATTTCGGCCTAAAATCAAGTGATGAGCAAAAAAAGGGTCATAGCCTCCGCAGATGTTCAAATTTCGGCTCAACATCTAGTGATGAGCAACATAAGGTCATAGCGTCCGCGGATGTTCGAATTTCGGCCCGAAATAAAAAAAAAACATCATCGCGCCCGCAGGCCGTAGTTTGAGCTGATGAATTTTGCATTCTAAACCTGACAATTCAGAACCCCGGGTCCCCCTGTGTCCCCGGGCCCCCGGACAGTGACCCCTTCTTAATCTGCCCCCCCTCTCGGCGGTCCTGGTTACTCGCTGCAACACAAACACTCGTGGGAGTTCACGCAGTGCATTGAAAGGTCACTGTGTAGCAGCGGTGACGTGTTGCTTACAGAATGCAAATGAAAAAATAACTTGCTATCGCAGCAACGATTGTTGGGTTGGTGATTGCAAAGCTCGATTCTCTGAATGGCTTAATGTGCTATCGTTTAGCAAAAAGTTTTGCATAAGCACGACGATAGCTTTAGTATGCATGATTAACTCATACAATACTTTACAATCAACAATGCATTATATACTCATACAATTTCACGATTAAATACATAATTTACCATGATTTACTCATACAATTTTACGATTAAATGCGTGATGGCTAAAAGCTAGGAGAGAACTACATGTAAACAAAGAGGCGGTGAACCGATTAGGAGGTATGGCAAATTTTACAAGCATTTGTTAAACAAGATAGAATGACAGTTTTAATCTCCAAGAGTTTTATACCAAGCGGCGTTATGCAAAGTTACTGTAATTGAAAATAAAACCTAACTGAGTATTACACCTTGAACAAGTTGACATGAGAAAACAATGGTAGGTCATAAGTACCAGTGTTGTAGTAAGGCCAAGGACCTTAAGGTCGAGGCCAAGGCCAAGGACTTCAAAATTTTTTCGAGGCCAAGGACACACAAGCCGAGGCCAAGGCCAAGGACATGCAAGTCGAGACCAAGGACATGGATCAAGGACAACTGGCATTTTTCCGATTTCATTATGAAATCTCAAAATGTGGGTCATTTGGTCACGAAATAATGGTTCGCAAACAATTTATGGCCTAATACTGCAGACCTTCAACGACAATCGTTTTCGAAAATTACAAGGACAACAAAAATATTATAATTGATAACAATCCAGTGCCAGTACTACTAGGCGCAGGGTATAAGGCTATAAATTGATATAAGATCTCCAAGAGGAAATTCGCCAAAAAACTAAAACTAAGCCCGATGAATCGAGCATAAAGTTCCTTGTTGTTATTTAACGATAGCTTGTTTAATGTAGAAAAAACGCATGCACTAAACCAGTTACAGGCAAACTTATCAGAGTTAGCAAAAAAACTTTAGGTTTTTATTAAATCAAATAATGTCTGCATGGAAACAAATATTAATGATGGTTGAAATCTTTACTACTTTGGTCGACACTGTTCAGCTTACTGCATACCAAATTGTTCAACAATTTTTGAATTTTGTGCTTACAAGCTAGTAGGTAACCTATAACCACATTTTTTACGTCAGTACTCAATCCGCAGTTCGGTTTCCCATAGGTGTAGCCGCATTCTTCGGTACTACATCGTACGTTACCATTCCTACCTACAACCCTTGGTGAGCCAGATTCAGTTTAGGGAAGGTCTACCCACCAGGCCGCCACTGTCTTATACATTAACCATTATAACGAAAAACCAATTTACCAAAAGTAAACAACAAATCCACGAAAATGCAAGCAATCATAATACAGTACAAACAAAATCACAAAACCAAGCAAAACAAAAAGTGAAAAGCACTCACGTATCACATTCACACTCAAAGAACTAACCCACAACGTGTTAATTAGACTTAAGAAAAATCAATGTCGAAAGCACAGACCCAGAAATGCAAGCTCGATGGGGTCACATAATAGGCTAAATTCCCCTTTGCTAAAATCTCTTTCGACTAGGGCTGATGATGCTACATCAGTTAGCATCCGATGAAACAACTCAATTTGGGCAGAAAATTAATTATTTTACTCGCAATCTAAAGCTGCAACGTTAAAAGTTTTTGATTTTGTTATCAACTAATGATGAAGTCAAGTTTTGATGGTCGAGAGTCGAGACCGAGACTTCAAAAAAAAAAAAATTCGAGACAAAGACCCAAGACTTTAAAATATTTTCGAGCCCGAGCAGAGGCGTCGTGCAGCCAAAAAGTTTGGAGGGGCCCGAGAAACAACTTAAAGAGATATTGATCATTTACAACCTTTATAAAAGCCATATTTATTGTATTGAGTAACATCACGAAACAAGGAAATTAGGAAAAGATACCGAAATATGTCGTGATACCCCAATTTTTGGATAATAAATCAAAATTTATTTTGATACCCGAAGCCGCTCCTTAATTATGGACAGTATGCGCAATCAGTGTGGCCCCACCATTTAACAAAGGTGGAGGACATTACAGGGGGGTTTGGGGAAAGCCCCAGCCGCCATAGGCAAGGTGAGTCTGGGGGCTTAGCCCCCAGTCGTCAATGGTTTTTACGGGTTTCTCATAAAAACCACTCGTTTCAGCACACTTTCTTGTCGAAAAAAGACATACCGGTACCTGCAGTCACTACCATAGTGTCAGACAACACAAAAATAATTTAGTAGCCCATATCTTAAAACGGAAGCTGGGTTAAAATAAATAAAAGCAGGCTGCAGTCATTATTGGTTTTGTCACATTTGATGGGATGACGTGTATAGGTGTGTTCTAGGCTATAATCTGTAACAACGCATGCAAAATCTTTTTTAAATTCTAGCGACAGATCAACAAATTAACGTTACTCTTGAGTCGAAGCGATTGATTGAAGCAAAATTTAAAAAACAAAGCAATGGAATTTCTAGTATGAGAAAGGGGGGCGAGGGTATGGGGTTAGTTTGAAAGATGAAAATAAAATAGCGCTGGCTATTATTTTATTTTTTTTAATTTTCAATTTTTTAAATTATAAAAAGTAAAACATCTCACTCCCCGGGCCCAAATGACACGACGCCACTAGCCCAAGATTATAAATCAGTGAATTTGTTCGAGACCCAAGTTTTACAAACAAAGCTTATCTGACCGAGTGGCCGGCGCGTTGGGCTGGGAGCTGGTTTCGCGGGTTGGATGTTCCGCTGAGCAATCTACCATGATGCACATACTTCACTACGATAAAAACCTTAGCTGTGCATGCGTGGCTTCGTAAAAATAGTATTAACGCTCTTTGTTTTTGAAGCAAACCTGCATATGCAATAAAATGTTCATACAAATTCAAGCTTAGGCCACAATTTTTATTTGCTACACTGGTCGTACTTTAAGCTATTCCAATCTTCACTGGCCTTATAGTTATTACTCTTAAACGTTTTATACAAAAATTATAATTTTCAAAGAAGGCATAGGTTCAAGTTCATCATTCTGAGTCTGCAGTCTTTGCTGTACCGGTACTCTAGTAGATCTGTTCTATAATATGCAAAAACAATTACTATGAGCTTGGACAGAATAACTTCCCATTATAAAAAGCTTATCGTACTGCCATGCTAAACCTCAAGCTTAGTCCACATACAAGTGCTCTAAACGAAAAATTCAGAGCATCGAGAAACAGGAAAGCAAAAAAAAAAAAAAAAAACTTGACAGCTGCAATTAGCACTATAATATACTATAATATCAAATAACATCGCCGGCGCGATATTCTCTTTTTCAGACTGCTTTACATTTTAGCGAACACTTAGTGCGAATCCGGAGGATATGTTGGGGGGGTTAATAAGTGTTGCTAACGTACGTATAAGATGCACTCACCGCAGTAATCAGCAAATAGACGATCTTCCGAGCTTCCCATTAACACCTTGGATTGTATGTCCGTAACTTTAATCCAGTTTGTAATTGCAACTAATAAGCGTTTGCTTCGCGGGAGTAGCCGTAGATATTTTCCAATTTGTTTGTTTAAATATGATTATTCTTGTAAACAAATTTATTTTATTTACTATAAATCTCATTGGAATCTTATTCAAATAGAAGCATGATAACACCGCATGCACAAATTGTAGTCTTCGCTCAATGCGCTATTCTAGTTATCGGAAACACTGACATTTTCAGAGAGAAACCAAAACATTAGCTATCCACTTTCAATTATATCACGTTTTTATGAGAAAACGCGAAGTTGACTATTCGCGCTTCTCGAAGCACAAGAGATTAATTAGAAATTAATGAATCGGAAAATATATTCCGTACATCAATGATCAAAGCATACTACAAATGTACAGTACTGTCAAAGGATAGAACATATACGAAGCGAAAAGCGTGACGTAACAACAACTGAAGCGCTATCGCTACAACATCACTGCTTTACTTCAGACTGCTTTGCACGGCTATTAAGCAAAAATTTCTCCGCCGCGCGAGCTTACCAAATACCAATGCTTATCGTTATTTGGACCATTTTTGCTGAATACAGCTTGCGTTTTGTGAAAACAATCGCAAAGTTGAATTTTTAAAAATATCGAGTCCTCGAGCCGAAGACAGCGCAAAATCCAAGGCCTAGGAGAGCCAAGGCCAAGGACAACACGGTCGAGGCCAAGGCCAAGGACTTCACAAACCTGTCCTCGAGGCCAAGGACGTCCTCGAGGACTTCATCACTGATAAGTACCCTGTAAGATCAAGAACTCGAAGGAATAATAGTTAAGCGACTTTGGGAGGCCTATTCGGTTGAGCCTATGATTGTATTCATTCACCAAGATAAAGAAAGAAGGGTAAAGTATAGGCTAACGGCATAGATACGAGTTACTCGGTACAGTCCGATAACTTAATGAATAGAGGGGTTAGATAAACTAGGCCTATGAACAACCTTTTCATAGTCAACATAGAGAACGTATTCGCCATCTTCAGCACGCCAGGAGGTTTTTGTTTATTTTCTTTGGCAATCTTGAATTGCGGCATCAGCTACTTTTTTTGTTGTTGGAAAACTTTCGGCAAATGTTTAGTAAAAAATATGGTCGATTTATTGGTGGTTCTTCTCATAGTGTTGAATGATTTTAGTCTTTTTAGATTGGAAAAAACTTGTTTTTTATCCATGGCATGAGATAATTTCACTATGATTGGGCGATTGACCCTGACTCCTTTCCTGCTTTGTGGTGTTTGGGAAAGGCGGTGGATGTCAGCTACCTCAATGTCATCAGGGTCCATTTCCAGCGCATTTTTCAGAAATTCGTCAAATTTTTCTAGGGTCTTTTGGTGGCTTTCCCAAACGGTATCTTCGTCTTCCTCTATTCCATGTATTAGTATGTTAAGTCGCTTATTTTAACTTTCGTGCATCAACGCTGCTTTTTCGGTATCGGCTTTGTAGTTTTCAAGTTCCTTGATTCTTACAGTTAAGCCAAAGATTTTATTGCCCGTAGTTTGTTTTATTTCTTCATATCGTTGCTCAACTTTATGTTCAAGGTAATTAATTCGGTTTTCTAGTTTATCAAATTTCAAATCAATTTTATCAAGCCTAGAAGAAATACCCTCCATCGCTTTTAACAGGTGTTCAATTTTTTGATCTAAACCAGTCGCCATTGCTGCAAAATTCTCAGCACGCACCAACTGCTACCAGTTTCCTACCGATCACACGCTGCGAAAAAACACGTCCGTCCTTAACTGCTTGACTGCTAACTGATGAACTGCTTGACTGCTAACTGAAAACAGTTTAGGATCACTGTGGTGAAGGTTTAGCTCAGCAGTATTACAGCGAGCGATTATACGCGTATCTTAATCGACTTATCAACAATCTTTAGCACCTATCTAACGCTAAAGCTAGGGCTCCAACAGTGAGAATTTAAAATTCTCACCCGCGGTATTTATTTGGGCGGTGATAATTTATTTTTGCTTAAATTAACACTGGTGGAACCGACTGGATAACGAACAAGGCGTGGTTGGCTTCACCAGTGTGAGTTTTGAATTGTCATTGAATTAATGCAAAAGAAATAAATACCATAATTATCAGGATTTAGGAATTAATAGTGGTGGAGCTGAAATGTGATCACATCTAACCATCTTTCTTAAACAAAGTGTTTAACAATAAAATCAGTGATGGGATTCAAGGGGTTCGCGCGAACCCGTTCTTGGAATGTCAGGATAATCAGCGAACCCGTTCTTGCTTCTTTTTACAGACATCACACCTTTATGAAGAAACCTGTCGTTAGGAAGTACGATACAAAAGAGAACCTGTTCTTAAAATTTTGAATCCCATCACTGAATAAAATCCATCGTCAAAAACGTAGTCGAAACTCGTAATGCAGTAGGCCTAAATATGGGACGAAAATAACTTAGGCCTACGTAGAAAAAAATATGTCTCAGTAATTGTCGTAATTTGACTTTCGACAACATATATTCAGCTGTCATCATCAGCAGTGTATGCTGAGCTGTACAAAAGTGTTTTTTATTTATTGATTTGCATCTTATCACAAGACAGCGACGAAGCGCTATATGAGCTTGCTTAGGAGTTGCCGGCTATCCTCCGTCTACCACACTTAGATAGCGGAATCCTGTTAAGTGCCTTTCCTAACGACACAACAAGCGAACATGTTGGCTTGCTCCACGATGTTCCTTTAGTGCTAAACGTCAAGCAGGGAAGCTGTGAATACCAATTTTAACGTCGTTGGTTTGACCCGACTTGGAATCGAACCCCGAGTCCACCGATCCAGAAGTAGACGCTCTATTCACTCGGCCATCTGATCGGTTAAAAAAGAACTAAAGATTGTAAGTGACAACAGGTAGAAACACAGACACAGCAGTACATAAAGGCCTATACTTGCACTTTTGTACTAGCATACATTGCTGATGATGACAACTGAATCTACGTTGTCGAAACGTCCAGTTATAAGAATTATTGTGGCTTTACTTTTCCTTCGCAGTCAAAATTATACTTCATCTTTTTACGGAATGTCCTTCTTAGTAAAACCTCCCATCCACAACAGAAAGGGCTTGAAGTTTTTTTTTGCTTTTATATGATCTTCAGTAGCGGAATTGCAGGGGAGATGTTGCACCTATGGGACATCAGCACCAATGAGACAGTGCTATATTTCGAAAACGTGTGAAAATAAAATTTAAACAACTCCGTTATGGAGCGGAGTTTGATTTGATATTGCATTCGTTTCAAACTAACTTGCCAGCGCATGGTTTTCGTATTTAAATGGCAAGATTTAAGAATAGGTTTTTGAGATAAAAAAGTAAAATTAGTGGTAAAAAACAAATTTCGTTTTCTCCATGAAGAATTAATCCTAAAAGCAAGTTTTTTTTGTGAAAGATCGGGCAGTAAAAGAAGTTTTGCACTGAGAAGAGTTAGAGTCCTAAAGTTGTGAGCTTGAAGAAATAAAACTGGTTTGATCAACAATGGCTGATGTTGGACCAATGGGACATTGCAATAATTAACCTTTGGGACACTGTCTCATACGTGCCTTCACGCAATCAATGTGTAATGGAATACTCCGTACTGTTAAATTTTAAACAATAACACATTACCTCATAACTTACACCCGTAGACTACTGGTACATCGTAAATATGATGATGGGATCGCTCCTACTGTCGGTCAGGACTCTGGGAAAAATTTAAGTGGCCAAAACAGTAACGTACCTGTGAGCAATCTGGAAGTTGATGGCTATGTGCTTGTCAAAGTTTATTCGTTGGACAGCAAGTGGAAAATTTTCTTGCTCAGATAATTATTGATGGTCCGGATGAAGATGGAGATTCTGAAGCAATTTTTTGAAACGCTCCTTGAAAATTAAGGATGGCTATTTTATCCCGAAATCGAAAACCTCGCTTCGATTGCCGACGTAATTAAAATTTTGCCCAAGCCAATGTCTACTGCTACTAAACTTGCCAAGCGCTCAGCAGGATTTTTTATGTTTGATGTTGTAGTTAGAGCTTATGGAGGGTAGGGCTAGTACGAAACACATCAGTCAATCATGTGTGTTTCAATTGCATAAATATATGAGTAGACTTCGATTTTGCTATGATTATGATTAAAAACGTGAGCAGTAATCGCAAAGTAGTGTTTAAGTTCAATTGAATCACAAATGTTTACCTACAGTTAAGATGATCTATTCTACAGTATTAGAGAAAAAAATGCAATTTTGGTAAAAAACTCCCAATTTCGTTCTGCATCTCGCTCCAAAAATGTCTTCTGATTGTAGGCCTACTCCAGGGATTGCATGTGATAAGTTTTCACCGGCCCCCCTTTGGCCCAGAAAAATTGCCACACCGTTGAATAAAATATCTCGTATTTGTAAAAACAGATCAGCGTTTTTAGAGTTTACATTGTCAGTGATTTAACTGGTAGGAAGATTATGCCAAAAAAAGAGAGTGGAGCTCAGGATGGAAAACGGCAAGCCCGATTTGAAGCGTTTTTGAATGAATCTAGAAAATTTATGAAAATATATTTTACAAGTAGTGGCATTGCAGAAAGACAATCAGCCGATATACGAAGATAAGACGAATCTGCTGATACAAATAATCAGAGAATTTTAAAACATAGGGGGCGCAAAATTTTCGTTTGCCCCGGGGCACAGGATACCCTGGCTACGCCACTGCTTTGTCGTTCTTCGTTTAAGATTATGATTCCAAGTCCTTTGTCGTGCTTTGCGATGTGCAGTAATTAATTTGAAGTCCTTTGTCGTTCCTTGTTATGTTCAAGATTATGATTCCAATTCCTTTATTGTCGTTCTTTGCGGTGTTTAGTAAGTCCTTTGTCGTTCTTTGCGGTGTTTTCACTTTTCTGTCCTTTGTCGTCCTTTGCGGTGTTTAGTAGAACCCCATCAATAACAATTCGTACCGATTGTAGGAAAACGATATGCATGAATAACAGTTTGCTCAGAGCAAAAAAGCCAAAAATACAATATTATTACAGCTCAAAAGAAGAGCCACAAACAAAAGGCCGGCGAGCCGCATGTGGCTCACGAGCCGCACTTTGCCCACCGTTGCAGGTTGCACTTTAGTAATATACACTGTGACTGTACTGTATACCGGTAGGGTTTTGGTTTAGGTTCACTAACTTGAATTAGATAATACAGTAATTATAGGCTAAGCAGTGAGCACCAGTTCTTCCTTCATCCAGCATGTCTGTCATCAGTGGTGCGAACAGTGAAGAGTCTGTGGAAGAAAATGAAATTGACCCTACCATTGCTGAGCAATTTAACATGCCACTGGCTTTTCAAAAACCTTGGCATACTGAAAAAATTGTTAGTGGATCATCTGTTGCACCAACTTGGAGAATGAAAGAGAGGGTAAGTGGCATTAACAAGTTAATCTCGTTTTTGTGTTAGACTGATTTAAAGAAAATTATATATTCTTTTTGCTAGACTAGGGCTACTAGACAGCTTCTGCTGGGTAGGCCAATAGTCAAATTTAGCACTGCAGTTCCTGTGTATTATACGGTAGCTTGGTAAACCTGGCTTTTGTTTATGTTTTCACAGATGAAGACAGTCAGTGTTGCATTAGTGATGTGCCTCAATGTTGGTGTCGATCCACCAGATGTCGTTAAAACTTCACCTTGCGCCCGAAAAGAATGTTGGATTGGTATGTATTGGCATTTGACAAATAATCTGCAAAGCTAACTTTTCGGTGTTGATTTCTTGTTATCATTTGACTGCTCGCATTAGCCTATGCTTTGGAATATCTAGCATATAATATTGTGTTCCATGAATCTAAACTATGCTAGCTACAATAGATTGTTACTAGCTACAGTTAATCCTGTGTTATGCCACTGTTCTACGTGATACAGTGGGAGGCATTTGAATAATTTCTTGGCAAATTGAAAAGGTGGTGTCTATTTTGCCGTAAGTGACATCATGGGTTTTTAAGCACCATTTTTCTGCCAGAGTGCCACGACTTCTCGATAGGTCAGTGAATAAAGCGCAGCGTATAATGGAAGCGCTTCACTAGTTTTGGGTTCGATTCTTGTCGCGGCTTCGGTTTGATTTGGATTCATGTGACCTGGGGTTAACAATCGAGTTTGTGAAGACAGTAGAATAGAATAAGATGTAATATTCGTTTGACATGGGGTTATGTAGCTGCGGCAAAATAGACCTAAAAGCTAGAATGTCGTTAACGACAAAATAGACACTGCCAATTGAAACAATAAGCAGTGTACAGTTGTAGCAACAATACTTGCATAATGAGCTTGCTATGAATGCTCCTGATTGTATTGTATAATAATTCTTCACATGTTTCAGATCCATTTATTCAAAGCCCACAAAAAGCATTGGAGAACATTGGAAATAGTGTACAAAAGCAGTATGAAAGATGGCAACCAAGGGTTTGTGTTCTAATTTTGACTCGATTATGTTCTGTATTATAGCCTATGTAAAGTGTTCTTTTCTTCTGGGAATATAGTGAAGTTAGTAATGTTGGCTGATTCAACTACATAGGTCGTTTTGCCACAGACTTTTGTTGCTTACGTCAATACATAAACAATTGTAAATGGAAGCATTTGTAAGATAGTTTAATATTGATCAATTTTTAGAAGAATCTTGCAGATTTAAATAATTTTATGAGACAGTTGGGGCGTATAGTGTACAGGGTGACTCAAAAAATGCCACCCACGAAAATTTGTTGATGTTTTCATGGGTGGCATTTTTTTTTGGTCACCCTGTATTTCTAGCACTAGATCACAAGATCGGGTGAAAATAGCTCAAGAAGAGAATTAAGTGTAACAATTCAGCAATATGTTTTCTTCAATCACTTGCATTGTTGTGTAATTCGATTTATGACCATGACATTTTTGTCATGTGTTGGTGTTTTTATGGAAAACCTTACATTTGCGATTTTAAATTTTGACTTTGGCATGATACTAAATGTTTTTTGAGTACTGTTGTGGCAATTTTCGCTGACAGTCTGTGATAATTATTTTACTTTTTGTAATCAATTCATTATTATTTAGGCCCGCTATCGACAAAGCTTGGATCCAACTGTTGATGATATAAAACGTTTGTGCACATCTCTTCGAAGAAATGCCAAAGAAGAAAGAGTTTTGTTTCATTATAATGGTCATGGAGTTCCAAGACCAACTGCAAATGGTGAAATATGGGTGTTCAACAAGGTGAAAAACTTTCATGTGTAAGCAAATGATAACTAAAATAAAATAAATGAATATGCTAACTGAGGTTATTTTAAAATTATATTGAACCGAAAATTCAACAGTAATTGAGGGACACTGTGAAGTGAGCTTGTGCTCTTTGAGTCAGCAGCCACTCGTTACGTATGTCAAATGCGATCGACTCCAGCCGCAAAGTGAACCCGTCACGTTGGATCTATCACTAGGCCATGTCGCAGACAAATGACATGTTACTTGTAAGTGATTAACTTGACCAAGCATTACTGTTCGTGGGTTGAGGTCCCACGTGATTTATTCCCTGCATTATTGGGTTCCTACTGTCTCGAAAATCATGCAAGCTCATTTTACAGTCTCCCTGAAGATGTTGCTCTTTCTGTTCAAGGTAATTTGAAATTAGCCCCTGTTATATATTCATACTTGTAATGAAGTAAGTAGAGCTGGTATGAATCTATATATATGAACATAAGTAGAATTGGTTTATACAGCATTCATTTATAAATCCTTTATGGCCTACCGCAATTTCTCTTTACATATCTATTTATAGAAAATTAGAAATAGATTTTTTATAAGTCGCACCCCCTACTTTTGGCTCAAAAAATGGTATAACATTTTTTTCACATTTATTAAAACCAAACACAACGTCTAATACCCATCAAAGTCACTCTCATCTGCGCTGTTACCAAACAATTCATCCCAATGTTTTGGGGGCAAGTCCTCATCGGTGTCCCATGAAGGTGGAATGTACTGTTCACTTGCTTTATTGTCACCTTCTTCCTCACTGTTTTAAAACTTTTAACACAACCTCGTGTATAAGTCGCCCTCTTAAGTTTTGGGAAAGTATTTGGTACAAAATTTTTCGACTTATGCGCGAATAAATATGTTAAGTTTTTTTGCAGTCTTATACGCAATATATTCCACTGTCAATGTATGATCTGCAAACGTGGATGAGTAGTCCATCTATATTTGTATATGACTGCTCCTCAGCTGGAATAATTGTTGATTCTTTCAATTCCTTTGCAGTGCAGCGCGAACAAGATGTACAGGTATCATGATTAACTTATGACCATGCTCTTCACTATATAAAATTCCATGACTGTCTCTATGTGAACATTGCATGAGTACTATCGTTTACCGATACGCTTTCATTACGATTCTGACGGTATCACGCAATTGACACACTACTTAGCAATCTGCTGCCTTGGATAAAGGGAAAGATTTTTTTCAAGAATATTGCTTTCAACACCTGCATTGCTAGCTATGTACTTTGCCCACTGCATTGGATTACTCTTTCAGAACGTCTTACTAATTGGAAGCATGCAGTGTAAAATATACAGTCGTGTTCTGCTGCATAATGTTTTCATGTTATAAAAGTTAACTTATATTAAATGTCAATATATATTAGAATGTTTCATAATTTCACCTTTTTTGAAATTAGAAATGCTTGGGGTCTCATCAGGTGGGATTTTGGTCACAATCAAAGAAAAAAAATTTTTTCTTTTGATCGGATGTTTTTTCGAGGACGTCCTGCCCCCCCCAATGTTTGAAATTTCTTTCAATGTTTGAAATTATTGTGGGAAAATTTGTTGGAAAAGTACGATATCTTTTAAACGAAACGAGATAGAGAGTAGTGCTAGGTATCTAAATATGCGGAATGGTCGACTTCCTATAAGTAGTCAATACATTTTTTGTCGCTAACTCCAACAGAAACGAAGTTATTTGCAAAAAACTGTTTTTAGCATCAATTAAAGGTGAAAAGAAGCAATATTACAAGAATTTTCAGAGTAGACGCTTAAAGCAACGTTATGCGGTGAAAGCCGACTCTTTGTATGCTGCATAAAGTAGCGGTTCACTACTTCACATAAATCCTAATAGACTGCTTCAAAAGCCAATGAGAGATCCCGTTAAAACAAAGTCAAAAAAGGACCCTCAGATGCATGTGGCTTGAGGTGTATCATAAGAAACGACGGCAAATATACAGATACTATAAACGACTTAAGCCTTGAAAGTTTTTTCTTCTCCATGTCATCAAGATCGGAAGAGTGAAACAAACGCAATCGCTAATAATCGTTTGCTGTAGTTAACCAGCGGGATGGCAAATCTCTTCTTGTTTACACCAAAGCAAGCTTTTCAGATTGGCTGGGATATCCATAAAAAGCTGACAAGACAAAACCAGTAAACACATTTGGTCGCTGCAAAAGCCTTCATCTCTAATGTTTCCCATATTTTGCTGTTCAGAAAACCAGTTAATTTTGCTTCGAAGATATAGTTTAGCAATTGGAGTAATGGGCACATCTAGAACTTCTCTGGCAATCAAAGTCTGCGGAGAACCTTTTGTTTAAAAGAGCACATTTTTTTAAAGCGTTCGGACCTTTACTTTTACCTTCAACCGCATCAATGACTTGGGATAAATGTATTTCATTTATATGAAACATACACTCCAGAGAATGTATGTCGTGCTCAAAATTATCATCAAGGTAATCTCGTAGGCGTTTGTTGATTCCAGTCTTTTTTCCCGTATTCATTCTGCATGTGTCACTCATAACAGAATAAGTTTCACCCAACATTCCACCACAAACTTCAACAATAATTGCGTGGAACACTGCTTCACTATTCACAGATGTTTTTGACAAATACGACTTTACCCCTACTACCTTATCCATTTTTTTGTTTGAGTCTTAGCAGTAAAATTGTACAACAAACACATACCTATCCATCCCATTGATTTTCCTGCCGTCGTAATGCAACTGAAGAAACTCTGATTCATTGTTCTTCTTCTCTACGTCCATAAACTGTGGTAGGAGATGCAGCTATACTCTCCCCGACAAACGTTAAAATTTGGTCAGATTGTTGACGTATGGATGTGTGACGTCTATCAGCCAAAGAGCAACTGTTTGTGCTGATAGACGGTTTCCCTTTTTTGGTGTAGTTCTTTTCCTCCTGTGATAGACCGAGACGTGAAATTGGGATCATCAACTTTGAGGTTTGGATTTTCCTTATCCTGCAAGTTGAATTTGATCCCGCTTTATTTTTGGGTCTTAACCGATTTTCCAGTATAAGGTCAGATGAACGGGTGCTCGAGTGGACAACTGAGTAAAAGCAAGATGGTCCATCCACGTACATAGTGATGTAGGATGATGCTTTAGCGTGTTCAGAATCTTATTGGCATAAACTTCATTCAATGATGAAGACATGTACATTTTTCTGTGGGTTCTTCAATCTTTCAAAATTCAATTTCTTCTAGTGGAATCCGATTTTCCCTACTACACGAACAGGATAACTTGCCATTGTGTACCTGAGGTATTGCAGGTATTGGACATTTGCACTTGGAAATGTCAAAAAGTGAACCCCAGCCTTCATCACAAACTAGCTGTTCTTTTTCTTTGCTTCTCTCTTTAGCTTTTCTTCTTGCTTTTTCATCTTTGTCTATTACGTCTTTACATTGAGTAAGGATTCTAACTTCACTTACTACAGGAAGACCAGCTCTAGCCAAATTTTGCCCACATCGTTTACAAGCTGCTGTTTTACATCTGCAAAAACTGCCGACTTCTTGAGGAACTTAGGATTTTTTAGGTTTTTGTGCAAATACTGATAGTGGTTGACAACGCTTCTGTTAGTTGGCAATACATTATCCGCAAATCTTTCGAAACTTATCACAGACTTGGCAGTCTTTGATCTAGTTGCGGACATTGTCTCCGTCAAAAGGAGTTAACCTAACACGTGGCAATGGATTTATGCAGACCAAAATTTTAGGATATAACTTTTAGTCTCCACATCACTGCAGTGTGAAAAAGTAAAAAAAGTGGCCCAAAAACAGTTTTTTTCACAAATAACTTTGTTTCTGTTAGAGTTAGCGACAAAAAATGTATTGACTACTGATAGGAAGTCGACCATTCCGCATATTTAGATACCTAGCACTACTCTCTATCTCGTTTCGTTTAAAAGATATCGTACTTTTCCAACAAATTTTCCCGTGATAAGAAATTTCAAACTTTGAGGGGGCGGGACGCCCTCGAAACAACGCCCGATCAAAAGAAATTTTTTTTTCTTTGATTGTGACCAAAATCCCACCTGATGAGACCCCAAGCATTTCTAATTTCAAAAAAGGTGAAATTATGAAACATCCTAATATATATGCAATAATTATCTGTTGGAATGGAAATTTTGAAATCCGTCTTTTAGTGTAAGCATCATTTTCTGTGGAGTTTTTAAACGCCATTTTTGAACTTCTCCCCAAAGTTGTTCTCAGAACAATTGTAGTAGCTTGTTAGCAGTCATGGTCAATGGTCTAATACGATTAAATTATTTGTCTAGATGAATTCGATGGATTCAAATACTTTGCCAACTTGTGACGCGAAGAATTGCATTCAATTGGCTGCTTGTTCAGCCAATCAGCTCCTTCCAATGAATCCTGAACTTCCAGCTGATTTATTTACGGCCTGCCTCACCACGCCAGTCAAGGTCGCCCTCCAGTGGTTCTGTCATCAGCGTCAAGGCTCTTTGTCGCCAGATGTCACCATAGACTTGATTGAAAAGTAAGGAGCGTTTTTCTACGCCGTTTTTGTGCTTCTGTTATGAGCTTTTGCTGAATTTTTCAAGCTTGCAAACAAGATGATATCACCAAAAGAGTAATTGCAGTAGCTTATGCTGCTGTAGAACAAGTTAAGGTTTAGCGGGAACAAATGTCCTCTTTTGCTGTAAGTTTTTACTTTAACTAGAAAACACTACTACTGCTGCTAGGAAATTCAAGCATAATTTTTCGTCTAGAATTCCTGGACGCTTAAATGATAGAAGAACGCCCCTCGGAGAGTTAAATTGGATATTTACAGCCATTACTGATACAATAGCATGGAATTCTCTTCCTAGAGGTGAGTTGCTGCCTTGCTGTTGCTTAATGATTTAAATTTTTGGCAATCTGGTGTACAGAAAGTTTTTTCTTCTTGGAACAGAAGTCTGGTGTTGCAGAAATTTGTGGATACTTGCATTCATCGAACTTTTTGTGCAAGGGTGTCAGACGAAGTCTTAGGTTGTGGAAGAATTTGTGAATATAACTCTCCCAGGCCCACGTCACTAATCAATAACCGCTGCTATTGCTAAAACAGTCTTGTGACGCGAATATGTTTCAGAACTTTTCCAGAAGTTATTTCGGCAAGATTTGCTTGTGGCCAGTTTATTTCGGAATTTCTTGCTAGCTGAACGTGTAATGAGATCATACAAATGTACTCCAGTGTCCAGTCCTAGATTACCAACTACTTTTAGGTATGTGCCGCATAAGATGTGTATTTTCACATTAATTACGTCTTTTTACATATGTATACATTTGCCAGTACAGTTTCAACATTTCTGTACATGCTTTCTTTGATTTTTCTGTCATGTTTATTTCTATCTATCCTGGAATATTGCAAGTGTTTGCTACCATTTTCTTATTTGTCTTCAAAGCTGCTTTGCAGTCTTTACTTTCACCGTGACTATATTCTTGTCTTTATATTGACTAACCTTGATTATATAATCTTGGCTTTTTTATGATGATGTATCGGCAATAAAGAGTAAAACACCTCCACTTACAGAATTTGCTTTTTTGCTTCAGACACCCCATGTGGGCTGCGTGGGACCACACTGTTGATGTTTGTCTGTCTCAGTTACCCCAGCTATTAGCTGACGAATCCTACGTATTTCAGGTACCTTTAGTTACCTTTTTGCGTGAGTTTTTTATTATTAAATTCATGCTGAAATACGCCAATTATGATGCATTGCGGTTGAAACCTTTTTTACTCCACAACATTGAAAGTGACATCTGCTGTATTTTGTCACAGAGCAGCCCATTTTTCGAGCAGCAACTTACAGCTTTTGAAGTGTGGTTATCATTTGGTGTGGAAAAACGAATTCCCCCGGAGCAACTACCCATTGTATTACAAGTATGGTTATTTTAATCTTTTGAGTTTTGTGATTTCTTTGGGTTAGGTAATGTTTTTTGTTAGTGTAACTAATTTTTTTTTAAGTAAGTAGTTTTTGTGTCGATTACTTCGCAGTCAAAAAACTTTCGTTTCTTTGTTTTTGTCTTGGGGAGAGAGAAGCAATTTTTTTTGTCTTTTTTTTTTGATAATAGGGTTTTTGTGCTTTTTTGACCATCAGTAATGGTTTGTAATGCAAAGCAGTAACTGTGAGTGTATCTGCAAAGGCTGTGGGTGCTAATTTCGTCAACTTAAAGTGCTTTTGCAACCGTTTGAGATATAGTATAATGATGTATATATCTGTTGCAGGTTTTGCTCAGCCAAGTGCACAGACTTCGGGCTTTGGAGCTTTTAGGTGGTTTTCTTGATTTAGGACCTTGGGCAGTTAGCCTGGCCTTGTCAGTGGGAATTTTTCCTTATGTTCTTAAACTTCTGCAGAGTCAAGCTAAAGAACTGCGCCCTCTTTTGGTGTTTATTTGGGCAAAAATATTAGCTGTTGATAGGGTAAGTGCATGTAGTTTCGTTTTGCTCGGTGATTTTGGGATAATAAAATGTAATTTTTGCAGAAGAGTGCTCGTTAAAGTAGTATTTCCCTACTCGGATTACTCAAGATAATATTTTTTACACAATGGTACTTTTCGGTTTTGGCTGCATGAAGTTGCTTGTTACGGACAAAGCTTGTCTTCAAGATATTTTCTTTTTCAAAAATAACGTGTGTTCCAGACTTGCCAAGGTGACCTTATCAAAGATGGGGGTCATCAGTATTTTCTTCGTGCCCTGCAAGACCCCCAAATGTCTATAGATCACCGAACGATGGCGGCATTTATCCTTGCTGAATTGGTAAACTGCAACCCTGCTGGGCAGGAGGCTTGTTTACAACGCAATATAATTTCTATCTGCCTTGACCAACTAGACAATGGAGTTGTAGTTGCCACGTCTAGGCTCAAGCAGTGGGTCGCTATATGTTTAGGTAAGTTTATCACTAGCAGTTAGCAGTCCCTGTGACCTACTAGCTTGTTATTTTTTAATAAATAAATAACTGAGGTTATTTTTTGATATATTGACCTGAAAATTCAACAGTAATTGAGGGAGACTATCAAGTAAGCATGCGCTCTTCGCGTCACGCTGTATATATGTCAAATGCGATCGACTCCAGCCGTGAATCGAACCGGTCACGCATGATCTGTCACCTGCGCTCGGTACCACTAGGCCATGTCGTGTTTTTTATCCGTGCTTTCTTGAAAAGAAATCTAATAGAACGCCAAGTTTTAAGTTGGCACAGGAAGATATATCGTCACCATTACACCGACCTTGAATGTAAATGCTTTATTTAGGACGTGTGTGGACGAATTACGATGAAGCAAGATGGCGGGGTGTCAGGGATCAAGCACATGAGCGCCTCTATGAGCTTCTACATGATCGACATCCAGAGGTAAGTACCTGCAATGAGAACTGCTTCAGTTTGAATAAAAATTAACGCAGCTCAAGTGTGAACTGTGAATGTTGTTGCTTAAGCCTAGTAATTATGCAGTGTTTGTTAAAAGTACCAAATCATTTCAAATTTTAGGACTCTTGTTTTTTAGCAGGTCGTTATGGAAATCCTGAATTGTTATTGTTTTTCGTTTTTGTTTTTTTAGGTTCGAACTGCAGCTGTTTACGCTCTTTGCACATTCGTTGACAACCAGCGAGATTCGCCTAGTGACCATGCTGCCCATGTCAATCAAGCAGTCGGGGCTACTCTGGCCCTGTTGCATAGGCGTGAGGCCAGTGTACTGGTCCGCTGTGAGCTTGCTACCGCCCTGCAACGACTAGTATCTTGCTATGAATCCAATTTTGCGGCAATTGCTTTTCGCTTTGCAGAAGAAGAAAAAATCCTTGAAACATTTCAACCTAACAAAGGACGATCTAGAATGGGTAACCAAGGGAAAGGTCAAAGGTCGAATCCCGACCTTCCCGCCAACTTTTCAGCCATGATGAAGCAGGGTAAGTTGTAGAGACGAATAAACCAGGGATATCTAGAACTCCCTGCAATTAACTGATGATAAGCTTAGAATTAAAGGTTATTGTGACAGATTACTTAGCAGACAAATTATATACAATAGTCTGCGTTTCAAGTTCGTGCTGTGAGTTTCAAGTTAATTCATTGAATACGAAATCAAATCTTCATTTGTACTTATGTTATTACGCCGAAGCATGTAACGAGTGGCGAGGCTCGAGTGCTCGGCTTAGCGTCTGAGCTATACGGCTCCGAAGAAACGTCGCCGAGGTTGCGAGCCGTTGACGACGCTGTGTCCGATTGGACCGGCTCGGGAATCGAACCCTAGATGTCCCGCACCAATAGCGTTGTGCTTAATGATTGAGGTAACCGGCGATATTTATTACAGGAGGTGGAGACAGCTCTGTTTTCCATTCTCTTTCTGATTCCGGATCAATTATTGACAGTGATGCGCATTTGACAATCGAACGGATCCACCGTCTCCGCAACATCTCTCTTTCAAGTCTTCCATCCGTCATAGGTCAGTAAAAAATTGCATCAAATTCGTACTTGTGTAGCATAGCAATGTCCGCTAAACTCTATGTATCTTACCTCATAATAAGCAGAAATAGACGTAACGTTACCGATAGCAAATTTTCTGCAACGTGAGTAATATACTCACAAATGGGACAGTTAACCAGTTGCCAAGGCACTTTTTTGATTGATGCCGTTCATATTGGCTTAAGTGAATTATCACTGTTGCTTTAATCAAATGTCATTGTATCGGGAAATAGCTTTTAGTAACGATGACTGGGAATTAAATCTGGTTTCAAATTCCTACCGCTCACTTCATGAAAAGGTTGGTAGATCAGTATCACTCAAACTTTAATGGTCTGCCAGGGGAGTTGTGCCCTCCCCTCTCTAATCAGTCAATTTCTGCATCAGTTTGTAAGTCTTCTGCAAAAAATTGCTACTATTTCATCCTTATTTCTGTCCAGGTTCATCGTACAGTTCCGTGAATGCCAATATATGGAAAGTCCTGCTAAATTTAGCCGCAGATCCGCATCCCGAAGTTGCTTCCTTAGCCCGGGTGGTCGTCTCCGGAGTCATGGGAAGGGTCAATGTAGGTCATTTACTGACTAGATTTAAACTCCATGGTCAGTCCCTACTTTAAGAGTGTATGCGTACTGTAGTATTAAAGTATTGCTGTTTTGATTTTGAATTACCTTGTCGTTGCAATCAAACGATAAAAATATTCAGTCATACTTTGATAATTCATCTCGAATTTTTGTTTATCAGCAACGCTGATGTGCATTGTGTTGCGAAGTGGGCATAATCGCTCACTGCGTGCATTGCAGTGTACTCTGGTACAGTGTATCTTTTGTATTACCTTGACAAATTGAGCTGTGCTGATTACAGCACCTATCACTTAAATAAAAAGCAGAATTTGCTGATTTCAGATGATGGCGAAGGAACAAAGTATGCGTTATTCGAGTGAAAGTGGGGGAAGTCCCAGGCATGGAATGAGCAGAGATTCCGAAAGTGAAAAGTAAATTTGTATGAGTAGCATCTATTAAAATTGTTTTAGATATGTTCGTAGAGTCGTGCTGTCATTAATAGAGAGGTGCTACTTTTTAGTAGCTACTTGGCGACCAAATGCATAACGGTTTAGCTGTGAGTGTGTAGTACTGTCGTAGTGAAGGGAAATGACATGGAGTTTGGAAATTTAGCATGAATTGGGCTTTTATGGGCATTGCGTCTTTTAGTTTGTCTGTTTCCATTGAAATTGGGTCGTAACTTGGGAGCGTGAGACCTTATCTGAAAGCCTCCGATTCGGCGCTGGGCAACTTTACGAGGCCAGTGGGTGGAGTAGCAAGCGGAAGTAGTCTTAATAAAGTTACTTAAAGTGTACCTTGCTACGAAATGCCGGTACCAGACATGTAGTTTCAAGTCGAACTCATTAGATATTAATCTGTTTTCTAGAATCGTTTCGTCATCTCCTGCCACAAACGGCTCCTCCATGATCCCTATTCAACTTCCTCCATACTCCCGAAACCGGAAGTCGTTCTGGAGGGGACCCGACCGCTCAAAAGAGGTTTGTTTATATGAAGTACTCTACCAATACCGGCTTCGATAAGTGGAAAATCTGGGCAAAATTTATGCTAGACAACGTTGAACTAAAATGGCAAATTTGGACCCATACCGTTCAAGAATCAATATCTGCTATATTTTCGGAGGTAGATTTTCAGACATTTTTTAAGTTTAAAAATTGGGAAAATTTGCAAAAAGTACATGGAGAATTGAGGAATATTCCAAACCTGTAAGACTTCTAAAGTAGGTATATAACTATAGCTAGTTTTGAACATGTCCTTTTTAAAAGTACGGTGAGCACTGCAGTACTTGTAAGTGTTTCTTTAGCTTAACGTCAATATGTTAAGTCCCGAAAACTGTCTCACCGTGTGGCTTTCACAAGCGGTGTAAAAAAAAAAAAAATTTGCCATTAGTTTTGAGAAATTGCCAATGTTGCACATTTTTGCACCGATTGCATTTCTCTTTCAGCCTTTTCGCGCCTCCGAAGTTCCGTCTACAATGATATCCCTCAATGACCGTCCTGTGGTTACCAAATTCTGTACCTGGAGTGCTTCGAAGTTCGCCGAACCTACCTCTAAGGTTGGTCTTATCAGACTTGTCAACGGGCCGAAGATGTCGAAGCCTAATTTATCAGCCATCCTGAGCCCGATTTGAACACAAAATCAAAAACATCACTTTAAATTTTGAAGAAATTTTAAGAAAAAAGAGAATGAGTTTTGCCCATTCACAGTATTTATACGAACACAATATCAGTCAGCGATTGCGAAAACCCAGATCACTCACTTAAAATCTCGATTTTGCTTCGTCGTCCGGCCGGATTGAAGCCCGAGCCCAGCCCTAGCCCGATTGACAACTCGGGGTCTTCTAGTGGGCACACATCCTTACAAACTATAACTGGAGTTTCGAAGTGAAAAACCACGGTCCAAATAAATTTATGAGCGTTCGAAATTTTGATTTTTACATATTCTTTTTCGGCTGGTTTTCTCCTAAACATGAGAAACTGAACTTACAGTACATGCGCAGAACCCTGTCGAATTTACAAAATGCAGTGAGAATTTTTTTGGTTCGGAGTTTTTTCTTCGTACTGTAGTTTGTAATTTTATAGGTTAAGGAAGAAAAATATAGCCGCAGTAATTCTCAAAACTAGACGTTTCGACTACAGAGATTCAGCTGTCATCATCAGCAGTGTAAGCATGGCAAGCGATTTGTACTGTCTTGCTTACATTGCTGATGATGACAACTGTAACAACCTTTTTATGCATTTATTTAATTTTCGCTGATTTTCTTAATCTATTTTAGAAAACTCCTGATGAATTAATCGATGAAAATCGCGCGAAACGTCAAAAAAGTTTGGCCAAGCTCCATAAAATGAAGGCTGAAGCAGACGCAGCTCAACAAAAATTAGGTAAAAGGTGTCTTCATATCCTCCAATATCGTCACTAACACTTAATGACGTCGCAGATACGTCACGACTGAGTGATCAGCAATTTTTTAACAAGAATTCAAAACAACCTGTTGCGTTGGTCTTTAATCAACAGAACAACAATCTTCTAGTCGGAGACCGTGGGGGAATCAGGTGGGAAATAAATTAATAAATAACTAAAGTTATTTTTGAATTATATTGAACAGAAAATTCGACAGATTGTGGGAGACTGCAAAAAGAGGTTGTGCTCTTCGCGTCAGCAGCCTCCCGGTGTACATGTCAAATGCCAATCGGCTCCAGCCGTGAATCGATAGGATTTGTAATCTGCGTGCGGTACCGCTAGGCCTCGTCATTAATTAGCAGAACGACTGTTTTGTGGGCTAGTATCTGCAGAAGCGCTTTAATATTTGCTTTTCACACAGGTGCAAATTCCCTAAGAGAAAGACAGCTAACGCCTTTAGAAATAGCGGCAACACCTGTCCATAGCGATTATACTACACTAGGTTTTTGAATCTTCGTACCTTTATTCTTTGCTTTAATACCTTCAATTTTCTCGAGCCAATAAAATCGACAACATCCATGTTTAGTCAATTTCGGCTTATAAATTTATTCCAACAATCACAACTGCTGGTGGTACGTTTACCAACTACCTAATGCCTGTAATATGCATTTAAATCGCATTTTAGTTCTCTTTTTGGAGTTAAAGTTTTTGATCTTACAGTGTCTGGGAATGCGAAGTAGGTCAAAAACGATTCCGCTTCAACAATCACAATCCTCCCAACACCAGCGTTTGTTGCATGGAATTTGCCAATCGAAACTCTCAGCCTCTTCTTATAGTGGGTTCAGGTATGTGCATGGGCCTCTAAACCACTTCCAGATAAAAAGTGAATCACCCGATTTTTATTTAACACTATGGCACCAGATTCGCGATGGCAGTTGTATCTGAAAGCAATTTGTTGTATGCGTTATTTAAAAATAAAATGGTAGCCCAGAGTCTATTGTTCCAAAAGCAAGCTCTCTATCCATTTAGCCTTGTGAGTATTCTTAAAAATCAGGCTCTTAAGCAGAACGATTGTCGATAGCGTGGCGCAGTGGCTCGGAGCGTCGTTTTTACGACGACCATGATCGCAAGTTCAATGATTCAACTCCCCACCTAGTCTCGTTGTTGCGTCCTTGGATAAGATGCTTCACGATGATTATCTCTGCTTGATGGAATCTGGCAGGCAGCAAATTAAAGAAGTCAGAAGAAAATTCCACCGGAAAACTGGGAAACAAAGGCAACTCCTAAGCGAGTCTGTATTCGTCCTACGCATAGCGCCTCCGCCGCTTTTTTGTGATGGGAGGATAAAGATTAAGATATCAACGATTCATGTATTGAGAGCACTGTGTTCATTCATTCTAGCTATTAGTTATAGGTTTTGGCCTATAAAAATCTTGTTATTGTATGGAAAGGCAGATTCATTCATGAGTTATTAGTGGTGGCGTTGATGAGTTAGGGCAGGAGTGGGCAAAGTGCGGCCCTTGAGACCATTCTATGCGGCCCGCGGGCACTTACAGAAATATAAACTCCTATCGTGAATCAAGCCGAAGACCTTTTTTTCTTAGCTCCGCGCGGAATGTCAGTGAAAACAGGACATGTGCGGCCGAGTAGACCTTTTTTGCTCTAATACCTTTTCTTGCTCTTCACCGATGTTCAGTGGTAAAAATGGGACATTCGCGTACGTGAAGACATTTTTTTTGCTCTTCCATTCACTGCGGTCCTCGGCTTCAAAATTTTTTCAAATGCAGCCCTTCGTGTAAACATAATTGCCCACCTCTGAGTTAGGAGATCATGGAGCTTGAGAATTTCAGATTTTGATTGCACTCTAAAATCAATGGAAATATTACTCCTGTTTAGATGATGGCTGTGTGAGATGGTGGGCCAATTCATGTAAAGAAGAAGGCGACGAGGTCAAGTTGGTTACAGCCTGGCAGGTGGGTTTTCAAAATAAGAACTAACATGTGAAGAAACGTATTAGGTCTATGATTTTTTGTACACTTGCAACATGGTCATGTATTGATCAACTATGTGTTGTGACATATAGGCTTTAATGGAGCCTGTGCCTGCGTCATGCTCTTCCGGTCTTGTGATGTCATGGGAGCAATCCAACTTAAAACTTTTCACTGGTGGGGATTCCCGGCACATTCAAGTATGGGATGCAGAAAGCGAAATGAAAGAACAGGTATAAAATTTAGTACAACGTACTGCAGGGGCTTTCGGGATTTTATTTGATCGTAATTTATCTTGGAGTTACTGTTTTTTTCTGGGAAACTTCTCAGGCTTGAATCCTTATTTATTCGACAACTCAAACCGGATCTTAAAATGAATCCCGCATCCTTGCCATTCCTCGTCTTTAACACGTGCCTAGACAAAAGCTTCGCCTGTTTTAGCTCTGTTTCCTTCTTTGCGCCGTGCCGTAAATACCAGCTCAACGTTGAAGTATAGCGTTAACACTAACACCATAAGTTGGCTGAAACGTTTGTCCGAGTGTTTTGTTGTTTCTTAGCTGGGTTGTAATTAAATTGCTAACTAACTGAAAGGTTAGTGCATTAAATTAATGACGTTTTTTTAACCATGCATGTTTTGAATATCTTGTTTTAGCTCCTGCTGAATGGTATTGATGTTTGTCCTGTAAATTTTGTTATCTTAAATTGCAAACACTTTGTTAAAGCAATAACGCTTCTCAATCAGTAGCTTATAATGCTCAGGAATTCCTTACGGGAGCGGACAGCTGTGTGACATGCCTTACTCTTGCTGACGGTCATCTAGCAGCCTCTTGTGGTGACGGCACAGTTCGAATCTTTGACGTGAGAGAACATCCTGTCGACAGGCAAGATGGAATTCTTAACATTTCAAACTAACTGTGATTGACCTTTTACTTGTGATGGTACCTTAATGTCTTCTTTTTTTTTCAGTCCAAAGACTTTGGGATTAATTTGCGATAGGTTAAATCTTTAAGAATGGCTTTCGCTGTCACTCTTCCCTGCTCTCGCACCGGACGTGATGCAATGGTTTTTGGGCTGGCATAAGCTGCTTTTGTGATGCGCAACGTAGCTACTAGTTTTTACCGAAAGCTCATGCAATTATGCATTCGAACGAATGCATTTGCCTTTTTGTGGGCGGCCGACTGGTTGCAATTTTTATAGTGCTGAGTTGATGCTTTTTTCAAAAAGTTAAAACTTGTTTAAAATTTTAATTACACTTGGCAGTCAATAAATAATACACGTTTAAATTGCAAAGCTACATTTTAAACTAAATGTAATGCGTGCGAGAAATAGCTTCAGCGGTACTGAGAGCTGGCTGTAATCTTAAACTTGTCAGGCTTGTCACCAAGGTGACCAAGCAGTACCGTGCTTGGATTACAGATTCTACATCACGGGTTCTGTTCGCGATTAGACTCGATCGTTTTGTATTATATTTCGGTGGCTCCTGAATCGCAGAGCGCGAATTTTCTTCGCTATCTCCCTCCACAGTAGATTAAAAATTGAAGTAATTTGAAAACCTGAAAAGCGAATGGTTTTGACTAGTTTGATGTAATTTTTGGTTTTTGATGTCACCATTTTCTTGATTCCGTTCATTTTTAATTTCAGTACCAAGAACAAAGCCCACCCTGCGCATGAGTCATGGATTGTTCATACTGCTTATATACAACCTCATTTGCTACTCACTGCCAGGTAAGGATTTACTTTCTTTTTTAGACCTGCTTATCCTGGGGGGTCGTAGGAGCAGCTGCTTGAGTTGGAGCCTGCAAGCATCTCGACTCTCTGCGACAAAGGGTGGATGCTCTGCTAAGCTGCCAACGAGAGACTAACTAAGATTTTCAACGTAGTCTGGCCGAGTGGCCAGCGAATTCGGGGACGGCCTCTAGGGCTTCGAACGACTGGTCTTGATCACAGCAGTTTGCTTTATTAAATATATGTTATCGAACCGTCCTGTTACAAACTTGTATGTTTTTCTAGCGAAGTTGGTGATATCCGGTTGTGGGATGTGCGCAAGCTGACCGGAGATCCGGTGCGCAATCTCAAACTTAAGAAAACAGGAGGAATTCGTAAGCTGGATGTGCACTCCTCCCTTTCCATCATCGCCAGGTAATATTTTATAGGGAAACTCCGTAGTAACTATTTGGTAGCAACTGCCAAAGCAATTTGGATTTTTGCTACTTTTAGTGACTGGCTTAGATAGATTAGTTATCCTTTAGGTCAGGGGTGGGCAACTTCTTCAGTCGGCGGGCCATATGTGGGTAGACAACGTTCTTTCCGGGCCGGATAGGTGATGAGCAAAAAAAAGAAAAGGTCTTCACGACCAGGAGTGGATCCAGAAGACTTTAGTGGAAAGGGGATGAAATTTTGAATTAGGTTCAATGTTAATTGAATACAAAGACTTTAGGCTCAAAAAAGGTGTAAATAAACCCTTTGAAAATGTTTTCATGTCTGCGGCGTGTTTAGAAATTTTTTCAGGGAGGGGGTACCCAAATTCGACATATATTTCAAGCGTAGTTTTTCGGGCAGAATTATTTTGAAGCATATTGAAAATAAAAAGGCCCTAGGGGGGGTCCGAGGGCATGTTCCCCCGGAAAATTTTTGAAAATTTGCATACTGTAGTGGCCATTTTAGTATTGCTTGAACAATTTTCAGACGCATTTTAATTGAACTTTTTGCCTCCTATTCTGAGTGTTTCACCAAATATGATGCATTTTGTTCGCACATTTCCGATTATGCGTGCTTAGGGCGTAAGGCTTATTGTTATCAAAAAAGTTCGAAATTATGAAAAACTTGTATTCATCAAAAACATGCTTGAAAATTGCTAATGGGGGAATACATTCTCCACATCCCCCCCTCCTGGATCCGCCTCTGTTCACGTCCTCATATGCTCTGTTTTCCACCATGAGGATCGGTGAAGAGCAAAAAAATTAAGGTCTTCAGATGTCCTGTTGTTATGAGTGTATATGTGTGTAACTGCCGGCGGGCCGCACAAAATTGTCTCGCGGGCCGTATGTTGCCCACCCCTGCTTTAGGTAATACTTTGAGTTGCTTAGAACGCAAAAACTCTATGATGTTGCCTCCTAATATTGGAGATTACTGAAAACTCAAAAACGAAATTTTGGAAGATTATTATTAAATGTGTTAATAGTGATGAAAAGGGTGATATTTGGTGTGATTTTCTTTTTAGTTTTGAACTTAATTTGTTATATTTGATTAATGTTTCTGCCGTTGTTAGTTTTCTTTTTCTCCGGATAGTTTGGCTTGAAATCTCTCCTTAATTCGTGTTTCTTTTTCATCAAATTAATGCCTTCATAGATAGGTGCAAAAGCGGGGAACACCCATCAGAAATCAAGTCAAAACTTGTGAAATTTTTTATTGTTAGTTCTTGATTCTTATGTGCTAGAATCCTGTTTCATCATTTATTGATTTGTTTGCAGTGCATCATTCGATCATTCGGTGAATTTTCTAAACATTGAAGGAGTTGATCTGGGGATTGTGAAATATTTTGAAGGCTTTTTGGGTCAGAGAATTGGCCGGGCATCTTGCATGAAATTTCACCCCGTCAGGGTGGGTATTTTAGATCACTGCTTGGTACAAAACTTAAAAACAGCCAAAGAGAAAGACATCATTATTCATTCAAGCTTTTTTTGTTAGACCTAAAGCTTTGGGAATATAATTGTCTATTTTTAGCCGGCTGATTCTTTCAAGTTGTTTGTAACACTTTCAAGTTTCTTCAAACGTTTGTCTTGCTCCCATTATCTTACTTCACAACCGAGTAGCATTTTATTTTTGCATAACACCTAAAAACAAGACGGTGGCGAAAAAGAGGATATTATAGATATTATAGCGCTATAGCAGCAATGATAGACGTTGAAAGAATTCGATAAAAGGAGAAAAGGCTTTTTCAAAAGTTTCCTATTTCTTTACTTTCAGAGGGGAGCTAGGAGAACCCAAGTCCCCTACCCCTATCGTTAGTTATGTGCAATACATACCGGTCGGTTGGCAAAGTAGTTGAAGACATTGCTATCTGCACGGTAGGTCATGGGTTTGCTTCCCGGGCCGGTCAAATCAGACTACGTGTCGCCACGGTAGCGGTCGGAAGTTTGTTGCCCAGGAACTGAGCAGCGGAGATGGGCCAGCCCTTCTGTAGGAGCTTCGGCGCAGTACCGCGAGTATTATAAAAATTTGATCTTAATTGTTATCGTAATACATGAACACTCTTCCGCAGAACTATAAACGAAGCATTTTGTCGCTTCTTAAACCTCCTGAAACATTACTTTTTCTGTCTATTAAAGCTCAATTTATGAATTTTTTTGAAAAACATAATGTGTTTTACGCATCCCAGTATGGTTTTAGAAAAAAACTGTGGCGTAACTCTTGCCCTGCTTGAAGTAATAACTAATGCTTTTGATGAGATGCAAAATAAAAAGTGTACTGCATAATTACTTATGGATATTCGTAAAGCATTCAATACTGTGTCTCACAAAATTTTACTTCATAAACTTCAACATTATGGCATACGTGGACCTGCACTCTCTTTGATTAAGAGTTATTTCTTGTCGCGTAATCAGTTTGTCTCTGTCAACAACTGCAATTCTTCATCCAAACCTATAACCATTGGTGTCCCTCAGGGTTCGATATTTGGTGCTCTATTCTTTTTGATCTACGTGAACGACCCACACAATGCTACATCAAGCTAACCTTGTTTGCTTGCTGATGATACTTGTCTAATGCTTGGTGATAAATCTATTTCCCTGCTTGAACAATCATGCAATATTCAGAACTGCACCGACTAAAAAAATGGTGTGTTGCCAATGAGTTGCAAATTAATCTAACAAATCTGTGCTAATCTGTTTACCTTGTAAACTTAACGATTCTTTTCCTGAACGAGAGATTGCATATGATAATGTAATACTAACTCGCAATAACTCATTAAAGTATCTCGAAATTATAATTGACAGCAAGCTAAATTTTCAACTGCATTTAAAAATGATAAAAAATAAATTGGTCTGATCTGTCGCAAAACTAAGCAAGGTTCGTTTTCTATTTCCCCCCTCCACTTTAACTCTGCTTTACTTCGCCCTTATCCAACCCCATCTTTTATTCGGTATTGTACTTGGGTTCCACCTGCTCCTACCTATCAAAACTCCAAACTTTACAAAATAAGGCCATTCCAATAATCTCATACTGTAATCACAGAACCTCTATTACTACCTGTTACCATAAATTAGGGATATTGAAAATTGCCGAACTATATGAATTCGAAATAGCCAAAATTATGCATCAACACTCGAAACAAGTCCGTCCTCTAGAAATACCTGATCTGTTTAAACCACTATCAAGTATTCATAAGCGAATTACTACAGTAGATCTGTCTCAATGATCCGTCTCTATGTTGAAAAGTTTTCTGCCGTAAGATGTCAAAAATCAATAAAATTTCAAGGAGCCAAAATATGGAATTCATGAACTTTAGAATAAGAGATCAGCCCTTTAAGAAATTCAAAATCAATTACAAAAAATTTCTGCTGAAGAGGTATCTAACTTCATAAAAATGTTTTAGTTTCTTGAGTGATTTGCTGATTTCATTTTTCCTTTATTTTTTATTCATCTCATACGAGCTTGCCCCTAGACGCACCTGCGTTTTTTCAACCAGGTAGCTGCTCGACTCAAAGACCTTCATTGGTTCCTTCGCAGTCTTCTGTGTTTTTTTTGTGTCCGTTTATATGCTCAAGTCACGATAAATAAACTGATTGATTAATTACTGGATCCGCTCCTGGTAACAGGTCTTTTATATTGCAGGCCAGCCTTGCCGTTGGAACAGCTGACGGGTTTCTCACTGTTTTTTCCGGCGAATCAAAGAGTTAATTCAATCATTTGCAGATTCACCGCACACTATCATAGAGTGTGACTTACTAAATTGCTAATTACTGGCCAAATCAATATTTGATTCTAGTTTTCTATTTATATTGTGATTTAAATGTCAGTTTTTAAACGTGCATCCTGTTGTTTGTTATAGGGCGCCGACGGTTCACCATATTTGCGTTAATTTTAAAATTTACCTTCCCAAAAATGTAATTGTCAAACGAAAAAATAAATGTGCAAAGAGTGTATACCTTCTGTTCCAAAATTCTTTTCTGCTTGGCTGGTCAATGGTCACGTGGTTTGTACCACGTGACCATTGACCAATCTAGCAGAAAGTTTTGGCTACCGACGACATATTATTTTTTGCGTTGGTAGCCTATACAAAAACAGCTAGGCCTACCGCAAATAGGGTAAACAGTTGGCGCCTCAAATGTTTTTTTTTTTTTCTTGTTCATTGTTTTGTTTGTGTGATCTAACTTTTCTAATTTGATTTAGTTGTTCCGATGTTTGAATTTGATACGATTTGTTGCTAGCGCTGGTGAAATAAATAATAATGCCCGATGTTTGGTACCCGAGTGGTCCCCTCCTGGAGTCGACATGATCTAATCACACACACAACGCGTGGCGTCGGCTGAACATTCAAGTTAAGTTTATGTTACCAGCGCGCTGAAATAAAGAGCGCAGGTCGGTGAAAGACCTTGTGGTTATCCGAGTCGGCCACACCTAGGATGGATTCAATCCACGGCTGAATTCGATCGTATTGACCCAATGATCAGCGCAAATTCACTTCACAGTCTTTTACAATTTCTTTGCAACAACCCAGAATACAGATTTGCTTGTATACGGTACGTTGGTCGGCAGCTTCTGAGGAAGTTGTCTTTTCATAATTACTGTGCACTCAAATCCACTATTTGCCTGTTTCTATGTCCACTTAAAACGTGGGCCGAGTTCACAGTGGGCTTTTTCAGTCCACTTTTTCCAAAAGTCTTTGCTTATTAAGACCATCTCTGTACTTGCGTCCAAGAAAGCCCACGATTTTGCTGAAATTAGCCCCTATAAAGCTTAAATCCATCTGACTAGAACAAAAGCCCACAATTTTTGGACATGGAAACAGGCTACATAAGTGCAAGCTAGCGATGCTGTCTCGCCAGCAAGCAATGCGTGTAGTAAAAAATATATGCTACTGATGCAATCTCTGTTTAAGTCAATTGAAGGCGAATCCTTGCGAGCACAATTTGTGATGTAATCAGGCAATAAGTGAACTCCAACATACCAGCGGTGTTATGCTTAAACGTGTGCGGGGCCCATCTGTACGGTTTAGCGTCTGAGCGGCTCCCTTCCGAAGAAAGATGATAGCGGTGTTAAACCGTTGGCGACAGTGTGTCCGATTTGGCCGGTCCGGGAATCGAAACTCAGACCTCCAGCGCCGATACCGATGCCTTTAACCTCCACGTCAACCAGCCGGTATAAGTTAAAATTTGCTACATTGTTTACCGTTACTGTGTAATCTAAAATCAAACTGCAGCTGAAGAGCTGAATTACCAATCCATCGACTCTACAAGTCTACAGTAAGCAATCCAGCTATCGATGAAATATTAATCATTTTTAGAGCAAGAAAATCGGTAAATGTTTACTGTAAGTTGCGATGAACCTACCTGAGGTAAATTTCAGAAAAAAAAATATTGCAGGCTAAGTTATAACAACTAAAAAAAAAGCAATGTCCTTCCTGGCCTACCAGACGGGAAGTCATGACGACTTCCTCTTGTTGGGTCAGAGGCTATAACAGCACTCCATCACCAACAGTGCAAAGCACTCCAATGAAACGTACGGTAGAGCGAGACAGCGCTGTTTCAGGCTATTAGCCTTCATCAGCCGCCCTCAGGTAAGAAACAATCATCTTTCAGGACGAATGATCTTGCCAGGAATGGTGACGTAGCCACACGAGTGGATATGCGTACCACAAAAGTTAAATTCTTTAGGAAATATTTATGCGAAGGGATGAGTGATCCTAGCAAGATCATTCGTCCTAAATAATGAATGATTCTTACCTAAGGGCGGCTGATGAAGGCCAATAGCCTGAAACAGCGCTGTCTCGCTCTACGCTAAGTTACAACATATCAGGTTCTCATATGACGTTTTAGTTTTTATGCAATGATCAGGTGCGGTAATTCGTTAATTAATTTTTACTCGAAATCAAGTAACCAATCAATTATTAACTCGTCAATGCAGCCTTTATGCAACTGCAGCTTTAACGAGCAAGATTACAAATTATCTTACTTTGATGCGCATCAAGTACAGTATATCAAGCTTAATTATAGCTGCAGGTTATTAAGTAGGCCTGTTATAATAGATTCAGATTTAACCTTATGGCTTTGGCTAACGTTGGCTTAAAGTTTCAGTTCCTTCAAGTTTTTGATTGGGCCGTTTAAGCGGCCGAGGTAGAATAGTAAGCCTAGAATCCCTAGATTATGCTGTGGCATCTTACGCACCACAAGCACAAAAATAATCACGAAGAGTTGGGTTATATATGAATCGGAATCTGCAACAACGGAGGCTCCGGAGCTCCACGAGTATACTCACAACGAGCGTCGTTCTTTTGACTATTGGGCTTCATAGTGACGTGATAAAACGCCACATTGGTGACAACCCGACCCAATCTCAACAAGACAGCAACACAACTCCCTTGAGCTGAGCAACACGATGGCTTGCAAGTCTTCATTCATTCCTGCTACAGACCATTTCTCCGCCTAGCACTGGAATCCTTCACCTGCAATGCCTCTCATCACAGCAAAGGGGAGTACTGTGGCATCTTACGTACCACAAGCACAAAAATAATATCGAATAGTTGGGTTATATATCAATCGGAATCTGCAGCAATAAAGGCTTCGAAGCTCCACGAGTATGCTCACAAAGAACGTTGTTCTTTTGACCATTTGACTTCACAGCAACTTAATAAAACGCCACAATGCAATTCTACTCCATGCAAACCGGTATTTTTGGGGTTGGTGTGTTAAGATGTTAGGCTGTTTAGCTCTGAAGTTTTGGGCAATCAGATTTCTTTGACAGAGGTTAATTAGTAGTAAAGCCCTTTTAGGTCAATTAGGGACAAAATAGTAAAAAAATGAAAAGATTGTTTTGTTTATTCTTCTTATTGCTCGTATCTTCGTCTTCGTGCTTAGACGAAGAAGATTTGATGATTCTATCTTCCATCGCCTCAGCTTTTGATGAAAAACAATTCTCAATAAGCTTATCATCCTTCGATGTCAAAGCAGAAATTCCATATGTTCCGGAGGCAGGTTTACGTAATATATAAGCTGATTAATTTAATTTACCCTCCAGTATCAAAAGAAAACGACAAAGACGCTTTTACGAGCTCGCTAACAGGGGTTACTTCTTACCCTGCCATCTGCGCAGCGTTCAAAGGAGGAGAAATCCCCTTAAATGTCTTTACTGTTTCCTGTAGGCACTATAAAATCAAGTTGCCGACTTTTTTTTATAAACTGTCTCTTTCACGCTGATAGTAATGGATTGCTGAGTCTACTCAGATGGCCGACTGGTAAGGGCATCCGCCTCTGGAGCTGTCGACTTGTGTTTGATTCCAAGTCGGGACAAACCAATGAGTTTGAAATTGGTATTCACAGTGTTCATGCTTGACTCTGAGCATTAAAGGGACGATGTGGAGAACAATCCGGCAACTTTATTTGTTGTGCCGTTGGGAAAGCCACTTAGCGGGATTTTCTAATCTTGGTGAGGTGGACAGATGGCTGGCAACTCCTAAGCGAGCTCGTATAGCACTTTGATCGCTTTCTCGCGATAGGAGGATAAATATGCCACAAAATACAAAAAAATAGTCATGTCGAGTGACAAAAACCCTCATCCATTCGACCATATGGTTGTCAACCAAGTTCGAGTTCACTAAAAATTTTCAAACTGGGTTCGAGTTTTTCACTTTTGCGAGTTCAAATTCGAGTTCAGTAATTTTTTCTGAGTAAATGCTAAATCTAAGCAATTTTTATCAGGTTTAAGCAAAGTTCGAGCAATTTTTGTGAAATTTAGGATAAGTTCAAAACTCGATCGACTTTTTTCGAAATCGAGTTCAGGGATTTTAGTTTTTTTGAGTTCCAATTCTAGCTCCGCAAAAAGCGAGTTCGAGTTCGCTGCCCTGCTGCGCAGTTGCTCTTCTCTTTGTTATTAAGGGATAAACTCAACGCCGTGGCGCACACATTTTCATTTTCAGCAATGATTTTTTTGTTTCAGGTTGAGATTTCGCCAGGAAAAATAATTGGAACCAGCTCTGATGAAGCTCATGGATTTTACAGCGTACCGTACGCTGAACCACCAGTTGGGAGTATGAGGTCAGTTTTGTTGAAATAATGTTACCATTGATTTTGCAACTTCTGTTTGAGATTGAAAAAATTGGAACAGATAACAACATTATGTACTGATTTTAATGGCACCGAACCTATTCATTCACGACAATCCTTAAGTTTTAAGGTATTTTTCTAGCCATCCAAATTTGTTAGTTGATATCTTTCTTACTCATGAGAGTTTAACTAAAAAGAATAAACATTTTATACAGAAGTATTACTGTCTCTTGATTGCTGAAATTTTTTGCGACACTCCTGAAACGAAACGCAAAAGAGACACAAAGTTCTGTTGTAAGTTCCTCGCCACTTTATGCTCTCAATTGTCTCCTTCTAATAGTAGGCCAATCGTATGTCCGCTAAATATAGCTAAGGTAGCCTATAGCCTGCCTATTTAGGCCTACTACGAGAGCTCATGGAAAAAAGTGTGAAAACAACGAGTTTTTTAGCCTCTTGCTGACAGTAAACAGTGAAAAGTATTCGAGACATTGGATACCCACTCCCTCTATTGTGCCGAAGCTTTTAATAAGTGGAGGAGTCCTTTTCCACGGCTTAGCGCCTTGGCGGTAGAGCGTCAAGGCCAGAAAAAAAGTCTCAACGGTGGCGAGCCGTTTGGACAGGCCCTGGAATTGAACCTTTTGCCTACCGCACCGATAGCGATGTCGTACCTCTTCGTCTATCATTTGATTTGATGCTCGAGATAATTTTTATAGATTTGGAAGGATCAAGATTTTAAAATCATTTTCCAATGAAGCTTTTAATGCGAGCGTCATCAGTCGATTATCTTGCTATCAAATGCCAAGCGATGAATGCAAGAATGGATTGTGCTTCAACCATGTAAGAGAAAAACGATTATTTTTGAAGAGTCCAGAAGGTGTCGAACTATCCAGAAAAATATTTTACGCTGTGACAAGATTATAATTTCAGCACGTGGACTTAGCCCAGTGGTTGGTGCATTGCACAGCAAAACTGTTTTCGAGGTTCGTTGCCCAACTAGGTCATCTTTCATGATGCACATTCTTCACCCGCTAATATAAAAACTTAAGCTGCAATTCTGTGACTTCAAAAAAAAAATCATAATTTCGAAGCGTGCTACGTTAAGATTGTATAGGCCTAATCACTAATCAGTGATGCTATTCAACCGGATCTTACCCGTTCTAGTCTGTTCTTAGAGTTTTATGAGCGCAGAGAACCGGTTGAAAAAAAACAGCTGGCACGTTTTTTTCATGAATTAAATAGGCTAAAGTTTATCTTTAATTCATCAAACTGGAAATTCATTATTCAACAGTACATGGAGGAAGACTGAGAAGTGAGCTTGCGCTCTTCGAGTTAGCAGGCACTCAAATTTATGTCAATTTTGATCATGTCCAGGCGAGAATCGAACCTGTTATCGTATGATGAATTAGTTAACAGTTAACCATATTGCCAACTTTTTCTGATTTAAAGATTTTCACAAAACTTTCTATTCGTCAGCTCTCTGAAGATTGTCTGGTTTTAAACATTCATGTCCCCCAAAATGTGGATTTATCGAGTTCTACTTCTCCTCCGCCCGATCGATTGCCCGTGATGGTGTGGATACACGGTGGGGGCCTTCAAACTGGCTCTGCTACCTCCCCACTTTATGACGGGCGATTTTTGAGCAACATCACGAACACGGTTGTCGTTAGCGTCAATTACAGAATTGGTAAACAAACGCGCTTCAAGTAAATTAAATTTAAGATCTCAACATACAATCGTCGTTCAGGGAGTAACCTATGTATAATTCTCGTAAAAATAAACCAAACTGTTCTGTCATGGAGTTCTGTTCAAAGAAATCTTGTTTGACCTCATCACTTAGGAAAACAAGATGAAGACAGCGACTGTATAAAAACTGCAAGTTGGTTTCAACTGCTTTCCGCAACTTAATTTTGTTTCATTTTCGTCTCTATAAATAACTGTTTGCAGACAAATTTATGGTTAGCTTTACAGGATTATTTCTTCTGGCATCAGTTTTTATTTACACATTCATTATGCTTGCGGTAGTACGCTGAAGTGTGATAACGAATGGCGGGGCCTATCTTCACGCTTAGCGCCTCGACACCAGTTATTGATCTAAAAAGTTGTTAGGACATTGCTATCAATACGGCAGGTCTGGGATTCGATTGCCGGGTCGGTCAAATCGTCGCCGCTGCGACGATTCTTCGGAGTTGCGTTGCCCAAGCTCTTTGCTGCAAAGATGGGCTCCGCTACTCGTAACACGCTTCTACGTAATAACGCGAGTATAATGAAGATTTGATTCTTTTTTTGATTTAATCAGTCTTTATTTACAAGTAGCCAACCATTGTTAAAAGGACTTTTGTTCGCTTTGCATTTTCTTTACACAACCCAAACGTATCTATTTCATACCAAAGAAGGTTTCTGTAATTTTGGTGGAAATTATTAACAAATATTAGGAAATTTGTTACAGTTCATCAAAGTCAATTATTTTTTAGCTTTTCAGAATGTTTTAGGTTTGCTTTTGCAAAAAAATATCCTCGTAGGCTTTTTTTTAATGCTAAGTACCTTTTTAAGCTTTAATTTAAAAAATTTTTACTACAATTAAAATTTAGGAGCTTTGGGTTTTCTCGTGGAACCCAAAGGTGATGACGTCGTGTGCAATCAAGGACTGCGTGACCAGCAGGTGGCGCTGCAATGGATTCATAATCACATTGAAAAATTTGGAGGAGATAAAAATAAGGCAAGTGTGCAGTACTTTTGTTTTCGCAGCATTCGCTCAAATTTGCTTCTTTCACAGTAGAATAATGCTTCAAAGTTCCAAAAAACGGTGAAGTTGAACTCAAAAATGTCCTGAAATTTTACAACGTTTGTGCTGGAAGCAAATGTGCTATTTCCGCTAGCAAAATTTTTGCTGCTGTAGGGTAGAATCACTACCACGACGCAAAAATATTTTTCAAAGTATGCATCTCTCAGTGTATCTCATTTAAAAGCGTATTTTCTTTGCATAAAACTCGCTTCAATGACTTATGCTACTTCTTTGTAAACCATAATTCAGCGCATTTTACTTTTAACTGAGCCAAGTGTTTTAGAATCCATATTAGAAGAAATCCCAAACAGATCGATGAACACGTTAAAACAAATACGTTAATGTACAGCGTACACATCTTTTGGGGGACGTTGTTTAGAATCCATATGGATTTAAGATTCCAACTTTTTCCGCTTCAGCGCAGCTGATTTTTGCAGAAAAAAACTATATGAAGAAGAGAATGGAGTCAATAATATTAATAACTGAGGATATTTTCAAATTATGTTGAACTGATAAGTCAACAGATTGAGGGAGACTATGAAGTGAGCTTGCACTGTTTAAGCCAGCAGCCACCCAGTAAATATGGCAAAATGTAAACGGCTCCAGCCGGGAATCGAACCCACCACGTAGAGTCTGTCACTTGCAAGCGGTACCGCCAGGCCATGTCGCTTACTAATTGCGATTTAGGTTACACTGTTTGGAAATAGCGCTGGAGCCCAATCTGTAATGTTTCATCTCATGTCCTCAATAAGCGCTCCGTATTTCCACCACGCTATCATGCAGAGTCAACCAGCTGTGTTTCAATATCCTACAACTAGTGAAGCTCTTTTAGTAACTGAAAAAGTCATCGATTTGACAGGATGCACAGAAGAAGGGGTAGATTGTATGAGGTAGGGGTTATGAAGTCTTGCTGATATTTGATTTGTAAGAAGGAAGTTTTTGAATTTAATATACGTCTAATGTGTTTTCGAAAACGTAAAAACCGCCTTTGGTACATGTCCTGTGGAGTACGCAAGACAGATTCTATGCGTCACCCTCATAGGTGGCGGAACCGGGGGGCCGAAGGGGCCCTGGCCCCTCCACTTTTTATTCAGGGGGACCTGGGGGGGCCCTAATTTACGCGTTTGTTTCTACAATGTTGTCTCCGCGTGAATGTATTTGAAACTTAATAGGCCTACCATCGAAATTAAAACCCAGGAAAGAGCTTAAATTCAGAGATGTCTTTTTTTAAATTTTGTTTGTGCGGTGGGGCAACAGAAACTAGAAGCAAGAACCGTGGGTCTGAAGCCCACATAAATTGGACATGTCACATGTGGACAGGCGAGATATGGGTTGTAGGCATAGGGCCGGATTTACGTATAGGCTAAGCAGGCTGAAACATAGGGCCTCGTAGAAAATGGGGGCCTCATCACGAACAATCAAGACCTATTTTTGTTCTCTTCACCGATAGTTTCACGGGAAAACAGAACATCTGAGAACGTGTATAGACTACCTTTTTTTTGCTCTTCACTATACCGATATTTTCAGTGAAAACAGGACATCTGAGGACGTGAAGACTTTTTTTTGCTCATCCAATCAATGTGATCAAATAGCCTAGGGCCTCTCATTGTCCAAATCCGGTCCACAGGAGCGTATTTAGGGGCGGGGCCGTTGTGCCATGCCCCCCCCCCCCTTTTGACTCTGCCTTTTAGTAAAAAAGAACAATACTAATGGTGCCAAGTGACTAAAATATGCCAGATTTTTTGGTGGTTTCTGTAGCTTATGGCCAGGGGTGAATCCAGAGGGTTAGGATAAGGGATATGCATCCTCTCACCAGCCATTTTCAAAAATGTTTTTGATGCATACAAATTTTCTATAATTTCGAACTTCTTCGATAGCTATAAGCCTTACGCCTTAAGCACGCCTAATGAAAAATGTGTGAACAAAATGCATCATATTTGGCGAAGCACCCAGAATTAAGGTCAAAAAATTTAAACAAAATTTGACTGAAAATTATTCAAAAAGCTCTAAAATAGCCATTACAGCATGTAAATTTTCAAAAAATTTCCGGGAGAGCATGCCCCCGGACTCCCCTAGAACTTTCCTGGTTTCTTAATCAGCTTCAAATTAGTTCTGCCTAAAAAATACGCTTGAAAAAATGTGGAAATTATGCCTCCCTTTTATAAAATATCTCGCTTCGCCACAGCCATCCTTGGTTGTAGATAAAGAAAATCTGGTCATTGATTTCGGCCCCCCCCCCCCACTTTAGAAATGCTTCCGCCATCGCTGGTCACCCTCTTGCACACACGCTAATAGCTTGATCGCTCAGATTGTCCGAAAATTAATGCTTGTGGGAAGTTTCTTTGCACGCTACCCTTAGAAATTTTTCTGCTTATACTTCAGTACATGCTCAATGTTGCATATACAGGGCAAAACAAAACGTACTGTAATGTAAATATCCAAGGCTAAAAAAATATAGTATTAATCTTGAGAAGTTAAAAATGAGAATCCATCCTTCTCAACTTCTCTCCAGTCTGTGTCTATGCTGTGAAACTTAAACTTTTTTTAATCAGGCGCTTGGAACCTGAAACATTGGCATCTTTAACCAATCGAATGAGAGTTCAAAATATATTGAATGGTGATTTATTTGGAGCTATTGAGCCATTCGGGTTCGTGTTAGATGGGGAAGAGTTCACTCACAATCCGATCGAGTTCATCCAAGGAGGAAAGTGGATGGGAGATTCGAGAGTTGTAATCATGGGAACAAACATCGACGAGATGAATAATGTGGAAGTTTTTATTCCTGATTTTATAAAACTGAACCGAGAGCGCTTTGAGGTAGCCTAAGTCATAACATAGTACGTATTGGAAAATATCAAAATCATATTGGACGATAATAGCCCTTTATTGACGAATGTAACTTTTTCGTAACACTCACAACTTTGGCTAAAATAGGAACCTAAATGCGTTTGTTGACGCCAGTATTGATTGCTACAATTTCGTTACCAACCATTTCACTATGAGCATGTTTGTGCCTGTGAATTTTGTGAAAAGTCACATGATTAAGATTTTGTAAAAGTTTTTGCCACGTAAAATGCATTGATTCTTAGTTAGACAAGTTAGGGGACTTTTTTACGTAATTACAGATAGCAGTGAAAGACTATAAGTTTCAGAAAATTACAAATTGATTGGTAGGTCGACTAAACATAATGACTGAAGATTTTAGATTGATAGCGTATATTGTAACATAATAATTGATCGATTTTCAAACGTTACGATTTAGTATATTTCGTCTTATATGACCTAAAACAACAGCTCAGATGGCCGAGTGGTATAGAGCGTCTGTCTCTTGAGCTGTAGACTCGGGTTTGATTCCGAGTCGGGTCAAACCAATGACTTTAAAATTGGTATTCACAGCTTCCCTGCTTGACGCTCAGCATTAAAGGGACAGTGTGGAGAACAAGCCGGCAAGTTTACTTGTTGTGCCGTTGGGAAAGGCACTTAGCGGGATTCCCCCATCTTGGTGTAGTAGACAGATGGCTGGCAACTCCTAAGCGAGCTCGTATAGTGCATTGATCCCTTTCTCGTGATAGGAGGATAAATATGCAACTAAATAAAAATAAAATTACTGTTGAAAGCATGGACGCCATTCGATTTTATGGTGTAAGGCAAAATTATGAGCGCTTGCAAAGCGTGCAAGATGATTCCGATATGAATGTTCTGACCATCATTTCCCAACAGTAGACTAAGTGTCGAGAGGTCGCTGCAAAAATCCTGGTTGCAAAGCAGCACCAGTCTATTTTAGCAATCAGTGCAAAGTGCACTTGTGCATCTCCTTCACACAAAGTAAATCTTTATGTGAGGCGTATTAGCAATGTGCAACCATTTTCGAATTCATTGCTTTCATATATGCTTCTTCAGTATTTACATTTAGCTAGCATGGTTTTGCTTCCACAGTATTTACAACTGTTTTTCAGCGATTTGCTTTTGGCGTGTTTTTATACCGATATACTGCGTTACGTCTTTCATATCATGCTACTGTGTTTATTGTTTGCTGAATTGGTGTATCGCATTTTTTACTGCCTTTCTTTTTGCAATTATAGAGCGATAAAACGCCAATGATAACCTTAGATACAGCAAATGACCACGCCGAGCCCGATACGCTGATTTAGTTGCAGAAATACCATTGCGAATGTCAGGAGCGCCGAATGTGACGTTGTAGTTACAATCAGATAGCACTGAACTTGAGTGACATATTCCGATAAAAAACAAAGTATAACATTCGCAACACAAAGAAATATCAGCAAAAGTTTAAAAAAATTTAATCTAAAAAAAATAAGAACTTCGTTGATAAAGGGGCAAGAACAATAATTGACAAAATTAGACGTTTCGACATCATATACAGTTGTCATTATCAGCAGTGTAAGGAAGGCAGTACAAAACTGAAAGATACTTTTGCACGGCCTTGCTTATACTGCTGATGATGACAGCTAAATCTATGTTGCCGAAACGTCCAGTTTTGAGAATTTTTGTGGCTTTACTTTTCCTAGAAGATCATATTATTTTACTGAACACAGTACATAAGCAATGAAAATTTATAAAGAAAAAATAACCCCATAGTGATTTTATACTTTGTAACTGAAGATTATTGCTAATTCTAACAGTTTTGTTCGGCATAGTACAGTTAAATCTACAGTATGTTATCAAAACCTCAGTTATTAGCATGAAGTGAGCATTGGATTTTTCTTGAAGTCCTTGACTTTTAGCTTTTTTGAACCACAAAAGCCCCGCTGAATCCCCGTCGAAGAACACCGATCTAGCTCGTCAATAACTATCATTTACGAGAAAAAATATTGGATAAATAGAAAACTGTTTTTAAGAATTAAATTTATGGCATTTATTGAAGCATGTGTGGCTTAGTCTTCAACGCAACTCACATAGTCATCTTTAATTTTTGTAGAATCTTCTTATCTTTGCGTTAGGAGAAGATGTTGGCTCCAGTGTGGCCGGAAAATATGAGGAGTTTGTTGAAAATGAAGATTACGTTGCACTCTTAGGAGAAGTTATAACCGATGGTTTCATGGTTTGTCCCACAAGAGCAATAGCAAGGTAATAATTTCCTGAAAATGAAAACAGAAGTAATATGCCGTTTGTTAAAACTGATATACTTTTAATTATAGTATACGGCTTTACCTTTCGAAGATAAAAAGCACCAATATTAACTACAACATTACATAATGAACTGATGAATTGTAGAGGCAACCGGCCGGTTAGGTCGGTAAGTTGTGTAGTAGGGTTGATCAAAAAAAAAACTTTTTTTGAAATCTTCGTATTACTCTCTCAAATTGTTAGGTTGGTCATAAAAACCCCGCATACCAAATTTTAGCTCATTCGGTTCAGTAGTTACGGAGGGCAAACATTTTGAATTTTTTGCGAAAATTTACCGTTTTCTCCCTACACAAATGCTGGATACAAAGGTTATGAAAAGAGTAATATTGCTTGTAAACGATGAAAAGCTAGTCCAGAAACTTCAGAGAGCGTCAGTTGACTGCTGTTCTACGAGCAAAGTAACCAACGATCAGCTTATAGGTGTCAACTTACGCCTGAAAATTCGTTTTCTATTCGCATTTGTTTCTTTATATGCCATTCAAATGGAGTACTTGTTAACGGTGATTAGCTGCATATCACTCATCAAATTGCCAGCTAACTCGCTGAAAAGGTTTGTTGTACAAAGGCTTGAATAAAATTCTTTTTATTAACCAACAAACGGTAACAATAGAAGAACGGGTAAATGGCGAATTCAAATGCCAGCTGCTGATGATGTTGAGAGGGTTGATTTCTTAAAGTTGGGCAAATTTTTCCGACTCTCCTCTACGCATTGCATTATTAAATTTCTCTGCCCAAGTCTTTGGTAAGAATGTCTTTGTATTCCTCCAGCAAGCGAATGCCTCTCTCCGCGGCATCATTCACCACTTTCAATGACGAAACAGTTCCTTCAAGTCGCAGGTAACTTTCATATTGGGACGATTTCGTGCAAGAATACCTTAAAAATTGGATATCTTCAACCGTGAATTGTAATCTATTGAAGAGTATTGTTGACCGTTCACCAAGTAAATCGTATGATTTTGTTTCTTCAAAAACTACAGGAAATTGTGTTTTTTGTAACATCAACTCAACTTGCATATTACATCGATAAATTTGGAAGAGTCTTAAAGCCAACCGTTTTTTTTTCTTCTGGCTTAACGTGCTTTGAACAGAGGCAGAGTGGCAGTAGTTCCTCCGTTGAATACCAAAAATGGCGCTTCATGGAGTTGGTGACTCTTGCCGCAATTTCTTGCAGTGGTAACTCATCGTTTTTGCTGTAGTAAAGCATCGCCTGATATAGCGTTAGGTCTTGGACAACAGCCTCAGCACCTAAAGGCGCACGCAACCAATTGGGAACATAAAAGCAGGCCACGAAATCACCAAATACTTGCAGCTTTTGAAAAAGCTCGTCATCTAATTCCAATTGATTTTGTAGTAACAGCATTTGTAACGCACAGATTGCAGATGACATCCTCCGTGCTCTATGGTGGGGACCAAGAAGGCGAAATGTAAATTTGGAAAAGGTTGTTTTATCAATGTAGTATAGAGAAAGTTGAAGTAGCTCTTTATAATCATCTCTTGGACAGTAGGAAGTTTCGTCGGACAAAATATTGATTAGGCATGATCTAGCCGCCGTAACATGTTCTTCTAAAATGTTTTTACCAACATTCATGTGAGAGGTTTCTCTTTGCAAATCCAACGCGGGCCACTTTTGACTTAGTGCATTAAAACAATCAATTTTTGGACCAACAGATGGGCCAAATACTAACTTGGCTACATTTGACAGAATTATTTCCAACACATGGTGACGGCAGGCAGTCCACAGCAATGGATAGCCCAAAATAGCTTCCACCAAGATACATGCGCCACTAAATTTTTTCGTATTGGACGCTGTGGTATCAAAAGACATCCCTAAGCACAGCTCCTGAATGTCCCATTCATCAAGCATGTTTTTAATGGCATCAGCTTGATTGAGACCGGTTCCACTCTCTAAGCGGGTCGTTCCGAAGAGTTTGATGTCATTTCCGTGGCTTGAAAGTATCGCAGTGAGCTCTTTTGGTTCATAGTCGTCGCCTTGTTTTAGCAACTTTTCATCCCAGTTTATGGAGAAAAAACGATTTCTCAAATCGGATGAAAACTTGTTCTTTATGTGTTCAAATTCATTGCTGCGTGCAGTCTGGCGAGCTCTTCGTGTGGTGCTTGCGCTAATAATGAAGTCATTCACATCACCTCCACTGTCTTTGATTAAACCAGTCAAAACATCATTCAGAGCATTGCTAGAAAGTTTATGTCTGTCAGCAGCTGCAACAACTTGAGGTAAAGAAGTAATTCTTCTTGGCACATTGAGAGTGATGAAGGCATTTTTGGAGGATGCACTAGTCTCTGGGATTTCTTCTTCAGATTCAAAAAGAGAACTTGTAACATCACTATCACTAATATTAACGGAATCAATTGCTTCCAATGCTCTTTCTTTTTTTTCATCACATTTTTGTTTTCTTCGATCAAATGCTTCTTCCGTATGCCTTTTACGAGGTAGACGTCTTTCCAACTCCATGTCTTTCTTGCCAAAAGTGAACTTTCTTGGTCCTCGTTGATCTTGCAGGAATAAGAAATCTTCATCTTTCAAGTGTTCTTTTGCATCAGGTTTAAAAAATGCTAAGATTTCTGGAAAACTTACTTGAAAAGATCCAAAGTAAATCAAAAAGTCATTTAGGAAAAAGAAATCGGCGGTCTCAGACTAAATGACTTTGCTGCAAATCGTACATTTATGTTAAATAAAATGCTGAAAATTTTTCGTCGATATTATTGCAGTGGCTGTAACAGTACCGGTAAACCTTTGTTTAATCCCTTTTTGTGTAAAACCACAATACTTTTTCAAAAGGTTGCATGTAGAATTAGTTAGGTTGTCTTGTTTTAAAATAGATCGCAGAATCAATCTTACAAAACAGAACAACAACAGCAAGTTCATGTTTGTCTTCGTGCAAAAATCATCCGCATAATAACGCGGCCAATACATGAAACAGGAAAACTGTAAACACACCTCTCGGTCATCAAGTCAAGCAGTCACCCGAAAATCAATAGTCCGATACATTCATTTTATTGCTTATATTTTTCAGACTGGCTTCCCTCTACACAAATGTTTATCTTTATTCTTTCGCTCACGCCATGGATGACCCTTCGTGCGAAACAGCTTGGAGTCCAGGAGGAAGTTGTGGTTATGTTTATCACTCATCAGAAAACAGCTTTGTCTTCCAATCTTCTCCTTTGATAGAGTAAGAGAGCCTCACACAATACAAGCAATATTTTTTGAAGATTGTTTGTTTGCAAATAAAAAGACGAAAGTGATATCACATCCTCACAAAACCGCAGCATGAACTGTTTCTATGTAAAAAATTGATAAGCATAAATCTATTGGATTACAATAACAAAAAAAAAAAAGAGAAAACAAAGCACACAAACATAGGCCTATTGATTTTCCCGCTAGCTTCCTGGTGTGGACTTGGTTATTTAAACATTTGCAAGATAGCTCTGTTTCATGATGTTTTAAGAAAATGCTACTGCATACTTCTTCGTCTTGACGTTTTTGTACTATTTATTAAAGAAAGATTCCTTGGCTTCAAAACTAGGATAAAGCAGTCATTCAGTTATGATTTCATACTGCGATATCAAAGACGAGTTCAAGATTTTTTTAGGGGGCAGGAAGGGGCTAAAAATTGACAAAAAAATGCTTATCTTTCAGCCTTTTTTGCATGCTCGGTAATTGCAAAGAACCAATCTATTTCCGGTAAAATGTACAACCACACAATTAAGGTAGGTCTTAAATTTAGTAAGCTTTCTAAATTTGACAATGCACTCATCTACGGTACGAAGCTGAGTTTTGGAGGTAGGTTGCTTTACGTTTACGCAAATTTTATTTGTTGTATTTCAGATATAACTTTTCGGTTAACGACACGATTGCTGCCAATCAATTCAGCTATTATTGGGGAAACTTTGCTCACACTGGAAACCCTTCTTCTGGTGACGTAACGTCAGTAGAAGAATTCCCAGAATGGCCACAATATTCGTTTTTTGCATTCGCTAAAGCAGTAAGTTGCAGTAGATCAAAAAATTTCGTGAAGAGTCACTGTAAATGTAAGCGAAAAAAATTGGGGTTTGGCCTTTTCCAATTGCTGAAAGATTAAGCAGAGCCAAGACTAAGTAATTTAATTGATTTATATCCCTTTCTCCTCATTAGCTTTGATGTTGAGCGCCGAGCCGGGTAGTCATTGATTGCATTTTCTTCATTTTTTCGTGAAACGTAAGCCAGTGATAAACCTAGCGCTCGCACCACCACGAGAAGTTTAAGTGTAACGGTCCTACTAATCACCGCAAAGGACTAAAACATCGCAAAGGAGCGACAAAGGACTTACTAAACACCGCAAAAAACGACAAAGGACTTGGAATCATACCATAACAAAGAACGACAAGGACTTTAAATTAGATTTAGGTTAGGGTTAAGGTTGAATTAGGGTCAGGCTTGGGATTATCAGGTCCTTTGTCGTACTTTGCGGTTTTTAGTAACTTCTTGTCGTCCTTTGTCGTTCCTTTGCGGTGTTTCAGTCCTTCGTGGTGTTTAGCAGGATCCATCCCGCATTGGACCGTCAGTATTCTGAATAAGAACCATGGAGGTAGCGCACATAACGACAGGATTTTGAAAGCAAGCTCTTGCATAATACTAATCAAGTTTTTCGAAGTTTGGTTGGCAAGACATTGCAATCTACCCGGGAGGTCTGCGGACCGATTTCCGGGCAAATAAACACATTGTCGCCGCTGCTGCCATGTTTCTTCGGAATTGAAGCGCAATTGTTATACAGGTGCTTAGCCGTGGAGATGGGCCCCGCCACTCGTTATATCCTTCGGTGTAACACCGCGAGTATAATAAAGAGTTTTTCACTGTTTTTTGTTACATGTTTTCGTGAATTCTTTATAGCTAGTGAATTTACCTTGCTTCGGTTTACGATAAAAACTTCACTGTTCGTCAAAAGCATCATTATGTCGTATACAGCTGCTGCATTTTACCCAACAATTTCTAATTCTTTGTGTATAAATACAGATTTTGGTTTCAAATGAAAACAATGGTGATTTGCGAAATATGGGACCTTGGGTGAATCAAGTAATCGATGCTCCTGATGGCAAACTGGATCAATATTACAAAGAGGATATTTGCGATTTCTGGGACAGCACTAACTTTTACATGAATGTGAATGATGATGCAACAACTACAATGCCATTGGAAACCACAGCAATTACTACTACGTCGTATGAAACCATAGCAACAACCGCGGATGATACAGCAATTGTTACAACGACCGGCGGCGCTGTTTCTCACCATTTATCAGTGTTATTGCTCGTTTGCGCTTTAATAACAAAATTCCTTGTACCGGTATGTTGAGCAGAAGAATGCAAAATTCAAACATGTTTTTGAATTTCAATTCCTTTATTTGACCAAATCAAACTACCATCCTAATGGTGTTTTTTTTTTTTCAATAACACTGTAGATTCTATGTTTAATCGATTTAATACAATCTCGCTTTTTGTTTTGACTTTGTTGCTAGTACAATTAAGCATTAAATCAAATCAAATCTTCATTATACTCGCCGTATTACGCCGAAGCGCGTAACGAGTGGCGGAGCTCTCCTCCGCGGCTTAGCACCAGGGCTACGCAGTTCCGAAAAAACGTTGCAGCGGTAGCAAGCCGATGGCGGTACTGTGCCGATTTGACCGGCCCGGTAATTGAATCCCACACGTCCTGCACCGATAGTGTGCGCTTAGCAACTGAGCTAACCGGCCGGTACGATTAATCATTAAGAAAACTTTTAACCATTAATACAGATTTAAACAGACGTCACGAAGTTTGGGTTGCCTTGATTAAATTTGAGTGAAAAAGTGATTATTACTTAATGTCAGAAAAGCAGCAAGCGAAATTACCTTGTGATTGGTGTCGAGCAGAGCTGAGCACTCGGTACTTTAAAAGTAACGACGATATCGGTACCGATACTTTGCTAAAAAAATACCGTCGGTACCGATAACGGTACATCTTTAAAAAAGTAACGACGATATCGTTACTCGGTACCGATTTTCGGTACTTTGAAAACGAAAAATTTTTTCTTACAAATTAAATTTCGTTTTGGTTTTCGTCTTGCAAAGCAACGAATCAAAACGTTATAAAGCATTTTGCCGCATCTGATGCTAGTGTAAGATCTGAGTTGTAGTCGTGCGCGTGTCTTGATATTGCAAGCGCACACTTCGGTTACATCAACTAGGCGACAGCGGCGCGCTCGCTAAAACAAGCATTCTCATGTATGGCAACATGTATAAACTGTTGATCTCTTGCATTAGTTATGAGGCTAGATATAAGGAGTACCATCAACGGAAACTCGCCCTGGAGAGCAGAAGCTTTTGTCACACCCCTGCTTATCTGGCTACATTGCTACATTCGAACAATACTAAGGACGTGAAAGAGATTATGGCCTACATACGAAAAAAAACGTTGCACAGGTTCTTGCTGTGTTAATTTCATCATTGTGTTGAAGGAGAACGTTTTCATTTTTAATGCCACTTTCAGCAGAGGTTGGTGTATCATTAGCAGCATACTCAGAACTTTTAGTTGAATCAAAATCTGCATTTTTTTCAGAATTTGCAGGTCTATAGTTTTACTTTGATTAAATGACACAGAAATAAAAATTTCCATATAGTCTACTCTCGAAGACCATTGGTATTTGGCCTTTTTTACACAATCCCCCTTTTTGGAAAGTGTGGGTCCAAATTGTCCCTACAAAGCATTGATGAGCAAAAATAAATATCTGCATGCAGCCCGCAATTTGCCCAGCTCTGGCGTTGAGGAATTTTTTATGATTTTTATGAAATTTTGTTATTTGCAACACATTTGTAAAAGTTTTTGAACGATCATTAAATAGTTATGTTGCTAATAAATCTGAATTTATTTCTACAAATTCACCACAGTTAGAAACATCTATTTAAAACCGGACAGTCTGTTTTACCTTATCTTATTCAAATAGAATAGATTCTATTTGAATAAGATATCTCTGATGAACCCTCTTGGGTAAAACAGATTGTCGGGTTTTAAATAGATGTTACTAAATTGTGATGAATGAATTTGTATATTTGCTCTAACTGAACTCAGTTATCCTGCACTTTTTGAAACACCGATTCGCGTAGTTATTGAATTTATTTCTATTCAGAAATCAATTGTTAACAATATTGGTAGTAGAATTCGTCTACAACGGTAGCTCCAGGCTAGGGAATTAAAAAAAAACGCCTTTACAGGCGAATTGACGTCATAGGCGCACGCAGGGGGGGCTACGGTGCCATGCCCCCCATTTTGGTTCTGTAATAAGGTGCTAAAACCTAACTTTTAGTCTATAATTTTTCAAACTAATAATGGTTGCAGCCTCCTTTCATTTATATTAGCCAAGCTTCTGCTAAAAGACATAAGCTGCGAAAACATTTTTGCATTGTCCATTGTGACTGCACTCACTGCATGCCCTTTTTCGATAAATGGGTTTGCTAAAACGAGTGTTTTTTATGTGAAAACCGCAAAAATTCGTTGGCGACTGAAACTGCGTCCAATGTTACAAAAATGTTTCAAATTCAAAGCTTTTATTGAAAAAACGCATACGGACCGGTAACAAACTTCGCACGGGGCCGCAGCCCGGTGGTTGCCGACCACTGATTTACAACAACGTGATTTCGCGGTACTTTTCGAAGATGTTTTTCGCGGAAAAACCCGAAAAGTTTTCCGCTTTTTCTCTCTTAAGTTTACTCAAAAAAAGTTACCGAAATATTGAGTAAAACGGTCTAAAAAGTAACGACGGTGCCAAAAACGGTACATTTTTAAAAAAGTATCGACGGTACTGATAACGGTACTAAAAAGTACCGCGTTACAGCACCGCGGTACTTTTGTATACCGCGGTACTTTTATACCGCGGTATTGCCCAAACTCTGGTATTGAGTGTATCTAGAGTGTATTGAGTGTATCTAGAGTGTATCTAGACTAACAAATTTGAGCTTGTGGGAAGCAAGCAACTGTAAAAAACTCTATGTTTTCAGCCGGGAAGTCATTTGTTTACCCAAACAATTAAACAGCAAACATTAAACACAAAAAATGAAAACTACACGAGATAACTGCGAAGGCCATGTCATCAAGCTTTTAGTTTACTACGTACAATTTGTTGCAGCAAGTTTTGCTATTCAAAATCAACTTCTTATTGATTGGTTGAAGCAAGGCTAGTTGTCTGAAATTTCAAGAAAAATTTTCCGACCAAAAAACAACCTGTAATCCGAAAATATTTCAGCAAAACGGGTATTTACGTAGAATCAGCCCAGTAGTATTGACCAGGAGCGTATTTTGGGGGGGGGACATTGTGCCATGCCCCCCCCCCCTTTTTGACTCTGCCTTTTAGTAAAAAAGAACAAAATTAATGGTGTCAAGTGACTGAAATATGCCACACCCTTTGATGGTTTCTGTAGCTTATGGCCAAGGGCGGATCCATAGGGGTGGAATGAGGGGTATGCATCCTCTCACCAGCCATTTTCAAAAATTTTTTTGATGTATACTATTTTTTCATAATTTCGAATCTCTTCCGAGTCTTTGAGAGCGATCAGCCTTACACCTTTTATTGGCTCGTATAGTTGAAAATGCGCGAACAAAATGCATCATATTTGGCAAAGCACTCAGAATCAGAATCTAAAAATTTAAACAAAATTTGCCTGAAAATTATTCAAAAAAAACGCTAAAATAGCCATTACTGCATGTAAATATTCAAAAAATTTTCGGGTAGCATGCCCCCGGATTCCTGTAGAGCCGTTCTTGTTCCTCAATCAGCTTCAAATTTGTTCTGTCGAAAAAAAAATACACTTAAAAAAATGTGGAAATTATGGCCCCCCTTTTAAAATTTCTCGCTACGTCACTGGTATTGACATTTGAATTACTAGTAAAAAGCTAGTGGCTACTCTTAAATTCATTGATAAGATGACAGCTTTAAGAGCAACCAAATATTTTCCTAGGTCAAATTGTTAAACAAAAAAGGTTTAAAGCTAGCTTGAGCAAACAGTTATGGTTATAAATCAGTATGTTTGTGACAAAGTTGTTCGACGATGAGTTATAAAAAAGCGTTTCGGTTAAGTTCAAACGCAAGCCTGAAACTCTCCTAAAAATGCAATCACATTAAACAGACTGGTCAAAAAGCTTAAGTTAAAATTTGAAACCTTTTTTATTGTACAGGCTAAGATGAGTCAAAAATATTATTAATTACTGCTAAAATTAAAGTTTTGCTAAACCCGTACATTTCCCAAATGTACTGTGCCGCTAGCATGCTAAATTTTTATGCCGTTGCATCTTGTTTTCGTAATCAAAATGCAGATTATTTTATTTAGAACAGGTTGCGTGACTTTGGTCTAATAATATATTTCGTGGTTGAGACATAAATGCTATTCAAGGCATAAAATTTAAGTTAGTTGCTAAATTATTATGTTACAGGAGATATTGCAGAGCTTTTTTCTTCAATTATGAAGTTGTTAATATTTTCTGTATTTTTGACTCTAATTCTGATCTGTCAATCATCTTCTTTGGATCCTGATGATCAGATTATTTTATCCGCAATAGTTTCTGCTTTTCATAAAGAAAATTCTTTCACTGAAACGCCTGATGTTGAACAAATTTCCGAAGAGTATGTTCCAGAGGTGAGGTTTTTCGCAAAATAGATTTTTTACAGAGGCATAGCACTAGCATATTTTTTAATTTTTCAGCCACGAAATAATAAATAGCATGAGCACACAAAATAGCAGAGCTAAAAGTAAGGAAGCAAACGACAAAACGATATACGTTAAAACGTGCGATACGATAATGAATAAACAGCATGTTTAAAAATGAGCGCGGTCGCTGCACCTAACACGTAACCAAAGGCAGGGGCGGATTCATGGAGAGGAGGATGTGGAGGGATGCATCCTCCCAACCAGCCGTTTTCAACAATGTTTTTATTGAGTGCAGTTTTTCCATAACTTCGAACCTCTTTGATACAGCAAAAATCTTTAGGCCTTAAAGTACACATAAATCGAAAATGTGCGAAAAAAATGCTACGTATTATGTGAAGGGCCGTTGAGGAGCAAAGAAGTTATCTTAACGATTGTTTAAAAACCACTAAAATGGCCCTTATAGTATGTAAATTTTTAAAAATTTTTCGGAGAAGGATGTCCCCCAGAGCAGTTTTGGTTCCTCAATTTGCTTCAAATTAACTCTGCCGGAAAAATACGCTTAAAATGTTAAAAATTTGCTCCCTACCCGCCTAAAAAAATTTGATATACTCCGCTGACGTGGACGCATTTTCAAAAAAGAGTTTATTTACGGTCTTCTCCGGGTCAATAACGAATTTGTATTTAGTTAACATAACACCAAAATTTTCTAGATCCGCTACTGACCAAAAGCACAACCAAAGGGGAGAAGAGCACCCCAACGGCGCACCGCCCCTCTTTTTTTGAAAAAATAACCAATTTGAAGCACCGGTATACTTATACCATCCTCATAAAATACTGGAACATTTGTAATTTTCCTCTAGCTATGCCCTGATCATAGCAGGACTATTTAAGACGTAAACTAAAAATAAGAACGACCGGTTAGTTCCGTTGTTAAAACATTGCTATCAGTGCAGGAAGTCTGGGGTTTGACTCCCGGGTTGGTCAAATCGGACACAGTACCGCCATCGGCTTGCTACCGCTGCAACGTTTTTTCGGAACTGCGTAGCCCTGGCGCTAAACCGCGAAGATGGGCTCTGCCACTCGTTACACGCTTCGGCGTAATACTGCGAAAATATGCTGTAATCATTTGATTTTGAACTCAATTGATTTTTGGTAAAAACAATAAATGCAAAGTTTTATCTCAACACAAAGCAATGCAAACTTCTAAAAATGAAATAACCGTACTAACCAGGATAACAATTATAAAAAAATGGAGTGAATTTTTAAGTTTGCATCACAGTCCTACTAAACATCGCAAAGGACTGAAATACCGCAAAGGAGCGACGAAGGACGACAAAGAACTTTAAATTGGTCTAGTAAACACCCCAAAGAACGACAAAGGACTTGGAATTAGGGTTAGGGTTAAATTAAAGTTAGGCTTTGGGTTATCAGGTCTTTTGTCGTACTTTGCGGTGTTTAGTAAGTCCTTTTCCGTGTTTGGTAGGACCCATTATATCAAGTAAGATCTGTTGAAAGTATGTGAGTTCAACGTGGTAGTTCAGTAATGTAAAAATCTTAAAAAGTTAAGTTTAACATGATTGTTTAAAATACAACATCGTAAGTCAACCGCGGAGCAAAACTGAATTTTATACAATTACATTTCGGAAAAGGAAGCAAACAACGGGTCGTTGTTCCTTTATTTTTAGCCTTGCTGCGGTTTGTGTTACTTATGTTTATTATTTCATGGCCGAAAATAAGAAATTACTACTACTACTACAACATACAAGTTTTTGAAACGTTGATTGACGTAAACGTTGCTTTTACATTTAATTTAAACAAGAAAAAGATAACTTGAAATTTCCGTTGAAATTTCCAAATATATTGTCTTGCGGTAGGCCTACTAGTAGTAGTGGGCCTACTAGTTCTTCAGCTCGCAAGCCGGTAAAGACATTTTGTATAAAAGTATTACTTGGTGAAGTATTGATGTAAAACTAAAAGGTATGCTTTGACAAAGTTAAATAACAGCAATCTCCAGATATGCTCGCTGGAATTCTCAATACAGTATAATAAGACGAAAGAACAATTCGTAAAAATTTTCAAAATCGGGCTACAATCTACATCGTAATTTTGCATTATTTTATAAGTTTTTGTTCGTAGCCTTTTTCATTTGCTTTAAGGTGGAAACAACAATAGGACGAATTAGAGGAGTGGGTTTGCCAGAAAGCCATGGGTTTTATCGCATTCCATATGGTCAAGCTCCGATTAATGAAATGAGGCAAGTGTATGAACTCTTAAGTTACACATCAAAAGAACCATCAATGATAGTTTTGTAAAATCTGCTCAGCTAGGTTAAGTTTTTGTGTTTCACGCGCTTCTTGCGCAGCAGTTCTGCGTGGCACAAAGTTAGTTCATGAAGCAATAATGGCTGGCTATTGGCAGCATGCATATTACTGACTTGTAGTTTTTACAGTCAACACCACTGTTAAGCTTGATCTACCATATGTTTATTTTAAAGCGCTTAGAAGCCTTGATCAACTTTGCAGCGCCAAACTTTCAGCTCGCATGGCCGAGTGGTAAAAGCGTCCGCCTCGGGAGTCGTAGACTTGGGTTTGATTCCCAGTCGGGTCAAACCAATGACTTTAAAATTGGTATTCACAGCTTCCCTGCTTGATGCTCAGCGTGAAAGGGATAGTGTGGAAAACAATTCGACAAGTTTACATGTTGTGCCGTTGGGAAAGGCACTTAGCGAGATTCCCCCATCTTGGTGTGGTATACAGATGGCTGGCAACTACTAAGCGAGCTCGTATAGCGCATTGATCACTTTCTCATGATAGGAGAGAGAGAGAGAGTTTATTTTTGTACAGAAATGGCATAACGCGTGATACAAAACGATAAAAAACGAAAAATGTTAAAAAGGAAAATTATGCAATGTCTTTCTGGTGAGAGGCTGCGAAAAGACCACGTGTGTCCTGTTCCGAGGAACTGGCGCGGTCGCCGAGTCTGCAGCCTCTTGATAGGAGGATAAATATGCAACAAAATACAAAAAAATACAAATATTATCTTCGTTGGAGCAATCCGTTTACTCACTTACGACCAAAAACAACGAAGACAAAAAATAGAGCAGCTGCTTGAGCGCATAACGTACTTGGTGTAAACCAGGTTTTACGACGTTACTTAAATTAATTTTCAATTTCTATGATTTTAGGTTCCGTCGTTCAGTGGCAGTAGAGAGCTACCCAAACAATGAATTCAATGCAACTAGAACCAGTGGACCTTCTAATTCTTGCTATCAGAAGACCGGCAGCTGCGATGCTGGAAGCTGCGACGATGTAAGGCCCCTGTGTGAATACCAGAATATTTCAAAGGTTGCTTGAAACATAAAATAAAAATCACCAATTGATTACAAAGATTTAAAATTCCCTTAGACACTGTTTCGCTGCAGTCAAATATCACCATAGCAGATAGGCATCCAAACGATTTTTATTTCATACACTGGTTAATAAGTTAAGAAGTAAGATATTTTTAAAACATTAAACAGAAGATTCTACTGATGTTTGTTGACTGCGATGTGAGCTTGCGCTCTTTTAGTTAATGTTCATCCAAATTAAGTTTTAAATGCAGTCGGCTCCAGCCGAGAATCGAATATGTTACAAAAAATTTGTACCCAAGACAGGAAACCACCAAGCTTTGCAGTTGACAACTCGTTACACTTGATAAATACGAGTATTGAGTACATTCGTAAATGAACTAGCTGAGATTATTTCAAATTATGTTGAACCGAAAATTCAACAGTAATTGAAGGAGGCTGCGAAGTGAGCTTGCGCTTTTTGAGTCAGCAGACACCCGGTAAGAACGTCAAAACGATCGACTTTAGCACCGAATCGAACCTTCATTTGAAATCAGTAACTTAAGCGTGGTAACGCTAGGTCACGCAGTTCAACCATTGATTACCGTTATGACCAAGGCAACTCAGTCTCATACATCGACTTTTCTACTATTCAGCTTACTGAAGATTGCTTGTTTCTAAATGTTCACGTTCCGAACTTTGTGAACTTATCCGACTCCACATCTCCTCCGACTGACCGGATTCCAGTATTATTTTGGATCCACGGTGGATCACTTTTAAAAGGATCCGGAACCTCTTCAAAACTCGATGGAAGATATTTGAGCAATATTACTAAAACAATAGTAGTCACCATCAATTACAGATTAAGTAAACTTTACTTGTGTCTTATAAGTTGATTGATAGCCAATCTAGTTTGAAATTTACGTTGTAAGTAATTCACAACATCATTTGTTTTGGGACGAAACAATCTGCTTTATGCATAAATTATTTGAAAAATAATAATTTTACAAAAAACAGGAGAAAGTTAAATCGTGTCAATAATTTTCAAATATAGCCTACTGTATATCAATATAATTTCTTCTTTGTCATTTTTCAAATAAAGTTGCCAATGACTTTATGAAATTTGTTAACAAAAGAATAAATCAAGCGGCAAATTTAAACTTGTATGCGTTAAACCCAAAAATACAGTGTTTGCGAATTTTTTTTAAATAACTTACATGGATTGATTAAATTTTTATGACAGGTGCTTTGGGATTTTTGGCTGTGCAAGATGGAGATGAGGTTATCAGCAATCAAGGGTTTGGGGACCAACAGTTGGCGCTGCGGTGGGTACAAGATCACATCGAAAGTTTTGGTGGAGATAAAAACAAGGTAAAGTGAGCAAATGAGGATAAAACATGACCCATGCTTTAGGGCAGGGGTCGGCAAACTTTTTGCATGGTGGACCGGTTTAAGTCGAAAATTTTTTCACGGAGCGGCCTTAAAACTAATCGTAAGTATTCAGCAATTTAATTTTATTTCAGCTCATATTACAATAGTGATTCAATGAGCACCATGAGCTTGTTTTGCAGCAACCAGACTCTCCCATCTTGGAATAATGAAACTCAACGATACCCGCAATGTATCTCTTAACGTTTTTTGAAGTAGTAGGTCCCTCTTCATCGACGTCAGACTCTTAAAGATGTGGCTGATCTATTTCCAAAAAATCTCAGCAAAGATGTTTGTTTTTCACTCATCATTATCAGACTAAAAATATCTTTGTAAAACTTTAAAGCTGTAGTATTTAAGGGAGCAGGTCTCAGTACGAATAACTTATTTCACTTTTGACTTCAATTTGCAGTAATATTTCTGGCGTTACTTTCTTACTTAACTCCCTCATCAACCTAACACAGCTAACACAACAAAGCCACAACAATTACTGCTAATTACATCCACACATACCAGGATAATATTAATTAAATATATTGCCCTTTTGTCTTGTTATGTGATAATAGTCAATAACGCTTGAATAGTGAATAAAAGCCATTCAAAGCCGACAATAGAAAACACTTTTAGACACCGAATTAAGTCTCGACGCACCCAAAGCGTAAGAATCAAGCAATCAAATCTATAAACAAAACGTCCGAAAGCAATTGGGTCTTAAACTCTACAGCACGGTTGTGCAACCCACGGCCCGCGGGCCACAATCCGGCCTTCCAGGCCAGTCAATGTGGCCCTCGACGATGACAGGACAAAAATTTTTTTTTTAAATCGATTTATTTAGCTATTTGTACCGTCTATAATACACGGGTTGTGTTTAGCATTTCATAATTTCATACATATTTGACGGTGACTGGCCCTCGACGTTGTTAAAATTTTCGAAAGTGGCCCCCCAGTGAAAAAGGTTGCACACCCCTGCTCTAAAGCAACGAAAATGTTTTAAAGTATTTATTCTGGAAAAATACGTGGCCCGGTACCGAAACCCTCGCAGACCGGCACCGGGCCGCAGACCGGCACCGGGCCGCAGCCCGGTGTTTGCCTACCACTGCTTTAGGGCAAAGTTTGGGTTTAACTCCGACTAAGCACGCAGAAATTTTTTGAGCGGGGCTTGAAAAGGAGATTGTCACAAAAAGCACAATTTTTTTAGAAGAATCTGCGCTAAAACCGCAATTAACATTCATCGAAAAAGGCCTTAGGGCGCGAGCAAAGGAGCCCTTTTACGCTGCTGGCTGCCAGGTACTAAGTTATCAACGCAGTGGCAGTAAATTGTTGTTTGTTACTGCTATTTATTGCTTATCTGCTGAGTTTAGGAACTTTAAGTAATGGTCATGATGCAACACTGTTTGGACATGCCGAAATATTTCGAAAAGCTTGATTTGCTGTAATCCACAGACCAAGCCTGCGAACTCGAAGTACCTATATTCATATCGAGTTCAAGATTGAGTTCACAAAAAATTTGCAAGTTGTAGTTAGAATTAGAGTTATTCACTTTCAATTTTCCGAACTCAAGTGCAAGTACGAGTTTGTTACTTTTACCGCGTTCGCTCTATTTTTAAATTGAGATCTCAATCAGTTCAGATTCAGTTGAAAACTCAATTAGCTTTTTTCGATATCCAGTTTAAGCTCGAATTCGGCAAAATATGAGTGAGTATTTTGAGCTCAAATCCGCAATTCCACCACAAACACATTTAAATCTTTGTGTTACCATAAACTTTGTTTGTCCACAGGTGACCATTGCAGGAAGCAGCGCTGGAGCCCAGTCAGTTATGTTTCATTTAATGTCAGAGACAAGTTCAACCTTATTCCAGCAAGCAATTATGCAGAGCCAACCGGCATTTTTTCAATATGCAAGCACTGAAGATTCCCTTATGGACACAACCGCGCAATTACTGAACATCACGGGATGTGCAGACGTAGGAGTAGAATGTTTAAGGTATTGTATTTCTTAAAATACATTTTTTCTTGATTCCAATGCTGCATACAGCTTTTCTTGTACAGTAACATACAAACACTGCACTCTTTTTACAGGTTTTGTGAAACAATTAAGTTAACATTATTGCTTAATTAAGAGTCATGCAGAGATTTCTCAATTCATGAGATTGTTGCAACTACACACAGCTTTACCGCTTAGGAGGTGTAATTTTTCCAACTTCAGATAGGTTTTGGGTAATGGATGTAATCAATGACGGCGTTTTTTCTGGACAAAAGAGAGGGTCGTAGCCAGGAGGTTAGAACGATGGACAAGAGAATAGGTTTTTTCGAAGCGCTTTGTTTTACCTTTCGCAAAAGAAGCAGTACTACCGGTACTTTAATGTGGTTACTATGCAAGCTTATGTGTGGCAAGGTTGCAGCAAATGCAAGAGCCCGATGCAGAACTGTTAGGGGGTGGGGGTTAGCAAGGAGGGGGCTTAGAATTAAAAAAGTGCTTACTTTGCAGTTTTTTAAGTCTATAGAAGTATCAAGGCACTGATTTATTAACACTCAAAACTAAACCATTGAGGAGACTGGATCACCCTGATCCGTCACTGCATATAGTAAGGAAAAAGGTGCGGGACATCGGGTGCTAAACACACATTGTGTAGGCCATTCTCAATTGGCGGCCCTTTACAAATATCAATCATGAATGATTGAACGCTGTTAGAGGACATACAAGACGAATAACACACATACACTTAACCCTTCGCATTTCCGGTTGTGCCGAGCGCCTGGCGGGAAGCGGCGAATACTACTTTTAAAGTCCTTAGTATGACCCGACCGGGAATAAAACCCCAGTCTCCCGGCTACTAAGCGGACGCTCTTACCGATACACCAAGCGTCGGTATCATTGCATAGTGCATACAGCGGGTATGATTTCTTTTTTCAGAGAACTTGATCCTTATACCTTGGTTAACCAAACAAAACAGATTGCCATTCAAAATATATTAAAATTGGACATCTACGGAGCGGCAGAACCATTCCGATTTGTGTTGGACGGAAAAGAATTTTCCGAAAACCCGGTTCAGTTTGTTAAAAATGGTGGATTATTTGGAAACAAGCCGGTTATAATTGGTACTACTCCAGATGAAATGATCGACATTCCTCTTCTAATCCCTGATGCCCTTAATGTTACTTTTAAGCGATTTGAAGTAAGAGCTATAATTACTAGTAGCTTAAATAAACGACTCTAAACGTAGGCAAAACACTGTAGTTCTCTAACAAGGCCGGCGCCAAGGAGGGGCCAGGGGGGCCTGGCCCCCCAATTGGCATGCTTGGCCTAATTTCAAACTTTGGCCCCTCCTGATAAACGCTTGGCTCCTTTAATGCGACTGCTCTGCCGCCGGCTCTGCGTCTAACCTAACTTGTAGTAGTGGCAAACATTTGTAGCTGTACTTTTAATTTTCGAAATTGAATGCTGCGAGGCCTTAAAAAAGTATCGACAAACTCTCACAGAATTGTAAGATGCTTACAAGGAAAAAATACGTCTACATCGACGAGGTACGATATTCCACCAATAACGCATTACGCAAGTTACTGTGTTGCGGTAGACTTGGGACCGATTCGAGTCGGTGTCACGGAGTAGGGCCTACTGGCGCGGTAAAAGTAACTTAGGAAGATTCTTTGTTTGCGATCAAAGATTCTGCTGGCCCACACCGACTGCACTCTTTAAAACTTCACTCAAAATTTTTATATTACAGTAACTTATTCAAATAGAATCAAACATAAAAAAAAAAAAACAAGAATTAGAACACAAGCAATCATGGTAATGCAACTACCTAATTTAAGCAGAAACTTGTTAACAAAAAAAAAAAACATCACTGCATTCTCTAAATCTAGACTCTAAGATTTCCACTCGTGCTGACTACTATAAATACATGCTAGACATTAACTCCCAAGGGTCACAGAGAGAAAAACACTTTGTCCAAACACTTTAAAGTTAATGAAGCGCAAATCCACAGCAAGCGCATTCCGGTCGTTACATAATGAATCGGTAAAGAAAATGTCAACACGAATGATGGATGTACGCAAACAACAAGAATTGCTTCGATAACACAGAATTTGTGACAGTCGGGTTAAACCAAATAAGCCTTAAAGTTGGTATTCAGTGCTAAATGTTTATCTGGCAGTTTGGTGAGTATTAAAGTATCAAAAGTACCAATCTATTATGATGTAAAACGGAAAAATTTAGGGAGGCCTAAGGTCTTTTTGCCCTCCTGAATCCGCCTGTGATGTAGTTGCCTAATTCGTTTTCCTTGTTATAAAATATGCAACTATACCTACCTGTATAAAATCGTTGGTTCTGTTAGTAGCCTATTCGTTATTTTTTATTTGATATATTTCGTTACTTTTTTGTTTAGAAAGTTTTACAAATAGTTCTTGGGGAGGAATTGGGCACAGCTGCAGCTGAGAAATATGACTCATTGGCTACTGGTGCGGAAAAAGATTATGCGTTCTTGCTCGGTGAAGCCGCTTCTGACGCCTTTTTCATATGTCCCAGCAGAGCTATTGCCAGGTACATTTTTTGTTGTTTTTAAAGAAAAGTCATTCAACAACTCAAACCGGATGTTATCGTGGACTCCACACTCTCCTCATTTCTAACACGTGACTAAGATGTAACTTTTTCCACTTCTGCCTCCGGTTTCTTCTTGCTTCATTATGACTTAAAACCTTACTGAGTGTAGGCTTATTGCGTTGCCGTTGACAATCGGACCACAAGTGATTCGAAACGTAGCCTATACGTACGTCACATTCAAATAGCCTACAGTGTTTTTTTAAGGCGTATTGAGAAACCGACATGGTCTCAAACTATCCAGCGCACTCTCAAAAGCTGCAAATTTTTGTTGAAACGGTTCTTGACTGCAGTTTCATTTATCACAAAGCCGGCAGCGGAGCAGTCGACTTAGGGGGGCCAGGCGTTTATCAGGAAGGGCCAAACTTTAAGATTAAGCACAAAAGCCGCTGTCTTCAAAAGAGTAAGCTTGTTGATTGGGGGGTAGCCTCCCTGCCGCCCCCTTGGCGCCGGCCCTGATTTACCAGTTTAAAAATTGGCGGTCTTTCAAAATTGCTTAATGGTTCCTCAAGCCAAACTAAAAACACTGTTCAAGTATTTGTAGTTGCTTTTTTGACTGTATTGTTTGGAGCAAAATTGCTTGCATGTTCTCAGTAGTACCGCTTGCCAAACTTCACGCTACAAGGACCACTAATTCAATCGTATTTGTGTATTTGCTATATAACATTCATACAAGTACTCCCAAAATTAACAGACTTTTGAAATTTGCCATTTTTTCCAGGATGCTGTTAGGAAAATAGGCTTTTACAGGGACGGCTTTGCGCTACTGCCCGGGAGACAGATCATCTCGCAATTTTGTCTCTGTCTTGTAGCACATTTCATTTGAGAAGCAAATTTTTGCCAGCAGATTTATTCATGCAAGCTGAGTTAGTCAAATGAATTGCGGTTGTCAGGAGCGTATCCAGAAAGTTTTAATGGGGGGAAGTAATTTTGAAGTAGGTTAAACGTTAACTCAATACAAAAACGTTAAGACGTTTAGACCCAGAAACGGGCGTAAATAAGCCCTTTGAAAATGTTTCATGTCAGGGGTGCATTTAAAAATTTTTTCAGGGAGGGGGCACCAAATTTCGTCACTTTTTCAAGCGTAGTATATTTCCGGCAGAGTAAATTATAAGCCATTTAAGAAACAAAAATGACTCTAGGGGTGTCCGGGGCATGCTACCCCGGAAATTTTTTGAAAATTTGCATAGCCTACTGTAATGGTCATTTTAGTGCTTTTTCAACAATTTTCAGGCACAGTTTGTTCATATTTTTGGCCTCTAATTTTGAGTGCTTCATTAAATATGATTCATTTTGTCCACACAGTTTCGATTATGCATGCTTAAAGCGACTAAGGCATACTGTTATAAAGAAGTTTGAAGTTATGAAAAAATTTAATTCATCCGAAGCATTGTTGAAAATGGCTGTTGGAGAGGGATGCATCCCCCGCATACCCTCCCTGGATCCGCCCCTGGCGGTTGTAAGTTGTAACTGTCTAAGTTTCAGCTGCGGGTTGTAAAACTTTTTGCAAATGTGTTGGAGAAACAATTTTTTATGTTTGGTCATCCAAACTGACTTGGTTAAAGGGGGCTTTAGCGCTTCCCTGGTTGCGACTTTGGTTAATGCTGCTAATACCACACGGTATTGCTTCTACGACTAATGCTTTAGACTATCCTCCCTGACTTCTCCAGTATTCTTCTATTCGTATGCTCACGTAATGAGCAATGGATCAAATTGTGAAGAAATTTGGGATCCAGAGGGAATTTGCGAATACGCTTTCCACGCTTCAGAAGTCCATATTCTCTTCAGAACTGATCCTCTTATTAGGTGAGTCGCTGATAGCCAAGGAAAATGGAGCAGCATGTGCTTTGGCTTAAATGCAATGGTGCGACTCAAAGGCGAAGACCACTTTATGGAGAACTACAGAATTTTTTATCCCCAAACCGGCCGGTTGTCGCGGCGATGACAGTATTGTTAACGACGCGGTTGGTCTTGGCTTTGATTTCCGGTCAGGTTAAATCGCACGAATTATCGCCTAGGGATTGCCATCACTGCGACGTTTTTTCGGAGCTGTGTTGCCAAGGGCTAAGCGGCGGAGACGAGCCCCACGATGGGGTGCCGTTAATAATTCTACTCACATTACGGACAAATCAATGCTCCTTCTAATCCCAAGTCAAATGGTAACGAAAAAAAGGATGCTTTCATACGCCAAGTCAAATGGTAACCAAAAATGCATGCATTCCTACGCCTAGTCAAATGGTAACGAAAAAAACAAGGTTCCTTACGCCAAGCCAAATGGTAACGAAAAAAAAAAAAAAAACATGCTTTCCTACGCCAAGTCAAATGGTACGGTAACGAAAAAGAACATGTTTTCCTACGCCAAGTCAAATTGTAACGAAAAAAAGCATGCTTTCCTACGCCAAATCAAATAGTAACACAAAACTATCTCGTTCTGAGCGCCAACTGCAACATATCGCCTACTGTAACCTAACAGACATCATGCGTCTGCCGACCAAACTACCTTTTTTCGAATGGAAACCGAATAAGCGCCGGTTTTCTGGTCTGTTCGGATTTGATCGGAAGTCTGTTCGGATTCCATTAGAAAAAAGGTAGTTTGGTCGGCAGACACGTGATGTCTGTTAGGTTACAGTTGACGATACGTAACAGTTGGCGTTGTGTTACTCAGAACGAGATAGTTTTGTGTTACCATTTGACTTGGCGTAGGAAAGCATGTTTTTTTTTCGTTACCATTTGACTTGGCGTAGGAAAGCATGTTTTTTTGCGTTACCATTTGACTTGGCGTAAGGAACCTTGTTATTTTCGTTACCATTTGACTTGGCGTAAGAAAGAGCATTGATTTGTCCGTAAAGTGCGTACAATTTCTATTTTACTAACGGCACCCCATCCCCACCACTCCTAACACGCTTCGGCGTAATTTTACGAATACCGGCCAATAAAAGTTTGATTTTGAATTTTGCATCAGCCCTAAAGCAATGCTGTACTTTTGTCAGATATAATTTCACAAGTGATGACGTCATTGTTTCCGATCAGCTAAGTTACTACTGGGGAAACTTTATTGCTTCGGGGAACCCGTCATCTGGTGTCGTGACGTCAGTAGAAGAATTCCCAGAATGGCCCATATATTCAGCAACAGGATCATCTCTTCAGGTATGCTTTTACCCTGTAAGTCGGTGTTTCTTAACCCGTGCCAAGCGGCCGAACCATAACAACTCCGTGGCAGTCTCAACCGAACCCTAGAAACGGACAGCGTGACGTCCAATTTTCCTTCCAAAATCAGATGAAGACCAAACAAAAAGACATCACGTCTTCCGACGTCCAATTTTCCTCCCAAAATCAAGTGGCCAGCGGCCCCCTGGGTACGCCCCTGAAAGTGTCAGGATATTGAAGGACTTCACCGAATTCCAGAGATAGCTCCGTCAACCACTAGGGTTAAGAAACACTGCTGTAAGTTTATCTCAGATAGCCGAGTGCTGAGAGCGTCCGCCTCGGGAGTTGTAGACTTGAGTTTGATTCCGAGTCGGGTCAAACCAATGACTTTAAAATTGGTATTCACAGCTTCCCTGCTTGACGCTCAGCATTGAATGGACCGTGTGAAGATCAAGCCGGCAAGTTTACTTGTTGTGCCGTTGGGAAAAGCACTTGGCGGGATTCCCTCATTTTGGTGTGGTAGACAGATGGCTGGCAACTCCTAAAGAGAGATCGTATAGCGCATTGATCGGGTTTTTGTGATAGGAGGATAAATATGCAACAAAAATTTAAGTTTATTAATCTTTACTTAAATAGTCATTGTTTTTTTTTTTACTTTTTTAAATTATCAGTCTGTATTATTTAAGAATTTTAAGCTCTCCAAAATATTTTATTGAAATGAAGCTTACATTGGTGAAGAAGATATTTCAAGCATTAATGAAAATATTTAATTTGACTAATTTTGTGTTTTTATAGCTTTTTTATCCAATCATGAGTGACGTTTATCAACCTAAGAACATGCCTTGGAGCAATTACGTGATAAAACCACCAACAGGTGACGTGGATACTAAGTACAAAGAAGAAATTTGCAATTTTTGGGATGACAGCAAATTTTACGTCAATCTTGATGACGTCACAACTAGCGCACCTGCCGAGGAAACCACTAGCGGCGCTGCAAGTACGAAGATGTCCTGCATCGTTATGTTAGTTTGTGTGGTGGCTGGTGCGTTAAGAATGCAGTAACAGCACAATTTTTTGCACAAAGAGCAAAAATTACTGTAGTTTTAATTTCATGTGTATGGCAATCAAATCTTGTTTATGCTAGATCAAATTTCTGCGAAGTCTTCAAAGCCTATGACCTTGAAAATCTTTGCGACTGTTCTAGACGGCGCTACGTTTTTTTCTGAAAGTGTTTTGTATGCCGCGTGACTGACAACCATATTCCCCTTTGGAGTCCCAGACACCAATAAACACACGCTTTGAAAAGTGTTTGGGACGCGATGCAATTTAGGCTTTGCACCAAGCAAAATGGAGGTAGACTTGCAAAAAAGAAATTGAGAAGGGATATTTTGTTTGTGCTTTACATTAACACAAAGCTTTTATTCTTACCGCGCAAGATTTAACTCGCGTGATTCTATTGATGCTGTTTTGTTGTTGATGTAATTTCATAATGGTGTGGTTGTCACGAAAACGAAAAAAAATACAAAACATATCATTAACAATTGCTCGTCAGTAACTTAACACGCCAGTCAGTGATAAAGAATTACGGAGTCCAGTTTTCAACCTTGTTTTCGACATCTCATCCAAAAGCGATAATGTGACTATAAGATTTTTTGATAAACATGAAATAGTCACATATAAAATTTTTTTTTTTAATCGGACCATTCACGAAACTAAAATTATGATAAGTTGTACGTCAGTAACTTAATTTTCAACTCCAAATTAGGGCTAATCTTAATCTGTTGCGGACGTTTTGGTTGGTCCAGTTGACGGATTTTGGTACAGCAATTCAACTGAGCTTTTTTATTACAAGATCTCAGTTTCTCGGCGAGAAATAGTTTGGTAAAAACGCTGTCAATTGGTTTTATATTACCGTTGATTCATTGCGGGTGCATCAACTCTGGTTGTAATTTTTTTTTTGAAAAGTTTTAAGCATCAGAAAAAGTAATAAGAATTAGAGATTTATAATTATTTATTTTTCGACATACAGTAATCCCCTTCAAGGGCTGAACACTTGCTCCAGCGGTGCTGAAGCGCTTTATCCCTGTGTAGAAAAACTCTTTTGTTTGAGATTCAAGAAACTCCTCGACTGCGGCTATGACGTCATCATTGCTAACAAAATGGTGACCACGACCAAGGCTTTTTTATTTGTGGGAAAAGATGAAAGTCGGAAGCGGCCAGGTCTGGCGAATAAGAGGGTGGGGGCAAGATCAAATCTGCAATGTGAATAGTTGCCATGGCAACTACGGAGGTGTGAGCTGGTGCACTGTCTTGGTGAAAGAGAATTCATTATTCTTGTGAGCTTTCCTGGCCTTTTTTCTTTGATTGCTTTCCTCAGACGCTTCAGTTGTCCAGAAAATTGCTGTCCAGTTACTGTGTGGCCCTTCTGAAGGTATTCAATCAGTATAACACCCTGTAATCTCAGTAAACAGAGGCCATGACCTTCCAGCGGAACAAACTGAGTCGTATCTTACCAATATAAAACAGTTTGTATCAATTAATAACACAAATTCTAATTTAGCGAGCATTGAATGTGGTGTTCCTCAGGGTTTCATTTTAGGCCCTCTGCTGTTTTCAGTTTTCATAGACGACCTTCCAGCTGCCTTGAAAACAACGCCTAGGTTTTTAGCGGATGACATTGCTCTTTTAGCTATCGCAAAAAATTTCTCTGATTTGGAAAAGTTAGCAAACTCAGAACTTCACAATTTTAATCGATGGATGTCAATAACTGCCTTGACTGTACACCCTAAAAAGACTCTCTCTCTAGTTATTTTTCCTTTCTTGCTTAAACCCAATCCCTCTGTTAATCTTACATTTAATAATGAAATTATACAGACTTCAGAAATGGCTAAATATTTGGGAATTGTGTTTGATAATAAACTCTCATTTAAAAATCATATCATGTTCTTGGAGAAAAAAGTAGCTTGCTCCGTCGGAATTATTGCAAAATTAAGCTATTATCTTCCTTCTAAATCTTTGTTGACTCTTTATTATTCTCTTGTACACACTAATCTCCTATACGCTCTACCAATCTGGGCATCCACTTGTCAAACTTACTGTACCTACTGAAGCTAAAAAGACTTCAATATAAAGTCATACGAAATATTGCAAAAGCTCCACTTAAAAGTAAACTAACACCCCAATATAAGAAGTATCAAGTACTAAAACTGGAAGACTTGTATCTGCTAGAAATTGATAAAATAATGTATTTGTTCTCCCATGATAAATTACCTACCCGCTTTTGCCACTATTTTTATTACTGTGCAAATTCATATACCTACACCACCAGAAATTCTTCCATTAAGTCACTTTATTTACCCCGCTTTACAACAGCTCGAACTCAACGATCAATAAAATGTATAGGTGTCAAAGTTTGGAATAATATTCCGCACAATATTAAACAATTAACGTATCAAAGATTTATTACTGCTTATAAACAATAACTACTAGATCAATATACAGTATGTAAAGCTTTGATTTAAATGTGGTAGCCTAATTTCTGTCATTATTATAACATTTAATGCGTTTTTGCTCACTGTCAATCTTTTGAATTTCGTAATCAATTATGAGGTCTCACCCCTTTTTTTGTAATCTACTTAATTTTAGAAAATAATACCAAACAAATAAGACAACAAGAATGATGTAATATTAGTAAGAAATGCCAAATTCATTTGTACAACCAATCAAAAGTGCTCAATAATCTTTTTATTTAGAACAAAACATATTCAATCAATTTGATCGCATTTACTGGCAGGTTTTGGCGGTCCGTTTTGCGCTTGTGCGATCGTAGGGGAGTCTTGTGCAAAGAGAATTCTATTTGAATGGGATTCCCTAGAGGCTGCGCGGGCGTGGGGCGGACTGTTGGAGCTTGTAGGTGGCTAATTATAAATTAACGTCATGTATTTTTGTACTTCTGCTGTAAAAAATCCAATGTGAATCTATTTTCGGTGCTGAGGCTTCAACTTAACCAGTTATGTTTACTATACTAAATTGGTTTATACCAGTAAATGGGCTGCTGTTTGACTCGAAGACCATTGGTCCCTTTGCAGCTGCCTGTTGCGTGTGTCACTTGTTTATTTATGTGCCATACTTGCTATAATGTACCTTGTGATTGAAGCAACAAAATAAACGTTCTGTTCTGAACAACCTTGGCCTTTTGGGGGGCAAGATTGTAGCAACGCTAGCTAGTTAATTGGTACCACAAACTTAAAATCTCGCAACAGTCGATACTTTATATACCAATCATAAACAAGTCAAATTTAACACCCGGGCGCCAGAAGCGCTTCACATATGAACGATCGTTCTTTTGACGTTTGGCTGCAAGATGACAAGCGCTTCCAATGCCAGTCGCGACCGTTGCCCGTGTGGCGTCACTAGGAGGCACTACCCAGCTAGCATAGACATTGGGACTAGTATGCATGTACACCAGATTTCTCTGGTCGACTGTACAAAACACAAAAGTACTACCCATACATCTACACATACCACAAACAAATGTGCCTCAAATCAAAAGCGATTGCAGTGCCTCTTATGTCCTTAACTTATGTCCTTAGCGTAGGAAGCAGTCTTCGCTAATTGGATGTTATGGAGGACCAATTGAGATGTTTCCAGTTAGAGAAGCAGTGTTTCGACAACTTAGATAAGCGCATTTGCAAATATCTGCTTTCTGCGGATTGGATGAAGCGCTCAGCGCAGTTAATGCAAAGTTGCACACAGTTTAAATACGCAGAAACATTGTGTTATGTGTGGTGTTTTCCTTACAACGTAATGTTTTCACGCAAGATCGAGTCTACTACAGATATAATTCAGGTTTTCCAAATCATTAAGTTGGTTAACCAGGGTCAACTCTGCGGTTAAGCTCATCGCTATCATCGCGGGAGGCCTGGGGTTCAGTTCTCGGTCAAATCGAACGCAGCATCGCCAAGGGTTCGCCACCGTTGCGATGTTTCTTCGGGACTGTGTAGCCCCGGCGCTAAGCCGCGAAGAGGAGCCTCACCACTCGTTACACGCTTCGCCGTAATTATCGCCAGAATGACGAAGATTTAATCGGGATTTTAAAAACTTCTAATTTGGTTTGATAAATAATTATAACGAATGAAATATGCACCAAGTGGGTTATATAATCTTTATAATCTTTTTCCAACTGGCGATTATTACACTATTCGTCTGTTAGGAAGTGAAGGCGATTTGAATTCTTTCGCAATAATCGCTGTTTCCTCTTGCTAGGTGAACTTTTTCCAACAGATTATATAATCTTTTTCCAACAGACGATTATTATTGTACTGTTAGGAAGTGAAGACAGTTTGAATTCTTTCGCAATAATCGCTTTTTTCTCTCGCTCGGTGAACAAAGTAGCAAGCCTAAGTCAGCAGCTCATTCGCGCTTTTGGAAGTGTGAACAGTGGAGAAATTTGGAACACAAACGTGCGATTTTTAGTTTCAAGAAAAATTAAAGTTACAAAGTAAGAATTTTCTAAGGGTGAGTAATTCAGTATTTTGTCACTAGATTTCCGTAAGAAGTAAGGGTTAACTAGTAACTGATCATTAAGTTTTACTGTTCAGCAGTCTACGAGTAAGCGATTATACGCTTAATATCACATTAATTTTACTTTAGAGATGGAAGCAGAGACAGGGACTAAAGAGACAGAAAAGTCTCCATCTCCCTCCGCAGAAGACGCTCCTTCGGGATCCCCAAGTCTTCCCATGAAACAAGGTAAGTCAACATATCAGGAAAACACAATTGGCAGCTCTAGAAGAATGAAAATTTAAAGTTAATGGAGTTTGATTTTCCAAAAACCTAAAGGTTTTTTGGAAGTAGGAATTTCAAATTTATTGTCAAATCTGATAAAAACTGCTAAAATGTCGTGAGCATGACTGCGGCTGTCGGTTGTTAGCAATGCAGTGCAAATATAGTCAATAAAGAATTGTTGATTGATTGATAGTGCGAGTTGGGAATGGTAGCGGCCTCAAATGTTATAAAAGTGTAGCCGAAGTGGGAATGAACAAGCAATGAAGCAGTGACTGTAAAGTGAAGTAGTTTTGAGTACTTTAATAGCTCTATTTAAAAAAAGCTGAGACGGTAGTTTAGGGAAAAAAGATGCTGTTACCTATTTGAAGAATCATTTGGTCAACAGAGAAAATTAAAGAATTAAATCTATTTTTAAATAATGTTCAAAGGGAATTCATTAAAGCAAAATTGTTGCGTAACAATGCCTCACAGCGTCGTGGAAATAGTGTCTAATTTCTTCGGCTTCATTGTGTTTTATTGTGTGACATGGCAGCTAGTGCTTAAGGTCGCGTCCTTTGCTATGTTCTGTCGGCTGAACCTGAAAGTTGATGCCTTCGTATTTGTGACGTTACAAAATCTTTCGATTATGGTTCCTGGAAAACAGTGTATTGAGTAATTAAGATCGCTGCTGATACACCAATGTCCAAATTCACCGACGACCAATATGACGATACTGTATAAAGTGAATCATACTGTATACTGTAGCTGCGAAACGCGAGGTCGATTAAGTTCTTACGAGTTCATGACCCTAATTTTAAACTTTTTTCATTAGTTTGTCGAACATTGGATAGGTTTCTTGGGATACTACAACGCTGTGCAAGCCTCAGTGCTAACTTATGCTGACTCACGCAGCTTCGACGCTGCTTAGCTTTTACTTTCGCATTAAATGTTTTTGAAAATGCAAGGTTTTTGGAGAACTGAACTTCTAAGGTGCTAGCGATGCTTTAAGGTACCATGTCAACGTCTGGGGTCGACAGTATTCCTAAGAACGCTTCTGATGCGTGGTACACATTATTTTATGCTTTTGTACGAAATTGCTGTTCATCATGAAACAATTACCAAACTTTTTTTAGTTCACCAAACTAATGGCGAAGACAAACCTAGCAACGCAGCTCCTGCCACTAACGGTACTGCGAACGGAACCCATACTGTTGGAATCCCTACTGGTTTCGGGTCAAAACGTCGTCGGGTCGGTATTGCTGCCGCTGGAGGCGCTGCTCATCGCAGAATCACCTCCCAACAAGCTATGGCCAGCAACGCACCGGTAAGCCAAATATAATCTGTAAATGCGGGATAACTCGGTTGTGTCATCTCTTCCTTTTGAATTTTTTCTCTCCGACGCTCTCGCTTTTTTGTAATATTTGCATTTTCAAGAATAAAAAGCGTGGAATCAATATGACCTATAGCCTAGTTAAGTTTTTCACACACGTCTTTACTCGCTCGAGGAAGTTCAATTTCGCCAAGTTGTTCCTTATAGTCAGTGGTTCTTCCAATAATTCATGGAAAAGCCTATATTTTTTATATATTATATAATCGCTAAGCGAATAGCTTAAAGCGCTCCTTCAAACTAAAATCGGTTGAAGCTGTATAACCAACTGTAATTTTTTTGTAAATCTTCTGATTCTAAAGATTTGCTTTATACCAACATTGTATGTTTCAAACTTTTGAACTTACAAATTAGCAAGTACTGTATAGTTGCGGAGTGAAATTGCCTCCAACGAGTCTGCTGAGACCCTAAGTAAGGGTCAAATGCGTGTTTATTCCTGCCATGAATGGAACCCGTCAAGTAAGATATCTGTCAAGCATGCGAGGTACCGTCTTCCCAATCATGCTGCTGACGTTTCTGCCAGCTTCATCGTTTAATTGCAGCCACGGTTTTAAAGATGGATTTTGTGCAACTTTTATAAACGAAGCTTTTTAGGCCGCCGGGAAAAAGAACGTAGTGCTCTCTGGTGATGCAATGAAGGAAATGGCGAGACAAGCAAAAGCCATGAGAGAGGATCGGAGAGCTGGACTGGACACTCGACACAAGTGGATCATCTCTAAGGTGAAGCTGGAATAGACTTTCATATATTCAGTTTTCTGTTTACTGCAAAATTTTGGTTTTTGCTCGAAATGTAATTCTTGGCCATTTGTAGGTTGCAGAAGCGATGCGCGTTGAAGATTCAGTTGTCGAAGAGCAAATCATTGGAGACGAACGATTTGATTTGATTGACAGCTTTTTTGCTGCTAATCAATCGAAAAAGCTCATGTTCTACTTTCAGGTAGGTTTCATATTCATGAAAAATCAGTCAGAAGTTCAGACAGATAAAGAAAAGAAGTGTAGAATCTACAAAAATAGTATGTGGGTGCAGGTGACTTTATAGATTGATTAATGGAGTAACGCTATTTTCTGGAGATACTTAACGTTGCCACAGAACGTGAAAGTTTTAGATGGGGCGTCGGGGATCGGTAAATCTTCGTTGTGTCTGCTCTCTTTTAATTCTTCTTTTTTATTTCTCACCACCTATGCAATCTTGAAAAATTGTGAAGGTGACACGCTTAAGACACAAAATGTCATAATTAAAGAATAAAGACAAATAGTGTCTCCTTTAACCCGATATTTCGACAGAATATTGTCAGCTGTCATTATTAATAGTATATGCAAGGCTGTACATACCATAGGAACTCAGGCTGATGATGACAGCCAGCTCTGCGTAGTCGAAATGTCCATCAGCAAGAATTACTTTGACCTTATTGTTCTTTCTTAAGCTACAGTATTTACGTACCTTATTTACAGTGTCATAATTATATTGATTTAATGAAAAACTCTTACACGTGCGACAATTTAGGAATCCTCTGTGAAAGATGGCCTACAATCCAGAGCAGATATGATGAGCGTGCATCCTAATGCAGCGCCCAAAGAGAAACTATTCTTGACTACCGGAGACCATGAACGTGAGAGCTTTGTCTTGTATAGTTATTTGAAACATTGCAAGGTGTGCATTCACGTAAAACCTGGGTGGAAAAAATCAAATCACATCGGAAACAGATCCACAACGATTAAATGGGGCGATATCTTAGCTTAAAACGTCTAATACAGCTAGCTGCTTTAAGTTCTGTTTGTGGAACATTGTAAGTCAAGACGTCCAATGACCATGCATTAGTGCGTTCCATAAAATCATGGAAGTACCCCTCAATCAAAAACCCTGGATCCGCATCTGAGCCACTTGCCGATATTTGTTTTGTTAAATGCACAGCGGTTTGTGTAAATGGAAGTTCCCCATTAACTAAAAAAAGTTTTTTGCACAAACACGTCCTTAGAACCCTGCCGATAATAAATGAGCCATGTTCGCAGTATTGACTTAGATATAACTTACTTTTGCAACACTTTATTTTATCCGGCTATTTAGCTTCGTTTCATATGGGTTAAGAAACGTTGAGTCAAACTGTTGTAGACTGACTGTAACTTGACTTTGTTTTTGCACAGCTTTGACTGGAGTCTGTTATTTTTTTGTTCGCACTACTACCAAACCAATTTCAACATCAAACATTGCCAACGAGGTGAATTTTGGCATCTTGGACGCAAGAGAAGGTGGACTTTTAAAAGGAATTGAAGAACTGCTTGGGCAGGTCATGGTACCTGCATTAAAAGCTCAGACCAACTGGGGCCAGCTGTCAGCCAATGGTGGTGGTAACGAGCAACAGGTAAGGTTGGAAGCAAAAGTTAGAGTACATTTGCTAGTTAATCAGTTTTTTAGGTGTATTTTTGACACGCTTGCAGGTACTCAGTGATGCTAATGTTACTGTAAAGTAGTAGTCGGTAAAACGAAAATATTGCCTGCCGGCTGCCAGGTTTTTGTGCAGCAGTCGAACAAGTTTTGTAATAGCTCAAAACTAATTTTTTGATACGTTGCGTTTTGTTGAAAATATCAAAATCAACAAAAATTTTTTTGCAATATTTTTTTTCATCATTACAGGTTGACGATTTCATTGAATCCATTGAAAAATTTGTGACCACTCTTTCCATGGCCCGTGGTCATATGTCGGACCGGTTTGAGCTGGACGAGGTAGACATTGGGTATAATCTGGACGATCTGAAAGGCCCACAAGATTTTATGCAGGCCGCTTCGACTAACACAGACCTGATTGAAAAAATAGAAGAGGTTTTAACTGGATGGTGCAAACAAATTGATCAGGTTTGTCTTGCTTTTTTTTGTTTACGTATTTTTCGCGATGCATTCCTGAATTCTTTTTCGTTTTTTGCAATGCAATGCTATCGTCAAACGTTTTATTAAAAATATTTCATCTTGCATTGCTTGAATTTCCCTTTATCGTAGGATTGGTTTGTAGGGTAACGGTATTAGTCTTGATTGGTGTTGAAACAACCTGTGATTAAGTCAATCAAACAGTCAAAACTTTTATTTCTGATGGCCGACAATAACCAATCAAAATAACGCATGAAAATAAAATTGCATAGAAAAAGGAATATGCATTAAAACGCAAAACGTTGAAACATGCAAGTTAAGAATAACTGCGCATGGTTGCGCAATGCACAACCTAAATCAAAAACTGATAAACACACAAAAAAGAAAATGCAACTAAATGTATGTACAGCAGCCTTTTAACCTTTAATTACTGATAGATTTAATGCTAACCGTTTCCAGCACGTAACCCTTGCTGAGGGGGGCGTACAGGTACTACACCTTGTCCAAGGGTGACCTGGAGGGAGTTGTTAAAAGGTTCCCTCATTCATCCGACCCATCGACGATGAGCTCACAACCGGATGCAGTTCGAGCTCATACCCAGGAGCGTTTTACACTACCAGCCCACCCTAACTTATGCCGATTTAGTGTGATATATAGTTATCGACCTAGACGCAGCACAAATTTGAAACAAAACTTGGCTTATCACTTACAGTCTGGCCTACATGTAAATTATTCAAACATTTTAAAATTGATAATGAATATTAATTTCATGACATTGAGTTACCAAGACACTCAACGGGATTGTCTATCTTGGAGCGGTAGACAGATGGCTGGCAACTCCTTGTCGAGCTCGTTACGCAACATCTGTGACATCCAGGTAAGAAGGGCAAACAAGAGGATAAATTTCCAATGGGGCTACGTAGTCTACCCAGCGTGGTATAACACAGTCCTATGAAACACTTGCAAATGAAGCGCGTGTCTCGTATGAATGACGGATTTAGTTACCAAAATAAGAATATCGATGTTATTTTCTAGGTTCTGGCTGAAAGTGAGCAGATGCGGAAAGAAGCGGATGATATTGGACCAGCTGCGGAGCTAGATCACTGGAAGCAGAGGATGGCTAAGTTTAGCTCCCTTTTAGATGAAATCAAAACCCCCAGAGTAAGTTTATCGCGAAATGAACTACAGTAACTCTAGCAATCTTAATACTGAAGACAAAATTTTAGCAAATATGTGGTCGATCTGTGAAGGGTTCCTTAGCTTTAAAAATTTGAAATTTTGTTTAAAAATTCGGATAAGCGGTAACACCACTGTCCCACTGTTAGTTTCACTTTGAATTTTCGAATGGTTCCGCCCGGGTCTTGGGCTAATTATAACGGTATGCAAATGATAACAAGACCAAGTTTAGAAAGATAGTGGTATTTTTGTAGAAATGTTTTAAACATTATGTTACAGGTTCGTACTGTCGTTGGCGTGCTCCACGCTGCAAAGTCACGTTCTTTACGTACGTGGAAGGCCTTAGATTCACGCATAACCGACGCAACCAATGAAGCGAAAGACAACGTCAAGTACCTTTACACCCTCGACAAATATTTTGGACCATTGTCAAAATGCACCCCCAAAGGTAGGAACGATGAGTATGTGATTGCAAAAAAGATGTGTTTTGCGCTGTCTTGCTTACTCTGCTGATGATGACAGTGTATGTTCTTGAAACGTCCAGTTTTGAGAATTACTGTGTCTGTATTTTTCCTCCTTAACCTATTTTCGTCCCATGTTTGCTGTAGCCCTGTTAAGATGTTTTGCTTATTCTTTTTTTCTTTTAAATGAAACTTCACTATATTTCAAAAATTAGCTACCATTTGAGACCCCCCAAAGAAGTTGAAAAGTTATTATATAAACTTTTGTAGATAATTTGGTGTTCTGTAGGCCTAACAATTTAAAGCCTACCATTTCTTATCAACTTTCTGGGAGTCTCGAAATGTAACTAGTTTTTGAATTATAAAAAAGTCCCATTAAAAGAAAATTATGGGCCTTCTTAATATTTTAAAAACTTCTTTTTGAACAATATGTCTTACGTAACAAGCCGAACAAAATAACCTGTAATATTGTTTTGAAAGACTTGAGAATGAATTGACCTGGAATCAAACCCTTTGAAAAATCTTAAAGAAATTGATTCCTATGATTTGCTTGTTCACAGGTATAATTGAAGTACTGCCGGGTCTTCTCAACAGTATTCGAATGATTCACAGCATTTCGCAGTTTTATAACACCTCAGAAAGAATGACCTCGTTATTTGTGAAGGTAAAATATATTTTTATTCACAAAAAAAGCTGTTCCAGTGTTTCGACTCCCTAGGTCGTCATGTAGACCATAGTTAAGCGATAGCTGTGTTCCAGATATTGTGACTGGGAACATTTAACAAAGATGTTCTTCATTATCATCCTTGGTTGGTGACATAGGCTACGGATGGTTTGACATGGGTTCTGTCTACATTTAAGAGCAATTCATCAGCATTGCAGGAGCTTCAAAATATTTATTTTAGATTCTGCTTGCTTAACTTTTTCTCAGCACGACAACCAAATTCGTAAAATTTTCTTGATTTTGGTCAGGGGTTTAATAATAGATTTTCTGACTGGCAGTTTTCCCACATTAAGGTACAATTTTTAAGAGATTCAAGTGCGATATCGATGTTTCACGTGTGGCGTAGAAATCCTGAGAGGGAGCGGGTATTAACCCTCCTGCGTACGGCACGGTTCTGCCGATAGCTGAAAAAAAGCCTACTTTCTAGTCGGTACGCTTCTTGACTGAACTGTTTTTGCAGGTAACTAACCAAATGATCACCACGTGTAAGCATTACATTATGGGTGAAAGTGAGAGAGTTTGGGAGATTGAAAGAAGCGAGTTATTGGAAAGAATCCAGAACTGCATTCTGCTAAATGAGGAATACCAACGAGCTTTCCAAAGGTTCGAATTAATTTTGAATTGTTTCTCCAAGTGTTAAGTTGTTTTCTTGCTACTTTTGTTGCATTCGTTGACATGTTGAGCTGCACGTGTGCTTAATTCAAAAGGTATCATTAAGTAAAATCGAACTTTTGAAAACGAAAACATGCTGCAAGTTCATTTAAATAGTACAGTTGTTGACCGTTTTATATTGTGATGAGAAGGGAGTGATTTTATGGTACGAGTGCATACAGTAAACCGTTTTTATCCTTTTAAGTCGGTTTGTGTGGCTGGTAAGCGGTCAGCCCTACTTTTCACGCCTGTAAAATTTCAAAAGTTTTACGTATTTTTAGAAATGTTGATTATTTGATAGCTCAATATTATGAGATAGGTAGAAGCATCATAACGAAAGACGCGAAAATCACGAAAATACAGCACAAGTAACATAAATAATATTACGTACTCAATTGTGTCGCTGATTTACATTGAGCGTGATAGGTTTACTTGTGCTGCATTTTCGTGATTTTCGCCTGTTTCATTAAGCTCAATATTGTAGCTTTCATAAAAACAGTATTACTGTAATAATGGTTGATTTTCAGAACGAAAACAAAGCTTCGTGAAAACCCGAACGAAAGGCAGTTTGAATTCAGTGAAAACTACATTTTTGGCAAATTTGACACTTTTTGTGGACGTTTGAAGAAGCTGGCTGACATGGTCTCTATAATGAAAAGCTTATCTGGGTTGAAGAATATCAAAATGGAAGGAATTGACGCTCTTTACATCAAGTAAGTGAGGGACCAAAAGACCTGCTTTTGAAGTTTTTGGCTAAATATGAGAAAGTACAACTTCGGGAAAGTGTTGTATCAACTTAGCAGCTCTAACGCTACGGGTAAAGAAGTATCTAAATTGAAACATCTAGCTTAGTGTACACCGTAAAAATCCACGAACTTAGGAAACTATGTCATCTGAATCTCCTCAGATAACTTGTAGAAGTTTGACTGGTGAAGGGCATGAAATGCGTTTTTGCTTGCTACAGAAGGATCAGTTGCTAGACCAGACATGGGCAAACTACGGCCCGCGGTCCAAGTCCGGCCCTCCGGTCCTTTCATTCTGGCCCGCCGGCACTTACACAAACTTAAATTCTCACCTTGAATTTAGCGGAAGACCTTTTTTTTCCTTAAGAGATCATGGATGGCAGTGATTTTCAACAAAATAAGCCTCAACGGTGCAAAATTGGAATAAAAAACGAGGTGAAAATCTCTCATTTTGGAGATCACATTCGCCCGTGGATCGTGATCTCCAAAAAAAAAAGTCTTCACCTTGTTTTCCAATCAGCGTGCGGCCCGCGGCTTCAACAGTTTTTCCAGATCTGGCCCTTCGTGTGAAATAATTGCCCACCCCTGTGCTAGACGCTCAAAATCTGGTCATGCAGTATAATAGGCACGAAACAAAAAGCAAATGGCGCATAACCTGCTTTCTTGACGCAAAAAATAAATTACGTGCTTTAAGTGACCATTTGTGGTGGTGGAGTCAAGTCCTTGGTGAAACCCACTTTGTGTAAATACAGTGTGAAGCCTTTTTAAGTTTGGTGATTGTGGAGTACACAAATTTTGAATTACAGGTTTTGGTGTGCTAAGAGACTGCTATAATGACTGGGTTACATTGCTTATTATTAACATTTGCAGGTATCAAAACATTGTGAGCAGTGCCGAAAAGAAGAAATACGATGTGTTGGATCACCGTAAAGCCGAGTTTGAAAGTGATTACATTGACTTCAAATCCCAAATTGAGAACCTACAAGCTGCTCTACAAAACTACATGGATTCATGGTTCGATCGGTCGCTCTCTACGGAATACTTGCTGGGCTTGCTGAAGAAGTTTGAATGCATCGAAGGCACTAGGTAAGCATTTGCAATTGCTTGCTTAAGGCTACAAATTACGTATTTGTTGATAATGTAGGAGCTAGTTTGTTTACAGTCCCGCTTTATAAGCAAGCCATTAGTTCACTCTTATGAAATCCAGCTTATGCTAGTCCCATATCTCGGTATATCTGTGTTTTTTAACAGTATGCTTTTTACAAGTCACTGTTTAACGGAATAAAATGAGCCAGACCCTCCCCGTGATGAGCTTGTGTACAGCATGCCAATGTATAATTGAATATTGACCCTTTAGTTTTTCGTATTTTAGTTCTACTAAAAACTGCAATTCCGTATCTGAAACAACATTTATATCCTGTTGAATGTTTTTTTCTGTTTCTCTTTTTTTGTTTTTGTTTTATTTTCATGATAAGTGATTGCATTTGCTCTTCCACGTGTCTGATAATTGTCGGGTCGGTCTCGGAATCTCTATGTGTGTCGCGGTTGGGTTGTTGGTGTCATAATCATTTCTTTTGATTAAGTCATCGGAAATCTGATTGTGATGCCGGGGTCTCTTGGTCTGCGGACTGTGGGCGAGTGGACTAGATAATTGTCGCTATCCGCGGGCTGTCACTTGACTCGAAGACCACTGGTTCCTTCGTGACTGCCTGTTGCTGCGAATAATGTACGAGTTTTTTGCTGAATGTTGAGTTTGTGTGTACCAATTGGCAACGAAATAAACGCTGTTTTCTTCTGTTCTGTGTGAATATTTTCTTACTGTTGCAGCTGCGCTGTCTTCTGATTTTCTTTGGAGAAGGCTTTTAGGCCCTGTTTAGAGCAAGACATCAAAAAACGAAAAATTTAAGCTGCTCCCCTCCTTCAGTTAAGATAGAATGCCAGTATGTGGACAAAATGTCCTCAATTTTAAAGATGTGTGATTTTCACAATTTTCAGTAGCAAGCGTTTGTTTGTAGTTTGGATGTCAACGAGAAATACGCCTTTCTCCTTACCAAGTATTCACGTGATTTGGAAACGGTTCGAAAAACTTACACGAAATTTAAAGCCGAGCCTCCAATTGCCAGGAACGTGCCACCGATTTCAGGTAAAAACCCTTAATTTCTGATACTAACGTTGATGCTACTGTTAATAGTTAAATATGCTCTTAGACCACATATTATACCCCGTTCACATGTGGAATTTAAGTGGGCCAGAAGTCCACTGGTTTTCTGCATCACAATTAAGTTTTTGATGTCATAATCACGTTTATCAATTGGGACATCAAAAATTAGCCAAACCAGTGAACGATCGACAAATTAGCTAAACGAGCTACATCTGGTTAGGTCATGAGACCCATTATTTTTGATGTTTTTCTTTTTGAGTAGAGATCAAAAAATCAAATCAAATCTTCTCATACTCGGGATATTACGCCGAAGCGTGTAACGAGTAGCGGGGCCCATCTTCGCGGCTTAGCGCATGGGCAACACAGCTTCCAAGAAACATCGCAGCGGTAGCAAGCTGTTGGCGGACATTGTTTGATTTAACCGACCCGGGACACAAAACCCAGACCTACCGAACCGAGAGTGATGTGATTATCAACTGAGCTAACCGACCAAACATTAATCTTTATTAAAAGTTAATGTTTCCCTTTCAACCATAAAGACACTTTTTTATACTTAATTTTGGAACTGCAGCTGACTCTCGTAATATCTTTCTACGGCTGAAAAAATTGCGTATTTTGTTGTACGTTTTAGCCAGTCTTTTTAGAAGATGGAGAAAAATAAAGTTTTTATTTTGAGTTCCTACAACTTCATTTTACGACCTTGCAGGTTAGGTTATTTTTTAGCACCTAACATTTTTCGAAACTTGTTTTAACATTTTGTAGCCTATTATTTTCAAACGTTCTTTTAAGGCAAAATTGGTTGGGCGCGGCAGCTATACCGCAAGATCAATTACCCAATGGAGGAGTTTCAAAAGATAGATGGTTTGCTTGCCTCTGTTGAAGGCAAAAAAGTGGTGAAAACGTACAATAAGATCGCAGCAGTGTTGCTTGAATATGAAGTTCTTTTTCACCGAGGATGGTGAGATTATTTCAATGAATAGTAATTTGAAAATGATATTAAGTTGCTTCTGTTTTAAATTAATTAAATTGATTGCGTTACTTTTTTTTTTGAAAATGAGTTGTGGTATTTTTTTATATGTAGCGTAGTGTATTTTTTTGGCAACGCCAACATTTTATTAATGTAAGTTCATACAATTGTTAGTCTAAAATCTTTTGCTATTATCTATGGCTCTTTTTTAAATGAATTTTCACATACTTAATGGTTAAGCCAGAAAGGATAAATTTTATGATACGGCTTTTTTAGCTTTTTAAAATTTTAAAAATAGCGTGGTACAGAAACTATGGACGATGCTTTCTGTTCTTACGAGTGCTTAATAATTTGTTGAAATACTTTATTTGATGTTTTGTTGAAAAAATTTATGATTTTCAATGAAAGTTTATATTTTTGTCAAAAATCTACGAAATACAGCTCAGATGGCCGAGTGGTAAGAGCGTCTGCCTCTAGAGCTGCAGACTCGGATTTAATTTCGAGTCGGGTCAAACCAATAACTTTAACAGCTTCCGTGCTCGACGTTCAGCAGTAAAGGAACAATGTGGAGAACAAGCCGGCAAGTTCACTTGTTGTGCCGTTGGGAAAGGCACTCAGCGGGATTCCCCCATCTTGGTGTGGTAGGCAGATAACCGGCTATTCCTAGGCGAGCCCGTTATAGCGCTTTGATCGTTTTCTCGTGATAGGAAGAAAAATACGCAACAAATTAAGTAAAAATAATCCAAAGATTTGACCCGAAAAGTTATCTGGGCTTGTCACATATATTTTCTCAACATCCATTCCCTATATTTCAGGATCCGGGCTGTTGAAACAGTGAAAGCTTGTCTCCAAGCGTCCATCTTGATACGTCATAAAGAAACAAACAAGCTTATGGTCAACTTCGATGCATCTATTTGGGAGCTACTTGCAGAAGCAAAATGTTTCACCAAAATTGGTTTAGAAATTCCCGATGCTGCTTTCAGACTATGTCTGAAAGAAGACAAAATCAACCAGAACAGAGTAAATTTGATTTATTTGATATGAAACCGGCCGGTTGGCGAAGTAGTCGGCATCGCTTTCGGCACGGGAGGTCTTGGGTTCGGCTCCCGGATCGGTCAAAGGCAACGGCTCGCCACCGAAATCACGCTTTTTCGGAGCTGTGTTGCGCAGGCGCTAAACCGCAAAGATGGGCCCCGCCACTCGCTAGGCGCTTCAGCGTAATATCGCGAGTATAACGAAGATTTGATTTTTGAATTTAATGTGAATACCTGCTCAATCTACCTTAAGGCTATAATGGAGGCTTCAAAGCATTTCAATCTTTTGTCTGCTGCAAATTTCTGTAGCATTTCTACGAAACTTAAAGCTTACTTTATAAGGAACACAATCATCCTGTCCACTTCTGCCGTTTTTTCTCAGAAGGTAACAACTACAATTGTTATGTTTTTGAGATAATCGAGGTTTTGTGTTTTTCACAATCGCGCAAAATCCTGATTGTCAATTTTTTTTATGACGTTATAAGAAACCATAAGAAATCTCTTTTGTGATTTTATGATATCATAAAAAGACATGATAATTACAATGGTAGTTATTACCAGCAAAAAAATTTTTCGCAAAAACATAGCGACAAATTTTTTTGCGTGTAGTTATTACTCCTTAATAATTACGAAAGTAAATAAGGTATGAGTTTAAAGTACTGGAAGCAACCATTTCCCGTAATTGTACAGATGATGAAACATCAATTTTTGAGTCGAAAACTGTAAAAAAACATTTTTGAAAAATTTGTAGTTATTACCTTTTGAGATAAAACGGCAGACTTGTCCAATTTCACGGGCTTCTACATCACAATTAAACTTTTGATGTCATAATCACTTTTTCAATTATGACGTCAAAATTGGATTATGATGTAGAAAGTCCGTCGGCTTTTAGCTCACTTAAATTGAACATGTAGACAGGATAATTGTAATGGTCAATATTAATAGTTTTATAAGTAGATACCCTCATACCGTATTTCTATTTGGTTTCACGGACCTTTTGAAGACACTTGGCGGTATCTTTTGAAGTCCATGGGCTCCCAGGTTGATAACTCCTGCGTTGAAATGTTTTCTAGTTTATTTTACTCGGCGAATTCATTGAGCCATCAGTAGCTTATGATAGATCCCATAAAAAGTGAAATGACATTAAAGTGCAGAAATCAATTCAAATTTCATCCCAAAATTTTTTGAAATTTTAGAGAAATCTTCAAGATATGATCCTTGCATTTGAGGGGATCACATCCGGGATATCCCCCCTGCTTTATCCTCTGCTGAAACCATTCATTGCAAGAGTGGAAGAAAGAATTGGGGCCGGATTGACTCTGATCAACTGGAACTCCCTCAACATTGAAAAATTCATTGCCGATGTTTATGAATCAATCAATGAAATAAAGTTGATCATCAAAAGGGTTTGTTGCAAGATTTGTTAGTTTTTAGAACTAGCCTTTAATGGAAAATGGTTTACTCTTAAAGTCTATCCAGTCTTTTAGCTATTTTTTGCTGATGTCCAATATTGTCCATTGAATCAATTTTGTCTATACAAAAATTGATTGGTCTTAGATCTTGTGGGCTAGGTTCAAGCGTTAATTCATTCATTGTAGTTTGTAGTTTTTGACTACTTTTCAGCTATATATTTTTTGGGCTAGAGTAATGTTTTTTTTCTAAAATATTTTTTAAAAGCAACCAATTTTGCTGCCAACTGCGGTAGAATTTAATTTCTTTGTAACAAATAAATTTTTTACAGATTCAAGATATCATGGAATGCCGCATCGGAATGTATCTTGATGACATCAGCAGTACAGCACTTTGTGATATGCCTGAAGAAGAAGCTGTTACTTGTGAGCAATTTCTCAAGCTCACTGATGACGTCATCGGCACTGCTAGCAACAGTTTAGTGTCGGGAAGCGCTGCTGCCGAAAGAGCAGTCTATGAAATCATTGATGTAAGTTGATGAAAGATGCTGAAAAAAGCAATGGAAAAGTTGATGATAATTTTTTTTTCAAAAATTTTTGCTCCAACTTTTCGGTTGTTGTTTTTCACTTCTTTTTTTGACCATTTTTTTTGGAATTACGAAATTAATGTAAAAAATTACTCGGTCAATTTTTTTGTACATTCCAGTTGATTCAGCAGCAGCTAACGTCCAGCGAATTAACTGATTTGGAAAATCAAGCCAAAGCTGAGAATTTCCCTGTCTGGTATTACACGCTGATGGGTCATATTTGCCAGAAAGCTACTGACGCTTTGGTAAGCAGTTGATATAAGTATTTGCATAAAAAGCATTTTGCTTGTTTAACTTGTTTTTAGTTCAAATTTGAGATACCAAACTGGACTTTGTTCCTTAATAAAAAATTTTAACATTGATTTCTCAATTGGGTTAGTAGGGTCATCAACCGCAGTCATAGTTATGCCTCAGATTGTGTCAACTATTGAACTGAAAATTTAACAGTAATTGAGGGAGTTTGCGAAGTGAACTTGCACTCATCGAGTTATCATCCACCCGGTATATATGTCGAGCACGATCGGCTCCAACCGTTAGTCGAGCCCGTCACGTAGGATCTGTATTTGCGGCGATACCGTTAGGCCGTGCCGCTGACAATACTAGTTCGACCCGAATACTGCATGATACTATGAAGAATTTGGAAGTTATGACACTATCGATCTGGAGGTTGCTAAAGACAAAAACGACGTTTACCACTCGAGGTCACGCTGTTGTAAAGTTCTTCAATGTTGAGTCCTTGTGAGTTGCATTACTCATATCTTGTAAAGGGTGGGGTGTAACAAAAGTAGAATACCCATTTTCACCAAAAGAGAAAGATGTGGGCGAAAAACGGAATGCAAAGAAAATTAAGCATGCAGGCTAATCAATGCCATTATATTGAAATGATCAATCTATGCACTTACGCCGTCGTGGGAATTCTATAGAGTTAATTGCATTTCGAGTTAAAAAATTGTTCACCGTACTTTTCATGACGTCTTGGAAATATGACTGCTTTTTTTAGGTAAAATGCACCCGGTTGTCTCTTGACGCCATCAAGCGGCGATTGCAACAAACAAATAAATATCAAAGTGCTCAGAGACTTGGATCGGGAAGACAGGACACTACTAAAGCTCCTTTGTTCAAATCTCGGATCATTCTTAACCTCCCAAATATTACCATGAAGCCGAGTCTGGAAGACATTCAAGTAAGATGCTATTTTTGCGATTAGAAGACTTTTAATAAATTAGTTGTAGTAGTGTCTTTGATTTCCACACCGCCAATACGATAGAGAAAACCCTAAGATGAAATATAGAAACGGTACAAGAAAAGAGAAGAGACAACAAAACGATGAAAGTTATAACGTGCACGTAGGAAAAAAAGCACTCGAAAAGATGAAAATAGCCATTGCCGCGACATCCAGTTAAAAACCTTCGCGCAATTTAATTTTTTTAGGAACAAGAATATTTAGATCTTGACCTCGGATGAATACTAATTACAAAACCTTGCCAACGTATTATCAACACGCCTACTTTGTGAGCCATAAAGATGCAATTGTTGAGAATATGTCTGAATGCTAAGATAAAATTGAAAACTAGAGGATGCTTTGCGATAGGATATTGATTTACGTACTAAACGTGTCATTTACCCTGTCCAAATGTCCAGTTTTAGTGAGCTTTTGGCCCACGGTTTATGGTTCTAGTTTCAACGTCATAATTAATTTTTTGATGTCGTAACCACTTTTTTAACACTAAAATTGGACACGAGGCAAGGTAATTATTCACTTGAGCAAAACTAAAACCATTGTTAGTTTAACCTAACTGATGACGAAATTGAGTAATTGATCAACTTTTCCAGAGTTTTTGTTAACTCGCATTTTGATGAGTAGAATGTTGTTGCTTTGCTTTGAAAGAAAATTTTGGGCATTGACATAAAAAACTTGATTTCAGAATTAAAATTTCCAGATCTTACGGATTAATTTTGTGTTTTTATTGATTTCTTTAATCCTATGATCATGTTGTTGATTATGATTTTATGCAGTTTAATTATTATTAAGGCTTCTTTGAACAAAGCGATCGAGCAAATTTTGAACGCTACTGTGAACGTGAAGCTGTGGAAATACGCCGATCTTCATTTCATACAACAACAAATGGAAGCAGAGGCTGCGAGAAAAATGGGGGAAGATATAAAAACACAAATCAAAACACCGAAACCGATGCACAAACAGATTAGGTGAGAAGTACTCGATTGATTATAACGGCCTTGGGAAAATGCCCACCACACTGATTGCCTTGATGAAACCTGAAAGTAAAAACATTTTTCCATCTCACGTAAAAAATAAAACTACAAAATATTTTGAAAACAATAAAATATCAATAGAATCAGGTAAGATTTTACCCCTGATGAATGTCTTTGGCATGAAAACAATCTGTACTGCTGCTAAATAAATATTGTTGATGAATAATGGTCATTTGACTGGGCTTTGAAACACAGAGCACACTTCTTGATCATACAAGCACGGTTTCATGTTTTTTGATAGTTGCTTTTATTCTGGTGATTTTCCCGTTTGTTACGCTTTATGTGTTTTTTTTGCTGCTGAATTTAGTTTTTCTCAATTTTCAATATAACCTACTTGGTATTTCAGCGAGCATAAGGACGTGGTAAAAGTGGTGGTCGCACTTCATTCAGTTGTCAGCTCACTGAAGAGTGATTGTGAAGCGGTAAGTAGGTCATTTGTGATATAACCTTGCTTACTTTTAGTCGAGGCTGTCACTGCGTTTGGTTGAACCTGGGTCCAAACAAGAAGCACGGGCCCCCAAGTTCCTGAGAAAATTGCCCCTAGTCGTCCTCTAAAAAAAAGTAGCGATATCGGACCCTTTTAGTGCGGATCCTTTTTGAGGGGCACCTCCTGCACCCTCAGTATTTACGGCCCTGCTTTAAATGCTACAGATTTTACGTTTGAATTCCAGTTCTTGTTCAAATTTAATTTCTATGGTTAGATTTTGCTGTTTTTTTTATCAATTTCGATGAAGATAATTTTTTTTGGTACCCACCTGAATAAAATGCCTTAAGATGAATATCGTTGCGATTTCAATTTCTAACAAGCAGCAAGTAAGAGCTATAGTTTAAACTTATCTGGAAGCACGAGATAATGGCAGCTTATAATCAAGTCTGGATTCGATTTCTTCACCCTCGTTTTTTGTGTGACATCAAGAGTAAAATGAAGAAATTTTCAAGCAATTTACAACATTTCTCTTTCTAGCTTTTGAGCAACTTCAGCGGATTCAGCGAACTCTGGCTTCAAGATCCTCAAGAAAAAATAGCGGAGTTTGTAACTAATTCTCCTGTGTATTCGGAATATGAAGCTCAAATCAAGTAGGAATCTCGTTAATTCTATTGACCTTCTACGCGCAACATGAAAAGTTTTATCATAATGGCTGCACTGCTCGTCGTTGCCAGCAGAAAACTTCTGGATTTGGAAGTTAAAAGCGCAAGTTTTTCTATGAGTAAAACTCTCTGTTCATTCACCTTGTCTAACTGCATGTTTTTCATTTGATTTTTCCACAAAAAGTCCCTGTAAAGGCTGTAATTGAAAACGACTTACATGTCAAGCACCTGTCATTTTCTTTAAAAAAGATGGATATGTACATTTATTCATCCGATTTAGATACTACCACCGTCTTGAGTCGGATGTGGAAGAGCTTCCTCCAAGTTACCGTGTTGGATCAATTCTTTTCGAAACAGATGAATTAAAATTGGCTCTGGTCCAAGAATGCAAAGCTTGGAAGAGGTCATTCGGTGCAGCACTGAATGAGAAAGCAGGAACAGAACAGGACAACATTTTCAATTTCATTGATTCTCTCAGTAAACGAATGCAGTGAGTAAATTTTTTGCGAATTTTTGAAGTCAATAAATTTCCATTCGTTGTCGATTTAAATCATATAACGGATTTGAAAGATGATATTTCATTACATAATACCAAAAAAAGAAATGCTAAAGTTAGCCTACTTGCGTAAACAGAAAAGATGCGCTATGATCTTAAAAAAGAGCACATAAGTAATAAATAACTGAGGTTATTTTTAATTCATTAACTACCACCATCTTAATCTGCTCAGCAACTTACGGTTTAGCGTATACGGTTATTTTCAATTCATTTAAAACAATTACGAATTTTTTATTTTAGTCGGCCTATCAATGACCTTGATGACGTCAGAGGGGCCATGGCCGCTTTGCGTGAGCTGCGTGAGGCTCAAATCAAGATTGACATGACCATTGGGCCGATAGAAGAAAGCTATGCGTTGCTCAACAAGCTGGAACTGAATTATAGCGATGGCAACGCTGAGAAAGTTGACGGATTGGCCTACCAGTGGAAAAACTTGTTGGGAACGGTAAGGCCAAAAACTTGGCGTACAATGATAAAGAAAAAGGAGATTGTCTAGCGCAATGCTTCTCAACCTTTTATGATTTGTGGCCCACTTCTGCAGAGTCTCAACACCAGTGTCCCCCTGCTCAGCAACAAAATTTTTTGTTGGTATTTCATTTGCAGGAGCTACAGCCGTCCGCTAGCTTTAAGTGGTTAATAATCGTTAATGAATCTTTTGCTTGTGACTCCTTGGTTAGTGTACCGTGGTCCTCCAGGGGGGCCAACGTCCATCGGTACAGAACCCCTGGTCTAGTGTGTAGGTCTGACTAAAGCTTTATTACCTTACGTCGGCTCTTCCTGATTCTATTTTATGTTGGCCGTTAAAAGGATATCGGTATTTCAAGATGGTTTTATGATGCTTCTGCCTTGTCGGAAAAGTTTAGGTTTTCGATGACTTGTATCATGCTCAGCAGGAACTGTAATTAGTCAGAATGACTCTATCTATCATTTTGATATGATTGGCGTATTTTCAATATGTTTCGTGTCGTAACACTGTTCGCGTTTGTCTAGGTTGTGGTCACTCAAAGTACGCTGCTTAATGTTCAACCTGGTTTCAAACAAGCACTTCTTAGCGGAGTTGAGAAATTTCATGTCGACACCGCAGAATTCTACAGTGATTATGACCAGAAGTAAGTTGTCATCACAAGTCAGTGATGGCAAGACTTTTTTGAGGGCGCGTCAAAAGAACTAAAACTGTGCATTTATTTCTGTTCGCGTGTCAGTCTAATTGTTAAGAACAAATTAGGGAGCGCCCAGGTTCCCAAGTTTGGTAGGCTTTTGGTCAATATAGACTCTTCTGCATCGATTCCGTGATAATGATACGTCACTTAAATCCTCGAAACGAGGATATCTTGCCTTCCCACGATGCACAATTAGAGTTACAGTCAGTGCATGAAGCAACGCAGTTTCGAAAGTAACGGGATATAAGACTTAAAGATTAGGAGAGGGTAGATGACAAGAAAGCATCGCAAAAAATAGCAATGCAGGGGATGCAGTAGCAATCCACGACCGGTTTCGCTCTCATTTTGAGCTTATCAGGTGAATATAGCCTAATTAGTGAATATAGCCTAATTAGATAGTCTAATTGTTCTAATACTTTCTATTGCCATACAAAGTAAACAGTAATAAACATTTACTAGTTAAAAGAAGAAAAATATAATTTATCCGCTCTGTTTGTTCAATGAGGCTGTGTTCCGATTGTCAGCTCTTTGATATTTAATTTGCATATATAATATGTTTCTCTGCGTGTCAGTGAAAATCTTTTCGCGTGTTACAAGTGACACGAGTGTGATAGTTTTGCCATCACTGTCATAAGAAGTGCATGCTAGACCTTAACCGTAAAGCTTGCTATACTTTATACGCTTAAGCTAATAGCCCCGGGTTTTCTGTCTCCAACTTCCGTGCTATTTTCTCTGTTAAAGAAACCGGTTTACTCGCTAACGACAAGGAAAAAAAGATGGATCTGCCTAAGCTCTTAAAAATGTAGCCGAGTCTTTAGCCTGCTCTACACCATGCAGGTTTGGAAAGTCAAGTTACAGAACGTTACGTAATTGCATTTGATCTTCAGGGGTCCAAACATCCGTGGTATTCCTCCTCGAGAAGCAAGTGACCGCTTGCAAATTTTCCAGACAAGATTCGACGAATTGTGGCGGAAGTACGTCACTTATTCTGGTGGCGAGGAGCTGTTTGGACTTCCGGTCACAGGTAAAGACCTCCCCCCCACGTTATTTTTTACTTTAAAGCACTAAGCTGATGTCAGTACAATCGAATTCGTGATGACCCTGTAGCTTTAAGACCTAATCTCCGACTAAAACGTGGTAACACGTTACTATCAGTTTTGCGTAGTAACATATGTTGCTATTTGGTGTGGACGTGGGTTAAAATCTCATCCGCTATCAGGTATTTCTGACTGCATTGTGTTTGCTCAAGATCTCGGGAGTTAGTTGGAAATAAACGCTAATCGTTCATTCATCACTTAGTCATTCTCAGAGGGAAAATCTAGACAGACATACACTAAGTATAGGCTAATACGAACCAAATATTCACAATTTTTATCATTTTTTATATTTAAACTTGCTTAATTCTCAAATTCCTTAATGTAAAAGAAGTGCATGGCGTCATAAAAGAGAGCTCGTGAAGTTTCGAACTTGCGACCTATAGTCTCGTAGTACAAGCAATTATTACCATCTTTATGTTGTTTTTTTTTTCAGAATACAGCGACCTTCAACGAATCAAACGAGAGCTTACTTTGCTGCAGAAACTCTATGGTTTGTACAACAACGTTATTGAAAGTGTGAACGGATACTACGATATATTGTGGTTGGAATTGGACATCGAGAAGATTAACCAAGAACTTCTAGACTTCCAAAACAAGTTCGTATTTCGTTGTTAATGTTTTTCCATCTTTAGACACATCAGCTGCTGCTGCAATAGTAGCTTCCAGCTCTGTTATCAAACAACCCAACATCGGTTTCAAACGCTTTTTATTTCAAAGATGCACAGCGTACCACTAAATCGAGGGATACTAAAAAATTTTAAGCTTATAATTTGATACTGAGACTTCTTTAAAGCAGTACAGTTTTCGTGAAACAAGTATCAAAAACCTTTATTTAAAAAGATGGTAAATTTATTAAAAATGTAGAAGCGCAGCTTCATTGCATAACTAATTCGTGTAAAATAGTTGTGGTTGTTTTAGCTCAAAGTGACGGTTCGTTAATGACAACTACAAGTCACTAAATCTTAAAGCCACTACAGTCTGTTTCGGCGTTATCGGCTCTTCAGATGGTATAAGGCAGGGGTGGCCAACCAGTCAGATGCCAAGAGCCGCATTTCTTGTTGTTGTTTCAGCAAAGAGCCATGTCATACACGCAAGGGATAATGATCGCATCACCATACCTCTCATTGATAGACAATTAGACATGCTTTGCTTAACTGGATTAGTAGTATACCGGCCAGTTAGCTCAGTTTGTGACGACATCGCTATCGGTGCGGACGGTCTGGGATTCGTTGCCTGGGCGATCTGGGTCAAAGTGGACAAAGTGTCGCCACCGCTGCGATGTTTCTTCAAATTCGAGGCTGTGTTGCCCAAAGTCCTTTAAGTTATTCGGACTTTAGTGTTGCCCAGACGCAAAGCTGCGGAGATAATAACTCAAATGGTTGAGTGGTAAGAGCGTCTGCCTCTGGAGATACAGACTCGGGTTTGATTCTGAGTCGAGTCAAATCAATGACTTTAAAATTGGTTTTCACAGCTTTCCTGCTTGACGCTCAGCATTAAAGGGACAGTGTGAAGAACAAGCCGGCAAGTTTACTTGTTGTGCCGTTGGGAAAAGCAATTAGTGGGATTCCCCCATCTTGGTGTGGTAGACAGATGGCTGGCAACTCCCAAGCGAGCTCGTTATAGCTTTTTGATCGCTTTCTCGTGATAGGAGGATAAACGTGCCATTAAATACAAATAGATGGCCCCCGACACTCGTTAACGCCTCGTCGTATTTCTCTAACAAAGCGATTATTACGTGATAATGCAACTTATGCGTTGGCAAACGCTACATGATTACAGAACAAGGCTGCTGATAAAAGAAACAAAGCATGTGAAAAAGAGCCGCATGAAACTGGGCAAAGAGCCGCATGCGGCTCGCGAGCCGCGGGTTGGCCACTCTGGTATAAGGTTTATCTTATTCAACTCAAATAAGTTTTAGATTCTATTTGAATCTATTTTACGAAAGCGAATTTACGAAACTCAAATAAATTCCATTTGAGCAAGTTGAATTTTCTACCACCTGAAGAGCCGACAACGGCGAAACAGGCTGAAGTGGTTTTATGATTTTGTGATTTCATTTTACATTACAAGCTAGGGCTATTGACAGTTATAGAGCATTTTGCCAGAGGAAGCTGAGTCTTGCTTTATCTTGCTGCAAGTGTATATTTTTTGTGAGACTACATTGGTAACTTATTTGATTAGATAGGTGGTAGAGTAGACTGATCTAACTTTTGTTACGTTACTTTTAATGTAAAGATGCCGTAAACTTCCGAAAGCACTCAAAGAGTGGGAAGCGTTTCTGGATCTTAAAAAGAAGATCGATGACTTCAGCGAGTGTTGTCCTCTGTTGGAAATGATGTCAAATAAGGTAAGTTGGAAGTTAGTTCGACTTTTGCACCATGGCTTATGAACCCGTCTCAGCGTAGGCTTATAACGTTGACAATGGCATCATAAGTGAGTTGCAACGCCCGCCCAAGTATTTTTAGCTGTTTTATGGCTTTGTAATTTGTAGTTAAACTATTATATCAAAAATGCCAAAAGTAGCAGTGATGATTATAGCCTAGATGCTCCATATTTGCGTTGTTCACCATGGTTTTCGTTTAAGATGTAAAGATAGACTAGTTTCACTGTTTTCTCTAAATTTTTCGGTAAACTTTTTCAGAAAAAAATTGCGAAAAAGGTGAAAGTTGGAATTACTATAATCTCAAAGAGAAGAAAAAACGAATTTACGAAACTACTTTTTTTCTCAAATTTTTGCTCCACGGACATACAATTTTATAATTTAATCTTTTAATATCAGGCTATGATGACGCGTCACTGGGACAGGATTGCCAAGATCACAGGACATAAATTTGACGTAGAGAACGAAAACTTTCAACTGAGAAACATCATGGAGGCTCCTCTCCTGGAGAATAAGGAGGATATTGAGGTTAAAAATTGCTTTGAAAATATATTGTTTGTCTTCAATGTTTTTAATACTGTATCTCTCCATTGTATTTGGATCAAGGGGGATTCTTATGCCCTGATAAGATTGAGTGCTAAGCGTCAAGCAGATCTATCTCGCGCAATGTGCTATTTTTGGAATGGTGATCTACTTTTTTTGTAAGAATTTTGTCAAAAATTTGTTGAAATATATATGTTCTTATTTTTTCAGGATGTGTGCATCAGTGCAGTGAAGGAGAAAGACATCGAAGGAAAGTTGAAGCAAGTCGTAGCTGATTGGAGTCTGCAAGTGTTTACTTTCTCGTAAGTTCTTTACTTTTCACTTGGCTGTTTATGTTTACGGTTTCGAAACCGAGATGTTTCGCTCTTTTGAATCACTGGAAGCCTTGAACAAATCCAAAGACTAAAAATTGCGTTTACATTGATAAAACAACTTTTAGACCTGTTTGCGAAAACTGTTCGCTCTGTGCAAAAGCATGTGCATTGTGCAATGTATTAAATCCTTGCTACATTTTCAGTTATATTTTTTTCAGCACTTTCAAAGCGAGAGGAGAGTTGCTGTTGAAAGGAGCTGACATTCAAGAGATTGTGGCGTTGATGGAGGATTCGCTTATGGTGCTCGCGTCTTTGATGAGCAACAGGTAACGAAAAAGTAGTTTAACCATTTTATAAGTGGTTATTGGTGCAAAGTTGGCCCGTTGTTTCGAGATAGATCAAACCTATAAGGCACGCTACTATGGACGTAATTTGACATCTTGAATTTGGAATGAGAATGTCCTCTGAGCAGTCAGGTTGTTTGTCAAGGAGTAGTTTTGGTTAGGCTCATACTTAATTGCTTTATTTGGTTAGGCTCATACTTTAAATCATTTTCTGGAGGATCATACTTAAATCATTTTCTATAGAGGAAGACGGTAATTCCCGCTCATTGTATAAAGTGTCGAATGTCGATGTCTGTGGGACCAGTAATGCAAATGGCTCGCATGGAACTCCTTTTTGTTTTAGAGAAATATTTTTCTACGAAAGTACTTTGATGAATCTGAGTTTTTGCTTCTAGCTATCTGCTTGAAATAATTTGATTTGAATTTATGCATACAATGCTTAAATTACGACAGTGCTGTTGTGGTCTTAGCAGGTGAACTAACTTAGAAATTGGACAGGTACAATGCTCCTTTTAAGCCTCAGATCCAGGGCTGGGTCCACAAGTTATCAGGAACAACAGAAATCATTGAGAATTGGTTGGTTGTGCAGAACCTCTGGGTCTATCTTGAAGCTGTATTCGTGGGTGGTGATATTGCAAAGCAGTTGCCACAGGTATGAAAATGAATCAGTACTTTGCTTTAAGTTAGCCACAATGTTAAAGAATGGAGTCTAATACAGTATATTTTTATAAACGTGTAAAATTCTTAGTGTTTTTAGATAAAGCAAACTACCACGAAATGTGATTGGTAAATTTGAATAAAATGTTTTAAATGCGTTCAGACGCAGTAAATGTAGGATGATGGAGTAGCTCAAAATTGTCGTTTCGCTTTTGAAATGCATTTACTTACAACACTATGGCATTTTAGGAAGCAAAGCGATTCGCAAACATCGACAAGTCCTGGCAGAAAATCATGCAGAAAGCTCACGAGACCACGAATGTGGTGCAGTGCTGCATGGGAGACGATACCTTGGCCCAGCTACTGCCTCATCTTCTTGAGCAACTGGAAATGTGTCAAAAATCACTGACTGGTTATCTGGAGAAAAAGCGACTGCTATTCCCGAGGTTTGTCTGCATTTTTATTTATGAACTGACTGCTTTAAAATATAGCTTGGTTTTGTGAACTACCATCTTTTATGAAAAACATTTTCTCCATAAACTAATTTTTTATAGTTTTCAACAATTTTTGCAGTCGAAAAAATCAAATTGATCTTAATTATACTCACGTTATTACGCCGAAGCGAGTAACGAGTGGCGAGGCCCATTTTCTCAACTTAGCGCCTGAGCAAACCAGCTCTGAGAATCGTCGCAACGGTGGCGAGCCGTTGGCGACTGTGTTCGATTTGACCGGCCCGGGAATCGAACCCCAGATCTCCCACTCCGGCAGCGGTATCTTTAATTACAACGTTAACCGGCCGACAAAAAACTTTTTTCGGTAATTAAGCATATTTCAGCGTATATGCTGCTACGAGTTAGTATTTAGTTGTTGCATATTTATCCTCTTGCCGCGAGAAAGCGATCAAAGCGCTATACGAGCTCGCTTTGGAGTTGCCAGCCATCTGTCTACCACACCAAGATGGGGAATCCCGCTAAGTGCCTTTTCCAACGGCACAACAAGTAAACTAGCCGGCTTGTTCTTCACACTGTCCCTTTAATGCTGAGCGTCAAGCAGGGAAGCTGTGAATATTAATTTTAAAGTCATTGATTTGACCCTACTTGGAATCAAACCCGAGTTAATACCTATCTCTCATAATTTTTAGATTTTTCTTCGTTTCCGATCCTGCCTTGCTTGAGATTCTGGGCCAAGCTAGTGATTCTCACACTATTCAGGTATTATGCTGGGTTTCAGTCATACACATTGAACGTTAAAGGAAAGTACTTTGGTAATTTCAAACAATGTTTGAAAAATTGCAATGAATTTCAGTTTAAAAATGTAAGACTGAGTAAAACTTTAACGGGAGCGAAAAAAAAAAAATTGGCTGGTTAAAGATTGATTGATGGATATCAGGGCTTAATTTGTCGATCGTTTTAATTCATCAAGCAAAGATATTGAAATTTCTCATTCAGCGATGCAGTTTTGTTGATATTCAAACCTGACTTTGCAAATTTGGTCAATTGATTGCGCTAAAAACAACACTACAATGTAATCTTTCTCGCTGTCAGTAAGAATGAATTGATGTTTATAGATAGATGTTGATGGACTATTGGTCAAGACAGTGATTCCAGTTTTGACAGATTATTTTAAACTTACGACAAATATGGAACAAAATTAGCTTTAAGGAAGAAAAATGAAGCTGCAGTAATTCTTTACACTGTAGTTTCAGTTTTATACTGCCTTGCTTACACTCCTGGTGATAACAGCTGAGTCTATGTTGTCGAAACGACTAGTTTTTAGAATTACTATGGGTTTACTTTAAGCTTTATTTTTTTATTGCAACTTAGTAATTGGATTTTTCTAGGCTCACCTACTCAGTTTGTTTGACAACGTTTATCGAGTTGATTTTGACCCTAAAGTTTACGACCGAATTACAACAATAAGATCACAAGAAGACGAAGCTGTAGAGCTTGATCAAGCGGTAATGGCGCAGGTACGTAATTTTTTAATAAACAATTTTTTTCAAATTTCGGACCACGGTTTTTGGAATTTTTGAGTGCTTTAGTTACTAAAAGTAAAAGCCAATAATATTTGAAACATTTGAATACTTTTGAGACGTTTCGATTTATACTTATACCATTGTCATTTTATTTGAATAAGATTGACGATGGTTTACGCATAAATGGAAGCGTCTCAAAAACATTCGAATATTATCGACTCTTATTTTTGTGAGAAAAATTTTTTGGCAAAATATGCTTTCTCTCTCTTGATGTATTGTCTGAAATTGTTTTTCTTAAATTTTTTTTGAAAAGTTTTTTTTAAAGGTCGTTTGCAACATGTGCAGCCATCTTTGCCCTTACACATTTTTTATTAACTGCGAACACGGTAATACACAGGTTATTTTAAATTTGCTGAAGAAAGCTTTAGGAAAGGTTTTACCTACTATTAACCAGTGAAATTTCACAGGGAAATGTTGAAGTTTGGTTGAAGAATCTTTTGGATATGGTCCGTGGCACAATTCACAGCGTTATTCGTAAAGCGTCCCAGGCTATCGCCGATACGTCATCATTTAAACTGGTCGAGTTTGAAAACGTGTTTGCCTCCCAAATTGGTCTTCTTGGCATCCAAATGCTCTGGACACGTGATGCAGAGTTGGCACTAAGCCAAGCAAAATCTGACAAAAAGGTGGCTTTTTGATATATTTTAGTTACTTACAAATAGACTACAGACCTCGCCAATTTTTCTTAATAGGTGGTACTATCCGATGGGCCAACAGTTTTTTGTCCTTATTCACTGTCCAGGGTTGGAGGGGGCCTTGAAAAATTGCGCGAATACCTGTTTTTTGTGAAGTTACACCAGTTTGCAAAAGATTTAAGGCAGAATCCCACCGCTTCAATATTGATCCCAACCTGTAGACTTGCAACAACAACTACGAAACAATAGAATTCAGCTGCATTCTGTTTTGGTTAGTGATAAAACCTTACCAATTGATGAAATTTTTTAGGCAATGCCGACAATGAATCAGAAATTTTTGGACATGCTCAATGAACTTATCAGTATGACCACTACCGAACTTTCGAAATACGACCGAACCAAGTTTGAAACCCTGGTCACCATCCACGTACATCAGAGAGATATCTTTGATGACATGGTGAGAGCTTGGCTTAACATTTAAAAAATTTAGATTTAAGATGGTATTGGAGCATGACAATCATACTACTATAAAATATTTGTGCTGTCTTCAACTATTTACCGTTGCGTTTTAAAAAAGAATGGAATACTTGAATGTTGTACATAATTTTGAAAGCAGTAGCCACAACTTTTCTATCAATTAAAGCTTGCTATCAGCTTTATATCTTTCAGGGCAAAATACGAGTACTTTTTACTAGAGTCTATTTCTTACCTTGTGGAACGCAGCAAAATAGGTTGTAGTAAATTCTCCTGCTTTTTTGTATTTTTTATGTTATAATTAGCAAAAATAACATAACGTAATAAAGTTGTCATTGGAAAGCATACATTCTTATCTGTAACATTTTTATGAAATTGTTATTGAAAACAAAACTAAGGTAAGAGTCAATGTGGGATGGATAATACTGATGACAGCAAAGCTTTACACAACCTATTGATCTTAGACAAAACAGGCATGAAAAAGTTGCCCAGGCTAACTTTGCACTCATCTTTTCAGTGTCGATTACATATCAAATCACCGAGTGATTTTGAATGGCTCAAGCAATCGCGATTTTATTTCGTTGAAGACACCGACCGTTGTCTCATCCAAATTACTGATGTTAACTTTGATTATTGCAACGAGTACACTGGCTGCACTGAGAGACTGGTCATCACTCCTCTGACTGACAGGTAAACCATATTGTTTTTAATGTATAATAGTAGATAGGTTCTGCAATCAAGAGAAAATATTTTTTGTGGATGTCCAATGTCCATGTAACAGAAAAATGAACTCTGGGCTTAAGTCAGAGCAGAAATACCACAAAATCAGAGCTAAAACGACTCGTAAATGGTTGAAAAACTCCATCTTTTTGCTACACGCTTTTTCTGTAATGCAAAATTTTTATGCCTGTCTATTTTCGTAAGTTTCATAATTTATTTACTTTTTACTGTAGATGTTACATCACACTGGCCCAGGCTCTTGGCATGAGCATGGGCGGAGCACCAGCCGGACCAGCAGGTACAGGAAAAACCGAAACTACCAAAGACATGGGCAAATGTCTTGGAAAATACGTGGTGGTCTTCAACTGCTCGGATCAGATGGATTACAGAGGACTCGGACGAATTTACAAAGGTTTGTCTCGTGAAAGTGTAGCATCATATCGCGTAAGTTGCAAATTTTCTGTGGCACTGTTAGCAATTTTTCAGATGGCCGAGTGGTATGAGCGTCCGCCTCTGGTGCTGCAGACTCGGGTTTGATTCCGAGTAGGGTCAAACCAGTGACTTTAAAATTAATATTCACAGCTTCCCTGCTTGACGCTTTGCATTAAAGGGACAGTGATGAGAACAAGTAGGATAGTGTACTTGTTGTGCCGTTGGAAAAGGCACTTAGCACGATTCCACATCTTGGTGTGGTAGACCAATGGCCGGCAACTCCCAAACGAGCTCGATACGGCGCTTGGTCGCTTTCTCGTAAGAGGAAGATAAATGTTTAAATATGCGACTAAATATAAGACTATACACTTTTTTATCATTGGCTGCCAGGTTAAAACTATATTACATACGTTAGCTTGTTCAGTTATTATCGCGTAAAGCGAACGTATTGATGATTGCTGAAGCAAGAGCTGAATTTCCACTGAAATTTTCAATTTATTCAGGTCTTGCGCAGTCTGGCTCATGGGGATGTTTCGATGAGTTCAATCGTATTGAACTCCCTGTGTTGTCAGTCGCTGCTCAACAGATCGCCATTGTTCTTCAATGCAAGAAGATGAAAAAACCTCAGTTTATCTTCACGGATGGAGATGTTGTGGACATGGATAGAGAATTCGGAATCTTCTTGACCATGGTAGGCTACTCCAAAATTTCTATTTTGGCACAAATTCAAACACTTTTATCACCTTTTGCAGCATTATTAGAGATTTTAATATTTACTTTCTTATAGTTAAGGCCATTTGTTTTTGTAGTTTGAAGTTTCAAGATTTGTTGTTTTCTGTAAAAGAGCAACCTAAATCTGTATTTAGCTTCTCAGTTCACTCACTAAGAAAAATAGGATTGCTGGGAAAAAGAGTTTGTTTTTTATAATTAATTGTTAAATAATATACGAAGCTATTTTTCGGTTGTTAACTAGAGCCAAATTAACTGTTACAAAGTGATTATTTCATGCGTGCAAGCTCCTTTTGAAACCAATTTGATTTGTTTTATAGAACCCAGGTTATGCCGGAAGACAGGAACTTCCGGAAAATCTTAAAATCATCTTCCGACCGGTCGCTATGATGGTTCCGGACCGCAGCATCATCATCAGAGTCAAACTGGCCGCTTGCGGTTTCATCGAAAACATTGTTCTATCAAAGAAGTTTTACACTCTCTATAAACTGTGCGAAGAACAGCTATCGAAACAGGTTAGGGGATAGGTTTTGGGTTTGGGTTTCACGGGGGTACAGAATCATTTCAGAGGTCAGGAAATAGTTTAACTCAGAAATGGAGCAAGTGGCTTTGAAAGTCACTTGTCTTTAGTATTATTGGTTTAAATCATAACTGCAGACAGTGAACACTGTTGCGACCTCTCGGATCTCATCAACATCACTGTCTGCGGTTATGTATTGATGCTAACATTTTTGCATGAGTGAAATTATTTTATTAGTTTGATAAGAAGTAAAAACAACGATTATAGTAAAAATAGTACAAGCCGAAGGAGTTTTTGAGGAGTGGAATCTTAGAACTCGTCTTTTTAGCGAGTAAAAGCTTAAAACATAAGTTTATTTATTCTTAATTGGAATAAATTCTCCAGGTCCACTACGATTTTGGACTCCGCAATATTCTTTCTGTCCTCCGTACACTCGGAGGAGTCAAGCGTGCAAGTCCGGAGGATCCCGAGCCAACTACTGTGATGCGAGTACTCCGTGACATGAATCTATCCAAACTTGTGGATGAGGATGAACCACTCTTCCTTTCGCTCATTAACGATCTCTTCCCTGGCATCCAGCTGGATAAAGCTGGATATCCAGAACTAGAAGCAGCTATCGAAAAACAGGTTGGTATTCTTGATGCCTAATCGGTTTGCTTGTGCTGTTAATATTGACATTTGACAGACTTATTAAAAGAAAACTTTGCTGCTTAAGCAAGCTCACTCCAAGTTCAGATGACCGAGTGGTAAGAGCGTCCGCGTCTGGAGCTGTAGACTCCGGTTTGATCCCGAGTCAATGACTTTAAAATTGGTATTCACAGCTTTCCTTCACAATTTTCTTGAATTATTCACAACTTCGCTGTAGAGGAAGGAAGAATGTTTCATGTTTCCGTGTTTTCTGGTGATAGTTTGATATGTACCGGTAGTTCATACACCTCTTTGTTCAAATCAAATGTTAAGTTGCCGCCAAGCAAGAGTTGGTACGGTACCCTTGCTTGTGTAGTATCTGCCTTTTTCGTTTATTTTTAATTTTTTTACCTTGTGTTAGTGAAGTTCTGGCTAGAGATGCAGTTGCCTTAGATGACCGTAAGGTCTTGCGCTGTGTCCTTCCACTGGTGCTTTGTTATGTGCTTTTGGTAAATAAATGGATTGATTGATTCCCTGGTTGATGCTCAGCATTAAAGGGACAGTGTGGAGAACAAGCCGGCAAGTTTACTTGTTGTGCCGTTGGAAAAGGCACTTAGCGGGATTCCCCCATCTTGGTGTGATAGACAGATGGATAGCAACTCCTAAACGAGCTCGTATAACGCTTTGATCGCTTTCTCGTGATAGGACAATAAATATGCAACAAAAAAAGTAAAAAGTTAAATTTTTTGGTTTGTTATGTTGAACTAAAATTGAAATGGTTCGTTAAAAATTTGCCGTTCGATATTGGTGGTCATCGTTATCTAGAGCTTACAGCAATTAACTCATTGCAAATTGAATTGATTCTTCCATTAACATTACAAACTGACAACAATCTGCAAACTTCAATTTTTGAGCTAATTTCTTTTTCAACTTGAAAAAAGAATTTTTTACAAACGATTTTTATTGATAAAATTCACCAAAACACAAAGGCAGTCGTTTTTATCTTCAGAAACGTTTACTGATTAGTTTTTTTTGTCAATTTATTTGGTTATATTATTTTTCTTGATCCTTCTTTCTCCACAGGTTCTTGCGGCAGGATTGATCCACCATCCTCCCTGGATTCTCAAACTAATTCAGTTGTTTGAGACGCAGAGAGTCCGGCATGGTATGATGGCCCTGGGACCCAGTGGGGCGGGCAAGACAAAATGCATTCATACTTTGATGAAAGCCATGACTGATTGTGGAGAACCACACAGGTGATTGCAAATTTTGCCTTATTACTGCCTACCAGTTACTGCTAATGAGGACTGTTAAATCTACAAAATCTGGTCGAAACGTATTCGTTATAGGAAACAAGCCCATAATAGTGTTAGATCATTAAATAGATCAAAACCGGGTCTCGTAAGGTTGTATTATTTTTGAAAATTTTAAAATTTCAGGGAGATGCGGATGAACCCGAAAGCTATCACTGCTCCCCAGATGTTTGGGACTCTTGACGTGGCAACTAATGATTGGACAGATGGAATCTTCTCAACTTTGTGGAGACGAACTCACAAAGCTAAAAAGGTGAAAGTAACTTCCTCTTCCTAGCAGCAAAACCATAAATTCTTTCTAGAATATTCTAAACCTATTACAATTTGATTTAGCTGCACATACAACGATTAATTTTGGAAGCTTTTTATATAATGCGTAAGAGTGTGAGCTCTTTTACCCGTAGTTTTACGAACTTTTACGCTAACTTCTGTTCATTAATTTGGCTGCCAGCACTTCTTCATTGTCGTCTCCACACCTGATATCATTTTGGGTGGAGTAGATTTCTTGGGCAAGTTTCAAAATGAAAAAGTAAAAGGTTTGTGTTAATTCTGAGGATGTAGGTCATTTTAAGTACGTGCTAACATGGTCTGTCTCTTAAATAATGTTCATCTTTCGTACTTCTATTCTACTCAGTCTCTGCAGAAAATAAGTCTCAAACATTACACCCAAAGACAAGATTAGTAATACCTCTGATTAAACCTGAAACCCTAGAGTATGTCAAGCAATGAGCACATAATTAGCATTTTTACGTTTAGGGCGAGCATATTTGGTTGGTGCTTGATGGACCTGTGGACGCAATCTGGATTGAAAATTTGAATTCAGTGTTGGACGATAACAAGACTCTGACTCTGGCTAACGGAGATCGTATCCCAATGGCTCCTAACTGTAAAATTGTATTCGAACCCCACAATATTGACAATGCTTCACCAGCAACAGTGTCACGAAACGGTAAGATATGCCTAAAAATTAGCTGCAATTTGGAATACAGCTTAGCTAGTTACTTGCGATTTTAGTTAAATTTTTTTTTTGTATTTGACTTGCGTATTTGATAATTACTTTCCTCTCACAAGAAAGATATCAAAACGCTATGACGAACTCGTTTAGGAGTTGCCAGTCAACTGTCTGTCACACCAAGATGGGGGAATCCCGCTAAGTACCTTTTCCAATGGCACAGCAAGTAACTTGCAGGCTTTTTCTCCACACTGTCCATTTTATGCTGAACATCAAGCAGGGAAGTTTTGAATACCAATTTTAAAGTCATTGGTGTGACTCGACTCGAAATCAAACCCAAGTCTACAGCTACAGAGGCGGACACTCTCTCCACTCGGCCATCTGAACTGAGCATAATTGTGTAATCAACAACATTGTTTGTAAAGTAATAATTTTCGATTGTTTATTTTGTTAAAACCATGTTAAATAGTCAATGAGACTGATAGGTGAAGAACGTGATGTATTGCAATTTGAGATACGGGGCTTGAATCTCGGTGAAGTCTAGAAGTGTCGACTGTCAAGGCTTCGTTTGCTGAATACAGTGGAGACAGTTTGTCAAATTTTTTGAATATATTCAACCAGTATGCAAATGTGGTTTAAAACTGATTTCTGCAGGAATGGTGTTTATGAGTTCTTCTGTCTTGGACTGGCAACCAATTTTGAAAGGTTGGTTGCAAACCATTCCCCAGCAACAACATGATATTCTGTGGGAATTGTTCGAAATTATATTCCAGGTTGGTGTAAATTGGTGTTTAAAGCTGTAAATACTTCAATTTTACCCGAGACCGAAAATAGACAAGTTGGTCTTTTTTTTCTGTAAAGAAGATATCAGATGTTGTAACTCGTATTTTAGGTTATTTACGTTTTTTTTCTTTTTCTTGATGCGGTAGTTTTAGATTTTTGTGGTAAAACGCTTTTAAGATTTTAAACAATTGAAAAATGTTGGCAAAGTGAAGGTTAGAAAATTAAATTAGACAATAGATATAAATACATCTTTTTTCACTACGAGGTTGTTCTTTTTTTTCATGATAGGACCTCTTAAACTACTTGATGACCAGTCTTTTCCCGAAGATGGATTTGCTCGAATGCATGTATATCAGACAAGCTATTGATCTTTTACAAGGTAGATAAAGTATTTAATCGAACCAAAGCATTAAAGTAACTTTATCAGTTTTTCTCTACGACGGTGACACTGTTTTTAAACGGACAACAGCATGCATAAATTGAGTTTGTAGTATTAAAGCACGGTGCGGATATAATTATTATCTGTAAAGCCTTGCACGAAATGTGCAATGATAGAAAACAGATCAAGACTTTGTTGATGTTTCCATTATTTAGGATTAATTCCAAGTCATGAGGAGCAGAACAAGCAAGTCAGTCGTGCACATCTTCAGCGGATCTTCTTCTTCGCTCTGATGTGGTCCTTGGGAGCTCTCCTGGAGCTTGATGACCGTGCAAAGCTGGAGGAGTTTATTAAGAAAAATGCTCCTTCCTTGGAAATTCCTCCTGTCAAAGATGATGAAACCATTTTTGAATACATGGTAAACAATAAACTAGCTGGTTGGCTCAGTGGTTTATGAATGCTGTCGATGCGATAGGTCTTGGGTTCAATTGCCGGGCTTGTCAAACGTACACAGTGCCACCAATGACTCGCCACCGCTGCAACGTTTCTTCAGAACTGTGTTTCCCGGGCGCTAAGTCGCGGAGATGGACCCAGCACTTGATTACTTGCTTCAGTAAGGCCTAATACTGCGGGAATAATAAAGATTTGATTTTAGATACACTACAAAATTTCAACTAAACTCTGTGTAGTTTGCCATCGTTAGCGGCTGATTCCACACGTTGCCCTAAAATGAAGCTTAGGTTATCGTAAAAACGATTCATGCACATTAAGAAACATTAGCTTAAGGAATAGAATTTGAAACGAGACTAGAACCAAGATTGGTTTCTTTTCTGGAATAAGCGGTTGCCTATGCTTGAATTCAATTAGCTTATGCTTGCGATACGTTGTTTTAAAAGTTACATAGCACATTTTTTTCCTTGTTGTGGTCAATTTTTGCATCTTCTGTTTTAGGTTAATGAAGAAGGTGCTTGGGAACATTGGAACAACAGAGTACCCAAGTACAATTATCCGTCTGACTCCATTCCTGAGTATCTGAGCATCCTTGTTCCGAATGTGGATAACATCAGAACGGATTACATCATGCATGCTATTATGAAGCAGGTTGGTTTGATATTGGGGGATTAACATAGCCAGGAGGCACCGGAGCACTGTCCCCCTTTTTTGACGAAGCATTTAAAACAGGGGTTCTCAACCGGTGGCCATTGACCCTCTAAAGAGCCTTAAACGCAAGGTTCATTAACCTCTTAACGATAAGTAGCTACTCATGACCTACCAGCGGACAGCTGTAGCCACTACCAATGAAATACCGACAGAAAATTTTATTGCTGAGCAGTGAGACACTGATATTAAGAGTTTCTAAAAATGGGTGTCACAAACCAAAAACAGTTGAGAAGCAATGATTTAAAAAGTGTTTAAAACGTGATCTTAATGTCTATTCGCACTGTTCGTAATCTTTGTCCTTTTAAAGTTTGCCCTCTCCTATGTTTTCACTGTCTCCACCTCTTAACTGATTTTTTTATTCTTAATATTGTTGCGCTCGCAAGTAATTTGTTTGAGGTAAAACTCTTGAATTCTGCTTTTAATTGTGTTAAGTAAACCTGTTTACTAGTAAAAAATAAAACAGAGATGTATTTATAGTAGTAGTACTGTTGTTTTTACCTAAGTCTGCACCGATTAACTGTTTTTGCTTTTAATATTACAGGAAAAGAGCATTCTTCTGATCGGAGAGCAGGGCACAGCAAAGACAGTCATGATCAAGGGATATGCGAAACGATACGACCCAGAAGTTCACTTGTTCAAAGCTCTCAACTTCAGTAGTGCAACTACCCCTAACATGTTTCAGGTGATTATTCCCAGCAGCTTGTAGTTTTTGGCTAATATCCACTCTCAAGGAAAGTAATGGTGTCAATTAAGAGATTATTCTATTCTCGCGTTTTAAGCATTTTGAACTCTGCTAGGTATGTTAGGCAGCGCTAATCGATAAAATCAGTTAAAAACTTTGTTCAATACTGAAAAAACTTTTTGCGTTTGAGGTTTAAATTACTAGCATGAAAGCTCTTAAATTTTCAGCCAAATGCCAGATAGTTTGCTGCGTTTTTGTGCAGTTTATTCGACTTTGCAGTAGCTTGCAATTTTGAAAACTCCAAGCAGTTTTTTACATTCTTATTTTAATTACAGTACATTTTATTTTAGCGGACGATAGAGAGCTACGTGGACAAACGCGTTGGTACAACATACGGTCCACCTGCTGGGAAAAAGATGACCGTGTTTGTGGACGACATCAACATGCCCATTGTGAATAACTGGGGAGATCAAGTAAGCTTGTTAAATGTTTTTTTAATGAGCTGATTAAGCCTGAGATACCTACTTAGAAAAAATGTTATGTTAGACATGCAGTTTTCCGCCGAATCAAAAATTTAAATTGTTGAACTGCTGACTTCGGTCCAGTTTAAATTTTCCTGTTTTAATGTGACGAATTGCAGTATTTTCACTGCTATGCTGTAATGCCATACTCTGTTCGAGTTATTCTGATCTAGTACGCTCGATTTACGTTGCTACTTACTTGGCTCACCGGAACTACGTTAATTTTATCATAAAGTTTACTGATTTCTGCCTAGATAGAAAAACTGTCCTTCTATCGTCAAGTTGCGTTTGGGGGGTCTGTAATTTCTCTTTAAAAGAAAGAAATCTGAGCACAAATATTGACTCTGTTTTATTTTGTTTTTTTAGATCACGAACGAAATTGTGCGTCAACTTATGGCAATGAAAGGATTTTACAGTTTGGATAAACCTGGAGATTTCACCAATATCGTCGACATCCAACTCGTGGCAGCTATGATTCACCCTGGTGAGAAATTTCACGAAAGCTTTTGGTAGAATTACATGGACGGATACCGGAAGGGGTCAAGGGGGATCCAACCCCCCCAAAATTTTCAGCTAAAATTATCAATATTAGTATTGTATTTATTTGTATTTAGTTTCATATTTAACCTCCTATCACGAAAAAGCGATCATCGCTCAGGAGTTGCCAGCCACCTGCCTACCACACCAAGTTGGGGTAATCCCGCTAAGTGCTTTCCCAACGACACAACAAGTAAACTTCCCCGCTTGTTCTCCACACTGTCCCTTTAATGCTGAACGTGAAGCAGGGAAGCTGTGAATACCAATTTTGGAGTCATTGGTTTGACCCGACTCGGAATCAAACCCGAGTTTGCAGCTCTTTGGCGGACGCTCATACCACTCGGCCATCTGATACTTGAAGTGTCTAGAAGTATGGCAGTGATAATCATACTTTATTGTTTTGATACTTCTAGTAGCTCAAAGCTGCTAGAGGAGCGTTTTCTATTTTTATCCTCCCCCCCTCTTAAAAACATTTTGAATCCACCCCTGGGAGAAGATTTGCATAAAAAAGACATTGTATTAAAAGGACCAGTCAACCACCAATGGGTCCACGTCTTTATTGGCTGTATATTGAAAAGTTTAAGTCAGTAAAATTGCTGACTTATTAAATTTTCTGTAGGTGGTGGTCGTAATGACATTCCTCAACGCTTGAAACAACAGTTGTGCATTTTCAACTGCACTCTACCTTCCAATAATTCGATTGACAAGATCTTCTCCACCGTTGCTGAAGGGTATTTTTGCAAACAGAGAGGATTCACACCAGAGGTAGTTTAATTTTAAACAGCTTTTTTATTTGGATCTATGCGAAAGTCAAATATAGTGAATATGGGACGAAAATAGTTTAAGGAGGAAAGATACAGCCACAGTAATGCATAGCACTGGTCGTTTTGACAACATAAATTCGGCTGTCATCATCAGCATTGTAACTGTAAGGTAGGCCTATTGCCTTACTTACAAAGCTAATGATGACAGCTGAATCTATGTTGTCGAAACTTCCAGTTGTAAGAATTGCTGCGGCTATATTTTTTCTCCGAAAGTTGTGTAATTTGGAAACTGCTACGATTGGAAAATTTGGTTAATAAACGTGATCTGCTGTGTTATCCAAATTTTGCAGTTGCTATGCAATTACATAACACAAACGCCAAATTTTTCATTCCAGAAATGGTAACATAATACAGTTGGATAATACTGCAATAAACTTATACACTGGTTGTCAACAATTTTTTGTCAGATTTACATTTTGTTTTTGTTTGAGCAGCGAATAACTCAACTAACAATGTTTACAGGTTGTATCTTTGGCCCCTCGCTTGGTGGCGCTCACGAGATCGATATGGCAATCCACAAAAGGGAAAATGCTTCCGACTCCTGCAAAGTTTCATTACATTTTCAACTTGAGAGATCTGAGTCGCATTTGGCAGGTAGCAAAACAAAATTTATACTATTGGTTGTTAATCTATGAAGTTTTCTACCTAAACTTTTTAACGAAATTACTTTTTTTACCATTTTTTTCAAGTTAAAATGAATTCTCAGCCTTAATTCAGTTTTAATTCTTAGCACAAAGAATATTACGTTACTTTAGCTTCATCCAGTTCAAATCCCGAATCTCCCGATCATCCTGTCATTAGATATTTTTTGTAGTACCTCGCTTGAATTTAAAAATAAACAAAAGAAGCTATGGCGTCACAAATTTGCTTTGCGCCTTAAGCCCATTTTTTCTTTAAATAGCGTAATCAGCCATCAAGAAAGACTTTTTAGCATTTTTTCTGTTTGATGTAGTCAACCACTTTTTTGACCTCCCTATTTTTTCTAGGGTATTTTGGTGGTCAACCAGGAGACTTGCATCAGCGAGGAAGTGATGTTGGGATTATGGAAGCACGAATGTCATCGAGTAATCGCTGACCGGTTCACCAACCAGGAAGATAAAGATTGGTTTGCTACCACTCTTGACAAAGTAAAAATATGTATCTCGTATTGGCTATGCAGCTTTTTTTTCAAAAAATAAAAAATAGTAGGGTTCCAGAATAAAACTGCAGCAACCCAAAGTAAAACAAAAAGAGATTTTCTTTCATAATTTTCCTAATTTTTGGGATCCAATTTTTTATTTTTGAGGGCCAGTATCGGAGCCCTGAAACGCTTTAAATAAAACCCTTCTCGAGGTATCATGTAACATTAATAAGGTGTGTTTCAGTGTTTATTATTTTCGAAAAACTGCATAGTTTAAATCCTCACAGAGATTCGTACACCTTTAACGAATGGATTCCCAAGTCCACAAATTTTAGAATCTGTTCTAAAGACCTCTAATTTTCCAGGCATGTTCAGAACACGCACAAAATTTGCTTGGTTTGGCTAGTAGTGAAAACTGAAAAGTAACTTTCTTGCATAAAACACCCTAAAACTTATCATGCACCTTGAGGTGGCTTGTCTTACCCAGCTGCGCATGGATATCAAATACTAAGTTAAACGATTAAGGTGATAACGCTCTTTTTTAAAACCAGTAATTACTGATGAAGATCATGTTAAGTCACTTCTAAGCACGTGTTCACATCTTTTTTAAGATCAGTTACAAAAATAAGAGCCAATAATATTGGAAACGTTTGAATTTTTTGAGGCGTTTCGATTTATGCTTAAACCTTTGTCAATCTTATCTTATTCAAGAAGATTCTATCTATATAAATAAGATTGACAATGGTTTAAGTGTAAATTGAAACGCCTCAAAAAATTCATACGTTTCCAATACTACTGGCTCTTATTTTTGTAATTAAGGTTGTATTCAAAATTTTAATAAATTGTGTTCCGAAATATTTTCAGCTTTGAGTTATTTTTATGCTTCTATAGATGGTTGGCGAGACATTACCTGATGTGGCGGACAAATTACCTAAGGAACCCTACTTCGTTGATTTTCTACAAGAAGCGCCGGAAGCTACAGGTTAGCAATTACTTCTAAAAACTAGATGACATTTTTGTAACTGTTTTAACATTACCAGCAACTGGCGCTTTAGCGTCTGTCTACAAAGTAAAGGTGCGTTTACCGATACGCGACAGACGACAAGCGACAACGCGACAAAATTGATAATTTAAGTAAATGTAGAAGGTTTTATCGTGATTTCTAAACAGTAAAATAAAACAACCACGTTGCGATAAAAAATTGTCGCGTGTCGCGTATCGGTAAGCGCTCCTTAACGCCTTCTCTTTGAAAAACTTGAGCTGAATTTAGAACCATTTCTTACAGATTGAAATTGTTAACTTCTCGTACAATTTGCCTTAGTTTTGAAATACCTGGAGATTTGTTTTTGGGCTTTGTTGTTGCTACCACTAGTTTTTGCCTTAATGAAGTCGATTATTATTTATCATACCGTAATAAGCAACTTTTTGGTCGTCTCCAGTGTTTTTTTTAAGGCGTTTTGAGGAACCGAAGTGGTCTCTCAAAATTGTCCAGCGGTCTCTCAAAATCTGCTTCTACATTAGTGTCGAAAGCTTTCTTCTATGCAAATTTAAAACTTGGCGGTCGTTCAAAATTGCTTAATGGTTTCTCAAGTCAAACCTTCAAAAAACACTGGGTCGACTCCATGTCGGTTATTTTGTTGTGATGATTGGAAGGGGTTCGAAAGTGTCATTAATTTTTTTTGCCTGGTTTTCGCTAAAGTTTAATGCTGTTTTTTTTTTTGGGTTTAACCTGACTAATACATTTACTCCATTTCAAAAAAAGTTGGATGATGCACCCTAAAATATATTTCATGAATTAGGTGAGGAGGGTGAAGATGCAGATTTGGATGCTCCGAAGATTTATGAACCGATCGAGTCCTTGGAACAGTTGGAGGAGAAATTAAAAACCTTCCAAGAGCAATACAATGAAACCGTCAGAGGGTCAAAAATGGACCTTGTGTTTTTCAAGGTTGGTAGCGATTTTATTTGAATGTATTGACGTCTTGATAAGATTATTAAGAGGTGAATATCATGTTGGTTATACACCGTTGAAGACGTTTTTGGTGAAGCATTTTTGTAATAGCTGTACAGCTTATGCTGTTAATGCAATTAAGTTCTTATGCTTTCAACAGCTCGGATTGTTGAGTGGTATGAGCGTCCGCCTCTGGAGCTGTAGACTCTGGTGTGGTTTCGAGTCGGATCAAACCAATGACTTTGAAAGTGGTATTCAGAGCTTCCCCGCTTGATGCTCAGCCTTAAAAGGGACAATGTGGAGAACAAGCCGGCAAGTCTACTTGTTATGCATTGGAAAAAGCTCTTAACGGGATTCCCTCATCTTGGTGTGAAAGACAGTTGACTGGCAACTCCTAAGCGAGCTCGTTATAGCGCATTGATCGCTTTCTCGCGATAGGAGGATAGAATGCAACTAAATACGAAAAAATACATGACTAGGCCTGGAATTATTTTTTGCATTTAGGTTAGTGTTTGGCTTATTTTATCCAAGTATAAGTAAAAAATTTCAACCGTTCACAAACACAATATAACCTCAGCATATTCTGCCCATATCTTAGAATAATCAAGAGCTTAATTTTCAGGACGCCATGGTCCATTTGGTAAAAATCTCTCGCATTATTCGAACTCCACGTGGTAACTGCTTATTGGTCGGTGTTGGTGGATCTGGGAAGCAATCTCTGACGCGATTGGCTACATACATAGCTGGTTATAACTCCTTCCAGATCACACTTAGCAGAACGTACAACGTTTCCAATTTAATTGACGATCTTAAAGTATGTTTGAGTGTTTTATTATTAATTATCTTTGTGTTGCTTTTCAGTCTTATTGTGTTGATGCTGAATTTTAATTTTTGATGTTAATTAACGATCATCTAAAACTCTAAAAAATCTTTGATTAAAAAAAAGCATAGCTCCTTGTTTTCATAAATAGTAATAGAATTAAATCTTGTTGTTTTCGTGTTTTCAGATCTTGTACCGAACAGCAGGCAAAGATGGCAAGGGTGTTTCGTTCATTTTCACTGATAATGAAATTAAAGATGAAGCTTTTCTGGAATACATGAACAACGTGCTAGCGTCTGGCGAGGTGAAAAATCGAAAGATTCATTTTTTCGCAGCATTTGCAATACCGTATTATAGCTTCAGTGAAGCTACTGCTCTAGCAGGCGACTGGCAGTACCACAACGTGTGTTGCAAGCGATATTTTGGTCGAATTTATTTTCTTTTTACTACTTTTTGACTGCAAAAAAACAGGCTGTTCAAGATATAATCGTTCTCGCGTGCCACTTGTTGCGTTGCCGTCTGCCGCATGCCGGTAACAGCACATTACTTTTTTTTAAGAGAAGTCTACGCTGTGGTTTTCAGGCTAGCTTTTTTTTGCTTGATTCTGTGTTTCCATTTATTTACTGAAAGTCATTGAAAGGTTTCCAATTTGTTTGCTCGTGATGAAATTGACGAGATTACCCAAGAATTGGTGCCAGTCATGAAGGCAGAATACCCCCGCCGTCCCCCCACTAATGAGAACTTGTATGAATATTTTCTTTCCCGCGCTCGTTCCAACTTGCATGTAGTTCTCTGCTTCTCTCCTGTCGGTGAAAAGTTTCAGAACCGAGCTTTGAAGTTTCCAGGTATATGGATTTTTTTAAAAGCTATTACGGTTGATAATTTGCGGCCTGTCATAAAGATTGTTCTATGAAATATATTCCAAAAACGAAAAAACATTGGAAGTTTTTTCATTAACGCCAAACTTTGAAGGACTGGTTAAGCGGCCGAGTGGGAAAAGTGTATGCCTTTTCTTGTTTGACGCTCATCATTAGAGGACAAAGCGTAAAACAAGCTGGCGAGTTTACTTGTGTTGTTTAGAAAGACGCTTAAGGGTACTCCCCGGTGTTTGAGTGGTAGACAGGTGGCCGGTACCTCCTCAGCACACTCGTTGTAGCTCTCTGCTGGCTTTTTCGTTCCAGAAGGGATACAAATCAAACTAATGAACAAACTGTCAATACTCTAATGCAAAAGCGCAAGTATGCATGCAGAACTGCAATTCTGTTTATTTCAATTCCGCCTGTTTGCAGTTCTGTCTATACTCTATACTGAGAATAAATGCAATTTTAACAAAATTTTAGCGTAAAAAAGAATTTTGACAGAAACTAAACTGATATGTTAAAGACAATTGCGTGAAATTGACGCTCAGCATTAGGGGACAGTGCGGAAAACAAGCTGGCAAGTTTAGTTTGTTTTTGAAAGGCACTTAACGGTATTCCCCGATGTTTGAGTTAAGCGTAAAAAAAAAACAAAAAATTTGCCAAAAATAAAGTACATGCTTAGGGCAATAGTGTTAAATTTTACGCGGTACCAGTATATTGAAATTTGAGCTGTACTAACTCGGCAAATTAAAGCAAAAATAAGACTAATGTGAATTGAGTGAAGTGATATAACATAGTTGTTTACGTAAGCAACAAATTTAACGATTGGATGACGTTTAAGCTCTGATTTCTGGATGCACAATGGACTGGTTCCTCCGCTGGCCTCGGGACGCCCTCATTCAAGTCGCACACTACTTTTTATCCAACTTTAAGATTGAGTGTGAAGCAAGCACGAAGGCGAGCATGGTTCAGGTAAATTCATACAGAATTTAAGAGCACAACGTTAGCCTGTAAATGCGAAGTAAATAAGTAGATAAGTATTTTCATTATTGAACGGAAAATTTAACAGTAACTGATGAAAACTGTGAAGTGAGCTTGTGCTCTTTGAATCAGCATTCATCCGAAATATGGGTTGATGCAAACGGTTCCAGCCGTGAATCGAACCCGGTACGGAAGATCTGTAATCTGCACGTGGCATCGTCAGGTCGCAGACAAATATTAGTCGGAAACATACACAATTACGCAGCCATTTTTTTATTTTTTAAAATCGCTGAATTTTTTATGCATTTTGAAACGAAATATGCCTACTTCTATAATAACTGAGAAGCAATGGATAAAACTCATCGAGTCTAATGGATTAGCATCTCGCAAATAATTATGGAAGGATAATGATGTAATAATGACTGCATTTCGATTCTAGGTCATGGGAACTGTTCAAGATATTGTCGCCGAGAAGTGTGTCGACTACTTCGAAAGATACCGCCGAGCTTGTCATGTGACACCCAAATCCTACCTGTCGTTTTTATCTGGCTACAAGACAATTTATGAGTAAGCTGAAACAGAATTATTAGACAGCGGAAAACGAAGCTTTGCTACAGGAGCTTTAATTTGATTTATGGAGTGGAGTAGTATTTTTTGCAGTGCTTCGAAATAGGTTTGTTTAGCACCAGAACAACGCAAAAGAAAAAAAAATAAATAAATAACAGATTCAGATCAATTTGCTTAGTTAACTGTGCTCAGGACTTGAAAAAAAATTGCCACATACATCAAAAACTCATGAAATTGTTGAACGTTTTGCGGCGTATTTTGTTTGTTGGTAACTTTAGTTTGTACATTTTTTTGTATTTTTACTTTGTCTCCACGGAACAGATTTGCTATTGCATCGGCAGGTTTCAAGAACTAAGATACATTTTCACTACCCTGTTTTCACAAGCCCTTTATTGTTCTACTTTCTGCATTTTGGTACTTGTAGCTTTATACTGAGTGACAACAATTTCGAAAGCAGTGACGTTATAGATTGTAATGTAAAACATGTGACTTTTGCAGAGCAAAGCTGAAGGAAATCTCAGTGATGGCATCTCGGATGAAAACTGGTCTTGCGAAGCTCGTGGAAGCTGAGAAATCAGTGAATGAACTTTCGAAAGAACTTGCTGTCAAGGAAAAGGATCTCGCTGTGGCATCTAAAGAGGCTGACGAGGTACTTTGACTTAATGTTTGTTTTTGTGTAGGTTGCTAAAATTTGTTTTGGTATCATTAATCATTATTCAGCGCAATTAATACAGTTTTGTACTGCCTTGCTTACGCTGCTGCTGATGAGAGCTAAGTCTGTGTTGCCGCAAGCTGATAGCTGTGATAAGAATTATGTTAGTTGCTTTGTTTTTCTCCTTCAGCCATTTTCCCGTATTTACAAATGCTGATTTAGTAAGTTGATTTATTAGTTTTAAAGAAAACTTTGCTATTTTTGTACAGGTGCTAAAAGTAGTGACCAGCAAAGCTACCGCTGCAGAAAAAGTGAAGGCAGAAGTCCAAAAAGTAAAAGACAAAGCTCAAGCTATTGTTGATTCTATTGCTGTTGATAAAACCGCCGCTGAAGCCAAACTTGAAGCCGCACGACCCGCGCTGGAAGCCGCAGAAGCCGCCTTACAGGTGAAGGATCGTATTTTTGAGTTTGTTAAATGCAGTTCTTAGAAAAATACCGAGATTACTAATGTTCTCTCTAATTTTTTGCGTTTTTACTTCTAGACTTTGTTACTTCACAAAATACTCAACGCAGAGGTACTGTCGTGAATTACGTTCAGCTAAGACGCAGCAACTAAGAGATGGCCGTCGAAATTATGACGTTTTTGTGACGAAAGTTGTACGTCACAATGGCAAAACATGTTTTTGTCTTCCAGACGATCAAACCTGCTGACATTGCAACTGTCAGAAAACTCGGAAAGCCTCCGCATTTGATCATGAGAATCATGGACTGTGTCCTCCTGCTCTTCCAGAAGAAAGTCAATTCTGTTGAACAGGATCCGGAGCGACCTTGTGTGAAACCATCTTGGTCTGAAGCCTTGAAATTAATGAACAACTCTGGCTTCCTTGGCTCACTTCTGAACTTTTCGAAAGTAAGATCAGTTGCTATTCTTTTTAAGTGATGTAGAGCTCGACTAAGGTTGTAATCTGCTTAATCTAAGATCAAGTGAGGTAGTTTACGTAGTAAACTATACATAGGTCAATAACCAACTGTTTTCCTTTCTTTCCAGAGCAGCGTTTAACAAAATTGCATGATTATTTAACAATAATAGAAAGATGATTACCGACAGTGAATGCTGTTCGATCTTTCAGGACTCATCAGTTTTGCATCGTAGCATATTATGTACATATTGTATCTTGTTTTAATATTCGTGAAACGAAAAAAATGTTATCCAGATGTGCATGCTTAGTCGGGAAAACAGTCTAGTGGTACGTCAAATTTTCTTTAATTACTACCGACTAACTGGAATGTTAGATGGAAAAGCGACAATTCTGATTTCAAATATTCATCACACTCACGGTACTAGGCCAAAGCGAAACGCCGAAGCCATCTCCGCGGCTTAGCGCCTGGGCAGCATTACTCCGAAGAAACGTCGCAGCGGTGGCGAGCCGTTGGCGACGCTGTGCCCGATTTAACCGGCCCGGGAATCGAACCCCAGACCTCCCGCACCCATAACAATATATTAGCAACTGCGCTCACAGGCCGGTCTTTGATTTTGTAACCACAAATTATTTTTCAGGACACCATTACTGAAGAAACTGTTGAGCTGCTTGCTCCTTATATGGAAATGGAAGATTACGAGTTTGAATCAGCGAAGAAAGTCTGTGGAAATGTGGCGGGACTGTGCTCCTGGACCAAAGCCATGTCCTTCTTTTACGGCATCAACAAAGAAGTCCTCCCCTTAAAGGTATAAGTGCTTCATGTAGAGGTCACTTAAGCAGTATTTCACTTTTTTAAAAGTTGGCTGAAGTGAAACAATATCAAAAATTTTGGTTTTCGAACGCTATAAAGATTCAATTCTAATTCTACAAATTGTATTTGTATTTAGCTACGTATTTATTCTCCTATCACGAGAAAGCGATCAAAGCGCTATTAAACGAGCTCACTTAGAAGTGCCGGTCATCTGTCTATCACATCAAGATGGGGGAATCCCACTAAGTGCCTTTCCCAACGGCACAACAAGTAAATTTGCCGGCTTGTTCTCCACACTGCCCCTTTCACGCCTTTCATGCTGAACGTGAAGCAGGGAAGCTGTAAATACCAATTTTAAGGTCATTGATTTGACCCGACTCAGAATCAAACCCGAGTCTACAGCTCCAGAGGCGGACGCTCTTTCACTCGGCTATCTGAATTCCAGTAATATATGTAGTTGAAGATTGTTACGCAGATATTTTTTTAGATTTTTAACCAACGATTTCCCATTTTTTTCATCTCATTACTTTTGAAAAGAAGTGACCGTGTGTTTTCTAAAAATATGAATTAATGCATTTCGGGGATGCTTGTCTGGCTACTTGCTATTCCTGCAAAAGAAAAATACTTTATATCTTTTGTTATTTTTAGGCCAATTTGGTGGTGCAAGAAGCTCGTTTGAACAAAGCTAACGCTGATTTGAATGAAGCTCAGAAAACTTTGGATGAAAAGGAAGCAGAACTACAGGAGGTGCAAGCGCAATATGACCGCGCTATCTCCCACAAACAAGCTTTAATTGATGACGCGGAAGCTTGTAAGAGGAAGATGGTAAATGCCAGTGCTCTGATTGAAGGTCTAGGAGGAGAAAAGGTGAATTGCTGAGCTCTTTGTGGTTGCTTTTTAGATCTTTTTTCTCTTTTACGAGATAGTGCCGGAGTTATGTGCGATGTACGGATTCATACTACGTAAAAATTCTTGGTTTATTGTATTTCCAGTTTATTTTTTGTTTTCTTTCGAATTTCAGCTGAATAGAATTCTACAAGCAAATTGATTATGAAGCATTTTTATCCAATTACGATTAGATTCCAACCCACGCTCGTAAAACTTGACGTTTTACCGGCCTACCATCTTTCAATAACAAACCTACCGATTAAGTTATAAAAATAACTAAACTTGCCGGTTATAAAGCTAGATTAGCTTTTGTGCAAATTGGCAAACAGCTAGTGGATACAACCAGTTTGTGTAAATTGGAATCAGAGGAATAGAACCAGTTTGTGTAAATTGGAATCAGGGGGATAAAACCAGTTTGTGTAGAATGGAATCAGGGGGGTACACAACCAGTTTGTTTAAATTGGAATCAGGGGATACAACCAGTTCGTGTAAATTGAAACCAGGAGGATACAACCAGTTCGTGTAAATTGAAACCAGAAGGATACAACCAGTTTGTGTAAATTGGAATCAGGGGATACAACCAGTTTAGTGTAGATTGATAAATAATTGGATTCAAATCATTTTAAACAGCGAAATGGGGTTATTAGAAAAAATTAAGTGTTTAATGAAGCTACTATGTAGGTACGTTGGACCGCTGCTGGCAAAACCTTCCAGGACCAAATTACTCGATTGGTTGGTGACGTACTTCTCGCCACTGGCTTCCTCTCCTATTCAGGACCCTTCAACCAGGACTTCCGTAATCTTCTTCAGACTTCGTGGAAGAAGGAAATGTCGCAGCACAAGATTCCGTACTCTGATGTAAGAGCTTTAAAATAGAGCAGGAATTTCGAACTAGAGCTGGGCGACTTTAAAAGGAATCCTTGAAGGTTTTTTGGTTAAATGAGCAAAGTGATATCAACAATGTTTCAAGGCTTTTATAGCTTCCTAAGTCTTGCAAGTCATACCGCTTTTTTACTGATTTTGTACTACTTAAACTGCGGAATATTCAGTAAACCGTTTTAAAGCTCATAAGGTTTTAAAGCTCGTTTTAAAGCTCATAAGGTGACTTAATCAAAATTTGAACCTAGACTTTCCAGTTGAAGTGATCACTTTCATCACTTTGCCAGGTCACAGACAAATTCGAACAAAAAGATCACTAAATATATATAAAGTTGGTTTAATGTTGATTTACATCGTCGAAGCGTTTTTTTGGTTTTGTGAGTAAAAATGAAGACATTACAACGATAGTTTTTGGTATTTTTAGGACATCAACCTTATCACGATGTTGGTTGACAACGCTACAATTGGAGAGTGGAATTTGCAAGGTTTGCCCAACGATGATTTGTCGGTACAAAACGGCATCATTGTGACTCGAGCGACACGATATCCGCTTTTGATTGATCCGCAAGGACAAGGAAAAATCTGGAGCCGGAACAAGGAGAAAGCAAACGAGTTGCAGGTCAGTTAAATTAGATTTGAAAACTCGAAACTAATTTTTCTGTGTGTCACATTGTCACAAGTTTTTGGTATCTAATTTCGCGATTCATGCGGTATCGTCACACACGCAAGCTGCTGTGGTGATAAAAAGTCGAAAGCAAAATTGCACTACTTTTTTCTTCCCTGCTGGGAGTCGATTCCAAAACTCCAGAACTCTTAATCAAAGCAGTTTATACATTGTTTCCTTCATATGCGTTTGATGGTACTCAGACATTGCAGTTTTGGTTTTTCTTCGCCATTTCACTAAATTTGTGTATCAATTTTTCGACTGTACAGTATAATGTATTATCTATTTTCTCTAGGTAACCACTCTTAATCACAAGTACTTCCGGACACATCTTGAAGATTCCTTATCACTTGGACGTCCTCTCTTGATTGAGGATGTTGGTGAGGAACTGGATCCAGCTCTTGATAACGTTCTGGAGCAAAATTTCATCAAATCCGGATCGACATTTAAGGTAAGCCGCAGCAAAGCTTCGATAATTTTTTCGAAGATACAGTAGTACCGTGCAGATGCTGCGAACGAGACTAGTTTTAATGCATAGCTTGGTGTAACGGATAAGGGAATCTTAATAGTAGTTGGGAGAGTGGGGTTTCATTTCGTACCCATTATCGCGTACCTTTATCTGTAACAAGTGTGTTTTGTGAAGATTTTGTAATTAAACGACTGAGCTTATGTTTAAATAATATTGAACAGAAAATGCAACAAATTGAATGAGACTGCGAAGTGAGCTTGCGCTCTTCGAGTTAGCAGCGACTCGGTATGTGTCACTTGCAATCGGCTTCAGCCTTGAATCAAACCCGTCACGTAAAATTTGTAACGTGCGCGCGGTACCGCTAGGCCATTTCGCTGACGTAAAGTTTAGGACGTTTCAATAAATTGTAGCATTTTGATATTGAAATATGTGGAGCCGATGTAAGATTGTATGTGAACATAGAGAGATATTTTGGTTGGCCAGAAGACTAACTAAATTATTGTACGACTAGTTTCGCTGTAAAAACTAATTGTACGACTAGTTTCGCGGTTTGACCGCTCATCAGGTAGACTCTGGTTCAAACCCGCACATTTGAATGCGTCAAAACGTTTTATGTTTTGCCGTTTAGGTGAAAGTCGGCGATAAAGAGGTGGATGTGATGAAAGGATTCAAGTTATACATAACCACCAAGCTTGCCAATCCTGTCTACACACCGGAGATATATGCCAGAACTTCTATTATTGATTTCACTGTCACCATGAAAGGATTGGAAGACCAGCTTCTAGGAAGAGTCATTCTCACTGAAAAACAGGTTAATGAAAACTGCTGAGTCATGCTTGCTCAAGAGTTTTTCTCATTTTGTTAACACTGTGCAGTTTCAGTTTGTGTAAAACGCGCGCTTACGAGCTTGCGATTTTTGGCCTAAAGTTTTCATTATAGCCTTTATTAAACAAGCTCAATCAGCGCGTAAAACCATCTAAATTTTGTCGAAAAAAGTATACAGGAGAAACATCAAGAAAATAACCAATTTTACTGAATTTTCACCGTCGCTTTAGCCTAAATATGAACGAAGATATTAACGTTCAAAAAAGCGGACGCTCCCCCCAGTCTTCTGACGCTTCAAAAAAGCCCAGGCAAAATAGGGTTAATCAACGTAGAGTAAAAATTTTTGATAAAATGGCTAAATATTTTGAAAGTGCAAAAACACATCCTGAATTTCAAGTTTTTCCAACTCCCGTTTTTTAAAATTGAATGCTGCGCCTGCTTTTTTTTGTTTTTTACCAACATCTTATCAATTTAGGAGCTTGAATCAGAAAGAGTTGCTTTGATGGAGGAAGTTACTGCCAACAAGAGGAAGATGCAGGAACTGGAGGATAACTTGCTCTACCGTCTCACATCCACCGAAGGATCTCTAGTGGAAGACGAATCTCTCATCCAAGTCTTGAAGGTCGAAACTGTTACATGTTTTTGTTCAATTTGATCAAAATTCACCACACATAAATTTTGGCCAAGTAAAATAATATCTTGCTATTGAAATTTGAATGCTTAACTATTTTTATTTGCCACAAAATCACCGCTAAAGTTGACCATTGGCAAAAGTACTGAAAATAGTTTTCAAGTTACTGACTAACTACTGGTACCACCACAAGAGTATTCGTAATTGGAATGGACAAAAATGAAGTTACTTCTTGTAAGGAATTTCTTAATTTTAGTTAGCATTTTGGCGAGTCTTAATGTGGAAAACTTTTAAACTTTTTTACTTTTTTTTCTAAAGATCAACCTCTGACAATTAAGTGTGTGTAACCGAGGGATAGGGGCACCGGGGCTCTGGCCCTCGTTTTCGACGTATGAAGACCTTTTTTAGAAATCATGCAATCACTAAGAGCGAATGAAGACGCAACTTCTCATCGTCTAACTCCGGCCCTTCCCCCTGAATTTTCCGTTGGCAATGTCCCTGCTAACAATGATTACTTTTAACTGTTTTAAGTATCAAGTTCCGGATAAAAACTAGTCTTTGATTTTTCAGACCACCAAAATAACTGCTGAAGAAGTCAGTGATAAGCTCACTATTGCCGCTGATACTGAAGTGAAAATCAACACAGCGAGAGAGGAGTTTCGCCCTGTCGCCACTAGAGGCTCCATTCTCTACTTTCTCATTGTGGAGATGAGCTTGGTCAACGTTATGTACCAGGTGACCTCATAAGCTGTATGTTGCAATTCTGATTTTAAACGTTTAAGCTTGCCCCAACCTCAAGTTTATTTAGTACAGTAAATCTAATATCAAGCCATGACTTGGGAATAATAGCATTTTTGTTAATATAACCTTCGCTGGCGTGTGTGTGCGATTGTACCTTCGAGAAGTTTAAGACGATTTTATTAGTTACAAAAAAATCCTTAGCATACCCATTTTTCTGAAACAGGATCTGATAGGTTTTGTAGAAAAAAGAAAACGTGCCGACACAATGTTCAGAAACTTAGCTTGTGGTACCGGCCGGTCTGCATAGTGGGTAACGACATCGCTATCGGCGCGGGACTTCTTGGGTTCCATTTTCGGGCTGGTCAAATCGGACATGGTCGCCAACGGCTCGCCACCGCTGCGACGTTTCTGTGTTGCCCAGGCGCTATGCCGGGGAGATGGGCCTCGCCACTCGTTACACGCTTCGGCGTAATCCCGCGAGTATAATGAAGATTTGAGTTTTTTTAGTTTGTGGTCGTATTTAAGAAATATTTAATCGATTGCTTCTGTGCAGACTTCTCTGCGCCAATTCCTTGGCTTGTTTGATCTTTCTCTGGCTCGATCTGCAAAATCTCCAATCCCAAGCAAGCGGATTTTGAACATCATTGACTACCTTACTTTTGAAGTCTTCCGTTACACCACAAGAGGTCTTTATGAAGAACACAAGTTCCTCTACGTTCTCCTCCTCACTTTAAAGATTGCTCTCAACTCTGAACAAATCAGTCACACCGAATTCCAAACCTTTATTAAAGGTGAATGATTGGGCAAGAGAACTCCAGTTTTTTTAGATCATCTTTACTGATTAACAAAAATTGTTTAACAATACAGTAGATGATTCTAGGTCATGAGACTAGAAATTTTGGGAGAATCTTCTAATCAAATGTAACCATAGAGAAATTTATCGATTGGCGATTGATGTACTGTTTTTTAAAGGAAAAAAGCGTAAAATAGTCGTAGACCAGCCATTTGTGGAATTTTGAGTCTTTCACTTTTAGATTTTGAAAAACTTTCAAATAGATCTTTTACTTGCCTAAACGCACTTTTAAAAAATTTCCTTGAAATTCTCAGGAAATTGTTTAAAAAGTTGAAGTTTCTTGTCTTCAGGACTAGTGCTCCAGTCGTATACTCTCATAAACAAAACTTAGGCTAGATTTGCTGACCTGGGGATCGAACCAATGTCTTCACTGCTCAAAGTAAAAACACTTAAAACATCGAACTGTGTTTCATAGGCGGTGCAAGCTTGGATTTAAATGCGTGTGAACCGAAACCGAGAAAGTGGATTTTGGACATGACATGGCTGAACTTGGTGCAGCTCAGCAAGCTACCGCAGTTTTCACAATTGCTTAATCAAATTGGCAGAAATGACAAGGTACGCTAAGGTTTAGATCATGGTTTTGATCACAATGTCTTCGTATGTTAATTAGAAAATACTTAAATTGTGTATTTATCTGTTAGAAACTAATAAACGCTTAAATTTGAACGCAAGATTCAAAAAAATTTTTAGGCCTTGGCTGTCATCTAAACCCATTAAATCCTTGCAGTATAATTCCAACTGCCTCGTCCTGTTGAGATTGCGAGGATTTTTCATCTGCCAGTTGTACGATGAATGAACTAAACGCTTACATCTCGCTATCAACATAGGCTATGTGGGAAATGAAACAACAGTTGGAAAATCATGCAACTTGAAAATACTGTAATTAGTTCTGGCGCGACGAAACATTAGAGCTGGAGAACGCTACCAACATTGTATTGCATGATATGGTTTAAGACTTAGTTATGCTTTTACAAGTGTCTTTATTTTTTGGCATGTAGTTTTTATTTCATTTTTTGGCATCAACAGGCATGGAAGGCCTGGTTTGATGAAGAAGCTCCGGAAGAATCAACTATTCCTGATGGATACAGTTCCTCCTTGGACACATTCCGAAAGCTTCTCTTGATCCGAAGTTGGTGTCCGGATCGTATTACAGCGCAGGTGAGAAAATGATTTCATTAAAATATCACTGTTTGCTGAAGAGCTTAATCTTAAAGCAACAGATTTATTCAATTCTTAGGCAAAGCAGATAAAAATCACAAACTTTTGTCGGAAATGCTTTGGCAGTGGCGTTCTCCGGGGGAAGGGCTATGTGCGCCCCTTAGTTACACGTTAAAAGATTAGTTTTGAATGAGCCCTTGTTAATTTTAAATCAAATTTTTATCAAACCATTTATAGGCACGTCACTTTATTGCTTCAACAATGGGAGAAAAGTACTGTGACGCAGTACTTCTGGATTACGAAAAAATGTTGGTTGAATCGGACAAAACGAGTCCAATGGTGTGTTTTCTCACCATGGGATCCGATCCCACGGACAGCATTGAGAGACTGGCTAGAGGAAAAGGAATCCGTAAGTTGAATGCTATTATGTAATACTTTTGCAAGCTCCTTAAAGTTTTAAGAAATTGTTGAAAATATCAAAGTCTTTTAAAGTTGAATAGTTGACTACTCCAAAAATATTCGTCTGACGTCACGATTAACTTTATTAATACCTGAGCAGCGGCGGGTCTGGAGCATTTTTAGAGAGGGTTTAAGCAGCATTGAGAAAATGCTTGTGAAATTTTAGAAGCCTAGAAATATCTACGCTCCAATGGATTTTATGCATAGCTGATAATTTCGGGGGTTCTTGAAGCCGCTCAGCTTCCCAAGATGCGCTAATGCCGTGTATCAATTCAAAATAGGCTTTTTTCTGTTTAAAAGTTTCGTATATGTTCCAAACTGCATAAACAAAAAAAAAACATATGTCTGAAACTGTTTTTTGCTGTTCTTAAAGAGCTTTCTGTAGCTTTTTCGTTTTAAGACCAGCTTTTATGTTTTCTCTACAGCATGCCGAGCAATTTCCATGGGTCAAGGTCAGGAAGTTCATGCTAGGAGATTGCTTACACAGAGTTTTGGTGACGGCGGCTGGCTTCTACTACAAAATTGCCATCTTGGCTTAGCCTACATGGAAGAATTGCTGGAACAGGTTAGTACCGTGGATGAAGAATTGAAGATGATGTACTAATTTTCCTAGTAACGATATAGTTTCTGATAATTGAACCACATATTGAGCCATTATTTAGCTTTGGCGTTTAAAACATCAACCAAGATTGATGGAGTGCTGGAAGTGGTACATACAAGACATACTACGTTTTGATTGTCATACATGCATTTCAATCTTCATACTTTTGGCTTGTCACAAACGCCTGGCCAAAGCAAAATCAAATTTTCATTATACTCGCGGTATTACGCCGAAGCGTGTAACGAGTGGCGGGGCCCATCTCCGCGGCTTAGCGTTTTGGCTTCAGCTCCGAAGAAACGTTGTAGCGGTGGCGAGCCGTTAGCGACACTGTGCCGATTTGACCGACCCGGGAATCGAACCCAGACCTCCCGCACCGCTGGCGTTTGCGCTTGGCAACTGAGTTAACGGCCGTTCCTGGCCAAAACATAGTAATGCAATTATCTTTAACTCGGCTAGAACCCAGTTTTTAGACTACCATTTAGTTGCTTTATATTGATACACCAACCGCTCATTTGTTGTTAATTCAAAAACGAAAATAGCAAGCGCCATGGCGCAGCTGTGCCGTGCCCAGGTTGCTGATTTTACGTAACGGGTTCGATTCACGGCTGGAACCGATCGCGTGTAACTTGTAGACCGGGTAGCTGGCTCGAACAGTGCGAGCTTACTTTGTAGTCTTCTTATTACTGTTGAATTTTCCGTTCGATAATTTGAAAGTAATGAAAAATATCAAATTTAGTCAAATTTTGTATAGCTTTTAATCTGTCTATCATTTACAGCTTCAAACTAATGAAAGTATCAGTGAACAATATCGCACATGGATTACTGCGGAGGTGCATCCAAAGTTTCCCATCAATCTCCTCCAATCTTCCATCAAATACACCAATGAACCTCCTCAGGGGATCAAAGCTGGATTGAAGAGAACTTATTCCGTTATATCGCAGGTTACTAATTGTAACTGTAGCACGTTTAAGCGTAAGCAGCTCCATCTTTTTCTCTTTATTATTCTGATCGTATAAGCGAGCAAACAGGTTACTCGGACGAAGATAATAAAAACAACAAGATCGGTGCCGGGAAGTCGGAGCTTATAAGCTTGAGACCTTATTACAAGTACTGTATAGTGTAGACAGTGATGAGATTTAAAGTTTTTGTCAACTGGTTACATTAAAAAATTCTGTTACATAAATTATATTTTCAACCGGTTCTCTATTCCAACAAATGGTACCAGTATTAACGGCAATGCTGCCTGTTCGCTGATCTAATAAAATTCTGTAAAACGGTTCAATAGAACTGCGTAAACCGGATGAATCCAACTACTGGTGGAGACTGGATCTAAGGTTGTAACAACTTATGAACACTAGTCATATAACGACCAAAAATGAGCAATTAAGACAGAAGTAGCAGATCCCATAACAACGTTTAAAGCCCGCAGCAATCGTTGTGAACTTGCTTAACAACTTTACCAATAATTTTTCAAATTTAGGAGTTCCTTGACATTTCGAACATGCCACAATGGAAGCCGATGCTTTTCAATGTCGCTTTCCTCTACACCACAGTGCAGGAACGGCGTAAGTTTGGCCCACTTGGCTGGAATATTCCATATGAATACAACCAAGCTGATTTCACTGCTAGCGTCCAGTTTGTGCAAAACCATCTTGACGATATCGATGTGAAAAAGGTAATTTCTAAACAGGTTTTTCAAACTGGTATCATTTTGAGCCAAAACTCGCTTGGGCTCTTGTTGGAATTAATGGATCTTCAAATAGAATGGCCTAATACACAATAAAACTAGCGTCTATGTAATTAGGCCTACAACTGCTTAGAAATGATATAGTTAAAACGTTTGTCTGTTTAGCTTGCTTGTAGCTAGAATTCTGCTTATGAAATATCGAATATTACATACTCCTTGGCCAAATTCAGAAATGTTACTGCTGATTGAACAAAAATTAAAAATACTCTGTTATTATTCTTGTTTTTTTTTTATATTGCAATTTTTGTGGGGCTATCATCATTACGGTTTCTTCGCCGCCACCTTTTTGCTGTCATTATATTGCGCTCAAAGTTTTTTCTTGTTTTACTTTAAATGTTAATTGTGAGTGAGCGTACCTGTAAGTAGTCAATTGTGTGCGTTAAGGCAACGACGAATGAATCTGAATCAACGAATTTATCAGGTTTCTTGATTCTTACATTCTTACCATTATCCGTGTCAACTCCGTTTCTGTTTTTTAGGGAGTGTCTTGGAATACTGTGAGGTATATGCTGGGAGAAATCCAGTTTGGAGGAAGAGTTACAGATGATCTTGATAAACATCTCCTCAACACTTACTGCAAAGTGTGGTTTGGAGAACATATTTTCTCCGACAAATTCCAATTCTATAAAGGTCAGCTGCTAAAAAATAGGAAGTCTTGTTGCGGGTTGCTGCGACTTGTTTGCATTGTAGGCAAAAGTGTAAAGCATATTATAATTTTTTTATGAATTATTCCCAGAAAGTAAAATTTGTTTCTCTTTTTTAACCTTTTCTAACATTCTTTTTTTAGGTTACTCTATCCCCAAAGGCAAGACTATTGCGGAATACCACACTTACATCGACAATCTTCCTCTTGTGGACACTCCGGAGGTTATGGGTCTTCATCCTAACGCTGACATCACCTACCAGGTTTGTTCATCGCTGAATCTTACTCCACCGTTCAAAACTTGCAGGTTCTCTACGTCATAAACAAATGTTCTACATCATAATTGAGAAGTGAGGTTGCAACAAAATTTTGATTGTGATGAAGATTGCGGGTTTTAACCCACAAAAAGTAGGGGTAACGGTGAGGATGATTATAGCTTAACACAAATGTGGAATCACGTTTGTTATATAGTTCGAGCTTTCGAGGCCGATATTTCCAGACTGCTTTATTACACGAGAGTTGGGTAAAGCAAACTAACATTAACATCATTATTTTTCCCAATTATTATGTCAGCCAGAGTCCCTTACGAATATATCTCATCGAACAATTGTAGGGTATCCCCCAATCCCTATCATCTCGTCAAAGTGGTTTTGCCGTTTGACTGAATTCCAAATTTTCCGACATTTTCACCGTAAGTTTTTTTCTGTAGACCAACTTTGCTAATGCTGCCCTCGGAACGATCGTAAGTATCCAACCGAAAGAATCCAGCGGAGGATCAGGAGAAACGCGTGAAAGTGTCGTATTTCGGATGGCAGATGAGATGCTGGAAAAACTCCCAGCCAACTTCCTTCCCCATGAGGTGAATGTTTGATGACACAAATAAAAAATTAACTGAATCGGAACCGGTGGAGTCTCGAATCAGAAAATCGACTTTGACCTTATGATTTTAGTTTTTCTGGAGAGGAAATCAGATCTTCATTATACTCGCGGTATTACGCCGAAGAGTGTAACAAGTGGCGGGCTCATCTCCGAGGCTTAGCGCCTGAGCAACACAGCTTTGAAAAAATGTCGCGGTGGTGGCGAACCGTTGGCGACTCTGTGCCCGATTTGACCGGCCCGGGATTTCAACCCTCGACCTCCCGCACCGATAGCGAGTGCGCTTAACAACTGTGCTAACGGCCGGTGTTTCATGAAAGGATAACGAATTATAATGCGTTTGTCTCATGATTTAGAAAAGTTAAATGCAAAAAGTCAAGAAACTTCTGTTAATTTTTTTACCAGTATCAAACTTATAAAAGTTAGTTCAGTAATAAGAGGTGCATTAGGCTATAGTTTCAACATTTCAAACTAGGAATCACTCTAGTAGTTGGCGCAGTGAATAATATGGTCTTCGTCTTTTCACTTTGATAAACCTTAACTGAGTCCAATAAAGTAGGCTGACCAGTGACTTATTTATTACTAAGTTTCATTATTATCATTATTTGTGTTATCAAAAGTTCGGAACAATTATTTTTATTGACTTCCTTTTTCATTTTAGGTCAAAGCTCGACTTCAGAAGATGGGTTCTATTCAACCCATGAACATTTTCCTCCGCCAAGAGCTCGATCGGATGCAGAGAGTGATCTCCGTGGTCAGGACTACCTTGATTGATCTCAAACTGGCCATCGATGGTACCATCATCATGAGTGAAAACTTACGAGATGCACTCGACCAAATGTATGATGCAAGAATACCAACGAGTTGGAGAAAGGTGAAAATGATGGAGTTGGTTTAAATATCTTTTTTGCGGAGGAAAAAATCGCTGCAGTATTGCTGTCATTTTTTTTTTAATTTCAAAATTTATTCTGAGTTCATTATTTAAAGCTTAAGACATTCTACTAATCGCTGAATGACATCTAACTTTTGATGCATTGGCGCCGACTTACTCCTAAAACACGGGGAGGTTTTGTGCGAGCACAAGCAAAGTAACAAACATCACAAAAAATACGCATTACTGTGCTGCTTACCCCGAAGAATGCGTAGGTTTTCGAGACGCTTTAAACATTAGCTTGCAGATGCGTTGAGTACGTGTACCGATAAGTTTTTTATTCAACGTAGCACTTAGCTTATAAAGAGGTGTGTTTCGTTGACCAAGAGCACAAACGAGTAATTCGCCGCTGGCACATTTCCAGTCAAACCTAAATCGATGAAATGGTTTGGTCCACGATGGAAAAAAGGTCTTTGAACCTAGCATATCCTGTTCTTCGATCTGTTCCGCTGCCTGTACATAAACGTGTGTTTTCATGGTCTTACATTCCAAATTATTTTTTGAGATCGGAATCAGGTGTTGATATTTTATTTCATTATTATTTTGTGTGTTTGGAATTGCTAATACTGCACAATATTATGGAACAGTTTTTCTGCGAGTGTTTCTTCGCATTTAACAATTCTCATGTTATCTGCAGCGCTATTACATCTCAGCACCGCTGCTTGAACGGGATGCCGAAAGCGAAGTGTTTGATGCTTTGCGAATGCGCTTATACATGTGTGCACGCACCATCACGTAAATTAACCTGCGAATGGTAAAATGCGTTTGCGTAGGTTTCTGAGTTGTAGTTTTCTTGCGTGAGTACGTGTTTCAACGGTACGCTTTCTAGTGTTGATACGCAAGAAAGAATATAAAATACTCTTTCAAATATCAGGTTAATTTTAATTAAACAGCAGATTTTAGATGTTAATACTTCATGAATAAGGTATCATTCTGTAGCATATAAATGGGAGAGATTTTTACGGGGAGATTTCTCACCATGCTGCAAGCTATGGGGAGGTTAAACCTCCCCATCTACCCGCAAGTCGGCGCCAGTGTTTCGATGTGTACTTATTGCAAATGGTTGCGATCAGTGACTTTGCGAAAAGCTTTGAGTTTATCTTAATGCCCTGATTGCACGCCCAAGTCACACTTTTGCTTGCGATTTGTACTTTTTACGATGCGCATTAGAATTTACTGGTTAATGTATCTTCAGGGCTGTTAAGCCTACGGCTACAAACAAGGCATACTAGACAACCTGATCGACTTTGTTTTTTTTTTTTATTGTTTTGCCACAAAAAAAATATCGTGTCATTTTGCAATTTTGTTTTTAATAGGCTGCAATGTTATTTTGTTAGCGTTGTATTGTTCGGTAGAGATTGCATTAAACAACAATTTGTTGGAATAATTTTTAGATATCTTGGGAGAGTTCAACGCTAGGTTTCTGGTTTACTGAATTGTTGGAGAGACACTCACAATTTCATTCGTGGATCTTCGAAGGAAGACCAAACCAATTTTGGATGACCGGATTTTTCAATCCTCAAGTAAGTGTGATAAACAGAATCCCAGATTCTTTAATTTTATCCAGGCTTAACCTCATAGAAACTGAAACACAAAACTTTTGTCAAAGTTTCAAATTTTTTCAAAGAGTTGTTTCAAATTACATTGAAACTGAAAATTCAACAACTTTGAGGGAGATTGCGAACTGATTCTGTGCTCTTTTAGTCAGCAGCCGCTCGGTGTATGTCTAATGCAAATGCAGGTATGAATCGAACCCCTGACGTAGGATTTGTAACTTGCGTGCGGTACCACTAAGTCATGTCGCTGACAACCAAATCAACTTCTTTTTGTTATTACTAAAGATTTTACTTGAAAGCAGTATCGTAATTTTTTTTTCGGTCATTTTCACCTTGTGGCTCATCACTTCAAGTATTCTCCGTCAAAAATATTAAACCAATTATTTGTAGGGTTTTCTCACGGCGATGAGACAAGAGGTGACCAGAGCTCACACGGCTAAAGGATGGGCTCTTGATGGTGTGGTCCTGTACAATGACGTCACAAAAATGATGAAAGAAGACATTACCGCTCCACCGCCAGCTGAAATAGGTAAGTCTTTGGTTAATTGAAGATACCAGTGTGTTTCGTTAGTTTATTTGGAATTTTATCTGATGCTTTTTACCTTAAGGTGGAGTTTACGTCTTTGGATTATTCTTGGACGGCGCTGGTTGGGACAAACGGAACGTGAAGTTAGTCGAGCCTCAGCCCAAAGTACTTTTCACTCCAATGCCAGTGGTGCACGTGTATGCCATCAACACCGCTGGGCCTAGTAAAGACGACAAGAAAAGTTCAATGCACTTATTCCAATGCCCAGTCTACAAAAAGCCACGTCGTACGGACCTGACTTACGTCTTCCCATTGCTCTTGCGCACGGTGCAAACCCCAGAGCATTGGACTTTGCGAGGAGTGGCAATCTTGTGCGATACCAAGTGATCTTTTGTTCCAGTCAGAAATTTTCGTTGTATTTCTATGTATATTGTAGTTGAAATTTTGCATTTTTATAGTTTTTAAGTTTTGAATGAAATTGTGTAGACATATTTGTGTGTGCTTGCGTGAAATAATATCACTGTGTGCTTTAGAAAAATTATTATAAATAAACTGAATAATTAGAAAATTGTTTTCATGAATAGCAGGTAGTGATTGGTAACTTGAATAAGAACCTACGTATTGTATTTATTTCACCCCCTAGTGACTGGTAATTTCTACATATTAAGGCATTAGATGAAGTAAACAGTTGTAAATCACACCTAGTGTTCAATAGTACTTACAATCACAACCATATGAGAGCAATAGCGTAAGAAAACAAAAACAGATTTTTGACACAATAAGTAGTGATTACGTTTCGTTTTTGTAGCCATTCCTGTATCCAAAAATTTCCCTAGACCCAGTGCTTAAAGTATCTTATAAAATAAACACCTATTGTCGAACAATGTTCATAATCACCATTTTTAGATGGCGCTAATTTTGCTAAACATACTAACTATGGTTAATTTTGCAGGTACCGCACATGGAGATGGCCGAGTGGTTGGTGCATTGTGCTCCGAAGCTGGCTTCGCGGGTTCGATGCTCAACTCGGTCATCTCCATGATGCATGTACTTCACTACCACAAAAATCCTAAAAAAAATTTTGCAGTTACCGGCGCTTGGTGTATCGGTTAAAAGCGTCCGCTTGGTAGCCGGGAGACTCGGGTTTTCTTACCGGTCGCATCACACTAAAGACTTTAATAGTATTCGCAGTTTTCGCGCTCGGCGCAAGGGATGTGCGAAGGGTTTTGTGTATGTGTTGTTCGTCATGTATGTCCCTTAACAGCGTTCAATCATTAAATAGTGATAATGGCAATGGGCCGCCAATTAAGAACGGCCTAAACAATGTGTGTTTGCACCCGCAGTCCAGTACTTTTTTTTAATTCTGTAGTTGGCCGAGTGTTTGGTGCATCGGGCTCCGGAGCTGGTTTCGTGGATTCGATGCTCAACTAGGTCATCTTCCATGATGCGCATATTTCACTACCATAAAAACCTAAGCTGCAATTATGTGGCTTGGATAAAAAACAAGAAAAGATTCTGCATTACACTGACTTAATGATGGCATTGAATCTATAAAATCAAGTGCAAATTATCATTTTCTTTTTATCTTATATTTCAATAGAAATGTCATTTGCAACTACAGTATAAAATCTGCGGTAGAGGCGCAATAATGCAGACAATTAAGGTAAAATGAACTGAAAACAAAAAAGCAACCAAACATAAAGTAAGGTAGGTCAAAAACAAAGCATGAATCAAAATGTAGCTATCATTAACCAAAAACCACGATATCGCGAAACAAAATTTTTAAAAGATACTTTTTCAACATATCAGCAGCAGGATTACCGAAGAAAAATTGATTACATATAACAACACCTCCTACTAATCTACAGATATTAAAAATGCACCCTCGAAAATCCAATAAGCCACAATAATCCAACGTTACTTCTCGGCAATTCCGCTGCGAGGACGAGAAAGAAGTTATCTTATCAAAATTACTCTTTAAACATTATAAAAATAATCTTTATTATGAAAAAATAATAACACAATTCTTGATAACTGTAAAATATGCAATAAACAATGACATAAGGTGGGCTTATATAAAATCCCACCATAAAAATCAAAACAGAAAAAAGCAACAAAATAGAAAAACTAGCAATAACAGTTATTACACTTGTAGCAAATCTATGCGTCGCAAAAATATCACAAAAAATCTAAAAAACAAAAAAATTTCCTAACAAATATGCACCAATTACTACGAAACTTTCAACACGACTAAAAAGCGATAAACGAAAAATTAAGGTAATGCAGAAGCACATATGAGAAAGAGGTGAATGAATGCACTATAACTCCACAACAAACCCAGTTTAATCAATATCAAGTAACAAAGTCATACAGAATACCTCAACTTTTTAGGGTACTACAGCTGCAGCGAAAGTGTTTTTGACTGCCAAAAAAAGTTGCTGTCTGAGCCATGTTTTTATTTCATCACAGGCACGTTCAAAATAAGGGTATGGGTAAAAGTTTTGGTCCTACTGTGACTTCCTATTTTGGTAACAATGTCCATGTAATTGCATTTTGAAAATTTTACAACGTTTTTAGAGAAGAATCGTGATAGGAACTAAACAATGATTGGCTTGGTGAAAAAAATAAAAGGTAGAATAAGGCGTAAAGAACAGTTAAAGAAAAAATTTTTAGAAAACAACATCAAAGTCAATAAAAAAAAAATTTTGATTAGGTAGTTCAGGAAAGTAGTATTCAATATTAAAACACATTTGAAGCAAATTCAGCAGATTTTTGAAAACATCGTATTGATGTATTCCAACACTATTATCTACACACCAAAAATGGAAGCCCCATCAACCTTGGTGCAAAATGTGTAAAAACGAGTTACTTAGTAATTGTACTTCTTCAACAAATCATCCAATTCTTTTGCCTTCACCTAAAAAATTAATTGTCGCACAAAATCTTCATTATACTCGCGTTACTACGCCGAAGCGTGTAACGACTGGAGATGATCATCTCTGCGGCTTAACACCTGTGCAACACAGCTCCGAAGAAACGTTGCAGTGGTGGCGAGCCGTTGGCGACACTGTGTCGATTTGACCGATTGAGATTTCGAATCCCAGACCTACCCTCACCAACAGCAATGTCTTAATAACTGTGCTAACTCGCCCGTATTAATTGTTACATGATCAAGCAATTTAAGCATTGTTCAATATAGTTTATAAAAATAATGGTAGTCTCAATATGTTTCGTGCCCAATGAACCGTAATAAGGAAGGGTGGTAGCTCAAGTCACAGACCAGCCATTTTCTAACCACTCACGGAAAAATTGGCTTATGGACGTGAAACTAAGCGTGGTAAAACCACCATTTACACGCACTTGCATTTTTTTACAAGCCCATTCCAATGTTTTTTTGTTATAAACTATACCAAATGGGTAGCTATAAAGATAACTACAGTTATTAAAAATAGTGCTAAAATAAAGCTCAGTGCAAAAGCCAATATAGCACGCTGCACAAAATTCACAGCTTTATTGTTCAGATGGCCGAGTAGAGCGTCGGCTTCTAGAGCGCCAGAATCGGGTTTGATTCCGAGGTTAGTCAAACCAATGACTTTACAAGTTGAATTTAGAGCTTCCTGCTTGACGCTCAGCATTATGAGAGCTTGGAAAACAAGCCGGAAAATTTACAATCTGTGCCTTTGGGAAAGACACTTAGCGGAATTACTTTCCACCTTAGAGTGGTAGACAGGAGGCCGCAACTTCTGAGCGAGATCGTTACAGCGCCTGGGTTGCTTTCTCGAGATAAAAAGATAAAAACACTATAATATCTTAATCACAACAAACACGCTGCAATAGTCCATTGTTCACTCGACCTACTTTGCGGTGTTGAGATCGCAGTGAGCGATTCGATTTTGAAGACCTTCCCGACTGCCCCGATTTATTGCTATTTCGAGATGAAGCTCGTTTTAGCAGATTTTGTGAAATAGACCTAAAGCAAAGTATTTTTTACACTAACAACATAAAGTTAGGATGAGTTTGACACTATTGATATCTGATAAAACTTGACAGATTGTCACATTATGTCTTCAAAATTTCAATCATTTTTTTAACCGTTTGCGCAGGGAGCAAAACGCTAGACACGGCATATATTTCGTAAAGTCTTTAACCTAAGCAGCTTGAAAAATGAGTACCAACACAAAACCCTAATATAGAAAATCTTATGCTAGCTATCTCCCATCTCAGCAAAAAAAGTGCTTTGTTAAAACGAGCTTGAATCGCGAAAATTAAGCTTTTACATGCGCCGCTGAAACATATAAGGCTGGTATTAACTATCACCAAGATCCCACACTTTTTACCTGTGGAGGTTTTTATTCGATTGATTCGAATGATTAATAATCCAAGGATGAGTTAGAGCGCTTTCAGAATTCATCCGCCGGTCGGGGTTGGTCGATAACAAAGACTGGACAAAATTCTTAGCGACTTGAGAAACTTGAGGCCACGGCTAAAAAAAAGGAGGGCTTTATTTTGAATACTGCAAAAGCACAATTTTAAAACAAAATTACTATTTCTAACCCTGGCTACGGTGATTAGTTTCCTTCATTACTATGGCAGAAGTTACACCCACAAACTTACGATTGTAGTAGTTTACAACAAAATTTCATGGAAACTTTGATACTTCGCAAAGGGAAAAGTAGGGCAAGTTGAAACAACATTAAGGAAAACGTGTTGCTTATAAAGCACGCAATAAGCACTACTTCCAATCATGGTCGAAGCAAACACTTTTTGCAATTACACTTACTATAACGTTAAACTACAGTACTGCTAGAAACATTTTATAAAAAATTTTAAGAAAAACTGCAATGTTCAAGCTTCTGTAATGAAAATTTTATTTCACTTACATCACCATTGAAGTTATAATCACCATTGATAATCGTTCTATACAGCCTTGTTTTGTTTTCATCATCAAATGGCATCATTCCACTTAACAATATGTACGCTATGACTCCAATAGCCCAATCATCAACAGCGCTAGTGTAAGGTTTGCGTAGTAAGACCTGAAAAGTTACAATTAGTAAATTTTCAAACACTAACAAATAGTGGCAGCAGAATGTAATTGGAACTACGTTGTTGCTTAGCATAATTTTTCTGAATATATATACACAAACTACGGCTGTGCTACCTATTACATTCTAAATGTGCTATACGTATAGGAAGTTCAAAGTGCACTTGACATACCGAGTCGTCCCATGCCTAAGAGTTGTATACTCCAAACTCAAAGACTAAGCTGAATCAGTAAATATGTAAAATTTTGTCGATCCCTTTAGCCAAAAATATACGAATATTAATTTAACCACATCTTATATTTTACTAAAAGCAGTCACATACGGCAGATCTACCTCTGGTGCAATGTATTCCGGTGTACCACACGCAGTTCGCATAGTAAAATCGTTTCCAGAAAGTTGAATAGAAGCGAGACCGAAATCAGTGAGAAGAAGTTTAGAATCATTACCAGGATGGTAATACAGCAGGTTTTCTGGCTTTAAATCCCGGTGAGTGATTCCAAGTTTGTGAAGATAATGAACAGCTTGTAAAATCATCTGCAAAACTTTAACAGCATCTTGTTCCGAAAAACTGCCCCGAGCAATAATCCGATCAAATAACTCTCCTCCAGTAGCCAGTTCCATAACAACATAGTATTTGTCGGCAGCCTAAAATACAATATAAGAATTTCGTTCGTGTGCTGACGTAGTTCTTTGCACAAGCTTGTCACGGGCGCTTTGTATGCAAGTCTTTGGTCAAACTGGGCTGCCACGACAGGCAAGCTGCAAGACCCCATTAACTGATAAAACCACGTATATGCAATGCAAGTTGAGTATAAAAGTCTATATTGTATAATATCTCTAAATTACAATAAGGTTAATGCGAGATAAAAATAATGCAAGGCACATCTTTGGCCGCACGTTTAAAAGGTTATGATACAAGGCACGCTTTCATACAAAGATTATATCATGCTTCATTTCACAAAAAGTTACTTGGTATGGAAAACACTGGTCCACATGAAAACGGGGATGCCAAGCGAAAGAAACCCATTCACATCAACATGCTCACCATTCACCAAATTACCAAATCCAGCAAAGCACACATTTGCTAATCAAGTTAATTAATGTTGAGGCTGCAGCAAGCTCGCATTCTTTTGACTGCCAAAAAAATTCTAGATTATGAGACTTCACGATGAAACAGTATTCAATTGCTATAGTAGCTACAATATTTTTGTAGATGATGCAAATCGGCAGAATTGCAAAAGTGCGTAGTGCAGAACATACACTTACTTCAAACACTTCAATCAATTGCACAATAAACTCGTGACGAACTCTTCGTAAAACTCTTAATTCAGAATTACACACATCACGACCTTCTTTCTCTTTGACCTGCGCAAGAACTTGTCAAAACTTTGTTTCAATCAGCATCATTCAACTCACCTACATCGATCATTTTAATTGCATATGGCTGCTTTGTTCCTTTCCGTTCAACCCGTACAACCTTACTGAAGCTGCCACGACCAATCAATGCCTTTACATCATACTTGGCTACAACACGAGGATCAAATTTAGTTCGATATTTCACCACTTGCCTACGAAAAAGTTAAATTACATATACATATAACAAACAAGTGGGCAGTCAATTTGCTAACTAATAGCAGTTACACTTCACAAAGAAAACCATTCCATGTGAAGCCTTGTTGTAAACATATGCAATATTAAGGTAGAAAATCACAAGCAAAGGCGATTGTAATTTGATAACGAGAATTACAAAAATTACAGCACTGTTCCCTCCAAGTTTTCAGCAAGTGTGAATTTGTCCAGATACGAGTTTAAATGAAAAATTTACCCAGTGATTAAGGGGGTTAAAGAAAGTTTGATTCAATTTTTGTTACAAAGTTGAGTTTATTGAGTATGAAACGGTTGTTTTGCACCAAACTTTTACACACTTTCAAATTTTGTCAAAAATCGCCATTGCAGTAGGCAAGCTTGAAGAAAAATGGGAATATTTTGCCCAGTTTCCAATTTTTCACAAATTTCGCACCTTAAAGGGAAAAGTTAGCCTGTTTCCATATCCACAAAAAAGTAGGCTTTCTCAATGTGGGCTTGGCTAAACACAACTTTCCGAAGGTCCACTTTTTGCGAAAGTCCTCATTTGCAGACCGCCTCTTTAAAGGCGGCCAGGAAATCCACAACCTTGCAAAAATTAGTGCGCAAAAAACAAAATTTTACCTGATTCAAGCAAAGTCCACATATTGAAAGCCCACAAAGTGTGGACATGGAAACAGGCTAAGTGAATCACAGTATAGATCAGCAATCAACCAAGAGTTACTACCAATGTGGCGAATGCAATACCGTAAATGTTAATCATATGTAGAAACAACTGATATATACTTCAAGTACCATATGCAAAGTGTGCCTGTGTTGTTTAGAAACAATAAGTTTTGTTTACTTTAAATTAATTCATTAAACAACTAAAGAGCAGCGTCCTTCCTGGCCTACCGGACGGGAAGTCATGACGACTTCCTCTTGTTGGGTCAGAGGCTATAACAGCACTCCATCACCAACAGTGCAAAGCACTCCAGTAAATCGTACCGTAGAGCGAGACAGCGCTGTTTCTGGCTATTAGCCTTCATCAGCCGCCCTCAGGTAATAAACATTCATCTTCCACGGCGAATGATCTTGCCAGGATCACTCATCCCTTCGAATAAATATTTCTTAAAGAATTTAACCTTTGTGGTACGCATATCCACTCGTGTGGCTACGTCACCATTCCAGTCAAACTCTTTAGTTGTTTGCTCTTCACCCTGGCCACGTAAAGAGTTTGACTGGAATGGTGACGTAGCCACACGAGTGGATATGCGTACCACAAAGGTTAAATTCTTTAAGAAATATTTATTCGAAGGGATGAGTGATCCTGGCAAGATCATTCGTCCTGGAAGATGAATGTTTCTTACCTGAGGGCGGCTGATGAAGGCTAATAGCCAGAAACAGCGCTGTCTCGCTCTACGGTTAATTCATTAAAATTAATAACAACTTGAAATTTTATGCGTGTATATTTAAACAATTTATTCCTTCACAAAACCGCCAGCAGAAGACAACGTTTAAAAGATTTTGCCAATTTCTTGACATGGGTAGAGTGGTATCAATAGTGTGGGGTCAGAGCTGCTGAAAATAACCAATGACACGATATATAAAAAAAACAAAGTTGGCTACGTGCCAAGCTTCTAAATGATTCCTGAACTCAAAGCTATGCTAGCAATTCACAAAATAAAGATAAAACCTCATTTACTTGTTGGGTTGTTTGGCTTTACCATCATCTTTACTATCCACTTTGTCTAAAACAATGGAATTCTTGCTGTGTGCATAGAGTTCACCCTTACCTCCTCGAGAGTTTTTTTTCTCTAAATAAAAGTTGTAAATTGAAAAAAAAAATGCAGCAAAATAGGAATAAATCAGCATAAAAATATCAGCAATTACGTGAAAAATCTTACATACCGGTATTACAATTCACCACTTCATTAAAAGCAAAAAATTATCACCCACTGTACCTGATGCATCTTCAGGCAATATTTTACTATTACCACAGCCCATACTCAGATACTTTAAATATTACGATCATCCGTTTATAGCAAGAAAAAGCTCAGTCTAACATCAGCAAGTCAGGTCATAACTTTTCTAACAAATGAGCCTATTATATATCTGCTTAAGATTGAGTTAAAATTTACAGGGTGATCCAAAAGCAACCTCCTATTCTAAAATAAAAATGGTTTGCTTTTGAAGGGTAATTTCTTCATTTAATAAACGTGAGAAAAAAGGGCTATGCGTGGAGTTCCATTTAAAATTCAATACCTAATACCTTTGTAATTGTTTATTTAAATATGGTTGAATTTGTGTTACAATATTATTCATCACAATTAGTACCAGTATGTTAATTTGAGTACCAATAACTTACACACGAAAACTGATGAAGTTATTAGTAAATTTGAATGAATCATACCGATAGCCTAGTCATTTTAGAATAAGGAGTCACTTTTGGATCACCCTGGTCCCCATATACACCATACACTAGCAGACTAGTGGTACCGGCCAACCAGAGTACGGGTATATGTTTTGCGATTTGGTGTTTGGGCAGCACACATAACGATACCCAGTGATGGACACAATAAACCTTTCTGCACTAAAGCAATAACATTAATCGATAATTTCAAAAAAGCTCAGGGCGATACCAATACTAATCGATAAATCTCAATTTCTTAAAGCGATATAGGTAATCGATAAATTATCGCCAATAAATTTTTCAGCAAATTTTTGATGTGTTTGACGAAATTTTTTGATAAGTCAAATTGCTATTTTTCAAGAAAAGAGAGCAGTTCACACAATCTGCCGTGGCATCAAACAAAACAAAGAGAGATTTTGTTAAACTGCATAAAGACTTTACGAACACTGTGTATTTTTTTCCATAGTGCCAACTCACTAACTTTACACTGTGTGCATAAACAAACATTTATCGCGATAATTTATTGGTGATAACAAAATATATTACAAAAGTGATATTCTTAATCGATAAATCAAAACTATTTTGAACAATAATTGGCAAAAAATTATCGCTGATAAATTATCTCAATAAATGCCCATATCTGCTGGTACCTCACCAGATTTCCAACAAAAGTAACAATGACACCATTACATACCGGTATCATCTCCAGGGGCAGATCAAGAAAATTTTGGTGGGGGGGATGCAGTTTTAATTTAGATTGAATGTTAATTGAATGCTACGATGTCAAACCCGAAAAGAGCGTAAATAAGTCCTGTTTAGAAAATGCGTCCGAGTGAGGGGACTAGGGGAGTACATTTAGAACTTTTTAGCACCAACTTTTGACATTTTTTCAGCATATTTTTTCCGGCAAAGTTAAATTTGAAGCAAATAGGGAAACAAAAATGATTCTGGGGGGGTCCAGGAGCACGCTCCCCCAGAAAATGTTTGAAAGTTTATATACTGTAATGAGCATTTTAGCACTTTTCGAACAATTTGTAACAAAAATGTTGTTCTTTTGCCCCTAATTAGTCCTTCACCAAATATCCTACATCGCATTTTGTTCGTACTTTTTCGATTTATGCTTGGTGAAAGGTATGTTTGCACTAAATGTGATTTTAATCTGATTTGTTGTCGTACGAAATTTTATTCATTTTTTGACATAAGAAGTTGGTGGAAATTTCTTCCACGCTACTCCAAATCCCAACGGTTTTGCTTTTTATCAGTTATTTTGTAAAGCACCTTACGATTATTCTCTAAAATGCTGTGCAAAGTGACGTAGTTTTACGTCATAATTTCTAACTGTTTTGTGGCCTACGTCACCTTACGTACAAAAAGTCGCATCGCATTTTGTGCAAACACACCTTAAGCAGTGCTAGAGTTGTAAAAACACTTATGGGGGGATAATGTAAGTCAGAAGTGGGCAAGCCGAGGGGCGCACTGATTGGAAAAGCAAAGTAAAAGTCATCACGACCGCAGATGTCCTATTTTCCACTTGAAAGCAAATGAACAGAAAAAAAAGGTCATTTTTATTTATATAACAAAACACACACGATGGTGCAGGGTTCACACCTATGCACCCTTATACGTGGAGAAGAGTAAAATACTCAAGCAAAACAGCATTATAGTTTACACGCAAAGCTTAAAAAACAAAAATTGAAGGCAAGAAGTGAGCAAAGTCAAATATACAGTATGCTGTCAGCCTCAAATCAAATTTCTTCAGTTTAGATTTAAATGCTGACAAGCTATTGGCACATACCGGTACAATATTTTCAGGCAAAGAATTCCAAACAGACGAGACACAATTACAGAAAAAATGCAAATATGAATTCAGCTTGGATGATTTTGTACATTTCACAGTGAGCTTATGACGACGTAAATTATATCCAGTTTGCAAATGAATCAAAAAAGTCACTAAACTTGACATCACAGAGGTCATAACAAATTTTACACATATATATCAGGTCGAATTCTAGTTTTTGATATTCCAGCGATTTAATATTCAATTTGTTCAGTCTACCAAAATATGAATTACAGGAGATATTGCATCTTACACTTATGTCTCTGCATTCTCTTGGTGAATTTTTTCTGCACAGAATCAATAAGTACGATATCTTATTTTAGGTAAGGGCTCCAAATTACTGTGTTGTATTCTAATTTAGGTTGAACATAAGTAATGTAAGCACAAAGAAGTATCCATACATTTCTAGTTGAAAATGCGTGTAAAATTTGATATATATGCACACAAAGAAGCAGCTAATTTTAATGAAGATAAATGGGGACTCCACTTCAAATCATAAGAAATAGTTATTCCTAGATCTTTAACAATTGAAACATTAGAGATTACGCTAGAATTGAGTGAATAATTATTTAGTTGTTTTCTAGGCTTGTTACTCAAGCAAATGAGTTACTCAAGCAAATCATTGCGTCTGCAAATGTCCTATATTTCACGCAATATCTGCAAGGAACGAGGTTTATATTTCTGTGGTCCTACTAAACACTGCAAAAGACTGAAACATCGCAAAGAACGACAAAGGACCTCAAATTGAAAAAACTAAACACTGCAAAGAACAACAAAGGACCTTAACTTAATCTACTAAACACCTCAAACTGTCAAAGAACAACAAAGGACTTGGAATCATACCATAACAAAAAATGACAAAGGACTTTAAATTAGGGTTAGGCTGGGGTTTAGATTAGCTGGTTAAGGATAGAGTTTGGGTTTTACGGTCCTTTGTTGTTGTACTTTGCAGAGTTTAGAACATTTGTTTGAGGTCCTTTGTCATCCTTTGTGGTGTTTAGCTGTTTAGCAGGACCCATATTTCTGTAAGTGGCCACGGGTCATATGAAATGATCTCACCGTAGTTTGCCCACCTCTGGTGCAAGTTTTTCACGCAGACGCAAAGGAGAGATGATCATGTTTATAGGGGGATGGTTTGCGATAAAATGTTTTATGGGGGATGGTATCCCCTCGCATCCCTCCTCAACTCGAGTACTGACCTTCAGGCATAAGAATTATTGTTGATCACCTGAATCAAACAGCCAATAAGGTTAGAAATTATGGAAAAATTTCATTCATCAAAAACATTATTGAAATTGGCTAGTGGGGGGATGCATCCCCACATCCCCGCTAAATCCACCACCGATCATCTCCAGGCCAGTCTACAGCAGTACAGGTTTAGCAGTCTAGTCAAATAATCAAAGGTCAGCTGGTACGGTACCGGTTAGTTGATTGTTAGTTTGAGTTTAGCCTAATGTATGACCACATCACACTGCATAGCAAAGTATTTAATGCAAAAACTTCCTTGCCTTTTTTTGTTGCAAACTTAGCTGTCTGTAACTTATAGACTGAGCTACGGAGTACTCATTTAACAGTTTAACAAACTGATCTACTGATAGAGATAGCCTACTGGTAATGATCACAGTACGGTGAACATTGAACGGTGAATCAATGGTATCCTTACTTTTATTTAATTATTAATGCTCAATAGACCACATAGACTACTGCATAGACTAATGCATGCATACACTAGTCAAGGCACCTTTACATACCGGTACCAGTACCCGTACTGGGTAGTGCAGTTTGGACAGTTGGATGTGTTGAAACCCGCAGGACCGTAATCCAGCCATAAAGATACAGGTACTAAACTACCAACGCTTAGTCTACAAGTTACTAAGTAGCACTTGGCTCAACTGTAGCAGCTAGCTCGTTCCGCTAAAATGGCTAAACTAAACCTATTTTTAACCTCAACTTTTACAGAAACAAAAATCAAACCCCTCATATTTCAACTTTTGGAGACGAGGTGAAATGACGTCACTAGCACAAATGTGCTACTAGCACATCGTCACTCGCACTCGCACATTTCGACTCGCACATAACCAATCACTCGCACATCACTGTACTCGCACTCGCACATTCTATGTTTACTCGCACATTATGACCGGACCACTCGCACATTTCGACTCGCACATATTAACCAATCACTCGCACATCACCGTAGGCCTACTCGCACATTCCATGTTCACTCGCACATTATGACCAGACCACTCGCACATAACCAATCACTCGCACATCACTGTACTCGAACTCGCACATTCCATGTTCACTCGCACATTTCGAGTCTCACATCACCGCACTCGAACATTCCATGTTCACTCGCACATTGTGACCGGACCACTCGCACATATTAACCAATCACTCGCACGTTCCATGTTCACTCGCACATTATGACTGGACCACTCGCACATCACCGCACTCGCACATCACCGTACTCGCACATTCCATATTCACTTGCACATTATGACCGGACCACTCGCACATATCCAATCACTCGCACATCACCGCTCTCGCACATCACCGCTCTCGCACATCACCGCACTCGCACATTATGACCGAACCACTCGCACATTTCGACTCACACATAACCAATCACTCGCACATTCCATGTTCACTCGCACATTATGACCGGACCACTCGCACATCACCGCTCTCGCACATTATGACCGAACCACTCGCACATTTCATGCTCACTCGCACATTGTGACTGGACCACTCGCACATTATCACCGGATCATTAGCACATAACCAATCACTCGCACATCACTGTAGCCTACTCGAACTCGCACATTTCGACTCGCACATAACCAATCACTCGCACATCACCGCACTCGCACATTATGACTGGACCACTTGCACATCACTGTACTCGAACTCGCACATTCCATGTTCACTCGCACATTTCGACACGCACATAACCAATCACTCGCACATCGCCCTACTCGCACATTCCATGTTCACTCGCACATTATGACCGGACCACTCGCACATCACCGCACTCGCACGTCACCGTACTCGCACATTTCGACTCGCCCATAACCAATCACTCGCACATTATGACCGGAACACTTGCACATTGGCCCAACTAACACTCGCACATTCCAGCGTTGCAAAAACCAGACCACTCGCACATTCCGGTGTTGTAAGAGCCAGATCACTCGCACATTGACCAAATTAGCAGTCGCACATTCCGGTGTTGTAAAAACCAGACCACTCGCGCATTGACCAAACTAGAACTCGCACATTCCGATACTGTAAACCTGCTAAGTGACCGGTGCACTCGCACATTTTCAACATGTTTTATGTTCCGATTAAACTCACACGATGTTTTTCATTTAATAATAGCTGTAAGAATCGAGATATTAACTTTTTTTTTAATCACTTTGTACATACTCCAGCCTATACAGATGTATTGTATCAATCTGAGCTAGCGTTTGAAATGAACTTCCGATATTTCATGAAAAGCATTAGCCAAGGGGATTCTTCTATTTTTTAAGAGAGCATAAGCAAGTCGCTAATGTTTGAAAAACTTTTATTCATTTTACGCCTAAACGATAAACAATTAAACACGCATCAAAATAAATTTAACGACACAATCCACATAACCAAAACCGCTTCTTTGCCTCATGCAACTTCTCATCAATGCATGACTCATGATACCATCGAGGGCATCCGTCGCATCCAATCTAGTAAAAAGATAAGACTAAATGTTGCGCTTCAATGCGACATCTATTGGTGAGTTAATAAGAAGTAAAATGTTTCGGAGCATTTACTGAGCGACAGGCAGAGTGAAGCAATTACAGTACATCTGAACGTCAATCTGCCAAGAAGTTTCTGTTTCATTGCACCGGAATTTTTGTGCAGTGCGTGCAAGACGGCAGTATAGTGGTTTAAGTAGTTCATTTTCGTACCACCAAAATGAGAATTACCGGCAATATATTCACGTAAAAAAGGAAAACACTGACATACCATCTAGGCATAAAAACGGCAAGCTGATAAACAAGGCAAAAAAAAACGATAATATAGCAGCATGTAAAAAGGTACAGAGTAAAGTCTGGCCTAGCTAATTTAATACGGAGTAGCACTATTCAACTCAATTCAAGGCATGAAAAAACCTCGCCCAGACACCTTATTGTACATAATTATACACAATTTTACATACCCAATTTCTCTTGCGCAGGTCTGATTGGTTTAGACAACACGCTGCACACACATCCGTCATATCATCTGCCAAAATGTATCAAACGTTTAATTGGTGTTTTGTGTAATATACCGGAGTTAAACTAAATTAGGTCTAAGTCTACGACACTTTCGTTAGTTGACACAGGCTTCTCAATAATCCATCACTAATGGTAATTACGTAGTAATCACCTTCATATTCCCAGTAGTGATTTAAATCACAATTCATACTGTTAGTTTTATAGTTTTGCAACATCAAGTTTCTTTAAAATATTGTTGTATTTTTAGCTTAATAATGGTAAAAGTAGTTGACTTTTACATTATTAAACTAGCAATAAAACATGGATAGCATTGAGATTATGGGTAGGATTTGAAAACCGGAATCCCGGGATTTAATGAATTTTTTAGCTTCCCGTTTCCCGTGTTTTCTGACAAAAATTTCCGGTATGTTTAGTACAGTCACACAAATCCAATTGCAAAAGATTTTTGTTCGGTCCTCGCAAGCGTTAGGTTGGTTTTGTGCAAAACTTGTGAATAGCATGTTATTGGGCAATATGACGACACAACACCATTCGCATTAAAAGCAGACAGGTTAGCCTCTTTGAACGACTACAGGCACACATTGAGCATTCCACGGAATTTACGGACAACCAGTCGGACACACAAAGTAATGATAGAAATCAACTTCAAGAAGTCATCACGCAAGAAATGAATTTGTTTGAAGCTACCAGAAAACGGGCAACTAAATTAGAGCTTCTTTTCAATGCTTTACGTAGCATTCCACCGACGTCGGTTGAAGCAGAACGTGCTTTTTCTGCCGCAGGATTGTTTGTTACTTAACTGCGTTACCGTCTGAGTGACAAATCCCTTTATGCCCTGACTTTCCTTCGGAGTTATTACATGAAAAATAAATGATTTTTTGCATTTTTGCTTTACTGATTGTACTTACAGTTACAGAAGTAGTTGAAAACATACAAAAATATCGAAATCACAACACGCAATGATCCCGGCAATTTTCCGGGATCCAGGTTTTGCCTCAAATTTTTCCCGTTTTCCCGGTACCACAAAAGGCCCGCAAATTTGAAAACCCTAATTATGATGATTACCACACAAGTTCTTGAATTAAAAACAAATATATATTCCATCTTAGCATAAAAATGAGCTGGATTCATTCTTGTTAACATTTTGTCTACCATGGCGAAATATCCAAACCTCAAACATTCCTAATCACGGCTTAAGCCTTTTAGGCATTATTTAACATTGATATGCACCTGAATTTTCCAAAATCTTTTTGGCAATATTCATCCGACACTGCTGCAGAGCAGTAAGAGAAGACTCGAATGACACACTGGCTGAGGTCATTGGAAGTTTCTCTACCAAAGCTTCTGCTATCTGAAATGACAAAATAAACTCTTAGTAAAATTTAATCTGTACTGTATCAGCATATTTGCTATTGTCTAATTGCAATTGCTGATTTGTGAAAACTCCATCAGTAGGCAGACGAATACATCCACGCATTCACTCAATTTCACGGCTAACCGAAAACATTAATCGTGGTTTTACTAGAACACTATAAATAATGACAGATATAAACTAACAAACAAACATGCATTTCAGTGATTCAATGCAAACACTTTAACCCAGGGGTGGGCAAACTACGGCCCGCGAGATCATTTCATGCGGCCCGCGGGCACTTACAGAAAGATGAACCTTGTACCCTAGTGAAATCACATGGAAAATAGGACATTTGCGGTCGTGATGACCATAGGCGCACGCAGAGGGGGCCACGGTGCCATGCCTCCCCCTTGGATCTGTAATAAGGTGCTAAAACCTAACTTTCAGTTTATAATTTCTCAAGCTAATAATGGTTGCAGCCTCCTTTTGCATATTTTAGCCAAGCCTCAGCTTTTAGACATAAGCTGCGGAAATATTTTTGCAGTGTCCATAGTGACTGCATTCACTGCATGCCCTTTTTCGATAAAAAAGTGAGCTAAAATGAGCGTTCTTTATGTGAAAATCGTAAAAAATCGTTGGCGGTTGGGGGCTATGTCCCCACACCCCCTTGGTTTCCAGAGGCTGGGGGTTTCACCCCCAGGCCGCCGGTGGTGTCCCCCTCCCCCCCTTTGCCAAATCCTTGGGTGCGCCACTGGTGATGACCTTTACTACTTTCCTCTTCTAAAGCAGTGCGGCCCTCGGCTTTAAAATTTTTTCCAATGCGGCCCTTCATGCAAAAAGTTTGCCCTCCCCTGCTCTAACCATAACAAATACAAACTAGACGTAACACTAAAAGTTTGAGTATATTCAATAAATGTCAAAATTGCTCATCCCTTAGGACGATTTTATTTGCAGATAGCTCCGTTTTTGATGCAGGTAACGTCATCGACGCAATGGAAAAACCGTTTAACGAAAATGGAATATGATTGCGGAGATTCTAAACTGTGAAGAGGCCAACCTCAGTGATAAGTACCAACAACAAATGATGTTCAGTTGTTCACCATCATAATCAGTAACTATACTAACTTGCAATACAAAAACACCGCAATTGTAAGAGTCGTTTTGTATGGGATGGTTCAATAGCGCAGGTTGCCATTCGATGTTTTGCAAGGCGTTGCTTTTTGCAGCGCATCGATACTTGAAATAAAATCTACACATAAGAAACAAGTTGAAGAAAGACGAGCACAGAAGAAACATTATTTTTATCAGCAAATACAAAATGTGGAAACTTCATACTCTTACCTTATAACAGTGAAACCGCGAAACTAGTCGTAGAATTGGTTATTACAGTGTAAATTTAGTAAGTCTCTGAAGATCTAGCATGATGTGTCTTCGTGCAGTTTAATGCATTTTAGCGATAACCTCTCATGAAAAGAATACAAAACACTTGAGTTCTGACTAATCATGCAAGAGTAAAACTAATATAAAATCTTTTGATTACGCTGAAAGCTGAATTGGTTGAATTGATGCTCATCCCGAAGTTACCAATATGTTAAGAAAACTAGAAGAAACAACGATTTATCAAATACTAAACTCTATTGTTTAATAGATGAAAGTAGGCTAGCCTAACCTGGCTGTTCATCCGGTAGTAAAGTTAAACAAAATAGTTAAAAGCTATATTCATTTCTTTAACGTTCATATTCATTTCTTTAACAATTCTTTAACGTTCATCTATTGTTTAATAACTTATTTGCCAGGCCTCATGTATTATAATTGCATTTAGATCACCTAGTCAAGAGAACGAGGGGTTATACATTAACAGGGCCCTTTAATGTTACTGTTTAGGTGATAGAAAACCAACAAAAGCAGCTAACGCCCTATGTTTTGATGCGAAAAAATTAAAGTAAACATTGCGATTTACATAGATTATTGTCATACCTCATTGCTTTACAAGCCATAATGGTGGATGTCATTTTCGAACCAAATGGATCTATCAAATACAGCTTCTCCGAGGGTACATGCAAAAACTGTGTAAAAAACGTCATTTACATGTAAGTAATCAATAACAATGAAATAAGAGGAGCCGATGTAAGTTTATATATATGAAAATACAACGGGATAAATGGTAGGCCTTGAAGACTTACTAAATAAACGCTGTAAAAACCAATTCTACGATTAGTTTCGCGGTTTGATCGCTCATCGGGTAGACTCAGGTTTTGAACCCAGGACTTTGTGATTGAGAGTTTTACCTCTCCAACCACTCGGCCACCGGGCTGACAGCGTTTTCTATGCAATTTTCAGGTATACATACTCAAGCCCCTGCAACTGCAGGCTTAGCATTGAGCAGTTAGCCTAGTTGGCATGTGTCGGCAATGGCAGGCCTGATTTTATAAGCAATGAAATAAGAGGAGCCGATGTAAGTCTATATATATGAAAATACAACGGGATAAATGGTAGGCCTTGAAGACTTACTAAATAAACGCTGTAAATAAACACGTTAAAGAATTGTTAATTTATCCCGTTGTATAATCAATAACACTTCACCATTTTAGTCATATTGAATGTTCAACACTCACCAGTAAGTTCCAATGATTACCATTTAAATTGTAGGCACACAAAACAATTTCAGTTGGTGCAAGGTCAACCTAAAATAATGCACTCAATAAGTAATGAAACTTGTTTCACCAATTGGAATTCTGTGTCTTAAATTTTGCACGTAAGAGCATTATTGCACAGCAAACTTACTGAAAAATGTACTATTTAAATCTGTCAACTGCCATGCCTAATAATACTGTAGCTCGTAAATTGCACGCGAAACAGAACTTACCTGTGCCAGGGATCTGCGTTTTAACCGTGCAGAATCTCCGAGAATTGCGGAGCATAAAAACGAGTCCAATCGTAAAATATTATTCCGTCGTCCCACTACCATTTCGAGAACGTAATTAATAACCTGCAAAAAAGCGAGCACCGCAACTGCGATTTGCGAGAAGTGCAGCGTGGTGCAATGGTTTGGAGCGTCGTTTTTACGACGACCAAGATCGGAAGGTTAATGGTTCAACTCCCAACCAAGTCTCGCTGTTGCGTAGGATAAGATGCTTCACGATGATTATCTCTGCTAGGTGGAATCTGGCGAGCAGCAAATTAAAGAAGTCAGAAGAAAATTCAACTGGAAAAACTTGGAAACAAAGGCAACTCCTAAGCGAGTCTGGATTCGCCCTACGCACAGCGCCTCCGCCGCTTTCTCGTGATGAAAGCATAAAGATGAAGAAATCAGAAATCAAATCAGCATTTAAGTAAGGTAATTTCCGATGAAAGAACATCGAAGATGATATACAAAAATCGTCTTCTTTAACTTGCTGGAAACACGTAAATGCATATCTGAACGGCAAACGAAGTTACACAAGGTCAAAGCACTTCTGCATAAACTTCAGAAGCCGATTGCGATAAGGAAGTATACTCAACACAAACTAGGATTTGCACTAAATGGAGTTGGACTAAAGCAAACATTCTATTTTACATACCGAGTCATCCAACCAGTGATTTTTGAATGAAGTGCAAAAAGAATCATGCGTCAACAAATACTTCTTGTGTAGCATAAATGCTACAAATAGAACTTTGGGGGATTTGCTCCACAAGTCATGCACCTGAAAAAGCAAATTTTTTTTAAAGCGGAAAATTTGAAGCATGAACTCGGAAGATTTTTAAAAGCTGTTAATCACAACTACTGATAACAGAACACAAGACAACACAAAACGTGATCCGTTTTCAAGAAATTGCCAAAAAAATATGACAAATTGTCTGATACAGAACAAGTAATAATATCATTGCTTTAGAAGGAACCACACTGGTACTTGTACGTTACTTGCACTAATGCGTGCAGTAGTGAGCCTACTGCCTAGCAGAGACGTCCGGTATTCACATTTCAAAATCCTAATTCGATCTCAATCCGCAACGATAAATCCATTCAAATCCGAAAACAGAATCTAAATCTTAAATAATCCTACATAATTTACATTTTTTCTTGTAAGTTACCGGCCCTGGTGCAGCAGTGAGCAAACTGAATATACAGGCTGTCCCAAAAAAAAAAAGACACCATTTGGTATCATTTGGATCACAAATGGTGTCATTTTTTTTTGGGACACCCTGTATATTAATGTGAATTCATGCAACAAAGCTTAAAATGTTGTACCGTATGCAGTTTTGCATAAATATTTGAAAAGTCTTCACGCCGTTATTATACCTGTAGAAGTAACACGCAACTTGTTCCAAAAAGTCGCAAAACAATTGCTATTTCCTTCACATTATCATGACAATAATTTTTATTCAACAGTAGACTTAACATTAGCACGTTTAGTTTTTCACAAAGCACAGAACACATTTACGCACATAGGCTTGTCTAAATGGAAATCTAACAGCTACTTTACTTACCAGTATCAGTAGGCAAACACAAATGAGGAAGAAGGGATACTGAATTGGACAGAACTTGGAAACCTTTTGCTAGACAAAAAATAAAAACAATGAAATGTTTGGCAGCATGTTTTCAGAAAGCAAATCTTTGATTTAGCATACAATGCATGATAGCATAATGTAACTGTGCAATAATATCTTTTTTTGAACAAGCAAACAATCTTTAAACTCTGCACCATGCAAATAAAATACAAGTATTATGCAGAATAGGGTACTAGTACCTTTTAAATGGCGCATGAACATGTACTTTCTAATAAGTGTTATTGCAACAAGCACAATGAAAATGTGAGTACCACTGTTTAGTTGTGGAGCTTGAACTTTTGCATTGGAGTTTGCAAGGCAAGGTAAAAGCTGAAAACACACAATTGAAACATGTTTCTCACATTGCAAGTCAATTAACAAAATAAAATGACATAATTATGATACTCCAGATCATCCCGAAAGCAATATTTGAGACTAGGGAGTAAACATTAATTGCTGTAAATTTAAGATTGCACATCGGCTTAAGTATATATTGAAATGCCTTTCACACTGCACACGTTGAAAAGAGGACCAGATACTGAATACAAAATCTATTTGTAACTTTGTACACAAACATACATGTACTGGCACTTGCTGTTAAATTTAGCATTAATATCTCACAATTCATGGTAAAATCATAGATTATCGGTACTGTACCTTTCTCATCATTGATCTTATAAAAGACTGATTTTAAAAGGTGAACAGAATGCAAGTGTTGTTTAATTTCTTCATGTAACTCCAATTCATCATTATTTTCTGTGCCAAATGTTGTCCAACATAAGGAACAGCTTTTCTGCACAGAACAATCACCAATCAAGTCCAGGCATTGATCAAAATCTGATCCATAGCCAAAGCTGAGCTTTGCCAAGATGGACGATGACATGAAAAATTAGAGATGATAAATTAGTCCAGATAATTACCAGTAAATGATAGCTAATTCTGAATGGGTGTACTTACACATGTACCAACTGCACAACTAAAAAAAAACATATCTTTGTTATAGCTGCATAGCCCAGTCGCAGTATTATGCATGCTCATAACGAGTGGTGGGACACATCTGTATGCTTATAGCATTACAGTATTACTTGTTGCAGAGTTTCCGTCACTCATTGTTAATATTTTGCTACTCTGAACAGTTAAATATGTACCGGTACCATAGATTTACACAAGTTAATTTGTTTTGATGTTTTGATATTTACCCTCACTTGTTCTGTTGTTAGTGTGCTTTGGTTTGCGACCTAGCACCATTGTGCTGTACCGTATCATATAGGCTAGAAAATGCCTTAATGCCAGGGCAACGCAGAAATGTTGTAGCATTGGCGAGCTGTGCTGTGTGAAATTAACGGACTAAATTAACTTCCGTCAGTACTTGATAACTTCCGATTAATTTTTGTAAACCCTTATTTCTCTTATTGTTGGTTAAGTTTGACATTGATGAACCAGCAAAATAAGACCAATGAAGTAAAAAAGCAAGACAAAAACAATAAAACATATTGCTTGTGAGCAGAAAAATTGCCTAAATGCTTACGCAAACGTTGATACTATAAAAATTTTAAGCTTTTTTTTGAAAAGAAATGTCCTTTTAAGCCAAAATTAACTATATACCAGAAACAAATTTAATTAACTTCTGTTAATTGGAGCTGAATTTAACCAATTAACGATAATGGAAGTACATAACTGCGTTAACGAAGTAGTGGTCAACGAAGCTAACATTTTGCATTAACTTGCCCATCCAGTCTATGGTACCGGTATTTGGCCTAATCTACTTTCTCAACATTGTCACTGTGTCACGCTAACCAGCACCCACCAGTATACGCTATCCACACCAATTTTTCTGACCTAACTAATAACTAGCCTAAATCATACTAAGCTCCCAGCTTCTTCATTCTGCAAAAATTACCTTGTCTAGTCTACCTGGCACAATTGCTATCAGTCTAACGTCATCCACGCATGTGCGAGTGCTAGGTGCCACACGAGCTAGTAGTCCGGTTATTTAACAGGTTTACAACACCGGAATGTGCGAGTGGTCCGGTCATAATGTGCGAGTGAACATGGAATGTGCGAGTACGGTGATGTGCGAGTGATTGGTTATGTGCGAGTGGTCCGGTCATAATGTGCGAGTGAACATGGAATGTGCGAGTGGTGCGGTCATAATGTGCGAGTACAGTGATGTGCGAGTGGTGTGGTCATAATGTGCGAGTACAGTGATGTGCGAGTGGTCCCCATAATGTGCGAGTGCGGTGATGTGCGAGTCCAAATGTGCGAGTGGTCCGGTCATAATGTGCGAGTGAACATGGAATGTGCGAGTAGGCCTACGGTGATGTGCGAGTGATTGGTTAATATGTGCGAGTCGAAATGTGCGAGTGGTCCAGTATTAATGTGCGAGCAAACATGGAATGTGCGAGTGCGAGCACGGTGATGTGCGAGTGATTGGTTATGTGCGAGTCGAAATGTGCGAGTGCGAGTGACGATGTGCTAGTAGCACATTTGTGCTAGTGACGTCATTTCACCCCTGTTGAACTTTTGGTAAACATCCAGAACCGGAATCGGTGCTCTAAGGACAAAAGTAGTTTTTGCACTTCCATCATAGTGCTGCCACCTTCGGGTTGTAAGTACATTATGGTAATACCGCTAAGTGTCGCAACGTGACCTCAGCATTTTTGTTATTTTCGCTCTCTAGATTGATCAATCATTTGTGAGAATCTGATTATAATTCAATCATATTATGCAATGCTAGCGAAGCAAACGCTAGGTTTGTAACTTTTAAGGAACAGTCTTAGGCGATAGCGAAGCGTAGCTTAGATAAAACTGATAAAATTTAGTACTCGGCTAAAATTTAGTTTCAGAGCTATTTATTCAATAGGAAGCAATGCACAGTGGTTGATCATACAAAGTCTGATTGGCAAAATCTATACGGTACTGTGGAGGTGGAGTACCACAGGGGTCAACTCTTGGCCCCTACTTTTCCTTGTCTATATAAATGATTTACCTGAGGCCAGCAATCTGTAGGTCAAGCTGTTTGCTGATGATGCTGTTTTCAATTGCACACTTATATTACCAAATCAATTAGAAGAAATTGTCAATGAGGAATTATCAAAAATTGATGTATGGTAAATGAGCTATCAATAAATTGTTAGAAAAACTAATTACATGATACCAGTACTGACTAAGAAAAACATTAATCACTTGATTGATATAAAAATAGGGACCACACCTATCCATCAGAATCTCATATTCTAAACTCTAAATACTGAAGTGTTGTGGCGAATTTAACCAGGAACCCCACAGTGTGATAGGCTACTTGATAACAGGGGCGCACTCAGCAAATTTCAAAGGGGGGGGGGGGTTCTAAAAAAAGCTTGCTCTTGCACTCAGGAGCAGATCCAAAAAATTTTAATGGGGGGTGTGAAATTTTGAATTAGGTTGAGTGTTAACTGATCAGCCTACAAAGACGTTAGACCCAAAAAAAGTGTAATCAGCCCTTTGAAAATGTTTTTGTGTCTGCGACATATTCAAGAATAATTTCAGGGAAGGGGCACCCAAATTTGCCATATTTTCAAGCATGTTTTTTTCAGGTAGAATTATTTTGAAGCATATTAATAAAAAAGGCTGTAGGGGGGTCCTGGGGCATGCTCCCCTGAAAAATTTTTGAAAATTTACATACTGTAGTGGCCATTTTAGCACCTTTTCAACAATTTATTGGCAAATTTTGTTTAAATTTTTGGCACCTAAATCTGAGTGTTTCACCAAATATGATGCATTTTGTTTGTACATTTTCGATTAGACTATGCATGCTTAGAGCGTAAGGCTTATTGTTATCGAAAAGATTTGAAATTATGAAAAAACTGTTTTCATCAAAAACATGTTTGAAAATGGTTGGTGGGTAGAATGTATCCCCCACATCCCTCCTGGATCTGCCCCTGCCCGTACGGATAACAATGTCTTTTGTAAACCACTACATTGACCAGCTGATTTGGCATCAGCATGATGTATGGCAAATTCTGTCACAGCTGTTTTGAAATAACAGCACTTACTGCACTTGCACAGTTTTGACACTTCACTTCAAAAACAAAAGTTTGGTTTGAAAAGGGGGGAGGGGGGAATTTTGACCTTCGAAACCCTCGGTAAAGCATTTAACTAGGAAGTGAGCTAGACTGCCAGAGGTTCATCAGTTCATGGGCTATCTCAAAACTAAAAAAGTATGTGGACACAAAAACTCTGATGTTAGTGTATTATAGTGGGGGGGGGGGGGGGGGCTTAAAATTTAGTTCTAAGTGAGTCCCCTTCAGAAGTATGCTACAAGCTATACAGTCGCGCTCAAAAGTTTAAGACCACATACATAAAAGTTGTCTTTTGTTGAAACATAAAAAAATTCGGGATAATGTTGCGCCACATTAGCTTTTTATGTTCCATGAGCATTAAATGATGCTTGTGAAGCCTAAATCATAAGATTTTTTGCGCATTTCTGGTTTTGGAAGCAAAAAATTTTAAATTTTATTCAAATTTTAGTGCTGAAAACATGGGCAAAAACAGGGGATTATCAGTTGCAGAACGGGCAAAAATTATTATTTTAAAAGAAGAGTGGTACTTAGGAAGACAAATTTCAAAAAAACTAAATCTTGGCAAAACAGAGATTCATCAAACAACTGTAAAATTTCGAAAGTTTGTTAGTTTTCAGGACTTGCACAGGTCTGAAAGTCCCAGGGTTATCTCCCAAAGGAATGATCACCTGAAAAGTGGATGGTAGTGAGTTCACTAATCAGTTCAAGCAAGAATATTGAATCGGCGTTGTAGCAACTGTACCTTTGAGCAACAAGGCTGACCCAATTTTCTTGGTTGAGCTGGTTAGTGAACTCACTACCATCCATTTTATCAGGTGGCCATTCCTTTGAGAGGTAACCCTGAGATTTGCAGGCCTGTGCAAGTCCTAAAAACCAACAAACTTTCGAAATTTTACAGTTGTTTGATGAATCTCTGTTTTGCCAAGTTTTAGTTTTTTTGAAATTTGTCTTCCTAAGTACCACTCTTCTTTTAAAGTAATAATTTTTGCCCTCTCTGCAACTGATAATCCCCTGTTTCTGTCCATATTTTCAGCATTAAAATTTGAGTAAAATCGAATACTTTTTGCTTCCAAAACCAGAAATGCGCAAAAAATCTTATGATTTAGGCTTCACAAGCATCATTTAATGCTCATGGAACATAAAAAGCTAATGTGGCGCAACATTATCCCGAATTTTTTTATGTTTCAACAAAAGACAACTTTTATCTGTGTGGTCTTAAACTTTTGAGCGCGACTGTATATAACTAACACTTCTAAAACAGTCTGAAGTGTGTGCAACTTAAAAACCCTTGTTCAAATCCACATCGAACTTCCTGGATCAACTCTAAAAATGATTCATTTTTGAATATTTGAAGGTAAAGGTGCGATTCAAAAATCATTTCAGCATTGTTGAAGGATTATGACATCATATTGATGCGGTGTACGAGCTTAAGAAGGCCTCATATGGTTTACAATGGAGTTAGTACACTACAAATGGTGACATACTTTTATTATAAACAGGCTGTATTGAAATGAGTACTGGTGGACCAGAGGGTTCCAGCCCAGGTTATGTTACTCGTCCTAAGACCATTAAGAGTTCTGCGAAGTACACCATGAGAAGAGTACAAAAAACTGCTCATGCACATTGTCGACAGCATGGTGCAGTGGTTAGGAGCGTTGTTGTTACTAGGAGTTACGACCATGATTGCAAAGTTAATGGTTAACTCCAACCCAAGTCTCATTGTTGCATCCTTGGATAAGATACTTCCTGATAATTATCTCTGCTTGGTATAATCTAACAAGCAGCAAATTAAAGAAATCAGAAGCAGAAGTCAACTAGAAAACAATGGCAACTCCTAACCAAGTCTGGATTCGTCTTACGTTTAGTGCCTCCATCGTTTTCAACTGACAGGAGGATAAGAAATCATCATAATTCATCAGCATCACTCATACCACCAATACACGGACTTGTGTAGTAAAATACTTTGCTAGTTTGGGGTTTCTTTCTATTTTTTGTGGTGTTGGGGCCGCCCATCTCATTTAACTTTTTGTAAACATTACTAACTTTGACCCAATGGGATAGTGGGAGTTGATTCCAACTATACTTGCGCTTTATGACAATTTACTTCACTGCAACCCAATAAATTTGCTAGATTTTACTCGACCTGCTTTCAGCGACATCAGCAATAATAGGATTGGTCAATGCAAGTCTCTGCCAGGGGAAGTTCTTATGGAAGTTCAGGCATTCATTCAGCTGCACCACCACAGTTGCTCCACCAATCTTGCAAACTCTTCACCGAAAGGTAGATGGCTTTGTCAAACAAATAGGGCATTATCATGATCATCCAGTTTCAATCCGGTGGGTCTTGGTCGAGGGTGAACAGACGCACCTCATTCTTTCAGTGAACGGTCTCACTCCCTCTTTTCATCTTGTGCGATTTGCAGCCTTGTACTACCCAACCCAATTTTATTTAAATTCTCTTCAACTTGCTCCTCCATATCTGCTTTGGCCTTCCTCGATTTCGCTGCCCATTCACTTCAAGCATCAATGCCTTCTTTAGAACGTTATCATCATCTCTCCTAACCACTTGTCCATGCCACAATACTCCATTTATCTTTGCCATTTTATCTAATATTTCCTCCAAAGCCAGCATTTTCATCAACTCCTCATTATTCTTTCTATCCAGTAATTTCACTGCACACATTGATCTCAGCATGGCACTTTCCGTTCTTCCTGAGATTGCCATCTCGATTTCTCTCAAACATCATCTGCACCAGTGTTCCCTCTAGAGTGAGAAATTTGAGAAAAATGCGAAATTTTTGGGCAAATTTTAATGATTTTGAACCAGAAATTAATATTATAAAATGCAAAACCGAAAAACTTAAACAAAAAACTTGAATATTTTACTGCAAGACTGTAGCTTGTATCTTGGAAAAGCAAATTTAATGCAAAAAATTTGTAAAAGGGGTCCTCAAAGTAGTGAAATCTTTGGGCAAAAATTTCAATGAATTTATCATTTGGGCAAATTCGCTCTAGTCAAAATCCTGGAGGGAACACTGATCTGCACATTATTTGGAAATGATGAAGGTATTCATCAGCTCGATTCTTCGGATCCTATTTTGGATTTGGCACCAATAAGCAACTTGGATAGTGAACAGGTGAAAGAGATGTTCGTACAATCAAGTAAGTTAAGATCCCTGGAGCAAAGCAGTTGGCCATGCAGCAGCAAGTCTAATGTGATAGCTAAACTAGTTGATTTGGTAGAACTTCAATCAAAAGGAGGATTTAGAAAACATTTCAAAATTGTGATACCATTTCGAAAATTGTTAAAGAATGGAATTAAACGCAGATAGATCTCTTGAAACAGGGGCTTTCGTCCAAAGAAACTCAGTTATTAATCAATGAACTTACAGTTTCTTTAAAACTTCGGATAATCATTTTCCAAGCTGAAGATGCAACTTACATCGTTTTATTTGTTAACAATGATGTGACAGCTTACATCAAAAGAAAAGTCATGTACCACCAAGTTCGCTTTGCTCAAGGCACTTGTTTATCTCTTCCAAAATCTAGTGAAGTTTTTCATTTGATATAAAAGCACCATTGCTTAGAAACAACTGTGTATGCCAAGAACTTGAAAAGGTGCTGAACTGCAGAAGCAAAGTGCAAAGAAATCCACTGCAACATGGAAGACTTGATAAAACTGCATGTTCATGAATTAGCATAGTAATGATGCTGGTTGGTTCTGCGCAGCCATTACCTCTTATGTGCAAAATCAGTAGAAAGCAACAAACTATTAGAGCAATTCGAAGAAAAAAAAATAGAAATACGGCACTGACATACTTAGAATCAAAGTGAACAGTAAATGACCAGTGTATTAATTGCTATTATTACCGTATACCACCATGCTTACGAAGTTATTAAGCTACATTTAATGAAATAAGTTTGTTCAATACCAAGTTATCTTCATGTTTTATTTGAACAAGAGTTTTTAAGGTATACAGCAAAATTTTTTTTATTTTTGTGATGGTACAAACTCATTGCATACCGGTAATTTAAATAGGGACTCAGTGGCGTCTGAAAAAAAAGTTGCAAGTAAGCCCCCCCCCCCCTAATTATAGCTTAATTTATTCCCAGCTACAATACTGCATCCCTAACTGGGCTGTGGGGGAGTGCACCAATATCTGTCCTGAAGCCAATATAAGTAATTCAAAACCTGACACTGTGACACCGGTAGTTCGTTTGTAATAGGTCTAGTTGCTTGCATATTGGCAAGATATTTACTTCAGTCAATTGATCGAAATGGCTTTAATTTTTTTTGGTTTTTACGAATTTAATTTGGACTTTGACTGAAAAAATAAACCCTGGCCTAGAGTCTACCACATGTATATAATTTTTATTACAAGCTACAAACTTGTGGGAGGCATAAGAGCAGTTGTGACTCCATCTTTATGTCAACTTCACCACTTCACTTGTTTCTTATCGATACAGTATATTCAGCACTGTTGTAAAAGTTTAATTGTTTTAAGGCCATGTGGTCAATTTACACTGTTCTGCTTGTTTCTTTATTTGCATCGCAAGTTACCTGTGAAAAGTAAGTGGCTTCTACATTACAATGTACCGGTAACTCTGGTAAGGGTAATGTAGGCTGAGTTATCACTGTGTTTTATGTTATTTCACTTATACTTTATGACGTATGTATACATACTGTTTCTTTTTATTTTTGTTTAGTTTTTCTTGTTTCTTTGAACTAGATATGCTTAAATAATTGTTTATTATTATTGTTCCTGTGACATTGTATAGTTCCCACTTTTGCGATAAAATGAAATGAATGTGAATCTGAGTTTCAAATTATATCATTAGCAGTTAGACTTAAAGTTTTTCTTATGAAGTGAAGTGCTAATAGTCTCTAGTGTAATTAATCAAATGATTTTGTGAAAGGATTTCAATGGTTTGTGTTTTGATTAAGTTAGATCTTTTGGTGCCGGTACATTGGTTACAAATTTTCATTACTTCATTTTTTTAGCTCCTACACATTATACATTTCAAAATACATTCGACCGGGGTTTGAAATATCGTTTACATTTACGTTACTCAATGGGTCAAATCCAGTACAATTAACCTCCAGTCTTCACTCAACTGACCAAGTCTTTTCTGAACAAAATGTTTCAACAATTCAAGTTGGTAAGAATGCTAGCCTACTCCATAATATTATGAAACTTTATTGTTTTTCGTTGAATTGTTTTGGGTGGGCCTGTTCTATGATGATTAGGTAAATGGTGGAGAATCCGACCAGTTTACATTATCAAAATGCTGCTGCATTGGACTGCTTGTTTGTTTCTTTACGTGACATTGATGTCACTCTGGTATGATGTCATCAGCAGCAACATCAAACATAAAATTAGGGGTATTAGAGTACAGTAGGGGTTGGGAAATTGAGGAGCCTGCTGGTGCTCTAGACACTACCTTAAAAATATAGTGTAGTTTTGCTTGCTTGTGTTATAATGCTTGGATATTTTATGATGCTGCGTTTCTAAATATATATGTGTAACTTTTGCATTGTGTGCAAGAGCTCAAGGTTTAATAACTACAAATTTTTATTCAATTTTATTTTTTAAATAGAGAATGTTAAGTTTTTTACCAATTACTTTGCCTCATCTCTATTTTTTCGAACGTTTGCTGTATTTTTACAAGGTTAAGAATAATGATTATAGTCTAAAGGTCTGCATGATTGCTGACGTGCCTTGGTTCACTGTTAACGTCTTGTGTGTTATGACAAGTAATATTACTTTCTTATCAGGTTCAACTGCGAACATCATCATTGGAACGGTATGTATGTGGCATAGTTACTTATAAATCGCTTGTACAAATGCATGGTTTTCTTTGCTTTAAATATGTATCCCGAATTGCAAGGTGAAAACATGAATGATTTGTGCATTAATGATACAAGATGGGTTGCAACTATGGCTCCACTTGGGAGTTTTTTTTTTTTATATTAAATGCCACTGGTAGTATTTTAATGATCTACGAGAAGTTGTACTTTAACTTCCTATGCTTATCATGCGATTTTAAAAAACTCTGAATTGTTTATTTTTGACCTGCATTGTATTCTCAGGTTCCCCTTGGTTACACAGGCAGCAATTCATTTGTGCTGAATATCACCGGTGTTGACACTGTTACCAGTGAACAGCTCTTCACAAATTCGACTGATGATTTTGTTTTTGCATCCAAAGCTCTTTCAATTTATATCCAAACTGACAAAGCTATTTACCAGCCTGGTCAAGAAAGTACGTTATATAATGAGTATGAGCTTTCTATTGATTTTGCTAGGAGTAAAGGTTGCTTCGTTTTTCTTTATTTGAATTAAGACTGGATGGCACTTAATTGGTATCGCATAGACTTGTTTATATTATCATATAAACTTGTTTATATTTTGATGTTTGAAAGCTGTTTTTGTTCTGCATTTTTGTCACGATAAAATATAGGAAGAATGCATCTGGTAAAGCGTGTAGTTTCCAGGTACCGGTATTATTTTTAATTTGTTTGCACCAAAATAGTTACAGAAGATAATAAACTTTACTAACCCGTTAAATAGCTAAAAAAGGTTTTGCTGTATTCAATACCACTCCCAAGTAATTGCAGTATTCATCATTCTATACTGCTAAGCATTAGGCAAAGATTTCCATTTATGAAGTGTTGAATTTTGGATCCATTAACAGATTACTATCAGTAATATTTAGTTTCATTTCAGTTCAATTTCGAGCCATATGCTTGAAACCAAATCTTCGACCTTACATTGGGAACGTTTCGTACCAAGTCCTTGACCCGAAGGATAACATCGTGTTGCTTGAAACTGATGTAGCGCTAACTCACGGTGTGGCTGGCAGCAAATTTCCCCTCAATAAAGATTCGTTTATTGGGGACTGGAAAATCGTTTACGTTGTTGAAGTAAGAGTTCGCCAAATTGTTGTTTAAGTTTTATTGATTTATTTCGCGACTTTGATGCTCTACGTTAGTTATCCATTTGTTATATGAGCGTTTAGGGTGGCCGGTTCAAACTGCATCTATTGAGCGGTTTTAGTAGACTCTTTCTCACTTTTGATTTTTCAGGGTTACAAAGAAACGCTTGCTGTATCGGTTGAACTTTATAAACTGCCAAAGTTCGAAGTACTCATTGACGCACCTTCCTATATACATGCCCGATCTCCCGGGCTCACAATCAAGTTATCAGCAAAGTGAGTTTTTTGCAGTCGCCGTAGTTTAAAATCGAGACATTATGCTTTGATTCCAGACGCTTCACATAGCGATGATAGGACGATTGTGTTCTTAGATTTTATGTTTCACAATCGCTATCTCCAGTTAGCTGTTTTGAAGAAGCAGCTTAATAATTATACTGTGTATGTACATCAATCTATAGTGCGGTAGATACTGTGTACTGTAAAAAAGGTCGTGGATTTAATTTCTATCTGCCGCATTACAGTTCATATTGTTGTCGTTCTCATTAAATTAATCCAGCCTACTCCATTTGTCCGTTCTTTACTTTTTGTTGTCTGCATGCTATCCTTTTCACTGTATTGAATGCCCAAACACAAATCAAATCATTTTTACTCACTGTTGCGTATGATGTTGCATATAAGGTATTATGCTCCTGCATATGAGGTATTACGCCAAAGCATGTAACGAGTGGCGGCCTGGCAGGGCCCATCTCCGCGTCTTAGCCCCTGAGCAACACGGCGATGGCGAGCCGTTGGCGACACTGTGTCCGATTTGACCAATCCGGGCATCAAACCCCAGACCTCCTGCACCGATAGCGGTGTCGTAACAACTGAGCTAGCCGGTCGGTTATGCCCAAACGCAAATTGAGTACTTTGGTTGTGTAATTCCCGATATGGTCCTTCCTGAGTGTTATCACTGATGAGGGACGTAACCCAAAACAGGACGGCTCAGGTCTTGTCTGGTATAATCATACCATTATACCGTGTATGTAGGTACACATACGGCAAGCCAGTGGACGGACGAGCTGCTCTCAAGATAACTTCGTCGTCATACAGCCACAACCATTTTTACCCCATCTACGGATACAGGCAGCCGGAAATCGTGAACCATAACAACGTAAGTGATTGCCTTGCATTGTACAAGTTTTATGGTAGTACGTAGTTAAGCGTATTGTAATCATTATGTATATACTCACGAAATGTTTAAGAAACGCCACTCAGTGCTAGCTACAATGAAAAGTTTCGTTACTCACCCAAATGACCTTTTCGTTACCAATTAACTTAATTTGGCAAGCTTGAATTTGAACGTCTCACGGTATCGCTTGGATGTTGGATGTTCCTCGTATTGTTTCGTAAGTATGTACCGAACCATTAGCGATGTGGTTAAAGGCACCGCTATCGGCACGGTAGGTCTGGGGTTTGTTTCCCGAACCGGTCAAATTGAAAGCGTTTTTTTTTCGTAACTATATTGCCCAGGCGCTGAACCTTGGAGATTGCCTCGCCACTCGTCACACGCTTCGGCGTAATGCCGCGAGTATAATGAAGATTTTTGATTTGATTTTGATTTTTGTAAGTATGTGTTCAGAAAAAAAGCAACTCGAAAAAAGTATATGGTAAAGTCTAAACATATTGGGAAGAGATTCTAGAAAATGAAAGCGCGTTAAAATTCTATCAGGAATTTGATGGAAGTTGGAATTTCTTTCTATCCATGGATGAGATTCGTAACCAGTTGTCGTGGGATGGACAAGATGACACAACGATTTACATCACGGGCAACGTCACCGAGACTTTAACGTCAACCACCTTTACAACAACCTCATCTGTATCTGCAAAATCTACCAACATTAAACTGGAAAAACTCTACAGTTTGCCAACTATCAAACCTGGACTATCCTACACTGCATATGTAAGTGTTGGTCATTAAAGACGCTTACCCTGTCCACAAGCCTCTAGAGTTTAAGCGGGCAAAAAGCCTACGGGCTTTCTTCATCAAAACCAAACTTTGACGCCATAATTAAAAAAGTTATTCTGACATTAAACCTTTGATTATGATAAAAGCCCGTGAAATTTTGGCTCACTTAAACTAGACGGGTGAACAGGGTAATTATACTTACATCTAAGTGATGAATTGGTAACAATTAGTAGAGTGCCTTTCTTCTCGTGAGATTGTTGGTGGTATCGATTCACGATCATTTCAGTTATGTTGGTCTTATGATGCTCAAATTATGCCATGTAAATGATGTCAATTTCGCAGGAGTGCATGAATGTTTTCTCATTGCGCTTTGATGCTGACATCAAGCAGCAAATTTGTTTTAAAATTTGAGATAAACCTGCGCGGGAGTCGAACCGCTACCTTTCGCTTCGCAAGCTGTCGATTTGTTGTTTAATTATGATTATAAACTTTGTTGACGCAGTTGAATTACTTATTTCCGCCCACTGCATTACCTTCGCCTACCTATTATTTCAAAAGAAGTTAAATACGTCAACTCTTACGCCACTAATTGCCAGCCAATCATATTACAGTATTAGTAAATTGTGAATGACACGATTAGTAATAAATCGATGTGCACTGGGAAGTGAGCAGTGGGCACCCATTTCACCTTTTTGCAAAGCAATATTTTTGCATTGTTATTGTAGATACGCATTAGTGAGCATGATGGGAGCGCTCTGTCCGAAACAGACCGAAAAAATAACCAACTCGTTGTCGACGTTACTTACAAGTGAGTATGTGCTTGATGCCTGTCGAAAAGCTACCAGTTTTCCGTAATTTAAAGAAATTTGAAACCTTGGAGAAATTCTAAGATATTCTCGTTAAAGTCAGAAAACCTGTTTCACTCGAAAACATTCTGAATATCTGTCAATTGTGGAGATAAATTGTTATTCGGAAACTTTCTATGCTTGATTTGCTCATAAACATGAAGCAAAGCAAATATGCGCCGCAAATTAAATGGGATTAAGGAGAAAAATTTATTCGAGTGCTTACTATTAGAAACTGCTACTTGGGAGAAATTCACTAGCTACGTTGTTGTCGGGGAGGAGGTTTTCAAAACATTGTAGCGGCAGTAAATGATGTTTTTGTATGCTTCGCTAATACGAAGTTCAGTCGTGCCCAGTGTTGCCAGATTGGGCTGCTTATCGCCAAGTGGGCTACTTTTGATCATGATTGGCGACTGTAATTTTTGGATTGGCGACTTGCGACTTTTTGGGCTACTTGCGAGCTAGCTTTGGCGATTTTTTTAACAATTGGCTTTTTTAAAAAAAAATGTTTCTTTAAAAAAAAAACAACGTTGAATGGTAAGAGAGGTGTTTGGTTTTGCAACACTGGGTCTGCGTATAAAGTGTTCGCACCACTAATTTGTTATTGCGTGACAATGGGAAGGAATCAATAGATGCCTGTTACAAGCTGCTGAGGTTACGTGAGGTTTTTGAGCCAATCATTCAGCCAATTCTTACCAGCGCATTAAAGGTAATGGTATGGGACAGCGGGTGCAAGCACACATTGTCTAGGCCATTCTCAATTGAAGGCCCATTACAATTATATTTTATCAATCACGAATGATTGAACGCTGTTAAGGGACATACATGAAGAACAACACATACACAAAACCCTTCGCAGTACGGTGACCTTTTGACTGGGTGTTCACTTTTTAAAAATATGTATCAGGCCCTGGGGGGCTTTGCCCTATCATACCCTAGGAGGCTTCGCTGCATTACTGCGACCAACAGGAGGGTCTGGGGGGAGAAGCCCCCAGGGTATGATAGGTATTTTTAAAAAGTGAACACTCATTCAAAAGGTCACCGTACGCCACTGCTTCGCACTTCCGCTTGTGCCGAGCGCCTGACGCGAATACTGTTTTTAAAGTCTTTAGTGTGACCCGACCGGGAATAACACCCCAGTCTCCCGGCTACCAAGCGGACGCTCTTAACCGATACACCAGGCGCCGGGTCCTTCTAAAACCTGCAGGAGCCCAAGGATCGCCTTTGCAAGTGAGTTAGGAGCACAAGGACCGCTAGGGGCGCTAGTGAGTTGTTACTAACTCTAACCCTAACCTAATCCTTAGTATTAACTCACTAGCGTCCCTAGCGGTCCTTGTGCTCCTTACTCACTTGCAAAGGCGGTGCTAGTGCTCCTTGCGCTCCTGCAAGTTTTTGCAATACCGACAGATACAGAAGTAAGAGGCAAAATTGCAAAAGGTGTGCAAAGAGATAGTATGTTTGTTTTCATGACAAATAACAAGACTGAAAACATTTTAATGCCTTTTTGAAAAGCTTGCCTTACAAAATATCTGCATGAGTTAGCAAAAATGTTATTTGGTTACTAAAATTGTGCTGTTTTCTCTTGAATTTTGTGGTTATGAAGAGTGCATCAAAAATGTTGGGCTACTTTTAAGTGGATTTGGCTACTTAAAGTAAAAATAATCTGGCAACCCTGCTCGTGCACGCTGCACTTACGCTACTGCATTTATTTGCCAACTTTTCTGGTCGTGTTGGGTGAATTATAGGAAAAAACACTTGTAATGTTGAAAATTAACGTCTTGCCTAAAAGCATCGCTATGGTTGCGGGAGGTCTGGGGCTCTATTCCCGGCCTGGTCAATGCCGACGCAGTGTCGACAATAGCTCGCCACCGCTGCGACGTTTGTTCGGAGCTGTGCTGCCCAAGCGTTATAGCACGGAGGTGCGCCCCAGCCACTCGTTACACGCTTCGGCCTCAACTATAAGAAAGATTTGATTTGCATTTTTAAACCAAAAAGATACCGCCAAGATTTAAGTGCGAGTTTTTCTTGCAGGTATCCTCACGGCCACACTTTCCCCGAAGATACAACGACCCGACCACCATGGGAGACTCCGATTAAGTTTGAAACACTTGTTTACACCATACCAGCCGATGGCGTGGTCGAAATGAATCTGAATGCAAAAAATGATGAATTCACGTCGGTGGAGTTTAAGGTAACCACTTGGCCAGCTGCTGTCGAGCGATTTTAACCTTGAGTTTTCGTTGAACTGCAGATATATTAGTTTAAGATATATTTTATAATGTCTTATCAACTTGTTCCAGTAATTTTCCCATTTTTCAGCCTACCAGTCGGTTGGCATAGTGAATCGTGTCGCTATTGGCACTGATGTCTGGAGTTCGATTTCCGGCCCAGTTAAATCTGTCGTTGTGTCGCCGACGGATCGCCCCGCGCTGCGATGAGTTTTCGGAGCTGTTTTGCCCTGGCATTAAACCGCGGAGATTGGCCCCGCCACTCGGTACAAGCTTTGGCGTAATAGCTCGAGTGTAGTAAAGATATGATTTTTATCAGCCTTACACAAACACTACATCGAGTAAAAGATGGGATCATCGATGGGAGGCGGCCCGCGCAGACTCACCCTCGAATTCCTTCCTTCAAATCACTACATCCACGAACAACGTGTCTCCAGGCAATCTGGCTGAAGTGTCTGTCCGCACTACAGAAGCTGTTTCAACGTTCGAAATTCTGGTCAGTTGAACAGAATGTGATATTTTATCTAGTTATTGACATGTTATGCACTCTACTTTCAGTGTTAGGCCTGCTGCAAGTTTTCTTGCCATGAAAATGATGTAGGTGAAAGCTGGCAACCATTTTTTTTTTTCAGACTTATAACATTGTTGTTTTCACAATTGCAAACTTCATAATTTTATTCACCGTGTTTAATTCTACTGTCTTCCTCTGTTACGGTTTTCGTTGTTTTTGTTAAGAGTTTTTGATCCAATTTCCGTCAGGATAGAGCGCTATGCAAATGCATTTTTATTTTTATGTAGAGCACAAACGGTGTTATTCATAGAAATGTTAGCATGTTGTTCATCACCAGGTTGAACAAGCTTAGCCTATATTTTGCTGCCAACCTTCTCAGTAAGCGTCAATCACATCAATATGTAAAGCAATAAATACCGAACAGCACAATGAGGAGACTGCGAAGTGGCTTTGCGCTCTTAACTCGAAATATGTGTCAAGGCACCCTGCTGTGATACGTGCGGTCGATTTAACAGGCAAACATTGGCCACAGGTGTAGTTTTTGTGATTGAGAGTTACCGTTCTGGTTTCTTTGAACAATAAAATTTCCAGGGCTTGCTGTAAATGATTGTATTTTGAGGTTAACAGACCTGGAGCGTAAGCGGATGCTTTACCGCAATGTCGAAAATTTTTTAGATTTTGTCACGGGGAAAGATCATTCGTCGAAGTTCATATAATACTGACGATGGTTTTCCTGCATTTGATCATTCCTACGCTTTTCTGGTGTCCCATATCATGATGCCCAGTGTACATGTCCTGGCATCTTATGTACGCGATGATGGAGAAATTGTTGCGGATTTTACGGAGATCACGGTATCCGTAAATCTGGAAAATCGGGTTAGAGCTGCTGCGTTTTGTCATGTTAATAAAATTTTTGGTTAAAAACTTCTGGTGCGCTCAGTCATTTAGTATTATCCAATGACGACGATTGCGATCAAAACGCTACAACGAACTCGTTAGGAGTTGTTGACGATTTATCTGCCTTTCCAAGATGGGGAATCCCGTTAAGTACTTTTGCAACGGCGCAACAAGTAAACTTGCCGTTTTGTTGTCCACACCGTCCTTGTAACGCTGAGCGTCAAGTAAGCAGGGAAGCTGTGAGTACCTATTTTAAATTCGTTGGTTTGATCCGACTCGTAATAAAATCCTAGTCTACAGCTCCAGAGACAGACGCTCTAGCTCTCTGATCTCTAAATGTGTGTGCTATGGCTTTTTCAAACAAATCAGTGCAGTAAAAATGCACATGCGCATCATTTTAGTTTAGTTATGTCGCAACAATCTTTTTTTTGCACGTCTTCTTATGCTTGCAAGTCGATGCTAGCAAGTAAGTATTGCATAATGAAACTGCGGGGAATTCAATAGGATTCTGTCAAGAGTTGCCTTATGTTTTCTTCTAATTTTGTTAGTATGACGTAAGCTGACGCAACGACCGGTTAAAAGCACTTTTCTAAATCCAAATATAACGGAAAGATGACTAGAGGAAAAATACAAGATTGATCGATTAGCCGAATGAAGTGAGCTTAATTTTGGGGGTGGCCTTGTTTCCCCATGTTTTAAACGTGATTTATTCCATTAATGTTGTTGACCTGTGACATGGAAGAAGTCGAATCTTTGTTATACTCGTGGCATTGCGCCAATGCGTGTTGCGAGTGGCAGGTCCATCTCCGTAGCTTGGCGCCTGGGCAACACAGCTCCAAAGAAACATCGCAGCGGTGGCAAGCCATAGGCGACACTTTGTTCGATTTGACTGGATCGGGAATCGAACCCCAGACCCCGCGCTGATTGCGATCACTTTAGCCACTGCACCAATCGGCCAGGTTGGATATGGAAGCATGTTGTGTTTAAAAACTGCTGCGATTCTTTACCAGCCGTGCGTGAAGTTTGCAGAAAGTGACGTGTTTTGATTTTCTTGACGCGGTTGCTTGGCAGCATGCATATTTTTCACAAATTTGGGGTTTTACATTCATTAACCAGAGCTTGTTATTCTGGGCTGCTTGTATCTTTGCAACCAATCAACCATGTTATTGCTTTGTCTGCTCTACCTTTAACTTCTCGACCGCTTTTGCTCTGTTCTACAAACGTTTAAACGCAGCAATAAGTGAATAAACATCAGGGGCTTTTGATTGCGGTATGCTGTTCATTTGCCTATCGACTCTTCAACTTCAAAGTTTCTAAATTTGTTAGCTTTTACCTAATCCAGCCTATAGTGCATAAAAACTGCATATTCTGTTTGATTTCTTTTTGTTCTCCTGTCACGAGAAAGCAACGGAGGCACCATACATAGCACGAATCCAGACTCGATCTGAAGTTGCTTTTGTTTCCCGATTTTTCGGTGGAGTTTCGTCTGATACTTTTGATAAGTCTCGTAGTTAAGCATGCCACGGAAGGCACACTACTGATGATAGCAAATGTTATTATTCTGACGAAGTGTTTGCATTTTATATTCAGGTTTCTATCCGCAGTTCGTCTTCGAACGTTGATGCTGGTGATGAGGTTAACATTACCGTGCATACGTCATCAGGTGGTGCATACGTAGGTGTTCGTGCAATCGATAAAAGTGTCTTGCTTCTCAAATCTGGAAACGATATTACCCAAGATCGGGTAAGTTTCGTTTAAAAAAGAAGGAGCACAATGCTTGCGACTTCTCACTAATTTTCGTCGAAAACATGCAGCAGAATAACTGAAACATTTTTTAATTACTTGACGTGTTAAGATGTTTCATGATTTTACTTTTGACAATGGGATAAGTTAAATCTTGAAAACGTTAAGTAATTTAAGAATGTTTTCAGTTATTCTGACTGCATATTTTCTATCAAAAAGGTTGCAGTGATTGAACTGTATTTTCCCTTTCACTTTGCAGTCGCGGATAGGCAATAGAACAAGACGCATCGCACGGCAAAGCTATTTGTTAAACCCAGATTAAACCCCACACACCGATGTATATTCTATTTCTGAAGCGCAACGACTATGAGGGTTTCAATCTTGGAAGGAAACAAGGTGTTTTTTGAAAAATATGTTTTGTTGCACCTTCTTGACTGTAATTGAGAAACGTTCAATGAATGCAATTTACAAAAAATAATCTTTTCGACATGATTAGAGACGGTTCAATAGCCACACCCTGCACTATGGATGTGCAACAGACCGAGGAAATGTGTTTCATGGAAGCTCTGTTTTTTTGCTGAATATTACTCTCCTAAAAGCTTTTTATTTTTAACACGTGCGTTTGGTTGAAACTTTTGGTTTGCAATGTAGTTATATTTTCCCTATCGGCTTCCAAAAAACTTCGGAATACAATAAATAAGGGACGAAAATAGTTTGAGGAGGAACAATAAGTAGGCAGTACAAAAGCAAGGCGGTACAAAACCGAAAGAAATTTCAGTTTTGCACTGCCTTGCCTACACTGCTGATGATGACAGCTGAATCGATGTTGTCGAAACGTCCGCTTTAAGAAATACTGCAGCCTTATTTGCCATCTTGAGCTATTTTCGTCCCGAAACTATTTTGTCTCTATTTGGTTGCTTTGTGCAGGAATACTCACGTTGAAAGAGCTGGGATACCAATCCAAATCCTAAAACGTGACTTTCATGCACTCACATGCGCTGAATGAAGTGCAAATAATTTTCCAACCAGACATACGTCGGCGATTGTCTTCCTTTTAATTGCTTTGATCGCCGGCTTATTTTTGATTAAATGCATTGCCGCCCACGATTGATGACTTATTGCCACATCTGCTTGGTCAAAACTGGACCATGTGGCGCCAAATACGACCGGTAGTAATACTGACGTCATAATTGCTTGCTATGACTGCTATGATTTTCGAAAACAATTTTCCTTGGATATTTCAGTATTTTACGTGACTTTTTGGCAAATCAACCGCAAAGTTAATATTTCAAGGAGTAATCTTTTCCCTAACCTCAGGTCTAATTTTCGGGGACTGTAGGCCCACGGTTCATGGCTCTAGTTTCTGCGTTATAATCAATTTTTGGATGTCGTAATTATAACATCAAGAAAAATTGATTGTGACATCAAGAAATTGATTATGTTGCAGAAAATAGAGCCGAGAACCAAGGGCATAAAACCCGCGAAAATTGGACATGTGGACAGGGTGATTGTTTACCCATGTTTTCCATGCGAGTCTGGCGAGTTTATTCACACGTGAGTCAAGACCTGGACATGAGTTTATTTTTTTTTAGGTGAGCCAAGATCTGGACCGCTATTCAGTGTCTGATGATTATGACTTTGGCTCCCGGCATTTTTGGTGGTGGTGGTACCCGAGACCATCTGGTGCCAAGGATGCGGCTGAAGTATTTAGCGTAAGTTGAAGTTGCTGTGCAATTATGGTGCAAATATTTTGCTCTTCGTAATAACTTTAATGATCAAACGATGTGTATTTACTCGGTTAATTCATTCAAAAACGAGTTAACAGCTCTGCTGGCCGAGTGGTAAGAACGTCTTTTTCCGAAGCTGAGGACTCTGGTTTTGATTCCTAGTCGGGTCAAACCGATGACTTATAGTTTGTAATCTCAGCTTTCCTGTTGGGCAATCAGCAATAAAGAGAGAGTGTGGAGAACAAGCCCACAAGTTTACTTGTCATGTCGTTTGGAAAGGCACTCAGTGGGATTACCCCATCTTAGAGTGTTAGACAGGTGGCTAGCAACTTCTTAGCGAACTCGTTATAGCGCTTTAATCATAATTTTTCGTGATAAGAGGATAAATATGCTGCTAAATGACTTCCAACTACTGCGGCAAACTATTTTATGGCAACTTGTTGATTAAAAATCACTGAAATATAAACCGAGCAATCTCATGAAGATAAGACGGTTTTACAGAAAGCTGGAATGCTTGTCCTGACCGACGCTCTCCTATATGAAAAAGCGGAAGCTGTTGACTGTAAGTGAGGCTATTTTGTTATTTCGTCTCGAGAAAGCGGTTTCAGACTAGGTTACCTAGCTATTTCCGAGTTGATTTTCGCTTAAATGCCCTGTCCGATGTTATGTCCAATTTAAGTGGGCCGAAAACACCCAGGTTTTCTGAATGAAAATCAAAGGTTTGATGTCTTAGTTGAAAAAAGTGATTATTATACCAATGATTTAATTGTGATGTAGAAACCCCATTGGATTTTGGCTCTATAAATAAGACGTGGTGGGCACTGGACAGGATATGTGTTGCTTTAGAATTGGCAATGCAGTGGTACTTATTTTGTGAAATATGTTATCTCATGACGGAAAGAAGGGTCTTGGAAAAAAGTTAACCCAATCACTCTCGGTTGTGAAAGCAACACTACGCCACACTAACCGCTAATCAGTGTCGTGCGTGTACTTTGCTCGCTTTCACCAACTAAGTTTCACAATCCTTTGATAGCCAACACAGGTGGGGTTTATCAAAGCTGTGAAACTCAAAGCAGTTTTTTTGTATCATCAGTAGTCAGTAATTCAGCGAAACAAGAGTTTAGTGTGACGGCGATATCTGCGATAGCTCTGCTAGCGGACCAAGCTCTCTCCTGCGAAAGTTCAAAGTCAAATGAGTACAGTCTCGGTTGCCTGTTGGATTCTTGTACGAGTGAAGTGCTCTGGGTGTTTCGAAGCCGATGTCCGAGGATACATTTACCCTGTACAGTTTCACATATCCAATTTTCGTAGACTTTGGGCCAACGGCTTTTGGTTCTAGTTGCTTTATCACAATCAAGTTCTTGATGTCACAATCACTTTTTTAATTATGACATCAAAAAATTGATTGTGATGCTGAAACTAGAAGCAAAAACCGCGGGCTTAAAGCTTACGAAAACTGGACATGTAGACAGGGTAAAATATCAGCTAAAGAGGGGTTGAAGGTAGAGAAACGCAATTTTTTTAGTTTCATTCATTTTGGAAATACAACACTCTGTAATAGCAGATGTGCATAGAAATGTTTTACTTACAATTAAGACAAACCACACAAAATTTTTATACTGAAATTAATCAAGATAATTGATTCAAAATTATAAAAACTGAGTTGATGTTCGAAAGCAAACTTAACTTTAACAATAAATCTATTCACACCAATATTGAATTGAGTTTAAAATAGTGCAGCAGCAATACATGCTGACGTCATGTTTTTCTGGCGCCTGGCGCACTATAACGGAGGCTGTTCTAGTAGTTCATGGTCCCCTCCTTTTGAAATTTCTCGCTACGCCACTGAGTGTAAAAATATGACCTTTGCAATATTTTCCGATAATACTGTGAACTTTAACTATACGAACAATTGTTAGTAAAAACATAGAATTTCAACAAAAACTTTCCATTTGATTAAAAAGAAAACGAAAACATTCTAACTTGGCACACTCGTTTAAGCGAAACTACATTAAAAGTTGTTTAAACTTCCATTCCATTGCATGTTTTGCTTGTCGTTTTACGTAATGAAAGCAGTGAATAAGCTAATGAAGTCTCTTACCATTGCTTTTTTTTCCTGTCATCAGCAGTGATGTGATCTAGGTGTTTCTAAAATGCTTCATTAGCCTGAGAAATTTCGAAAATTTATGCGTGTTGATAGTGGTGGCAGTCAGAGATAGGCATTTATCGAGATAATTTATCGGCAATAATTTATTGCCGATTATTGTTATCGCTCAAAATAGGATTGGTTTATCGATTACCGATATCGCTTTCGTAATATATTTTGTTATTGCCGATAAATTATCGCGATAAACGATTTTTTGTGCAGATAGTTTTCAAAGATAATGAGTTGACGATATGGAAAAAAACAGGTGTCCATAAAGTCTTGCTGCAATTTAAAAAATCTCTCGCTGTTTTGTTAAATGCCACTCACGGCAAAGTCCGTGAACTGCTTTTTTTTTTGAAAAATCTAGAAAAACATTTTTGCAATTTGACTTGGTAAATAAAGAAATTCGTCAAATACATTAAAAATTTGCCGCAACATTTACCAAAAAATGTATCGATTACCGATATCGCTTTAAAAATTGAGAGTTATCGTTAGCGCTTTACTGCAGAGAGGTTTATCGTGCCCATCACTGATGGTAGAAGTGTTTTTTTATTTCCACATTGTTTTGTTGCCTCCTCTCTTTTCTTGTACCGCGTTGTGTTTCCTTAGTCCTGTGGTATGCTATATTGTTACCATAGAGCGGGACAGCGTTGTTTCGGGCTATTAGCCCTCATCAGCCGCTCTCAGGCTTACGGTACATTCATCCTTCGGAATGCTTGACCTTGATAAGCCAAACTCCCCTCCGGATTTGTATCACCCATAGGAATTTAACCTTTGTGGTATCTAACAACATGTTAGATAACCACTCAAGCTGAATTCCCCATGTAGCCAAGGTACAACAAGAAGACGAAACGTCGTCCTACTTGACCTGCTGGGCTATCCTCCGACCCAACACGTGGAAGTCGTTCTGGCTTCCCATTCAGCAGGCCAGGTAGGACGACGTTTTGTCTTATTCCTTATTGCGTTGACGGTGCGGTAATAAAAGGCACTGATAGTACTACTACCGTCAGCATGATAAAGAATACGATAAGATGAAGTTAGTATACAGTAACAACGGTACAAGAAAATGGAAGAGGCAACAAAACGATTAACGTTATCGCATGCAGGTAGGAGAAGACGAGTTAAAAAAAAAGAGTGAGCATGGCTGCAACACTCAGGTCGGGAGCAGAAATTTGCTTAAAAATATAGCGATGAAAACGAAGGTGTGACAAAAAGGACAAAACAAGGCATCACAGCTCAACACTATTATGTGATCAAGACCGGATGTACCAATAGGCTACGCAGACTGAAGGCTAAGGCCTCGGAGAAATAATGGGGCCTCGTCACGAGCAGCGAAGACTTTTTTTGAAGTCGACCATCAAGACCTTTATATACGTAGAGGCGAGTGTGATTATTGACCACTAGAGCCTCATTGATGGAATAACCTAGATCCTCTTCATGTCTAATTCCGGCCCTGTATGTAATGGTGCAATGGTAGGCAGTGAGTGTTCTGCTGTGATTCTATATCCAAGCCACACAAAAAAATTCGTTTCCTAGATCCTTATTTTCGCTTTTACGATTTCGCGGATACGCAACTAGAAGACGCGCTTGATTTCGAACTCGAGGATACGATTGTATTCAAAAAAGAAAGTGAAAGTAGCCCAGATAAACCCAAACCCAGAAACTATTTTCCTGAAACCTGGATGTGGGAAGAGAATAACTCAGGGTAAATCACGTTTGTTATGTCACAATTTCATCCTTTTTTCCGTCACAATACTGCTTCGTCGCGATGCAATTCGTCACAATTCCATCCTGAGTTATTAACTACACATTTACGTCAAAAGTTCAATTTTTCGTTCAAAAAATCAAATCTTTGTCACACTCGCGTTATTACGCCGCAGGGTTTAACGAGTGGCGGGGCCCATCTCCGCGGCTTAGCGCTTGGGCAACCCAGCTTCGAAGAAATATCGCAGCAGTGGCAAGCCATAGGCGACAATGTGTCCGGTGAAGCCGGCCCGGAAATAAAAATGATCTCAAGTTAGTTGATGCGAAACTCACTAATGCTACTTTTGAACGTCTGTATCTCAAAAACTTACGAGAAGAGCTGAGATTCCTGTTTTGTTTTTATGCTTTTTATTCCGAAGAATTTCCGTAATTTTGCACCTGAAGTTCTGGTTCTCACAATTCAGTATTTTTTCGGGTTTTTATTCAGCTTTCTGATAAAATATCCGAATCGATAACCCATGATTGCCATCGCAGTTGCGAAGATATTCATTGAGCTATGTAGTAAGGTTGATATTGCACTGAGCCTATAGTTGTTCCACACACGAGGTTCGTACAAACCTCTCTTATTGTCAGAATACAATAAATATGGGACGAAAATTGCTCAAGGAGAAAAGACAAAGCCGCAGTATTAAAGTTTGACGTTTCGATAACATAGATTCAGCTGTCATCAGCAGCATCGTAAGCAAAGCAGTTTCAGTTTTGTACCACCTTGCTTACGATGTTCTTGATGACAACTAAATGTATTTTGTTAAAATGTCCAGTTTTTAGAATTACTGTGGCCTTCTTATCATTGTAGTAGTTCGGAGAACCGGTTGCGCAGATGAGTTTGCATGGATTTTTCTTGCCTCCTGCTTCAAGAGTCTTTACAACCTGGCTTGGTTTTTAGCAATTTTGTTTTAGATGGAATAATTACAAATTTCAGAAGAGAGAAAGGACCTGCTATTGCGTTTTTTAAAGGCAGCGCAAGCGCTCCTGCGGTCACTCCGAGAAGCTATTTCCCAGAAACATGGGTTTGGGATCGATTCGTTACTGGGTACCAGCTTATTGCATGCAAATCGTCACGCATGAACAGAGCCCATTACATGCAAGATGCTCTGCATGTGCTGTTCGTCATCCTTCGTTGTGATCAAATAATGCTTGATTCACTGCCACTATTTGCACATGTTTTGCATTGTGACGCTTGTCTTCAATGGGTCTGACAGTACCTTTTTAAGTGTAAGAAGACAAAAAATGGGACGAGAATAGCAGTAACGAGAAATATGCACTATGCAGCCACAGTAATTCTAAAAACTGAGCGTTTCGACAACATACAGTAGATTCAGCTGTCATCGTAAGCAAGGCAGTACAAAACTGAAAGGCGATACCTTTCACTTTTAAACTGCTGATGATGATGACCGCGGAATCTGGTTGTCTAAACGTTCATTATTAAAATTTACTGTGGCTTTCTTTGCCTTGAATGTGCTTTGCCATTCACTGATCTGTTTGGCCTTGTAGAGAGAAAGATACAAAGTATATTGCTGTTGATTGTAGTTGCTTGGTTTAAGTTGGCTAGACCAGTGGTTCTCAACCAGTGGGCCATGGAAACATTTTGAGGTGGGCCACAGAACTTTTTGAAAAATTGCTAGATTAATTGGAAATTTTTGTTTCATTTGTGTCATTATAGTTGATTTTTCACTTTTGTGTTTGTTTAATAGATGTGACGGCAGTAACAGTGAATGACGCTGCTGTTTTTTTTTTTTTTGCTGCAGAGTGGAATTTTCATTCCAATTATTCAGTTAATAGTGTGTAGATTCGTGGAAAGACTGTGAAACCAATCTGGGCGTTTGTCGTAGTAGGATTTATTTCTCGTTGTGTTGGTGGCGTGATGCAATCAATGTCTGTTATTGCGTCATATATGGACTTTGATTTTAAGCTACCGCAACAGTGTGGTTCTCACAGCAAGCCTTTTGGTTCTCTAAGGTGGATTTTGCAAGTTTAAGGGATAAACAGGGGCGGATCCTGGCAAGATGTTGGGGATGCACCCCCTACCAGCCATTTTCAGCAATGCTTTGGATAAAATTTTGCCATAATTTCGAACTCTTCATAACAATATGCCTGAGTCGCTTTAACCAAGCAGAATCGAAATTGTGCGAAATTGTACAAAATGCATTATATTTGGTAAAAACACTCAAAATTAGGGGCCAAAACTATAAACAAAGTTTGTCTGAAAATTGTTCAGAAAGCACTAAAATGGCCATTGCGGTATGTAAATTTTCAAAAAATTTCCGGGGGAGCATGCCCCCGTACCCCCATAAGTCGTTTTTGTTACTTAATTTGCTTAAAATATGCTTAAAAAAGGAAAAAAACTATGCTTAAAAAAGTGAAAATAACTATGCTTAAAAAAGTGACGAAATTTGATGCTCCCTCCCTGAAAAAATTTCTGAATAGGCCTCTGACATGAAACATTTTCAAAGGGCTTATTCCGGGTTTAAACGTCTTATCCTCTTCGTATTTGGTTAGCATTCAACCTAATTCTTGCGTGATTCTAAACAAGATATGCGTTTCGTTCTTAACCGTCTTGAATTTTTTTCTTGCTAACGTTAGGGAAGTTCGTTTAGAATGGCGTTGAATCTACGCCTCCAGCGTGAAGGCAAGCTTTACAGGTTTAGAAGCGGACTGAACTTGAGTCATGCAAAGCATTCAATGTTGGTTTAGATATATATTATGATCGTGAAGCTGACTTCTTCCCGGTAGCAGACGGCGCTGAAAATGCCGTGCGGCCCGTAAATCGTCCCACTACTCCTGCGGTTAGCCCGAGAAGTTATTTTCCTGAAACTTGGATGTGGAATCAGAACTATACCGGGTATACAGAGCATGTTGACGCGCGCTTAGGTTGACTTTGCGCAGTAAGCATGAGGTACTTGGATCTCTTGGTAAAGTTATAGTTGCGGCCTGGGGTGAATAAATTATTTTCCTTGAATGCGAGCTGGCGTGAATGCATGCGCGTTTATAGAAAGCATGGCCGATTGTTGGAATTTTTAATTTTTGAGCTTGTGTTTTTTCGTTTTTTACTGAACTAAATTTTACACGCTGGAGGTTGATTTTTGCCTCTCGAATGTCTGCCAAAAAAGTTCATTCTGGTTTTACTTTCGTCAAATCTAAAACAATGCGAAATATATCACCAAGTATCTACTCAGTAAATTTAGTCTACAAGATACTCGGTAAATTTAAAGATAAAAGGAAATGAATTGTGAGCACAAATGATTGATATGCTACAAGGTGTGTTTTGGGTGAACCCAGTCTGTTCTATGTTCCATCTTTTTCTGTTTGTTATTTGTGGTCGTAAGCCTGTGGCTCCAGCGACGATAAAAGGTTGGCGTCGGAAATTTCGACTTGCACACTTAAATTTATAAAAAGCAACGCGTAGACAAAGCTTATGCAGCCTAAGCTTAGAATTTTGTTTGCAGTTTAGTTTAAAGTCAACAATCCCCCATTTTACTTGTCCAATTTCCAATTTTTTTTCGTTTTAGGCCCGCGTTTCTTATTTCTAGTTTCTACGTCATAATCAATTTTTTGATGTCATAGTCAGAAAAAAGGGCATTAATTTATGACATTAAAAAAATCATTATGATGCTGAAGCTAAAACCAAGAAAGGTGGGCTTAAAGCGCACGAAAATTGGATATGTGGACAAAGTACTTGGTTGTATTAAATGCTTCGCAGAAATTGTGTTAGTGGTAAATATCTCTGTGGTGGTGGCTTTGCTTACTCCTTTTTTGTGCGCTTTGCTCGCGGGGTAACTGTCGATTCCGTGGTCACGTATCATGCCGCCAACTCCCTGAGAATGCAGCCAGACGTTATAAAGGGATGGAAACCAAACTATTTTTTAGTACTGTGTGGTTAGGGTCCTGCTTCGTATGTAAAGATTTTTCATTAAAAAATGTTAGATGCTGAAAATAAACTTATAGGGATGCAGAATGAAAAATAGCTATCTGTGTAATTTTCGTGATTGTAGCTGACGGGTTGTCCTTTTAAACGACCCAAATCGGGTCTCACTTCATTAATTTCTCACCAACCTTGGACTTGACAACTTGTTGGTTTGTTGTTTTCGGTCAGTAGCATACGCTCCAACCTGAAGTGTTGTCACGCTGATTTAGATCCTTACCTTGCAATCGGTGGAGATGAAGGTCCGCTTTTTTCTGCAAATGCTGATATCGAGAGTGTCCCACGGCCTGTAGAGCGTCCGACTGCACCCACCGTTACCCCGAGAAGTTATTTTCCAGAAACATGGATGTGGGATCAGAATTATGTTGGGTACAAAGCATGCAATTGTTGCTTAATTACCCTGTTCCACCTGTCCAATTTTCATGGTCTTTAGGCGCCCAGTTCTTAGGTCTAGTTTCTGCATCATAATCAATTTTTTGATGTCATCATTAAAATGATTATGGTATGCGAAGCTTGAACCAAGGACCACGGGCCCAAAGCCTTCGAAGTCTGGACATGTGGACAAGGTAATTGTGGACGCCGGTCAGTCAGAACGAGCGGAAATACGGTGCAAAAAGTTGGTTTACCGCTCCGAGTCTACTTTGCCCGCGTGTACTCGCGCTCAAGCTTTTTCACAAATGTTTGCAACTTGCACGTTTATGAAGGCAGCATGCTTGCCCTGTAATGTTCCAAACTATTTTTTTGAGATTGTTTTCTGTTTTAAAGAGCACTGTAAGTCAGGTTATTGAAATCCACCGCATTTTTTTGATCAAGCGTTAAAAATATCACTGTGATTTGGCTAGAATATTTCTGTAGAGTTAATTATTCTAGACTAATGCTTAAATAATACATGAAATTGTTCTGGTTAATAAAGAAATTTGCTGAGAGCTGAGCACAGAATATATATTACAGTTTGTACCGAGGTTTTTTTAGTAGATGCCAAATAATGCTATCTTTCGAACACATTGCTTCTAGCGTTCAAATTCGTCTAGATCAGCGTTCTTCTAAATTCTGTGTAACAATTGCCCCTGCATCACAGTCATAATTTTCATGTAAGTACGATTTTTGTGAGCCAGAAAACAGATTTTGCACAATTTCTTCACATCATGATAAAAAGAAGAATTTGGCATCAAAAGTTGGAGCTTTGATGCACAAAAAATAGAAGAAAGACCAGTTTGAGAAGCTAAAATAGATCCTAATTTTGCTGCTTCCTTGTAATATATGTACACGACAATACACATCACGCACAATTATCACCAATACGCATTTGCGCAAGTATTTTAGATGATGATTACGACTTTTTGGAACCTAACTTATGTGTGGGAAGGTGGTGCCTTAACCTTGGGCAGGCTTCTCAAATCCCAATATCCATTCCTGCAATCACTGCTAGAAGATATTTTCCGGAAACTTGGTTATGGAGTAATGGTGTAGCTCGGTAACAGTCACTTTGACTTCGTTATAACATGACTAAGCAATATTCTCATGACAACTTACACCTTTTTATTTTAACACTTAAGTTTTTGATTTGTCTAAAAGCACCACAAAGAGGGCCCATCAACACACCAAGTTTAACCATTTTGTCATGACATACCATGTCGTTTTAACCGCATGATAATAATGTTTGGTAATATTTGCGCAATCAGTTCCCACGTAAAACAAGATACATAATAATGCTACTACATAGTCCATACATTACGCAAATACCCAAATTTACGCACCACTGGTATCGGCGTAATCAAGGAACAAATAGGAGTTTTTTGGAATCAATGTGCATTTGTTTGGCTGGTGGTCGGCCTGTCGGCCTGACTGAGGTTCTTAAATCTGATGATCCCCGACAATCTAAAATAAGCAATCTCATCATGGTTCTGTACCGTTTTTTTTTTTTTTTTTTTGGAGCACTGTCCAGTCTTTCGTCCGTCCATTAACGTTTATTTTGGGTGAGCGTTTTTATAACGTGCTAAGATTTCAGTTGATCCGGTATTAGTAGATCTATGTGTGCGTTTTTTTGTGCATGTGGTAGTTCATATGCACCTTCTCCATGCCCAAGTTTTGTAAGCTTCTGGCTCTCGGTTCTTAGCTCTGGTTTCTGCATCATAATCAATTTTTGACGTCATAATCATTTTTTCTAATTGCGACATCAACAAATTGATTATGATGCTGAAACTGGAACCAAGAGCCTTGGGTTTAAAGCCCACGAAAATTCGACGTGTGGACACGCTGATGCTGGCAATATGCACTGCCGTATAACGGCCGAGCGGTAATATGATTCACGTCCCAAGTTGTTCTCCCATTTAACGGCTTTGAAACACCTTCCGGAAAACCCCGGTATTTGGCGTCCTAGCTATTCATTAATTATTTGTTAAACGTTTACCTAAATTTAAAAACTTAATGATGGTCACTCTAGTAAGCAAATGCATAACGTTTTTAGAAAGTAATCAAGACTAGATCCTTTCTTTGTGGCATTGACTGCGTTCTGTGCCATAATATTCACATTGTAAGTCGATGATTCTCAACCTTTTGTGGTTTGTAGACTCTCATTCTATCAACGCCAGTGGCCCCTTGCTCAGCAATAAAAGTTTAAGTCGTTATTTCATTAAGAGTAGCTATAGCAGTCTGCTGGCCTTAGTGGTTAATTACCATTAATAAATATTGCGCTTGCGGCCCCTTGGTTGATGACCCGTGCCCCCTAGATGGACCAATGGACAACGGGAGACGGGAGAACCCCTGTTCTGCGCTCACAATGAAGTAGTTAGTACGCGTGAATGTTGAATGGCGGGATGTATTTATTTGTTTCAGATTACCCGATAATATTGTTTGATTCCGCGCCTGTACCTGGTTTTGAGAGCGGCATAGCGTTTAGCCCAGGTTTATCCCCTGAATTTGACTCCCCCATTGTCACTCCTAGAAGCTATTTTCCCGAGACCTGGTTGTGGAATAGCGATACAACTCGGTATTTGATATGACGATATATATAGTAGTTGCTCGAAATTTGAAAGTCAATTTTCAGTTGAAGCATGTGACGAATTTCACTAATAAACACCACGCTTAACCCTCAAAATCAAATCGTCATTATCCTCACGATGTTACGCCGAAAAGTGTAACCAGTGGAGAGACCCATCGCCGCGGCTTAGCGCCTGGGCAACACAGAACACTGGCGCGGTGGCGAGTCGTCAGTGACTACATCCAATTTGAAAGACCAATCGCAGCAATATCGTTGGTTTTAACACTACGCCAACCGAGATATTCTTCACTCGGTCAAGGTTTTTGTCGTGAGTAAATAACCAAAGTCTTCTAGTTCAGTCGGTTTTCAAAACCCCAATCAAATGATATTCGCTTCCAAAAATACCGAAATCATGTCTTCAAAAGTCTGCCCGTTGGTACTTTAACCTGTGAGTAGAACAAATAATGCGTCACAACTTTCATACCCATCGCACGCGGCATAGATAACAAATGAAAAGATACAAAACACAGATGAAGGTATATCTGTAATGTGAATATGTCAGCAGCTAAATTTCGCACGCCTCAACCTCACTCTGGAAATGGATTATCCCCTCCGCGTAGCTTTGTGCTTTTTCACTTGCATTCGCTTGAGAAATCAGCAATGAGCACACCTCTTCTAGGGCGCCATTTGAAAATCCATCTACTCATGTGAAATTGCTTTCGTAAATTTATTTCGATTTTCGTGTGGATACCCGTCAATCTGGCATTGAATGTTAAAATGTAGTAATGCATCTTCAGGTTGAGAAGATCCTACAAAATGTCTGGATGTGTGATTAAAGCTCCTCTTCAATCCGTAGTTTTCTTGCTGTACGCTGCTCATTCTTACTGAATTTAGCAGCGAATAACTAATAAGAACATAGTGCAGTAGCCAGCGCAGCCTGAGGTTGAAACGTCTCTGTGCGAGCTTCTAGTTGCAATTTTCTGTTGCAGATCCTCAGGTTGCTTTTGATGCTGTCAGACCTGCCATTAACGTAGTCAATAAGCAGGACACCGCAAATGTTGATGCCCCTTCAAACCCTGCGGTTACGCCTAGAAGCTATTTTCCTGAAACTTGGCTGTGGAGTAGCGGCACTTCTGGGTATAATTTGCTTGCAAGCTTAGTAAACATTTTAATTTTGCGGTGAATTGCTTTGCGGCTGAGGATGATTCTAAGAAATAAGCCGTACCTTCTTTTTCTCCTGCATGCAGCTATCGCAGTGATAAAAATTGGAAAGAGCTTCGATTAGTTCTGTGCGTATTCACAATCAACGCTTTTTCTCTTATTTTTAGGGCCACGTCCTTTTTTCGCTAGAGCCCAGCCTATGATGTTTGATGGAGCAGTAGCGCGTAATCAAGTTAGTGTGGCCTCAGTAGCTGCTGTTCCGAAGAACAATATACCAACAGTAAAATCCCGAAAGTTCTTTCCTGAGTCTTGGCTGTGGGCCAACAACCTCACCCGGTATAGTAGTCATTTAGATCGCCACGTACCACACCAGTACCATGGCAACACATCACACCATTAACTTTCCCCTAGTTGTATCAATACGAAAATTTCAGGGATGTAGTGGACAATACGCCACACTGACTAGAGACGACCGTATGTTCTTTTTCTGTTCGCTTGCGATCTGTTTTTCGAAATCGACTCCAGCTTTTGAACCGCGCTCTTACTCACAATCTGACAGACATGATTTTAATTCCGTCTTTCCTGCTCTTTTGGTGTTCTCACCGTTACTGTGCTCAATAATATAACTGCTTCGCTTGTCGCTGAGTCAAGTTATCTTGCTACAATTATACCCAAATTGATCTCTTAAGGAGCGTTTACCGACCGGCGACGTGCGACCATGCGACAAAAGTTATGATGCAAATGAATCTAGAAGGTTTCACGTAATTGCTGAGTGCGATAAAAAAATGTCGCCTGTCGCGTATCGGTAAACGCATCTTAATAAAAGATGAAAAATCAACGCATCTTAATAAAAGATAAAAATTGATGTATAACATTTTAATGCGTTGTTTTTCAACCATTTTTTTGAGGGGGTTGGGAAATCAATGCGTGGAGCAATTCGTCGATGACCCTAGCGCAGCGATTCGAGTTGTGATGCGTTCAAAGTAGTAAAAATTAAAACGAAACCTTTTGTGTATGCATAGCTCTTCATCTAATGCTAATGATTGCTTTTCAAAAACAATTTCAAGGCCTAGATAATGATTAGCTCTGCTTATAAAATGATCATTGAAAAACTTCTAAAAAAGTCATAATTGTTTCATCCATATCGCAATACTATGAAGTATGGGACGAAAATAGATTAAGGAGGAAAAATATAGCCCCGCAGTTTTTAAAACTGGATGTTTCCGCAACATAGATTCTGATCTCATGATCAGCAGTGTAAGCAATGCGGTACGAAATTGAAAGCAATGATGACAACTGAACCTATGTTGTCAAAACGTCCAGTTTTAAGGATTATTGTGTCTTCATTTTTCCTTCTTAGGCCATATCATTCTTTGCATCATAATTACAACTCGATCGATATAACCTCGTAGAAGCTCTTTTTGCGTTCTGAACGTATCCTTGCATGAATTTTTTCTTTAGTTTGCATGTTTGGAATTTGCTTGCATAATTGTGATGGATTTTTTTTGCATGTTTGCTGTAGCTGCGCACTAAATCTGTTGTATTCCTGTATGCGAAATCGATTACCATTCGTATCGACAAATCGCAAATGAAAATCAGTGTCGAACAAATTCACTTAGACTACTTTCCCTAGAAGTAAGATCGCAATTCATGCTGAAATCGTAGACTTCGTATTCCTAAATAACGACCCCACTTCATTTCCGATGTTCTGGAGTTGTTTTTTTTTTTGATACATTATGTGCGACTGGTAATCGATTAGTAATATGTGCATGTAACTAAATAGGTGTGGTATTTGCGTTTTGCTACGTACCTAGTTGGTAGTAAAGTAGTTGTTTAATCTGACACATAATGTTTTTTTTTAATTTACACTGCTAAGTAATAAGTGTACTCTGATTAATGACCTACTCAACAGAAACTAATGCTTCTCCAATTTTTGAGTCTCGTCTCCGGTTTTAGGTGTTTTAGTCCGTTTATTTGTTTTGATTTACGGTTCGATTAAAGAGATACCAATACCCATGGAATAATGATGTTTTGAGCCAGGATTGGTAATAACTGCCAATACGTTGAGCCTAGATCAACGTCTTTAGTCAATTTTGGATTGACCCTTGACGAATATTATTGTGAAATGCAAGCTAGTGGTATCGTGCAATTATTGGGTTTAATCCAATATAAGACCACCGGATGTATTAGTAATTAATATGATGTTTCAAACTATTGTAGATGCGAAAACTAAGTTTTATTGTAACTTACAACTGTATTAATAAAAGAAGTTCCTGAGTTTTCTTTGAATAAAATTTGTCCCATTATTTTAACTCAATTATTTTATTTAACAGGACTGATGGCTCGGTGACCTTTAACACCAACGCCCCTGATACTATTACGTCATGGGTGCTAAGCGCGTTCTCAATTTCCGATGAATATGGGTTGGGCGTTGCTGATACGTCACAGGTATGTCATAGTGGTTTTATGACGTCATATTTTTTCTGTTTGATTTCTCTGTTTTTCCATTCCTTTGAAACTTAGGTAGTTTGTTTCTGAATCTAAAGTCATTTTTGCGCCGTAATTCGCTTGTTGTGACACACTATCTCCCCTGCAGTGGGTAGCAGCTCCTTCGGAACAAACAAGCGTAATTACAAGCCTGGGGCAGTTATTTTAAAGAAAAATTTGGTATTGTAGAATGCGTGTGGGCTGTGACTTTATCCGTTGGTGGTGTGCCTTGCAGGTGAGAGCAGCTCCCTTTCGTTCATTCGGTTTAAAAAAACAGTTCTATCGTCGCTATAAGCCTCAGGCACTTAGCAATTAAGTACCATGCTACAATTGTGCTAGCACTGATTTAAGTCATAATGGCGGCTTAAGCAGTGATTTTTTGTGAGCAATTAATAATTAAATCTTAACAGAATAATCGCCTCAATTTGATGTAAACAAGCGTTGTGTTGATTTTTGCTTGTCTCTCCGCTTGTTGTGAAGTGTTGTTGCATCCACGATTCAAACAGTTTATTTTTGAGTTAATTAACTACACTATTACGTCACAGATCACTGTATTTCGTAAATTTTTCGTGTCCTTGAATTTCCCGTTGAAGATCACTCGGGGCGAAATCGTGGTGGTGCAAGCAAATATCTTCAACTATTTTCAAGACTCACTTGACGTAAGTGTTCAGTGACGTCACAAGGATTCTTGAAAACATGTAAACAACTTGAATTTTTCGATTTTCAGGGACAATAGTGTAAGTTTAAGGATTAATTTTTTATAGATTTCGTGTACCAGCACTGGTTTTAACCCACCTTTAAATTGTCAACATAACGGCATTTAAAACTGTGTTGACATTTAGGTCGATAGTAGGAGTAGTGTTTTTTATTTCCGCACCGTCAATGCGGTAATGAATACGATAAGATTAGAGAAATACAACTTGGTACAAGCAAAGGGAAGAGACAACAAAACGATTAACCTTATGGCATGCAGGTAGAAGAGGAGTTGAAAAAATATGAAAGTGAGCTATGGGCATGGCTTCGTAATATCACGAGGACGATATTAAGATAATGGTCAATTGACGAAGCAAATTTTAGTCTATATTTTTTCGTAGATCCAAGTCATTTTGTCAGAATCTGATTCTTTTGAGCTTATTATTCCCGGTGAGAATGCACTGGACGCCGGAATGTCTCGTCTACTTCGTGTACCAGCCGATGGCGCTATTTCTGTCTACTTTCCATTGCGAATGGCAGAATTAGGGGAAGTCCCAGTCACGGTTACAGCTCTCTCGGCATTGGCGAATGACGCAGTTACAAGAAGAGTGTTTGTCAGAGTAAGTGACTTATTCTTCATTATACTAAGTGATTAGCTGCTCTAATCCTGAATTGAAGATCTGGGGAATGGATCTCATTGCCTCAATGACTTGTTTGTCAAATTTTGTTGTTCTGTTTCGAATGTTATTGTATGCGCGTGGGAAAGTTTGAAGTTGTTGAAGTGGACCCTCGACTTTTGCTCGTTAGAGGTTACGTGCAGAGTATCGTCTTTGCCGAAAACAAAAATTTAGCTAAGACGAGATGCCACTAAACAACTTGAAAATTTTGAAAACAGTTCTACATAATTGCTTGATATGCTTCATTGGTTTTCGGTTCTGCGTCAAAATTTTGTTACAATCAATACTCTGTTACATCATAACTGATTTATCTTGTCCGTTGGGTTGATGTTGGTAGTTAAAAGAAATCGGATTCGATTTCCGTGCCAGGCATATCGGTCACGGTATCGCCGACGGCTCGCCACCGCTTCGATGTTTCATCGGATCTGCCTTGCCCAGGCGTAAGGCTCCGCAGATGGAGCCCGCCGGTCCTTACACGCTTCGGCGTGTCACCGCGAGTATAATGGAATTTTTTGATTTGACTTGTACTTTTTTCTCAGCCCGAAGGTATCCAGGAATGCTACTCCGCCTCTCTTCTAATCAGCCGCGGCTCAGCGAGCGAAGCGTTAACATCGCAGGATTTGCAGATCAGTATTCCGAATGGAATCATTGAAGGATCAGAAAAAGTCAAGCTATTTGTTTATGGTGAGGACACTAGAAGTGAAGCTTTTTTTGAAAATGGGACAAAAATTCAGTCGACATGTTTGTTTGTTGTGGACCAACATACTAACAGCTTTTCACGTCATAGTCACTTCTTGCTGTCATACTATCGATTGCCCCTTTGAGCAGTCTTGTATACCTGGGCCTCGGTATATAAACGTTGGCTAGACAACTCAGGCACAACATTTAAAGCAAGCGTTGTGTCATTATAATCAAGAAGAGATTACGCATGTCGTGCTCACCTCCAGCATTTTGCCCACTGTTTATGATGTCGCAAATGCTTTTTACTACCTAACAATCGATTGTAGGCGAGCTGCTGGGCAGTACCTTGAACAACTTGGGTAGACTTCTGCGTACACCCTCTGGGTGCGGGGAACAAAACATGCTTGGATTTGCCCCGGATGTATTCGTAACCCTCTATCTGGAAACAGCGGGCCTACTCGACCAGACAACCCGGGATAAAGCGTACAGACATTTCCAAGATGGATACAGCAACGAGCTCAGGTGATTTACTATATTTATTCAATATTTTTGTGACCCCACTGGTTTCGGGGTGTTGCAACTATGCCTATTCTTGTATTTTGTAACTCTTCTCCTACCTGCATGCCATAGCGTTAGTCGTGTTGTTGCTTCTTCCCTTTTCTTATAGCGTTGCAATATTTTCTTCATCTTATCGTTTTCTTATCGCGTTGACGATGGGGAAATAAATGACTTTTCTACCACTACCACTTATACTACATCTGTGGCGATAACGTGTATTGCTTATCCTAACTATCTGATGAATGAATGGTTTAGTAGTATCTTGTCGAACAATTTCTCTTTAGTAGCATTATGTAAGTTATTTGTAACTTGTGGTGTTATTTTGCAGATACAAGCACTCAGATGGTTCGTACAGTGCATTTGGAGATGGAGACCCGTCCGGTAGTACGTGGCTCACTGCGTTTGTGACCAAGTGTTTCATGTTCGCAAGAAAGTTGCGGCCTCAGTTAGTTGAGGCCCGAATCATAGACCAGGCTTTGAGTTTTCTGATTCGTCAGCAGAACAAAAATGGTTCAATGCGGGAGCCTGGCAGAGTGTCACATAAAGATATGCAGGTAACGTCATAATTATTGTAGTTTTAACACTGTATGCGAAGCTGTGATTGAAGCTTTTTCTGGGAAAAATAATGTGATTCTAACCTTACTGTTATTGTGCCTGTGAGAAAATTGTTTTGGATTTTGTGATTAGTATTTTATTGAGAGATGTTGCAAGCACGCATCTCAAGCTAATAAATTAAATATACGTGCAGATATACCTTACGCATCATTGCAGATGTGGTGAGACCATCATATCGTCTGTATGACTAAAATCTACCAGTGGGCCTGTGCTTGATTTCATATTCATCCTCCTTTCACGAGAAAGCGATAAAATCGCCAACTGGAGCTCGTTTAGAAGCTGCCGGCCGTCTGCCTACACTTCAAGGTGGGGAAATCCCGCTGAGTGCCTTTCCCAATGGCACTACAGGCAATGTTGTTAAGTGCCTTTCCCAGTGGCACGCTAACCCATATCGGCTTGTTCTCCCAAACTGTTTGTTCAACGCTGACCGTCAAGCAGGAAGCCGTGAGTACCGAATTTATAGCCGGTAATTTTTGACCCGACTCAGAATCAAACTTGAGTCTACTGTTTGTTTTGGGGGGTTAAAGGACATACGCATTCCGCAGCTTGTGATTTGTTTCACCAACGTGTGAATTGTGATAGCAGAGACCTGTTCCAGTGCCTACCAAGCGCTCTTAAGCCGATCTAGTATTGTTTTACGCTTCAGTGGATTTAATGTGATTTGTTGTTATCAGGGAGGAGTTAACAGTGAATTGACGATGACGGCGTATGTGTTGATCACTCTCACGGAGACGAATTACACCGCCGGCAACGAGGTGTGTAGTCCAGGGCCGTAATTGGGTCTGGTGCGTGGTAGGTGCAAACAATAAGTATTGGGCTCCCGGGTTTTTGAAAATTATGCCTTACGGCGTCCCAGTGGGACCCTTGGCAGTGCACTGCTTGCTTCGTTGTAAGTTACCGCTGTGGTGTTTCTGACATTTACGAGAAACCTTTCCACCGACAGGTTTGATGTTACTTAAAATTCATGCTGTGCAGTGAGGGAGACTGCGAAGTGAGCTTGCTTCTTCGAATCACCCGGCTTAAGCATCTATCGATTGCAATCCCCTCTGGTTGTGAATTGAACCCATGACGCAGGATTTTAAATTTACGCGCGATGCTGCTAGGCTCTGTCAACGAAGTATTTAGTTTTGCGATTCAATACATTCCCCGCTACTTCTTCAATTCAAATTTCGCTTCCATAAATCATAGGTCACCAACTCACCAATTTTATTGATCTCGTTCTAGATAAGTGCAGCGATCATCTCATGCTCCATGATGGGCGGTTGGCAAAACGTCAAAAAGTTAAAATGTATGGTTGAACAGGACCAAGCGTGATTAGTTACAATAATTAAGCGAGGCAGTTATAATTGAAATATCCAAATTTTGTTTATCTTATCACATTTTTTCTCTTAAATTGCTTTACTAATTTTTCAGAATATTCAAAGAGCGATCGAATCAGCCAGGGCTTATCTCGAAGAACACGTGTCCTCTGTGCGTTCCGAACCCTATGCCCTGTCTCTGATCACCTATGCTCTACAGGTGTCCGGAAGTAACATGGCAGACGATGCGCTGGAGGCGCTCGAAGCTCTCGCTACAACTTCAGGTATGTGACGTCACGATGACATTTACCAAGAAACAATTTTTAATTTTTTTTTTATAAATTTTAGGGGCCGAATTATACTGGAGAGCCCCCACGGCTGGTGCCTCAACGTACGACGTAAGCTGGCGTCCCCCATACTACCGGCCTCCTACCAACGAAATTGAAATGACTTCTTACGCGTTAATGACGTATGTGCGCCGTGGTGACGTCAGCTCAACAATTCCCATCATCAAGTGGCTGACGTCAAAACAGAACGAATTCGGGGGTTACTCATCGACTCAGGTGGGCAATGTTGCGAGGTTGAAGCTGTAAGATGAATCTCATAACGCGGGTTCGCTTCCCAGTCGGGTGGTAGTGCTTGCTGATTTGAGTCACTCGTCTCAAGCATGAATGAAACGTAATGTGCAAGGGACAAGCAACGCATAAAGAGCTGGTTTGGCGAAGCATTCATATATTTTCGTTAGGTTTAGGTTTAAATTACACCGACCACTTGGCGGGGTTGTTAAAGACACCACGTGTCACGCTGCGATGTTTCTTCGGACCTGTGTTGCCCATGCGCTAAGCCGCGGAGAATAGCCCCGCCGCTCGTCACACGTTTCGGCGTAACATCGTGAGAATACGAAAAGATTTGATTTTTCAAGGTTTCTACTGTTGTCACTTCTGCATATTCTTAGATAGAAAAGAGCTTTTTTCACGACGATGAGTGTTTATTGTCCACCTAACAGGACGCAAGCATAATATAATCGATAGAGGTGTCTTGTTCGTACAACTTCTATTTTCTCTCAGGACACTGTGATTGCCATTCAAGCTCTCTCATCAGTCGCCGCGATGTTCGTTGAACGTGAACAGGATCTCTCCATTTCGCTGTCTCACGACCAAGACACTCAGTTTCAACAAACTTTCGATATCGACAAATCCAACTCAATGGTCTTCAATTCTGTTCAGGTAAATAGGCCTACAGAGGATGATTTTTAATAAGCAACGGTAGTTTTTGCAAAGGCTTATTTAGTGAAATAAATAGCAGAGGTTATTTTTAAATTAAAAATTATATAATCTATCAACTTAGCAAATGAGGAAAACTGCGAAGTGAGCTTCCGCTCTTCGAGTCAGCAGCCACCTGGTGCATATGTCAATTGCAATCGGCTCCAACCGTAAATCAAACCTTTATTCACGGATTTGTATCCTGCGTGTGGTACTGCTTGTCCTGTCGTTAACAGCTGATACTTAGTGCTACACGTGTTACCTCTTTTACTACAAAAATGCCGCTGTGCTTTAATTACAATTAAAAGAAGTGGTAAATCTTTGAGCTGTCATTAAAAGGTTCCTGCGCGCAATGGGATGGTCAGAGTGGAGTCGAGCGGAGTTGGCATTGGAGTAGTTCAGTTATCCGTCTGCTACAATGTTCCAACTGACCCATTCACCGATGAACCATACGCCTGCGAACTTGATATTAAAAAGTCCAATCTTGATTCAGCCTTCGTTGATTTTTGCTGCAGGTTAGTTGGGAAAGAGCTACCTGCATTATTACGTATGTTGTGCGACTCTATTCTGCGATAAAGTTGGGAATTGTTGAATTTTCTGTCTCGACAAAGCGGCACAATAGCTTAAAAAATCAAGTCTTCATTATACTCTCTGCATTACGCCGCAGCGTGTATCGAGTGGCGAGGCCTATCTTCGCGACTTTGCGTTGGGAAACACAGCTCCGAAGAAAAATTGCAGTGGTTGTGGTTTGGTCGGATCTGGAATGGAACCCAAGACCTTCCGCGCCGTTAGCGATGTCTTTAACACTACGGCAGCAAGCTGTTGAATAAAGTTGGTGAATTACAGCTTGAAAGAAAACGACAACTCGACTGGGATGTTTTTGTTTGAACTGGGACTTCCAAACGGATTCGATATTGATGTGGATGTGGAGCGGAGAAGGAATGGAGACGCATCGTTGGTCGAATTACAAGACGGATCCGTTAATGTGTATTACAATGATGTAAGTATGTGCTGTGCTGTGCAGCTCGCTTCAACTCATTGTTGAAGATTTGTTTTCTGCATTGTTTGGTTCTCCCCGAACTTTCTTCCATGTTGGCCATACTTAGATTTGTTTAGTTGCAGTGGATTTACCCTGTGAATTTTTGTGAGCTATAAGAGGAGTGACTTTTCTGCATCGTAATGTTAAATCTTATATGCTGCAATAATATTTTTCAGATAGGACGTTGATAAATTAATTTTGTCAAGAGCAGGGCTAGGAACTCGCACTTGCTGAATTCAATCGTTTTTGCCGGACTCAAACTTAAACTCGATCTCGGAAAAAAGTTGATTGAAATTTGAACTTGCCTTAAACTTCACGAAAATTGCTTGAACTTAGCCTAAACCCGATAAAAACTGCTTGCACTTGGCATAAACTTTAAAGTCGGTAAAAATGACTGAACTTGAACTCGCAAAAGTAAAAATGAACAACTTGAATTCGATTAAAAATGCCCAAGACATGTTGATTGCAGACAAGGTTATTGTATTATTAGAAGATGTAGGTGACAAATCATATTCAGAAGTTCAACTATTTCAATCACTAGAACTAATTCATCATTGTTTAGTTGCTTCCTCTCATTCAACGATGTGCTAAAGTTGAATTAAGAAGATATGCTGACGTGGCTGCTGTCAAACCGTCTGTGGTTCAAGCTTCTAGCTACTACAAACCAGGTGGGGAGCGTATTTGAGATAGTTGTGTGAACTTGTACCAGGTACATTGTATCAATCTAGATAGTTAAATGTTACAATTTTTTAAATATCAACTTCCAGCACTTCACACTGACACTGCTGCTAACCAGTCTGAAACAAGGTCTGCTAACTTATCAGCCCAACTCCGCCCTTGTAGTTTACTTTAAGTCATCTTTGATTTGTCAACAACGGCTGATTATTTCGGGTGTGTACAGTGCAGTATTTATCTCTTGGAAAAGTGATGCTGCTTGAGGTAGGACTTCGTAGAAATTAAAAAATCTTGTATTTGCAATATTTTAATTAACTTTTGTGGGGTTATTATGGTGACTCCAGCTCAGTATCCCCCGTCCAGTTATTGATTATTGTTATTTTGTGTTTTAGAGAAACGAGTGAAGCGAATGTTGTCAATGAATCGCGCTGCTGACGCGGGAGTTTGCGAAGTTTGTGGAGAGAAATGCGTTGGTTGTCCAGGTGGGGGCTCAGCAAGATTCACTCTCAATTTAACTCTTCTCATTCCATCCATTTTAGCGCTATTCGCACTACTTTAACTCATGATTACATCATCAATTACGTGATCATATAACAACTCATCCTGTGTTCTTCGATCAAATTTGAGTTGCCTTTTTAACGTAACGATCAGGTGTTGTACATGCCTTCTCTTTTGTTTTTTCGATGTATTGTCAAAGCTTTGCGCCTTCAGCTTGTTTTATATGTTCTTGAAACACACCATTGCTTTGCACCACGACTGTACCTACTTCCATAGGCGATTTTCTGTAAAACTTAAATACGAGATGTTATTATAGTTTTGTTGTCCATAGTAGCTGCTTATACTTTTCGTCCAAGCTATAGTGCAATATTTTTATTTGAAATTGCTCTCACTATTTGCATAATATAACTTTATAGGACCGGAAACTTCTCACTAATCAAATTCAGTTTTTGCGCCTTTTTTTTGACGTTATATGCGATATTGCTTTTACTACTGAAGCAAATTTTGTATATATTGAAGGGTCATACTGTTGGTTTTTATAGGTACGACAAAGTAGATTTCGATGGTGGTTTGTTTGATGTGTTTTGCGTAAATGCTAGCAATTGAATTTTCGCTGTAGGGTAATTTCTTGTTCATCTCATTTCATTTAGATGTTAGCAACACTTAATACGTGGTTTTGTTTCGCTCGGTTTGCATTTACTTTGAAGCTTTCACAAGCAATGCTGCAATTGACAACATTCTTGCTATGTTTACATGGAAAACACCAATAGCTTATATTAATGTCGGGAGGCGGGGAAGGCAATTTTACTTCTTGTCGCCGTCTTCTGTAAATACAAATGTGGCGAAATGGTGACAAACTTAAGAAACACAAATGCAGCTTCTGATTTGTTTTTGTTTTTTTTCTGCGTGTATTTGTTTTGTTTGTTGTAGTGGCAGCAAGCCATTGTATTTTTTATGCAGTTGTTATTTCTTCATTGTTTGTTTTATCCCTTAAAAACCTTCCCTTTTGTTTTTTGTTTTAACTTTGTATAAAATTGACTTAATGCTTTATTTGTAATAAGAACTAATTATGACAGATATGCGGAGAAAAGCAGCAGGCGGTATAGGAATTGCTTAACTGCTGAAGAAGCGGCAGCTGAATCTATGCGGTCGAAATGTCCAGTTACAACAGTTATTTTTCCTTTTAGTTTAACTCAACAATAAACATGCCATGTTGCTTATAAACGTGACATTGCTTCAAATTTATCGCTTTTGTGAACTGAAACATAATTTTGTTAATACCCTGGGTTCGCTGGAATCAAACTTGACTTCGCAAAAATGAAAATTCTGAACTCAAAAGATGGCATGTAGACACAAATTTCAGAAATTTTAATTAGATAGTCTACAGCTTAAATTTACGGTCGTGTGCTCTGGAGAATTATAGCAGAATACGCAATGTGAATCGTTGGATTTTTGCATTGCCAACAAGATAGCAGATGCAAGATGAACAGAGCATGTCAATTGGACAGTTAATGGCATAAGATAGTGAAGAAAGCTACGGCACATGAACGTGTAGCATACAACGGGATTTTTTGTTGGACTCTAACTTTAACTTGAAAAGCAAAAATCCCTGTTCTGTAACTTGAACTCGTTTTCAAAAAAAGTTGATTCGGTTTGAATTTATCCTAAGCTGTAGCTAATCCAATGCTGTAGCTAAATGGAAAGTTGTAAAGCAATATTCCTGCTGCATCGGACGGCGCGCAGGATAAAAAGGTCCGCGTTCGAGTTTTAGGCAGAGGGACTCGTTCGAAAAATAAGCTACAGTCTCCCCCACAAGCTGACCGTCACCGGAAACCCACCAACGCAGTCGCTAAGCGTTTGGGGAGGCAAATGGGGCAGCGCACAGAAAACGTACTCGAGTTGGACCAAACTGCCGGGATCTAGCTATCGGGAACTGGAACGTTTCGTCACTGACAGGAAAAGAGCAGGAGCTTGTTTGCGAAGCCTGACAGTATCGCTTTGATGTTGTGGGAATTTCATCAACAAAGCGCCGGGGTTCTGGAATTGTCGAGTTGAACGGTGGGTGGAAAATTTTCTACTCAGGTGTTGATGCAGCAATGTCTGCTCAAGCTGGTGTTGGCTTACTTGTGAGCCCCAACATAGCTGAATGTGTCGTTGACTGGGTACCACTGGGAGGAAGGGTTTGTCTTCTAAAGCTAAGGCTGCAGGAGCGATCTCTGTGTATCTTGCAGGTGTACGCACCTAACATAGAATCACAGTACGAAGCTTTTTTGGAGGAAGTTGAGGTTGCATTGGGAAAAGCAACTTCATCAGAATCGCTTGTCCTTTTGGGCGATTTCAATGCACATGTGGGCATCGACAATGCAACCTGGAAAGGTGTTATTGGGCAACATGGTGACCCTGACATTAACAAGAACGGAAGGTGTTTATTGCAGTTCTGTGCCACCAATGGGCTGTGCATAATGAACACATTTTTTCAGCACAAACGAATTCATAAGTACACCTGGTACAGAGACTCTGGGACAACGCTCCCTGATTGATTTTTGTATCGTTTCGGCGGACTTGTTTTCTACCGTGTCTGATGTTCGTGTTAAAAGAGGGGCTGAGTTGTCAACCGATCACCACCTAGTTGTCTGCACTTTGAAAGCTTTGAAACCCTTGAAAAAACGAAAGACTTTTCGACCACGAGAAACTTATCGAATCAAATGGGAATCATTGGCTGACAAAGAAGTACGAACTGCATTTGCAGACAAAATTGCATCTAAGTTCAAAGAACTTCCGACCCCTACTGAAGACGGTGAAACTGAGTGGTGTTTGTTTCGAACAGCAGTCATTACGTCCGCTACTAACTGTTGTGGACGTAAGCGTGTTGGAGGGACGAAGAGTAGCAAGAAAAGAACTCCTTGGTGGAACCAAGAAGTTAAAGAAGCTATTCGTGCGAAAAAAGTGGCCTATAAGGCCTGGCTTGCAAATAAGTCATCACTTGAACTTCGTTCGCAGTACTCTGAAGCACGTAAGGCGACAGCCACAAAAGTTAATCTGTCTAAGGAAAGGGCTTGGAAGGAATTTGGAGAAAGGTTAGACGATGATTTCAAAACGGCAAACAAAGTGTTCTGGCAGACCATTCGCCGTTTGCGTGGAAAAAGATCTCGAGCCGCTCTCTTTATCGAAGATTCAAATGGTGTGACTCTGAAAGATCAAGATGCTATTTTGAATCGGTGGAGAGACTACTTTGGTGATCTTTTAAACCCAGTTGATGCTACACCGATACAAATTCACGAGGAACAGGTTGGGAAAGATATTCAGATAACCGAAGCAGATGTGAATGCAGTAATCAAATCATTGAAAACTGGAAAAGCACCTGGTGAGGATGATATTAGACCTGAAATGTTAAAAGCAATGAACATATATGGTGTTTGTTGGCTGACTCGTGTTTGTAAGGTGGCGTGTAGTACTGGGCAAGCACCAAAGCAATGGCAAACTAGTGTGATAATACCTATCCACAAGAAAGGAGACAAGAGAAAATGCACCAATTATGGGGGCATCTCTCTCATCAGTGTCCCGGATAAGGTCTATGCCAAATGCCTTGAAAAAAAATGCCGTGAAATAGTCGAGCTTAAACTAACGGATGCTCAGTGTGGCTTTCGTCCTAGCCGAAGCACAATGGATCAGATCTTTGCCTTGCAGCAAATCTTTGAGAAGTCGTGGGAATATGCAAAAGAGGTCAATGCATGTTTTGTTGATCTTGAAAAAGCATATGATCGCATTCCTAGAGACAAGCTTTGGGCGGTGCTGTTGCAGTATGGCATTGATGGCCAGTTACTAACTGCCATTAAGTCGCTGTACGTGCATTCCGAGATCTATGTTCGTGTTAACAGTGCAACGACGAAACCTTTCAGAGTAAGTGTGGGACTACGGCAAGGCTGCTCTCTTTCACCTATTCTGTTCCTTATTTATATGGATAGAATAGTTAAGACAAGTGAGTCTTGTGGCGGAGTAAAGGTCGGTGAATGCATTGTACAACGTCTGTTGTTTGCAGATGATCTTGTGCTACTCGACTCTACCCAAAATGGTCTCCAGCAAGCTCTTGACAGGTTTTCGGATGCATGCTCTGTTGCCGGATTGAAAATCAGTTCAACAAAAACAGAAACCATGTGCCTGTCCAGACAACCAAAGCAGTGCTCTCTCCAAATTGATGGAGTACCACTAAAATAGAGAAATTCAAGTACCTCGGCGTCTCATTCACAAGTGACGGCAGACAAAATAGCGAATTGGATATCCGCATCGGAAAAGCAAGTGCAGTAATGCGCCAGCTCCACCGATCTGTGGTACTGAAACGGGAGCTTTGCACCAAGGCAAAGCTATCCATTTTCAGATCGGTCTATGTTCCTATTCTGACTTATGGCCATGAGTGTTGGATCATGAATGAGAAAGTGAGGTCTCGAGTTCAAGCAGCCGAAATGGGATTCTTGCGAAGAATTAGCGGTTTGACCTTGTTGGACAAGGTTAAAAGTGCAGATATTCGTGAATCTCTAAACATCGAAGCGCTGCTTCTCCGACTAGAAAGATCGCAACTGTGTTGGTATGGACATGTGACACGAATATCCCAGGAAAGAACAGCCAAAAAACTGCTCTGTTCAACACCGATTGGTCGAAGGCCTAGAGGCCGTCCCAGAACTCGATGGTGAGATTACGTAGAAGATCTTAGTTGGTCTTGCCTTGGCATCCCAGCAGAGCATCTATCCTTTGTTGCAGAGGATCGAGATGCTTGGAGGCTCCAACTTGAGCTGCTGCCCCAGCGACCCCCCAAGGATAAGCGGGTCCAGAAAATTGATTGATTTATCCTAAGCTTGGCAAAAAGTAGGCCTAGGTAAAACTAGCATAAACTCTGTAAAAATTGCTCAATTCGGAAAATCAAAAATGACAAACTCAAACTCGGCTAGCAAATATTTAGTGAAGTCGATTAAAATGCTTGCGAGTCCGCAGCACTGGCTTAAAGTTTTCGTAACTTACACAATTGCTCCCAGCGTAAAGTACAATAAAAGGGACGTACCGTCAGAGGCGTAATTAGAGTCAGCTGAGACCCTGGGCATTGCGCGATGGCGAAGCACCACCGATGAGCTATGGTAACATATTGCGTTGAGATTAACATGCGTTTTTGGTAGTCAGCTACAAAATGATGTGATCAATTTAATTGCGTCGATTAGCACCTTTTAACCCCCTAGTTTCGCAAAAAAAGTGAAACAAAGAAGCTCTGCAAACCTTTTCTCTACTAACCACATTGAGTGGCTGAGTGTAATTTCATTTAAGTAGGCCAAATAAAAAGGATTGATGACCCAAAGCGTTCGCTACCAAATGTAGCGAAAATCAGAGCCAGGAAGATATCAATCTGACAAATGTCTGTGGTGGCTCACGTTCAAGAATTTCTGTGACATATTTGAGTCGGGGCGATAAAGGTCACCGCACTCCGGAAAATTGTTCGTACCCCTACCAATTTTTTTTTTTTTTTCGGTCGTTGACCGAATATTTTTGGCTATGACCGAAAGAAATATGCAATTATTTTAGTTTAACTATTACTCTTTTCTTCGGGTAATAGAAATAGCTATTACATGCAATTAATGACATGAAGTGTGTTCAATACTTTGCTCAGTTCCCAACATAACTAATCATTTGTTTGTGCCATTTGTTTCGAGAATGTGCTACTAATGTTTCGAGAAAAGGAAACTGTTTCAAGAATGTGTTATTGCCCCCTTTTCGCCCCCTGGTGTTTCTCTTCCGCCCACTTTGAGAAACGCAGATTTAGACTAGAACAGGGAGGGGCAAACTTTTCACACGAAGGGCCACATTTGAAAAAATTTTGAAGCTGAGGGCCGCACTGATTGAAAGAGCAAAAGAAAAAAAGGTCAACACATCCTCAGATGTTCTATTTTCCACTAAAAATCAGTGATGAGCTATAAAAAGGTCTTCGGCTTCATTCACGGTAGGAGTTTTAATTTCTGTAAGTGCCCGCGGGCCGTAGCCTAGTTTGCCCAGCCCTGGACTAGAACTACTCGCTTGGTCCAAACAATAATCTCCTAAAGTGACTTCCAAAGAAACTGAATCGCCAAGAAAATACCGAAACTTCACCAATGTTCCCTATTTTTATGTAAGTTACATTGTTTAATGGCAAAATTATTTACGTTGGCCTATACTGATTGAAGTTCATCAAAACAAAGGAATTGTGTGCAAATCACCGCAAAATAGCTTTGACTATACCTTGGCTTGAAGGCATTACGAACACCTGAAAAAAAAACCTGGGCATTTGCCCCCCAAAAAAGGCCTATGTTACGCCACTGCGCACCGGTAGGTTTGACGAGGGAGTATTCGCCATCTCTGATGTAGAGACTACAGTATGTTCTGGTCCGAGAATCGGCAACCTGCGGCTTTTTGAACCAACCCCCAGTTGTGGCTCCTTTTGGAGGTTAACAAAGACCTTTTTTTTAAGAAGTCATTTTCGGAATAACTGAAGTTTTTCGGACCTGAAGGTATAATTTTGTGGCTACCGCTGAGTTTCGTATTGTAACAAACGGATTAATTTGGCTCTTTAAGCGCAAAAAGTTGCCGACCCCTGTTCTAGTCACTGCTCACGTGAGGGTTGAGCAGGTTGCCGATAAGACTCCACGGCGATATTTCGACATCAAGGGGTGTTCAATGACAATACTAAACTGAAGGCACCGCTATGTACGGACTAAGCTGGCATCAAACATTTTTTCCTAGACCAGCCTAAGCAAAATAAAAGTTCTTTTCAGAGCATTAAACAACAATTGCGAATGTGATTCAAGGATTCTGGGCAAAGAAAGAGGATAGTATGTTTGCGCTCTTTCAATCAGCACTTACCTGAAATACTCTGTCAAATACTGTCACCTTTAGCAGTAACCCATGTCGGAAGTTATTACCGTACGCGCGCACGCTCTGTACCGCTAATGATGAGGCTAACAACTTATTTGGTAATTTTAAGTCAAATAGGCCCACTGGTAAGTCACGTTGACAGCGTATTTTGAAACTTTAGGGCCTGTGTTAAGTGAATGGACAGATTGGACTCCTTGTGATCGACTTTGCCGTTCACAAACTTCTTCCAGACGGCGATACTGTCGAAAAGATCCGTACAGAGATGAGGAAGTGGGTATTGAACGTTGTCAACTGGATACAGCTCCATCTGAATCTCGACCTTGTCCGAAATTAACTTTTCCTTGTCCAGGTATTTGTAGTCAGTTTTTGCAATAATTACTGCAATGTAATAAGTACGGTACGTGCTACCAAGTTCTCTTATTAGGTTGCTACGTTACATTTTTTTGGATTATGCCTAAATGGTTTTGTTAATTCAAACATTAACATGACTTGGGCTTTAGCTGCCAAATTAATTGAAAAACAAGCCAGAAACTATGTAGGCCTAATTTGAAGCTTCAAATTTGCAAGCCCCAACATAGCTGAGTGTGTTATCGACTGGGTGCCATTAGGAGGAAGGGTTTGTCTTCTAAAGTTAAGGCAGCAAGGCAATCTCTGAGTGTCTTGCAGGTGTACGCACCTTATGTGGAACCACAGTAGGTTACAAAGCCTCTCTGGAGGAAGTTGAAGTTGCATTGGAAAAAGCAACTTCATTAGAGTCCTTTTTGACTATGCAACCTGGAAAGGCGCTATTGTGCAACATGGTGACCGTTACATTAACAAGAACGGGAAGTGTTAATTGCTGTTCTCCTACAGATCAATCCCACTTCTTTCCAAGTTTCAAGAAAGTTATCGGATTTGACGTCACATCGCGCTCGATTATGCGGTAGAGCTCAAATTTTGGGTTCGCATACAGCCTTGGCACAGGACGGAGTTCATAGATTTGAACCACCTTCTAGCAATCTGGATCATTTCTCTTTTTTGTGTACCGGTATAATTAGTTTTGTGGCCCAACTTCTTTCAGTATATTTTTTTGACGCAGATGAATTTGAGGGTTTGTGGTATGACTTGCCCAAGTATTACGAGAACCGACTAATAGATCTGCAATTTTCCGTGCGGCGCTTGCTTTGTCGGGTAAATAAGAAACGTACAAGTCCGACAAAAGGAATTCCAGGTAGGTCAGTTGATCGCGTTGATGCACCACAAATAACACTTTTGTTTTCATTAATATTTTTTTGCTTTATAAGAGATCATTTCTGTTGTGTTGCTGCGCGTTTTACTTGCTTATGGATTGCATGAATCAATAGAATTTTTTTCAAACGTTTTTAAATACTGACGAAGGCCTACTCAATTTTCTTTAGTAACAAATGGGCCAAACAAGCCAGCTCAGCTTTAGCCCGACTCTCGGTGATGCTGCTTCATATTGCAGGAAGTGTTTTAAGCGGAGATGAGCAATTTGTGAAGTGCGATGGTGAAAGGGTTGATGTAACTACACGTGGATTCACATACTCTTTCCTTGTCAAGTTGAAAGACTTCAGTCCAACTGATCCATTGACGCTGCTCGCCTTCGGTTACGAGACTGATCGGCCCAGCGTGAGTTTAGAGAAGCCTTGGTGGTAAGTCATGCGCAGAATGCTCTAGACACTATGATGATGATGGCTATGAACTATGATGATGCCTATGACACTATGATGATGATGATGATGATGATGACTAGACAGTATTACCAGGCTGCGAACTCGTTAGTATTTTTAAGCGAGTTCAAATCCGAGTTCACAAAAAAATTCCAAACCGAGTTCGAGTTCTTCATTTTTGATGTTTGAAGTTCGAGTTCTGTAATTTTTACCGAGTTTACTTTAAGTTTAAGTAATTTTTGTCAAAAGTTTAGGATAAGTTCATAACTCAATTAGCATTTTTCGACTACGAGTTCAAGTCAGAGTCCAGCAACAAAGACCGAGTTCAACACGTTCGGGTTCGCGGCCCTGAGTATAACCAGAACTTTTTGATGATATGATGAATTAAACAATCTCCTCATGACAAATCTTGTTGATCAAAATCAGGGCTGCGAACTCGATCGAATTTTATTAGAGTTCAAGTTCGAGTTCAACCTATTTTAGCAAGTCCGAGTTCAAGTTCGAGTTCTCTAGTGTAATTTTTACGAGTTCAAGTTCGAGTCCGACAAAAATAAGCTTTTCCGAGTTCAAGTTCGAGTTCAGGAAGATGAATATCCAAAATTGCGACAACTTTTTCACCGCCGGTGCTCATGCAATATTAAAAAGATAAAAATATAAATCGCAATGGCATGAACAAATAAACGACTTGCAGCTTTTCTTTTGGTAAAATCGTAACTTCAATTTACTCGGATTGTGACTGCTTGAACAACAAACTATATTTCGCAGTGATCTTTTATTTCTTTTCAACAATTTAAATATCTTTCTAATGAACTCGAACAGTTTTAAGCGAGTTCAAGTTCGAGTTCGGAAAAAATATTTTTTCAAGTTCAAGTTCGAGTTCGGCAAAATGATCGAGTTCTTTCGAGTTTGCAGCCCTGGTCAAAATGTGAAGATAGGTTTCTCACTTTGTGTCCTCACAGTTTGGTATTTTGTCTGTCATAGCTGCTTTCAATGATAATCTAATTTGAGTTACCTTCTACTGTAGATCATTACAGCCATTCGGTTAGATTGTGCATCTTCGAATGTTAATCTTTTTAATAACGGGATTCCCACTGTGGAGGGCATACTGCCAGTCTGCCGCCAACCTCTACAGTACAAGTTGGCTTATTGGGACGCTGCGGTCTCTTTCTTGCAAGAAGAATAAAAGAGTAACCGAGCCAGTACAGCGCATCATGCAAGGATGACCTAAAAAAAAAGTTGATAAAGCAACTATAGGTCTTCCAATGGAGCATAGTCTTGAAAATTCTGACCTTCCTAAAAGGCCTATTTGAAGACATGGCTGCTCACGTCAAAGAGCGATTTTCACAGATGGTGCCGCTATACTAGTAGAGAACAATTATAATGACAGCTCATCAGTTAAAACGTCATATTAACTTCATGACTGCTTTGCAGGTTAAGAAACGAGCTTCGATTTTCTGTGAATGTTGGAAAGCGTTATCGCGTGCGGTCGATTTCGCTTCAGTGAGTTGTTACAAAACAAAAATGATTATTTAAAAACATTTTTATAATGCTTCGAACTTTTAGCGGTTTCGTTGGACAATGGAAGCACGTAACTGTGACGTGGGACCCAACTAAAGGTGCCGCTGTGTATATTGACGGCAGGAAGAGAGGCATCTCAACCAAATATGGGAGAAGTTTTAGCACATTGACGCGCAGGAACAAAGGGGGTGCTACGGATCTTTATCTTGGAAGAACTACTTTTGGAAGAAAATGGCGGCGAGGTAGACCATGCAAAGAGAAATAGTCTGCTTAGTATTGTTTCTTATTCGATTTTGTTGCAGGTTACGTAAATGGGACGCTATCGACCTTAATGTACTGGCAATCAGCTCTAGATCAAGACGAAGTGAATTCTTTGTACAGCTTCTTTCAGCCTCTTCTAACCACCTCTGCGGATGAACCTCTCCTCACGCTTCGTCATCTCAGACTGATGGCACCGTTCGGAGAAAGATTCTGTTTCGACCAATCAATTCACTTGTCATCAATCTACGATCCAGAGAGCTACGAAGACGCCTTTAATTGTGACGCCATTACCGACTCTGCGTCACTGTTTCGACCAGTGCCCTAATTCCGTTTGACTTTTAGGATGACTGCTTGTGGGTTTTTGAAATCTTAAGATTTTTTCCGAAGATTTGCCGAGATATAAAAATCTGACGTAACAGCAGTAAGCGCCTCACCATGTACCTTGTTTAGCATGTTAGAAAGGCTTTTGTAACACTTTTTTGTTGTAGATTATTTGTTTGTGTTCATTGTAATATATATAGGTTTAGCTTTGCAGGTAAACCCTTTTTTTTCCAAAACAAATCCTCTTTAGTTATCACGTGAAATGGCAATACCAGTGCCATCCACAACTGGACTCAATATGGTAAAACTATAGGACATACGTTTGGTGTTTTGCCAATTCGCCTCTTTATTGAAGTTACCAAGATAACCACCACAAAACAATCAAATATATTTACAAGATAAATTCAAAAAAAGCCTGGTATCTGCAATCGTTTTAGATGTGTAGATTTATACAAAAAATTGCATCATCGTATACATTCTTACTCGATTATGGCAAACTTAAACAAACAAAAATTTGCGAAAAAGTCATGTACTTGAGAGTTTCAATCAATTACAAGTACACATGTCATTCTCTTGCAATTCCTTCCAAATTTTTTTCCATTCGTGTTGCATCTTCGCTAAAATTTCTTGAGGTTTCTCAGCCGAAAATCCATGAACATGGACGGCAGGAAACGGCCTAGCTTCTAGCAACATTTGCCGGGGCATCCCAATCTTCTGACGAAGTATTCCAGTGATAAACACATCTGAAGCTTCGAATACCTTACCAGTTCGCGAGGCTTCCCACAAATAACCTGCTACCTTCACGCTGCAAGCGAAAAGTCCTCCTTTGCAATAATCTGGCCAGAAGGGCCACTTAAAATCTTCTTTGCTGTGAAAATGTTTGTCATTTTCTTTTCGTTCGGGCGCTTCATTGGACAACTTTTTACTCATACAAACAAGGGGAAATTCTGGCCAGAATCTGTTAGATGATGACTGTCTGAACTCGTGAATGTTTAGCTGCACCAAGACCAAATTAACCATGATGTCATCATCTGCTTCCGCATATATGTAATCATCAGGAAGATTGGCATGCGCCCAGAACATTGCAGCTAACGCTTTCTTCTGGACACTTCTACAAACCCAAAAAAACTAAAATTTCAATTTTCAGTTCAATAATTTGAAAATAGCCTGTTATCACAAAAAGTGTTAATTTTACCTGAAGACATCCTCGATGTCAATTTGCAAAATATCATGATAACGATCTTGCTCTTCATCAATGAGAACTTGTTTTTGCAAGTCATTCTTCCCAAGAACAAAAACAGTTTGAAACTGCGCATCGGCCACAGTTGCCACTGATGCCCACGTACGACGAATCAATTCCCTCAACACGAAGTTTCTCGTTGAAGATTTAACAAATATCACCATTTTCCAGCGAACACCTGCATCAATAATAATTATTTAGATGAGCAAGAACTTAAACCAAAGTTTTCAACAACTAACAAGGTCATTAAAGCTTTTGAAACTTAGTGAAAACAGTCGAAGCAAGTTGAATGGCTTTGCGACTCCACAGAGAATCGAAATTGGTTTTGTAGTCACATACGAGCTGTCTCTACAAATCGGCTAAACCAAAGACTGCGCCTGAAACAAATTCACCTATAATTTCGCTAAACCCGATGAAAAAAGTTGATTTCTTAGAGATCTAAAAAGCTATGAATGTTAGAAAATCGCAAAGTAAAAATGAAAGCAAAAGTGTTGGACTTCTAATAATATACCAACATTTTTTCTCGGTTAAGTTCATTTTTTGATTTTGAGAGCAAGTTGGGATTTACATTCAGACAGCTCTTTCTTGATTAGACAAGCATGGTCAGCAAATAACCTGTAGGTAGTGAAGATGCACCATTTAGAAGCCACTGATATATACTAAAAATACGGACTAGCAGCTCAAGTTTAAAACTCATCAACGACTATTGCCATAATTACGTTTGGAAAGGGCACAAGCGGTTCTAATGCAAGATGAATTAAAGAGCTTCGGAGTTTTCAAAAATTTTGGCTTAGATATGTAGTCTTCGCATTGAACATCATCAGGAAGAAGAGTGCGGTCGATTGTTTTCTTTGGGATAGGGCTTTCCAACAGCGTTGTTCTAACAAAACACATACGACAACACTTTTAGTTTGTATTTTGTTGCATATATATTCTCCTATCATGTGAAAGCGATCAAAGTGCTGTAACGAACTCAAATTCCCATAGGAGTTGCCGGCCACCTGTTCACCACTCAAAGACGGGAAGATCCCGCTAAGTGCCTTTCCCAACGGCACAACAAGTTAACTTGCCGGCTTGTTCTCCACACTGTCCCTTTAATGCTGAACGTGAAGCAGGGAAGCGCTACTAATACCAATTTTAAAGTCATTAGGCTGCAGTTTGACCCGACTCGTAATCAAACGCGAGTCTGCAGCTCCTGTAGCCAGAGCGGAAGCTCGTACCACGCGGCCATTAGAGCTGCAGTTGGTTCATGTTACTATTATTGATGTGCTTGCTCGCATCTTAGCACCAGGTTTTGTTTTTAGCTAAATACGCTGTCATGCAAATGATCGCAACCGTTAGCTTCGACCATTCCGAAAACCCATTCAGCTACCTATTTCAGGGCCGGATTAAAGGCTCGATGGACCTGGGGCTTCATGGCCATTGGAGGCCTACATTTCAGTTCCTTTCATTGTACCGTACAACAACACAATACAAATTGAATTGAAGTGTGAATCTCAAGAACGGGCTCAAATCAATGTTCAAATGGTCAGACCAGTAAATAATGTCGGGATTTATTATAAGGTAATTACAAAAGCACAACGCAGTGTTTCACGCCTTACGTTTAAGCAAAGGCAGAACAGTATAGAGAGCACCGTTGGCGTCTATTACAGTACTTTTCAAGTTTAATTTTCAATGCAAGATCAAGCTAAAGAATAAAATTTTATTGATTTATGGGTGAACGAAGTTATTGACTTTGCTCTCCAGCCCTCTTGTCATAAAAACATTTAACAAACAGCTGAAAGGCTCTGTGCATTTATTTTGGTCAGGGGCGTAACGGTATCACGAAATTTTCTCAAAGGAGGGAGGAGGAGCAAAACTGAAAAAAATTTGCCGGAGTTTCTTCCAGTATTATTCGAAAGATGAGATACGTTACTAGAGCTAATAAAAATGGCTCTAAGGCGGTTCAACGGCTTGCTCCCAGAAAAAAATACATAGCGTAGGCCTAATTAAGATTTTTATTGCCTTGATCAACTTTTGTGGTAATGCTTGTTTAACTTTTGCCCTGATTCTGAATTCTTGCCTAAACAAGATGCCTTTTGTATGAGCAAGTACAAGTCTGAGAACATGGACATGATTAATTACATCAAAAGGGTTTGAGGTTTTGCAGTTTATTTCTGGCTACTCGCTTGCCCCCAGGCCCGAGCGACTCTTCGGATACGCCATGCACTGAGGACAGCAGTACGTAAAAATTAGTAGAAGAGTTTTAGATAAAGCGGGTATGAAGAGGGGTCAAAACTTTTACGGTGGGAGCAGGGCCGGATTTACCAATAGATTAGGCAGGCTGAAGCCTAGGGCCTCGGAGAAATAAGGGGCCTCGTCACGAACAACGAAGACCTACTTTTAATCAAGAAATTTTTTTGGAAATCGACCATCAAGACCTTTATAGGCCTAAAACGTAGACAAGAGCGTATTTAGGGAGGCCATTGAGCCATGCCCCCCCCCCCCCTTTTGACTTCGCCTTTTAGTAAAAAAGAACAAAATTAATGGTGCCAAGTGACTAAAATATGCTAAACTCTTTTGATGGTTTCTGTAGCTTATGGCCAGGAGGTAGATGAGGGGTATGCATCCTCCTACCAGCCATTTTGAAAATGTTTTTGATGCATACAATTTTACCATAATTTCGAACCTATTCCATAGCAATAAGCCTTACGCCTTCAGCACGTAGCCTACATCGAAAACGTGCAAACAAAATGCATGATATTTGGCGAAGCACTCAGAATTATGGTCAAAATTTTTAAACAAAATTTGCTTGAAAATTATTCAAAAAGCACTAAAATAACCATTACAGCATGCAAATTTTCAAAAATTTTCCGAGGGAGCATGCCCCCGGACACCCTAGAGTCTTTTCTGTGTCTCAATCAGCTTCAAATTAGTTCTGCCGAAAAAAAAATACGCTTGAAAAAAAGTGTGGAAATTATGGCCCCCTCCCTCTTTTTCAAAATTTCTCGCTTCGTCACTGCGAAGAAATGAGTCTGATCGTGGTTCACTAGGGCCTCACTGATCAAATAGCCTAGGGCCTCTCATTGTATAAATCCGGCCCTGGGTGGGATTAAACCTTCACTTTTCCACTCCCTTGACAACAGAAATATCTCGTAGTTACGATATTCTGACCTATTTTCTTCAGTAATGGTAGGCATAACAGTTGCGTATTTGCAGCAAAAATTGCTCTAGGTCCTCCATCTTTGACATAGCACATTTAAATCTGAGCAGGACTATGTTGTCGTAATCTTTGTAACCCCATTAAAATTTAGTGACAGGCCACCTTCTATAATCGAAAAGAAAACGATTTATGGAGGGAATGATCTCAAACTAGGTCCTACACACGCAAAAAATAACACAAATTACCTTTCTTTTAATACATGCGGATGCTTTTCTGATGCCAAGAACAAAAGTTGTTCTTAAGACAAGAAATAAAAATATTATTTTTCACATATTGAACTGAAAATTTAACAGTAATTGAAGGAGAGTGCGAAGTCAGCTATCCGCTCTTCGAGTCAGCAGCCACCAGTTACATAAGTATGTCAAATGCGATCGGCTCCAGCCGCGCATCGAACCTCTCTCGTAGGATCTGTCACCTGCGCGCGGTACCGCTAGTTGGGTATGTGGCTGACAAAATGGCTACCTACCATTGGGTTATAGCATCGGCGTAGGTTTTGTAAGCCCTAGGAAAATGTTTTATTCAAACACCATGTAAGCTCTCGTACATGAATAACATCAAAATGATAAAAATCCACGAGATTCATTCCATGATTGAAGAACTCAGTTTTTTATGCAGTTGCTCAGTTTTGCAACTAATTAAGTCAGTTTCAGCGATGAGTTGGTTCCATAGTTATTTTTTAAAAAACCTAGGCGGAAGACAAACTTGGCTGTCAACAAAATGTAGCCAGCTCACTTACATTCGTTGGCGAAAATCTGAAACAACTGGTCCATATATAACCCCTGTCGTAACTACAAATAGGAAAATTAAAAGCAATTTGATTAAAGGGATACAACAATGAGCCATATTGCTTCCTGTGAGCTGCAACGCAAAAAGACAACTGTAGATAAACACACGAATTAAAAGCTTGGCTTGAAAGTTGAAATCGAAGTCCGCAAAGCAATTTGAGTTCAACGCTCTACTGAAGCGTAGTCTAACGCATCGAAAGCTGCGTTTTCTGAGGTGAAAATCCATGATTAGAATAAAAACTTTGTTGTTAAGAGAAATCGAGATCTTGCGCAAAGACGAAAAAGCATCGCGACAGCACACAACGTGATAAATATTATCCACCCTTCTCTGTCACCATTTTGGCCTGAACAGGCTGTAACTAGTGGTGTCACCCCTTGTAATTTTACATAAGATCTTGAGATTTTAATTTTGATCATGTGATCTTGCGAATTTCGGGCATTGATCTTGTGCTTTTTTACTAAAACGATATTTTGTCGATACTTCAAGAAAAAAAAAAAAAAATGCTGAGATCAGAAGGCTCAACGCTCAGTAACCAACAAGTTTCCCACTCAACCTAAAAATACTTTATGCTTTGGAATGGCAACATCGTCTGACCATGACATTGGGTTGGACAAAACTCTTACAACACAGATGGCACTTTTTCTGATTAGTTTCATATTGTTGCCCCCAAGACATTATTAGTTTACCGGTACGCATATTTTGGAATGGTTCTACAGAAATTTTTTTGGGTATTCTATTACCACCACTCTACCCCATCCCGGAACAGACATAAGTGCATAAAATCAAAACCTATAGAACAGCATCGATCCCCGAGCACACGCGTCACAGTCCATCATACTGACCGATACACCACGCCGCTGTTGCAGAATTCAGAGCAATTTTTCTATTTATACTCATTTCGATAGAGCCCTATCTTTTTCTGTAAAACCATTCCGAAATACGCTACCGGTACCATGATCGCAGAAACCTGCTACTGGCAGACTTGGGCAAAATACTCTCTAAATGTATTTAAATGCAAATACGAAATACAGTGGCTCTAAAACTAAACTAAAAATTAAACTCAAAATGCTTTCTGACAATACTGGTAAATACAAATACGTGAGCATTGTATTTATATACATTTGAAAACACTTTTCCAAAAAAAAAAATCATAAGCCTACATTTAAAAAAAAAACTTGGCAAATACAGTCGAGACTTTGCTCTAAAGCAGTGCTTTTCAACTGGGTGTACAGCACGCTTTAGGGCGTACCAGAATTTTTTAAAGGCGTACCACCGTGATGGGGCGTGTAGGGACGTATCAGAAGCATTGTTGGGCAGAGCACTTTGACTTGTGCTCCTTGACCAATAAAGTTATTGAACTACGATCTGATTTGGTGAAAAAAGTGGAATTTAAATCTTTTAAAAACTACATTGAGCTTTGAGTATCGCTTCTCAGCAATCTCCATTACCAAGCCGTCGCTGTAAAAGCGATTTCCATCCTCGTTCGCATGCCTTTAACTTACCTGCGCGAGCAAGGGTTTTCTTCTCTATTTCAAATAGAGAAATTCGATCAAAGATATTGATCCTCTTATGAGAGGGGCATTAGAAATACGGTTAACGCAACGTTTTTCCCAATTGGCTGATAAAATTCAGCAGTAACAATCACATTAAATGTACTGTTATTTACTTATGTTTTCATACTCACGTAGTGTATGGTTTTGTCATCGTAACGTAATCGTTAAGAAGTCTTGGCTTACTTTGTTACGGTGTTGGATTTAAATGCATGAAGTAGTGTTACTGTTAATAAAGGGCGTACTGGTTTTCAAACTAAGTTAAAAGGGTGGACAGTTGTGAAAAAGGTTGACAACCACTGCTCTAAAGCGCTAGATTTCAATAAAGAGCCACTGCGTTTTATCAATTACAGAGGCGTACCCAGATGGGAGGTGCTGGGTCCGCCCCCGCAGACAAATGCGCTAAGTAAAGGTGATATTCGTATAAAGGACGATTTGCGGGCGTGATGACCTGTTTTGCTCTTCACTTGACTTCGGGCGAGAAATTAGACATTTGCGGGCGTGATGACTTTTTTTTTGCTCATCACTATATCCGGCCCTGCTGGGTTGGCTTTAAAATGCGGCCCCCTCTTTTCAAATTTCTGGACACCCCCCTAAATTAAGTTTAATAAAAATTGCCCGAGTATGCAGTGTGCACCCCCAACGGCAAATGTATTCAAAATAAAAAATACAAATATTTGTCATAAAAAGTATTTAAACACAATTACAAAATACACGAAGTTAAATGTATTTAAATAGAAATAAGCTTACAAAATACAGCGTTTTGTATTTGAAATTTAAATAAATCCCACGTCTGGCTGCTGGTAGACCTACCAATTATAGTCTAGTCCAGTGGCTCTCCACCTTTTATGGTTTGTGGTTCCCTTCTAGAGACTCTCAACACTTGCGGTTCCTTGCTCAGCAGTTGATTTTCCGTCGGCATTTCATTCATAGTAGCTACACCCGTCCACTGGTCTTAAAGTGGTGCATCACCGCCAAGACGTTAATAAATCTTGTGCCCGTGGCCCCCTGGTTAATGTCTCGTGGCTCCCAATGGGGGCAATGGCGCCTGGTCAAGAAATCTGCTTTAGTCTATAATCTGGATAAATGTGCAGGGTAATCCGAAAGTAACTCCTTATTCTAAAATAACTATAAATTATTCAAATTTACTGATAACTTTCTCAATTTTTGTGCGTAAGTTACTCAGTGTGCGGCAACGTAGATTGAATGTGTGGTACCGGACGTCTATTAGCTATTACAGTATTAGCCTACCTGTAAAGCAAGCCGAATAACGGTATTGAAAAAAAAAATACTGCAAGCTTAGTGTCCAAGTGTAGAAATAAACCAAATTTTGTGGGTTAGACCAGGGATCGGCAACCTTTGGCACTTAAGGAGCCACATTAGTCCGTTTGTAACAACACGCAACCCAGCGGAAACCGCAAAACTACGGTCACGTCCAAACACTTCAGCTATTCCGAAAATGATTCCTAAAAAATGGGGCTTTGTTAACCTCCAAAAAGAACCACAACTGAGGGTTCAAAGAGCCGCATGTGGCTCTGGAGCCGCAGGTTGCCGACCCCTGGGTTAGACAAATATGTTGATTTACTACGAAATGAACACAAAAGGCTTCTTTACAGTTCACTCAAGCGTATTCTGCACAGATCCCCAATACAAACTGGGCTGAAAATTTTTGTTTATGTTGGTTAAACAGAGGCGAAGAACAGCGATTGTGAATATGCAGAGCATTATGCAAGTATCTCGTTCAATAGTAAAGACTGTTGATTAAAAATGTGATAACAGACTTTAATGAGGCATTAAAAGTAAGCAATGGTGTTGTTTTGTATACTTGTGCTTTCGCGACCAAGTTTTATCCTTTTTTTTCAAAAATCTTGCGCTTTTTCCACATTTACGTGGCAGCATTGGCTGTAACTCGTGTATAATTGCAACAAAACCTTAAGGGTACGACCAGCGCATGATCAGTTGCAAACGCAAAGCCATCCTGATCCTATCCGATTCCCCTCATTAATTGCAACAACATGCTTCAACTCATCAGCATGTGAAATCTTTACCCGTAAAATGGTAACTAGTAGCCTAGGCATACCTGAATTGATGCGACGGTTTCGGAGCTGCAATTCAGACTATGGTTTACAAAAGATTTCTGATTAATACCGTTAGTTTTCTTGGGCAAGTACCGGTACCGGCATAATGACATACTCGCAACTGTTAGTGCTAACGCCAAAGCCTACGGGCATCAGAAACCTTCACGTGACCAGTTTGCCTAGGCCCTCACATCTTTAGACTGCAAAGATGGGGGCTTCTTTGAATTAAGCCGTGGTTCGGCCCTAACCCCTACTAATAACTCACTAGCGCTCGTGGTATACCCGCCTGTTATAAGATGCGGCTTAATTCAAAAAAGCCCACAAAGATGAACAAACCTGCCTATCCTGCTCACCGAAAACCTGTGTCTAACATTTGCGATCAGAGTACAATTTCAATTGCAGAGTTGCATCCAACGATACCACATCTACCAGTGGCTTATCGGACTAAGGGCGACATCTTGAATTCCTGTCAATATGACGTAACAAACTTTAATTATGATGTCTCAAAGCATGAGACATCATAATCATCCATGATGCATGATCATCCATTAAGCCGTTATCATCCATGATGCATGTACTTCACTACTACAAATGCATGTATGATGCATGTACTTCATCATCCATGATGCATGTACTTCACTACTATAAAAATCCAAAGCTGAAATTAAGTGGCTTGAAAAAAAATAAAAAAAAATAAAAATATGACACCAACCAATTTAGGGCAAACCATTTTAAAAACAATAAATAAATCACGAAAATAGCTGAAGGAGGAAAAATAAAGACAAAAGAATATTATTAAAACTAGACTTTTCAATTCGGTTATCATATCATCATCTGCAGCGCAGGCAAGGCTGTACAAAACTAAGTTTTATCGATTCTATTTGAATAAGGCAACTGGTGAACGGATTGATAGCGTGAGTGCAAATCCAGGGGGGATGTATCCTTATCCCCCAATAATCCGGCAGCATCCCCCCAATATTTGTCATGAAAGTGGAAAACTCCCTTATGCGATGAATAGCATAGGAAAAATAGGAGTCTGCGGACATGAAGATCTTTTTTTTTTGGTCTTCACCGATTTCTAGAGAAAAAATAGGAGTCTGCCGACATGAAGACCTTTTTTTTTGCTAAATCATCCCCCCAAGCTCAATAGGGTGGGGTGAAAAATTGAAAATTTTGGAATCACCCCTTCTTTCGTTTATATTACTTGTGGAGACATGAAAAAACATTGCACCAAAACTTTCAGCTTTTTTGTCAACAGGAAGTCACCCATTTTTAGTTGCAAATTTTGAAAAAATTTACCCTTACAAGAAATTTTTTCTCATTTTGTAAGCCTGACTGATAATTATCGTCAAATGGACAACGTTTGAGATATATGTAGCAGACATAGATGTGCAAAACGATTTAGACTAGAGCAAGCAAAACAAGCGATTAAATTATTGAAAGAGTGTAAGATAGTAATAGTAACTAGCAATCGACACTAAAAATGTGGTGAGAATGAGCGCTTTATCGATTTAGCCCTTCGCTTAATTCTTACCATCTGTAAATTTTCAGGGTTGGTTGGTGTGGTTGGTGATAATGTTGTTATTCCACGCATATGAAATGCGTGATCGTAGCACGCTGCTACAATAGATAGTAAATAGGAAAGCTGCAGTTTGTTTATAGTTTTGGCCTCTAACTTTGAGTGCTTCACCAAATACGATGCATTTTGTTCGCACGGTTTCGATTATGCGTGCTTTAGGCGACTAACGCATATATTGTTATGACTAGTTCGAAATTATGGAAAAATTTTATTCATCCAAAACATTGTTGAAAATGGTTGGTGGAGGAATGCATACGCAGCATACCCCACTTTCCCCCCTAGATCCGCCCCTGGTTGTATAACAACAAAAAAGATCCTCAAATTTTAAGAGAGATGTTTTAAACCAGAAACACCGAAGGTAGTTAAGGCACGATTGTTGAAGGAAGTCAAAGAAATGCTTTCTGGTGAAACTGGTAAAACGATTATTCAAATGTTAGCGATTATTTGTTTTTTGAACTACAGTACGTACATCATTTTTGCTTGAAATCGTTTAGCCTTTTTCCTACAAAAGGTCTGAGGGGCCGAGGGTAGTTGCATGTATAGAAGCGGCACTGCCCTGCTGATAAAATTGCGTCATTGCTTCATTAAGCATAACGGCAAAAAACGAAACTCAGGAAACAACGCTACGTATAAATCCTTATTATTATGACAATTACAAAATCAGATTAATAATGACTAAGCATCAAGCACTTTGAAATAAATATCAGAAAAAGAAGTAAGTATGACGTCATTTGAGGCTCAATGGGGGGACTGCAACCCCCAAAATCCCTCCCGTGGCTACGCCACTTTTGCTAGGTACGAAATGCTTGGGGTGAAAAGAAAATTATCACGAAAGAATGCAGAAAACACAATTGTTGGGCCATCAAAAGAGGAACTACCAACTGGAGACCTTCCAACTCTTACAAAGCAATGTGGATAAAGGAGAATCCAAAAGAGGGTAGCAACAATTTAACAATCAAAATGCTGGGACAGCAAATGGTGCCAATAATTTTACATAGCTGCAAAAGAGAAAATCCTTATTCTAAAATAACTATGTATCCTTATCCCCCCAAAAAACACTTTCCACAGCAATACATCTAGGGTAATTTTTTCGCAATTCTGCAAAAGCCACACTACGCTTCCTTTTAGCCCCTTTCACACCATAGCCGCGTACATTTGCGTTATAGTAGTGTACTGAATACGCAACTGTACACGGCCAGTGCGCAAGTAATTCAACTACGCGCCAATTATTATGTCAGTACGCGGGTGAGTACGTCAAAAAAATTTAACGAATTTAATTTTTTCGCGTATCGAGCGAGTTGTAAGAACCGTGTTATACCGTTGCGCAAACAGCAAGTGAGGCAAAACGCTTTTTCTTATGAACATATGTTGGTTGTAGTGGTTGAACATTTACGGTTCATTCATCATTGGCAATGTGTCATCAACCGATATCTGAGGTTAGCTGATGAGCTGTGACAGCCAAATAGCGCTGCCCTAAACAGTGAACTTGCAAAGTATAACTTAAATTCTGCGAAAAACTCGGCAAGCATAGGAGTGAACCAGAGTGATTGCGAACAAGTGCATTTTTATTTTATAAACCCACCAAAGTTGCTTCAAGATGTCATAAACCTCCCCGTCCAACTAAATTTTTGTCATTTCCCACCGATGGGGTGCACGCCCCACTTCGAAAACCCCTGTGCTAGAGGTTTATTGATAACAATTTATTGATTGCCGAGCTACAAAACAACTCTTCGCTTAGCAAGTTTTAACAACACTAATCACGCTGAAAGTTTAAACATAAAATTTGGAACTCCTGCTCCAGATAATATTCATTTGATCCAATTTGGTCAGATAACTCTTCCTCAGTGAGTCTATTGTGTTCCTCAGTGAGTCCGGATTTATCATTTTGCTTTTGTAGGCAGAGTCTTTTAATAACCTTTCCTCAGTGAGTCCGGATTTATCATTTTGCTTTTGTAGGCAGAGTCTTTTAATAACCTTTTGTACCGAAAAAAAAAAAAAAATATGCCTCCAGGCTCGCCGTAAATGAGAGATGTTACTGAGCAGGAATCACAGCAAGATTGTTCTTGTTGCAATTATGGAATGTCGTCTTCTTCTTTTTGAATAATTTTTTCAACAACGCAATTGTAGCATGACGCAATTTTCTGCAAAAGGTATTTTCAGGTCATTGAAGCTTCAATATATTTCACCAAAAAACATTACAGTAAAGATAATACGAATGTTTAAAAAATCACCCAGTTCCATTCTTTATAATTATGGCGTGTTTAAGGGCTGTTCGTAACTACTAATGAAGTAGACCATAACTTCACTTATCACGTACCGATGATAATACCGATGGACAGAACATCCGCCTCTAAAGCTGTAGACTCGGATTTGATTCCGAGTCGGGTCATATCAATGACTATAAAATTGGTACTCACGGATTCTCTGCTTGACGCTCAGCAGTAAAGGACAGTGTGAAGAACAAGCCGGCATGTTTACTTGTTGCGCCTTTGGGAAAGGCACTCAGCGGGATTTTACTACATTAGAGTGGTGGACAAATGGCCGACCACTTTTGGGGCGAACTGGCAGCACAACATTGGCATTTACCTCGAAACAAGGAGGATAAATTTCTGATGGGCCTGGATTATGCAGTTTACTGGCCGTCGTGGCCCAGTCTAACAAAAACTTGCAAATAGAGCGTGCAGCTCATACGGAAAAGAGGAAAAATAATTACTGTACTTTCATGAGTTTGTATAATAGCGAGTAAATGATAATGATACAAACTGGTGATTCCTGCAAAAAGAAAGCAAAGATTACTGTGAATCGGTAACCACGCTTATTGATTTTTTCATGCTCCTATCACGAGAAAGCTATGGAGGCGCTATGCGTACGACGAATCCAAACTGGCTAAGGAGTTGCCCTTGATTCCGAGTTTTCCATTTCAATTTTACTTCTGACTTCTTCAATTCGCTGCTTGTTAGATTTCACCAAGCAGAGATACTTATCGCGAAGCATCTCATCCAAGGACGCAACAACGAGACTAGGGTGGGAGTTAAACCATCTACCTCGCGATCATGACCACCGTAATAACGATATTCCCCACCACTACGTCACGCTGCCAACGTGCTGATATGACACCGAGGAATTTGCATCATTACATCGTGAAAGTTCTTTAATATTAACTTGATTCTTGTTTTAAATAATGTTGATTTATCCAGATAGGATTTGGAATCATTATAACGCAGCTAGTCGTTACGAAGAGAATTTTCATTGTATTCAGTTTCATACTTATCCTCCTATCACGAGAAAGCAATCACAGCGCTATAGCAAGCTCGCTTAGAAGTGGCCGGCCACCTGTCTACCACACCAAGATGGGGGAATCCCGCTAAGTGCCCTTCCCAACGGTACAACAAGTAAACTTGCCGGCTTGTTCTCCACACTGTCCTTTCATGCTGAACGTCAAGCAGGGAAGCTGGTAATACCACAATCAAATTCATTGGTGTGACCCGACTCGGAATCAAACCCGAACGCTCTTACCACTCGGCCATCTGAGCTGCAAAAGAATAATACGCTTTGAGAGAGCGTTTCTTGAAGCTTAATACAAAATCACCTTGTTGATAAGGTTTAAACTCTGTAAAAACACTGCTATCTGTGATGTTTTTAGACAGCCTTGCGAAACTATAAATTTTATGGCATTGGTGCACCTGATGAGTCCGGAAGGACAAAAAAGGTGACTACCGGTAACCATTTTTGTGCACTACGTGAAGCTGATCTTGCAGTTCTCGGTAGCCGTCCTACTTATTATCATAATTTTTATCTCTTTTTTTAATTTTAATTGAATGAGCTTTCACTCATTTTCAAAACCAACTTTAAGCCTACTGGCGTATTGAAAGAATTTTTATAAGGACCTGGTGGTCTAATGACTCCAAAATACCCGATCGAGGCTGGATCAGTCGCTTGCGCGATTATTCTGCACAAATGTTGTTAGCAAGCTCTTCCGTGTCTTTTTTTTTTCTTTTTTCCAAAAGACATATTTGCAGTTTAGGCCTTATATTATAGTGAAGAATGCGCATCATGGAACGTAACCTGGTTGCGCATCGAACCCACGAAGCCAGCTCCGGAGCCCATTGCACCAACCAGTAGACGTACTCCAGATGCGGGTTCTCGTCGTGTCTGTCACACTTTTTGGAAATTTATTGAAAGGGCGCCTCTAGTGATATCAGAGACCAAAAATAGCACAGTTGTGGACAAGCGGTTCGGACAACGTAAAACCCACAAGTCTACACTGGAGCGAGGTTCGAACTTGCCTACATGGACACTAGACGTAAAAATGATTTCGAAAAATGCAATCCAAGCATTAGCCACTAATTACCTTGACGCTAAATAGTAGCATATAGGATTGAAACACTCGCTTACACGACGAAGCGCGTGAGATAAAATGGAAAAACGCCAACTATGTCGCCAATAATCTCGATCCAAGGTGAAGGGAGCTCCGACGAGAGAAAAATACGCAGCTGCAATATTAAATAGCAGTAGTTAAAATAAAAGTCAAGACGATTGGATGTATTTCAAATATTGAAGTGAAAATCCAACAATATTTGAGGGAAACTGCGAAATGAACTTGCGCTCTTCGAGTCAGCAACTTCTCCACACATATAAAAAATTATGTCAAATGCGATCGGCTCTACTCGCGAATCAAACCCGTTATGTAAGATCTGTAACTTGCGCGCGGTACCGCTAGGCCATGCCGTTGTGCTCGTGGGCGCTGAAAGGAGCTAATTCTAAGCAAAAAAAAACAAGCGGAAAGATGAAAGGTTCTCTTACTAAAACCACTAAGTTTTGTTTTTTTAGAACTTGACAAAAAAATTGAAAGATTATTAAATTTCTATTGCATTGTCATGATATGTTTGGCAGGTTACTCTCAACATCACGGGCTCATCTCTTAATTCAATAAATGAAAAAACTTTTTGAATTGAAGTTATTTATAAAATTTGCCTTCTGTTGGCGATTCCGAAGAAACTGCAGGAATAGTTAGAACATTGCAGAAGCAATATCCAAGTTCTCGATATTTTGAAAATAAGAATTTCAATATATTTTTGAAGCAAAAATTTAAATTTACTGCTTGTATTTTCCAAAATATTATTATGCGATGGTAGGCAGGAAACGCTATATTTTTCCCAAATTTAGTAGTAGTAGTAGTAGTAGTAGTGTCTTTTATTTCTGCACCGTCAAAATAAATTAACTCAGCAATATAGGATTTCGAATACAAACGGACGCAGAAAAGGGAAGAAGCGACAAAACGATCAACGTTGTGACATGCTAGCGAGAGTGAAACTTGAAGATGAGGGGATTAGTAGGCATGGTCGCAACACCCGATTAATCTAAAATAGGGTAAAAAAGAACAAAAAGCAAACATATGACGGCGAGATATAAAAAGACACTGGAGAGACCACAGCTCCAACACCGCCATGATATAGAGCAATGGTAGGAACCATAACAGTGTACGGCATTTCGAGGTTACTCAATGTCGTCACAGTGCAACTAGAATGAACAGTTTTGTCAGCCTAACGGGACCGCGCGCATGTTGCAGATCCTACGAGACTAGTTCGATTCATGGTTGGAGCCAATCGCATTTGACATATATACCGCGTGGCAACTGACGCGAAGAGCGCTTGGCAGTTTCCTTCAATTACTGTTCACTTTTCAGGTCAATTCAAACATAATGAGTGACGTCAACCTCATCAGAGAAATACTGCGCATTGACTTGGAACAAAGCTTACAACTGAACAATGAAAAGCTAAGGAAGATCGCAAACCAAAAAACAGAAGCACCAGCCGTCAGAGAACAACTGATTGGGCAAAAAGAATTTTATGTTTTTTCATATATTGCTACTGTAATAAAGCTTTAAAAAGAAAATGTTTCACTTAATTACGAATTTCCGGAAGTCTTAAATAATGTCGGCCATGAAAATTAGTCAAAAATTCTAGTTTTAAACTTAACGGGTGACAGTAAACTTATAAACAAGCAAGAATTATCGCGCTTCAAATTACGCTTTTTAATATCGTCTGAACAAACACGCGACAAATTTAATTGTGTCGAAACTTGGATCAAGATACACAAAATTTTTTGCGTTCAGGAATCCCAAATTTCAGTTTCTAACAGCTTAGGTAGAATAAAATATCGTTTCTAACATTACGCTGCGGTTGCACTTGAAGCCGTTACAATTATTACCGATTGTCTCTCGCTCGCAATCGGTAGCAGGCCTAATCGGAAGGAATCGTATCGCGAGGACAAACTGCGGCAATCGAGTGGAAAGAGAAAATACAGTTAATGGAAACACGGTACTGGTTTCAACGTTTGCCGATGCTATCCGATTGCTCAAGTTTGTCATTCCTATACGATTCCCTATCGATTAACCACGACTGCGAGCGAGAGACAATTGGGAACAATCGTGAAGCAATCGGCATTAAAAGTAATAGCACATTTACCTGTTGTAGGCAAATAACCCAAAAGAAATGATCCAACAATGAGGCACAATTGAACTACAATTTGGTTTTCTTTTCTTTTTTTAGACATTTCTGTTCTTGCGCTCTCTATTGGATTAAATGGTATGTGAAATGGAACTTAGATAAAAACACATCATATTGCAGTAGGCCTATAGTTGAAACTTTTCTATTGGCACAATTAAATTCAATGAGCTGCATATCATTGAAATGTTTGTTCAATTGAATATGGCTGCTTTGTGTTCAATTACCAAACTTAGCATTTAATATTGCTACTACCAGAAAGACATTGATGCCTGTTTTCCATACCAACTTGTTCTGTTTTCTCATAAATATCTTTGAGGGCCAAGACTTCCAGCATGACGACTAGTTTTTCCTCTGTCGGTCGCACATGACTAGAATGGAAAATTGTTGAATATATTCCCGGATTAAAAAAAAGATAACAGCTCAAATGGCCGAGTGGTATAGAGCGTCCGTCTCTTGAGCAGTAGACTCGGGTTTGATTCCGAGTCGGGTCACACCATTGACTTTAAAATTGGTATTCACAGCTTACCTGCTTGATGCTCAGCATTAAAGGGACAGTGTAGAGAACAAGCCGGCAAGTTTACTAGTTGTGCCGTTGGGAAAGGCACTTAGCGGGATTCCCCCATCTTGGTGTGGTAGACAAGTGGCTGGCAACTCCTAAGTGAGCTCGTTATAGCGCATTGATCGTTTTCTCGTGATAGAAGAATAAATATGCAACTAAATAAAAAAATAAAAAATACAGTGTGAGATTTTTGAAAACAAAGTACGCGATGTTTTGAGGACTTCGTTACAAAATTGTCGCACAAGCTAACAGAACGCTTCTAAATTTTTTTTTATTATTATTATTATTGGCATATTTATCCTCCTATCACGAGAAAGCGATCAATGCACTATACGAGCTCGCTTAGGAGTTGCCGGCCATCTGTCTACAACACCAAGATCAGGGAATTCCGTTAAGTGCCTTTCCCAACGGCACAACTAGTAAACTTGCCGGCTTTCTCCACACTGTCCCTTAAATGCTGAACGTCAAGCAGGGAAGCTGTGAATACCAATTTTATAGTCATTGGTTTGACCCGTCTCGGAATCGAACCCCAAGTCTACCGATCCGGAAGCAGATGTTCTATACCACTCGGCCATCTGAACGGTTAAGCTACTTGCATGTTCATTTATTATGTTTATTTTTTTATGTACAGTATTTAGTAGCATATTTATCTTTCTATCACGAGAAAGCGATCAATGCGCTATACAAGTTCGCTTAGGAGTTGCCGGCCACCTGTCTACCACTCTAAGATGGGGGAATCCCGCTAAGTGTCTTTCCCAACGGCACAACAAGTAAACTTGCCGGCTTGTTCTCTACACTGTCCCTTAAATGCTGAACGTCAAGCAGGGAAGCTGTGAATAGCAATTTTAAAATTATTGGTGTGACCCGACTTGGAATCAAACCCAAGTCTACCGCACAGCTCCCGTGGCGGACGCTCTTACCACTCGGCCATCTGGGCTGTTGATGCACTTCGATGTTTCTAGAAACCCTTAGCTGCAAGACATGTATTTTTTTGCTTCGAGCCCCCGCCCAGAACAAATTCTTGATCCGCCTCTGAAGATTATGCACAGAGGACCGACTTGGTCATTGTCCTTGAATAAAATCATGCACTATCAATGAATACAGATGACGTCATCAAAAGCTGTGATGTAAATTTGCCCCGAATCGTTTGAATAGAATCTCACACTCGGCGCAAGCGAGCAGCATAGGAGAATTGCAGTTCTCTACATTTAGAAAATCACCACAGCTGCGCAGTAGATATCCTATTGGTTACGCGCACATCGCATTGGCAATGTTGCTAGGGTGGAAATGTCACGAATTTTTATTTAAACCGATGGAATTTCGGTACTTTTTGCGAGTTTGGGCTCTCTTTGGATATCAAACGCATGACCAATATTTGAATTTTGAATTTAAACTGCAAGCCATACCGGATAATTTGGAAAAAGGAATATATTCTGATAAAACTGATTTCGTATTTTGGACTTGAATTTATGGTCGCGGAGTAGAAATGGATTGGATTTTAAAATTTCAAGCTTAAGTATCTCTGGTACAGGACAATTGAACACCCCGACGAGACTGAGTCAATTTTACATTCGTAATTCTCTTCAGAACAGATGTTTCTATTTTATATTTATCTTACGGTTAGTGTTCACTGTTTTTCGCTTTCTTCGTCTCACAAAAACTTTTATGATGATTCCAATCGAGGAGCATAGAATGAGTATGAATGGAATGTAGTAGCAAATCGGATAAACTATTCTTGTGTACCATAGTAACCACAAGGACCTGCAACAGCATATAAACCGCAGACGCTCATCACCAATGCCTTCATGATTACACTCCGAGTAATTGGAGCGGCGAGTTCATGCAGAAAAGGGTCTGATCCTACGCTCACGTTTTCAATAAAGGCTCATCATTTTTAAGTCTGTTCTTTTCAATCACTCTTTAAATTAACAGGCAGATCAATGATTACTACTGTATATTACAGTACATAGCCTGAACGATACTAATGTACCAGGTTTTTTCAATGCATTGAGATGAAAATTTAACAGCTTGGATAGCCGAATGGTAAGAGCATCCGCTTCTGGAGCAGTACACTCGGGTTTGATTCCGAGTCGGGTCAAACCAATAAATTCAAAATTGGTATCCACAGTTTTCCGGCTTGACGCTCAGCATTAAAAAGACAGTGCAGAGAACAAGCCGGCAAGTTTACTTGTTTTGTCATTGGAAAAGCAATTTAGCGGGATTCCCCCATCTTGGTGTGGTAGACGGATGGCCGGCAACGCCTAAGCGAGCTCGTTATTGAGCTTTGATCGCTTTCTCGTGATAGGAGGATAAATGCAACTAAAAAAAACACTAAAAAAGCGAAATTGCGAAAACATACGAGACCGTGGGTGCTTGAAGCACACATTTAGCCCGTTTCCAGGCACGCCGAGAGGGGAGCAGAAGGGGTCACTGAGCGAGGGCCCGGGGACACAGGGGGTGCCAGGGTTCAGAATTCTCAGGTTTAGAATGCAAAATTCATTACCTCAAACTACGGCCTGCGGACGCGATGATGTTTTTTTTTTATTTCGGGCCGAAATTCGAACATCTGCGGACGCCATAGGCGCACGCAGGGGGGTCCTCGCTGCCATGGCCCCCCTATGGTTTTGTAATAAAGTGTTAAAACCTAACTTTCAATCTACAATTTCTCAAACCAATAACGGTTGCAGCCTCCTTTCACTTATTTTAGTTAAGCTTCTGCTTTTAGACGTAAGCTGCGAAAATGTCTTTGCGTTGTCCACAGTGACTGCACTCACAGCATGCCCTTTTTCGATAAATAAGTTTGCTAAAATGAGTGTTTTTTCATGTGAAAATCGTAAAAGATTGTAGGCGGCTGGGGGCTTCACCCCCAGACCCCCGGTTAGGCCCCCTTTTGCTAAATCCTGGGTGCGCCACTGGCGGACGCTATGATCTTTTTTGCTCATCACTAGATTTTGGGGCACCACTGACAAAGGGGCCCAAACGAAATTTTTGCCCCGGGGCTCGCTGCCTGTCCCCGGGCTCCCCGGGGCTCGCTGTCTTTTGCCTCTCGGCGTCCCTGCCTGTTTCATGTTCACGAAAACGTGAGCTATCTCAACGTGGGCCGGAATAAAAACAACTTTCTGAAAGCCCACTTTTTGCGAAAGTGGGCTGTTGCAAAAGCGAATAACCGCTTCTTCAGGTGTGGCTAGAAAAGCCCACGACTTTGCAAACATTAGCTCACGAAAAACAAAATTTTTCCTGACTCGAGCAAAACCCACTGGCCGAAAGCCCACAAAATATGGACTTGGAAGCAAGCTAATAGCTAGTGCCCGCGCAAAAATGTTGGTGAATTGTAATCAATAATGACTTGTGTTAATGGAAACACATCTCCACGGTTTCCCCCTTATAATTGATACGCTGAATCGCTGATCACCGCTTTTATAGGTTCATTGAAAAAAGGTTAATCCTGCGTGACGACTTCGATTCCAGGTTGGGACGGATAGCATTACAGATGTTGGACGCAAAAACCAAAACTGAAATGCAGACTCTGCAGCGCATTAAATTTGTTGCTAAAAACATTTTAAATCATCGGCGGATGTTGATGGGAGAAAGGGCTAGGGGGGTCAAGCTCCCCGCCCCCTAAAATGTTATCCTAAATCCCCGCGTTCTTGCCAATATACGTGGTATTATACCATTCCAGAGCAAGGCCACAATCTGTCCACATTGATACGAAATGGGGTTCGTTCCTGTCTCTATCGTTCGCTCGCATGAATATCATGAATGGAATAAATCCAACTATCGTTGAAAAGATCCAAATTATCATCACCGCTTTCTGAAATTAAAAAAAACAAAACAGTATGAATATTTCTAATAAGTTCATAGAATGCTGTTTTTCGACCTTCAAATATTTCTATTCCACAAATAATTCAAAAACTGTTTCTCGTTTTCGTTTACCAGAGGACACAAATTGCTCATCAGGCCTATTGCTGCATCGATGCGTCAGATATTATTATTAATATTTCATAAGGTATTAGTAGTCTTTGTTACCAGCTAGTTTTTATTAATACGTGTTTTTCTGCTGAAAAACCTTAGCGAATAATTTGAGTAAAAATATCGAATTGGTTTTATTTTTAAAATATTAATAAAGCGTATCAACAAAATTATTGTGGCAACAAAAGATGGGCATCAGCATGAACACTTGAAAATCAGTCGCTAATTGTCTGGAAATATCAAAAACCTTGCATTGGATATAATTATTGCACTTTTCATGATGCTTACTTAGCCTTAATTCGTACCGGATTTATAAAAACACAAGTATTTCTAGAAAGTTGTTATTACGTGCTCTGTGTATTTCGCAATCGTGCGACAACTGATTTAATTCTAGCTGATAAAATTTGGTTACCGGTAATAATCAGAATAACAAAATTTGAAAAGTTGCTATAATATTAGATTTGCGTTTTTAGACAAGTGCGTAACCAGAAACACGCTTTCTAAACGTAGTTAAACTTTTCTTGGTCTGCTGCTTGCACCGCTTTGTCACTGAGCGCCTAGCAATTACAACCTTCCAAATCACGTTAAAGCAGCGGTTCCCAACCTTTTTTTCTTCATTACCCACTTTTGATGTGAATGATCCTCGATTATCCACAACAATTTTTTAGTGAAGTTTACCTCAGTTAAATTCATCGATGGCAGTGTGGCACCCAGGAATTGGCAAGGGGGGTACAACCGCGTGTCTGGGGGCGTAGCCCCCAAACGAATTTTTGCGGTTTTCACATTAAAAAACACTCATTTTAGCAAACCCATTTATCGAAAAAGGGCATGCAGTGAGTGCAGTCACTATGGACAATGCAAAAATGTTTTTGCAGCTTATGTCTAAAAGCAGAAGCTTGGCTAAAATAAGTCAAAGGAGGCTGCAACCATTATTGGTTTGGGAAATTATAGACTAAAAGTTAGGTTTTAGCACTTTAGTACAGGGCTAAAGAGGGGGTCATGGCACTGTGCCCCCCTGCGTGTGCTTATAATCGATGAAGAGCAAAAAAAAGATATCCACGTGTTCAGATGTACATTGTACTGTATTCCAGTGCCGGGAACGGTGTTATTTTTCAGAGGGACTTTAATTCCCCACCTGAAAACTTGAAAGTCCCCACTAGTGGGGAATTTCCCACCGGTTAAGAACCATTGCATTAAAAAATGGCATAGCACATGAGGTTGCACAGTTCAGTAACATTCGTTTTAAAATCAATGTTAGTTAACCAATATTCACTTTGTAATAAATTTAATGAACTTACCGTTCCAGTTTTTTTAGTGATGGTTTTAAACTGATAGGGCCATTGAAGCGAAATGAACCGCAAGATGGCGAACCAGAGAATGTGAAAACTGGTGGCGTAAGACGTTAAAATATCTACACTCCAATCGATCTACAAGAAAATAATAAATGACAATAAAACTCTGAGACGCCTGATTTCTACCGATAGATCTGTAATAGCTTCCGAGAGAAGTTACAAAAAAGTCACGCTTTTGCGTTCCAGACTTTCAGTTCTGATTTTTTCAGCAGAGAAAGTTTTATATATTTATCAAATCTGAAAGCAGTGAAAAATTAATCACTTCGAACTTACTCTGCAAAGAAAATCCGGCCATGTCCATAAACGATAACCCCAAGTGAAAGCATGTAGACGCAGTGGACTAATAACTGCTGAAACGAGATCAGAAATTGACAAACTGGTAATCAACTGATTCCATGTTGACCTGAAAATATGTTCAACGAAAATTACTGCAAAGACATTGCATGTCAGCACTAATTTCATTATTATGGTTGCTATTGCGTCTTAGCAAGTAACAACTATTTATTACAAGGGGATTTTGCAATGTGGTATCACTGCATGGGAAACAAATTTCACACTGTTTTAGAACATATACAGTGTAGGGGTATTGAAAAGCGCTACTTGTTTTATCAATGCGAAAGATGGAGGCTCGAGGAATTAAGAAATCAATGATGCGCAATCTTCTTCTTCATACTTAAAAGACCAACACCATGACTTCCTGCCCTTCAATGGCTAATCCACAAAACTTAAAAAAACATTTTGGATTTGTCATATATATATTCAGCATGTAAAGATTCCTGGAAGTTTTCAACTCAGCATTGAATAACAACTAAAAAGGCAATGTCCTTCCTGGCCTACCGGACGGGATGTCATGACGACTTCCTCTTGTTGGGTCAGAGGCTATATCAGCACTCCATCACCAACAGTGCAAATGTCTCGCTCTACGGTCAGCATTGAATTGCAGGCTACCGAAGACGCAACTAACCATGATGTTAGATCAGGAATCTGTTTTGCTCAGACTTGCCTCAGTTCAAGAGCGAGTGATTCGGCCGAGCTTTAGGGTAATCCGACCAAAATAGATTCCTAATCAAATTGTTTGGTTAGTTGCATCCTCGGTAGCCTGCGATTCAATGCTGAGTTGAAACTTCCAGGAACAAGAGAGAGGATTTTACAAACTGAGGATTTTACAAGCTGAGGATTTAAACTTTCTTGGATTGCCAATTGAAGAGCTGGAAGTCATAGCGTTGATCTTTTTTACCTAGAAGGAGAAGATTGCGCCTCATTAAAATCTTAATACTACTCATTGCGGTCCTTGCGGACTTCCCTTCCATATGAATGGATGCTCGATTTATGAGTCAAATCGTTTTATCAAATTTCCAGATAAATCTGTTATCAAACTGAATGGTGAGATTGTAGCATAAAACGTTGACATAAATATTTCTGATTTTCAACGTTTCAAGCACAAAAACGCACTTCTTCAATGTAGATGACGTTTGGATGGTAACTATGGTAAGGAGATTCGCAATGATCCCGAACACGCAGAGAAAAATAATGATAGACGAATAAACAGTCACGTCGGTGTCATCAAAAGGAAGCGCAAAGGTAAAACTGAAAAAAAAAACAAGGAAATTCTTAATTTGACTTAATATTTCGAGAAACTCAAGTGCTTAATTTTGGGTAGGTTTACTCCAAGATTTAAAGTTTAAATTTCACGTAGATCTAGCGACGCACCTACTTCGATTTACACCTACTACAATTCTTTTTGATGTGTTTTTGTACGATATCCATAGAAATGCACGGTAACTATTGTGAAAAAAAATCTACTTCTCAAGAACTGCAGTAGGTTGGCCAGAAGTGAGCTATGCGGACCCAGGTGAACGCGGTGCGGTCCAAAATTCAACTTCCAAAACAATTTCTAACTTTGACCCGAACCTGCTTTAAGAATGACGCAGTTTATATATTTTGTCAGTTGAACACGTTGGTAAAGTTAAATATTTTAAGTCGCGGCTCAAAGATTATCGTTTTTGGGTGGTAAGCGAAACTTACTTAGAAAACAACGATGGAAATGTTGTGTTGTTGCTCATAATAATTAATCAATTCAAACAAAGTTAGTTAAGTGACAACTTTGAATAAGTTGGTCAGCCTGACAAAAATCTTAAATTTTAATTTCTCATTAAATTATTCAAATACACATGTTATCTTGGTGGACTCGGATCAGTTTTTATTGTTCAATCCAAATCTGTCTACCTGTGGAAATGAATCTACCTGTCGATCAGCTCAGTCTTTCCTCACCTACCGAAGGTAAACAGCAAAAGAATGTGCTTGAGATTAAACAGTTTCGAAATCAATAGTATAAAGCTTGAACATAAAGATGGCAAAGTGAAGTAATTTCAAAAATCCTCGAAGCTTTTTCGTCTAACACTTTTCAGGCGGAATCGTCGGAGGTGGTGAAAAATCGAGATGCATCAGTATTTAAGTGAAAGAGAGAAAAAAGCGGCTAGAAAAGCGCTAATTGGACAAAAGCCAAGCAATCAGCATTAGTATTCGATCATTCTTAAGATTGAAGACAAACTTCTGTCTGCACAGGTCGGGATTTTGACGTTCTGATAAAAATAGCTTGTAGCACGAAAAAATGGAAGCTAAGCCGACTTCTGCTGGTACTGCTCGCTCAGTACATAAGAAACTTTGTAAGAGATGGAGTTCGATTGTTTAAGCGCATTGCACCGTGTAGATGAAAGACTTGCAAGCACGAGGGTGGCAGCGTGTGTATGTGGTAGGAGCATTTATTGTAATGGACTTGGGCGCGTTTTGTTTAATTCCGACAAATCCACAGAGCTGAGCACTCGGTCTTTCAAAGTAACGACGATATCGGTACCGATACTTTGCTAAAAAAGTACCGTCGGTACCGATAACGGTACATTTTTAAAAAAGTATCGACGATATCGTTACTCGTTACTGATTTTCAGTACTTTTGAAACGAAAATTTTTTTCTTAAAAATTAGTTTTTGTTTTGGTTTTCGTCTTGCAAAGCAACAAAATTAAATAAAAGCCTTATCAAGCTTTTTGTCGCATCTGGTGTTAGCGTAAGGTCTGAGTTGTAGTCTCACGCGAATCTTAATACTGCAAGCAAACACGTCGGTTACATCAACTAGGCGACAGCGGCACGCTTACTAAAAGAAGCATTATCATGTATGCCAACATGTATATTAATCTGTTGGTCTTCTTTATTCATTATAAGGCTAGGTATAAGGAGTATCATCATCAGAAACTTGCTCTGGAGAGCAGAAACTTTTGGCTATCTGCTTATCTGGCTACGTTACTACATTCGAACAATGCTAAGGACGTAAAAGAGCTTATGGCCTATATACGATAAAAATGTTGCAAAGGTTCTTGCTGATTGAATTTCATCATCGTGTTGAGGGAGAATGTTTTTATTTTCAATGCCACTTTCAGAAGAGGTTGGTGTATCAGTAGCAGCATACTCAGAACTTTTAGATGAATCAAAATCTACTTTTTTTCTCAGAATTTGCAGGTCTATAGTTTTACTTTGATTCAATGACACAGAAATAATTTTTTCCGCAGAGTCTAGACCAGTGGTATTCAACCATTTTTACCCAATCCTTCTTTTTGGAAAGTGTGGGTCCAAATTGCACCCACACAGCATTGATGAGTAAAAATAAAAAAGTCTACACGTCCGCAGATTTACTATTTTTCCACTGAAAATCGGTGAAGAGCAAAACAATTATCTGCATGCGGCCAGCAGTTTGCCCAGCTCTGGCGTTGAGGAATTTTTTATGATCTTTATAAAACTTCGTTATTAGCAACACATTTGTATAAGTTTTTCAAAGATCATTAAATAGGTATGTTGCTAATAAATCTGAATTTATTTCAACAAATTCACCATGGTTTAGAAACAACTATTTAAAACTCGACAGTTTGTTTCACCGTATCTTATCCAAATGGAACAGATTCTATTTGAATAAAATACCTCTGATGATCCCTCTTGGGTGAAACAGATTGTCGGGTTTTAAATAGATGTTATTAAACTGTGGTGAGTGATTTTGTATATTTGCTCTAACTGAACTCAGTTATCCAGCACTTTTTGAAACACTGATTCGCAAAATCAATTGTTAACAATATTCGCAGTAGAATTCGTCCATAACGGCACCTCCAGGGGATTTAAAAAAACTGCCGTTACAGGAGAACGCAGGTAGAGGCTACGGTGCCATGCTACGGTGCCAGTAATAATGTGCTAAAACCGCAAAAATTCGTTGGCGATTGAAATTGCGTCCAACGTTATAAAAATGCTTCAAATTCAAAGCATTTATTCTGAAAGCGCATACGGACCGGTAAACAAACTTCGCACGGGGCTGCAGCCCGGTGGTTGCCGACCACTGATCCACTACAACGTAGTTTCGCGGTACTTTTCGAAGATGCTTTTCGCGGAAAAACCCGGAAAGTTTTCCGCTTTTGCTCTCTTAAGTTTACTCAAAAAAAGTAAAACGGTCTAAAAAGTAACGACGGTACCAAAAACGGTACATTTTTAAAAAAGTATCGGCGGTACCGATAACGGTACTAAAAAAGTACCGCGTTACGGTACCGCGGTACTGCCCAACTCTGCAAATCCATTACAAATAAAGGCTCCTACCACAAACACATGCTGCCACCTCGTGCTTGCAAGTCTTCCACCTAAACCGTGGAACGCCACTCAACAATCGAACTCCATCTCTTGCAAAGTTTCTTATGAGTATACTGAGTGAGCATTACCACAAAGATAGATTATTTACGTATCCCAGCAGAAGTCGGCCTAGCTTCCACTTTTCCGTGCTACAATCTACTTTTATCAAAACATCAAAGTCCCGACCTAAGCGGGCAAAAGAAGTTTGTCTTCAATCTCAAGATCGAATAGACCAATGCTGATGGCTTGGCTTTAAGCCAATCAGCGCTTTTCCCGCCTCTATTTTGCGATCTTCCCAACACTGCTGCATTTGTATTGTTTGTCGTTTTTAACGATTCCTGGCGATCAGGGTCCGTCGAAAAGCTTCAAGGATCTTTAACATTACTCGACCTTGCCATCGTTGAATTTAGTAGGGCAAATCACCATTGCAACAAAAAAACACGTGGAGTTTTGTGAAGTAATTAAGTTTTTCGAATAAATACAAGTTCATAATCTTTGTCGACATAATTGTACGTACTTATGCATTCTTACGGAGATGCGGTTGCACAAACTTGATTTTTTATTTGAAACCTGTTATTACGGGGTGGTGTATGACGTTGCTGCAATTGATATTTTTTAGGCTGGCTGCAGACTTGTTTTTTATAAAGTGCTTAATTACCCTGTTACTGCACGAACATTTCAGTTTTTGACTCAACTGCAAGTCAAAAAATTGCGTGGGTTTTATGAGTCGAGAATTTGTGCTGGTTATTCAGGCCCTTGGGCGATAATTGGCGCCAGTGGCCTGATCAAAAATGTATTCAACCTAATGTTGTTATTGGTGACGTCTCATCGTATCTGATGGCGCAGTTTTTATCAAAGCCCAACAGCATGATTGCTGTTTATTGTTTACGTTGGAAGAATTACACGAAAGACTTAAAACTCCGCCAAAGCATCTACCACTTTTCAGCGAATCAGGATAGCTGGAAATTCCACCTTGAGCGGCTGCCTCCACCATCCACCAAGGATAAGCGGGTCTCCGAGATTGAGTAGGTCTTGCAATTAGGAGCAAATTAATTTACTGGGAAGTGAAAGCGATCAGCAAAAATCTTACGCGAATAAGGCTTTTTGTTGCAATAACTTTATTGCCACAAATTTTCCATGCAACTTTTATGTGTGTAGCTATAAACAGCGGTGTGTTTGCTTTGGTAGCTCAGATTAAACTTTTTGTCTCTATCTCTCGCCTTCTTGCCATAGCCGGTTTAAACCAAGCGGCAGATGTAGCATTTACTGCGTGACCCGCACTTTTTAATATCAGTACCACAATTTAGCAGCAGCAAAGTGAGAGGCATGAGTAAGCGGGTCGTCAATATGCCTATGTTGGGAACAAATGTAATTTTAAAGCACAGAAAGTCATATTGATTGCCATGCTATGGAAGCCATATCTGATTGACCAGCGGACCTTTCAACATCAGAACCCACAGAAATGAAACTTTGCTTCGGGCCTTGCACTAACTTAATACGGCCCGGCCTCTTATCACGCGGGTTTTGCTGTCATTTTATAAGCAAAATGCTAGATCGAGTCCAAAAATGGCTAGAAAGTTTTAGGTTGGATTTGTAATAATAATTTAGAATCACCAGCAAGGCTGTTGAATGGGTAACCTAACGGCATTTCACATTCTACTGTAGGTGAGTTACTTCTGTAATTAGTTACACAGCAGCCCAGGGCCGGATTAAAGAGGGGGCTAATGGGACTGCAGCCCCATGACCACCGAAAAAAATAGACCCTTCGATTACAACGTATCAGCACCAATTATTGACTAATTTTTTTCATCAACCAACTACTTAAAAAATGAATGCGAGTCATTAACCGTTATTGCATTGGCCTAATCCAGTGCTTTTCAACCGGGTGTTTTGTACAACCAAGAGTGTACCAAAGTTTAAAAGAGTGTGCCATTATAACAGCGCCCACTCATACCAAAAAACAAATTTGTGAATTTACTTTCATACCAGGTGTCACTGTGTCATTATAACTAGACATAACCAGCTATGATTTTGACTGGATCAGTGAATTGTGGTGTAAAGACACGCGTTTTTTTTTTTTAACTCTTTACAGACCAATTTTAGGGGATGCCGCCGTAAGCTTTTGATGCAACGATCTATTCTTAACATGTCCCGAAAAGGCTAAACAGAAAGTTGAGATCCCCGTGTAAAGACTGGGGTGAACAAGCTTTTAGGTAAAAGTAGCAAGCGTGTACGATTTCAAATTAGATTGACAAACACTGGCCTAATTTATCCAGACTTATAGGTTACGGCTAGGAGAGTGTCAAGATTGTCTCAAAGCCAAAACTTTTAACGAATTCACACTTGAATTTAAACCACAAAGTCTGCAGCAATTAATCGAAATCAGAAAAGACCGATTATGAATTGTGAGATTCGAATCAGTGACGTGTCACTAGGGTTTCCCTTTCGAGATTTCGGGACGGGAATTTAATACTTTTCGATCTTTTACTCATTCTTTCTCTCTGCTTTCAAAAATACTCACCACAAAACAATTTGCATTGCTGTTTGTAAATTTCTCGTTTCTCGGGAAATTTATGTCGGGATCCCGGGAATTTTTTTTACATTATTAAGGGTTTCAGTGGTACTGATATCTATCATTTCAACATAAAAAATACGTTACTACAAATTTAAAGTTATTTTTTTTGCTTACTAAAAATTTTTTTTCAAAACTTTTTTTTCAAAAAATTTTTTCTCAATTTCAAAATTTTTCAAAAAATAATCATAAGCCTACACTTGAAAAAAACTTGGCGAATACAGTCAAGACTTTGCTCTAAATTGCTGGATTTCAATAAAGAGCCACTGCGTTTTATCAATTACAGGGGCGTGCTCAGATGAGGGGGGCTGGGTCCGCCCCCGCAGACAAACGCACTAAGTAAAGGTGATATTCGTATCGTATGATGGACAATCTGCGGGCGTGATGACCTTTTTTTTGCTCTTCACTTGACTTTGGGCCGAAAATTGGACATTTGCGGGCGTGATGACGTTTTTTGCTTTTCACTTGACTTTGGGCGGGAAATTGGACATTTGCGGGCGTGATGACCTTTTCTTTTTGCTTATCACTACATCCGGCCCTGCTGGCTTGGCTTTAAAATGCGGCTACCCCTTTTTCCAAATTTCTGGGCACGCCCCTGAATTTAGTGTAATAAAAATCAGGGCCGCAAACTCGATCGATTTTTGATGAGTTCAAGAGCTATTCGCAAGTCCGAGTTCAAGTTCGAGTTCTAAGAGTTTTATTTTTCGAATTCGAGTTCGGCGAAAATGACCGAGTTCAGCGAGTTTGAGTTTGCAGCTCTGAACTTCATAGGTCGCAATGGCATGAACAAAGAAACGACATGCAGCTTTTCTTTTGGTAAAATTATAACTTCAATTTACACGGATTGTGACTACTTGAACAACAAACTATATTTCGTAGTGATCTTTTATTTCTTTTCAACAATTCAAATATCTTTCTAATGAACTCGAACAGTTTTATGCGAGTTCAATTTCGAATTCAGAAAAAATATTTTATCGAGTGTAAGTTCGGCGAAAATGACCGAGTTCAGCGAGTTCGAGTTCGGAGCCCTGATAAAAATTGCCCGAGTATGCAGTGTGCACCCCCAACGGTAACAAATGTATTCAAAAAAGAAAATATAAACATCGGTCATAAAAAGTATTTAAACACAATTACAAAATACACGAAGTTAAATGTATTTAAATACAAATAAGCTTACAAAATACAGCGTTTTGTATTTGAAATAAAAATACACTCCAGGTCTGGCTGCCGGTAGACCTACCATTTATAATCTAGTCCAGTGGCTCTCCACCTTTTATGGTTTGTGGTTCCCTTCTAGAGACTCTCAACACTTGGGGTTCCTTGCTCAGCAGTTGATTTTCCGTCGGCATTTCATTCATAGCAGGTACACCCGTGCGCTGGTCTTAAAGTGGTTGATCACAGCCTAGACGTTAATAAATCTTGTGCCCGAGGCCCCCTGGTTAATGTCTCGTGGCTCCCTAGGGGGGCAATGCCGCAATGGCACCTGGTTAAGAAATCTGCTTTCGTCTATAATCTGGATAAATGTACAGGGTGATCCGAAAGTAACTCCTTATTCTAAAATAACTATAGATTATTTAAATTTACTGATAACTTTCTCAATTTTTGTATGTAAGTTACTCAGTGTGCGGCAATGTAGATTGAATGTGTAGTACCGGTCGCGTAGACGTTGATGGCTATAAAATTGTCAACGTTTACAAACCTCCACCTACACCATTGCAGAAAACGACCTACCAGTGTTTCCACACCCTGTCCTGTACTCGGGTGATTTCAACTGCCCGCATGTGAATTGGGGCTACAGCAGCAACAGCGCTGATGGAGAGTGCCTTGTTGCTTGGGCAAGCCTTAATGGTCTTGTCCCTCTTTATGACCCAAAGGACATGGCCACTTTCCACTCAGGCCGCTGGAACACTGGCACCAACCCGGACCTGGCGTTTGTTAGTGTTGGTCCTGACAGTCGCTTACCTGACAGGCGTATTTTAGAGAAGTTTCCTAGGTCACAACATCGACCTTCGCTCATTGTTCCACCAAGGCTCACTCTGTCAGTTCCGAGTATGCTGTTAAGCGATGGAACTTCCGCAAGGCCAAATGGAGCCATTGCAATGCCCTGACCAACCAACTCGCTAAGAGCGTGTTGCCACCTGATATATCTGATGTGGACCGGGCATACCAGGACTTCTGTAATGTCATCAGCACAGCAGCCAAAAAGTATATCCCACGTGGTCGACGAAACGACCACATTCCGTGTTGGGATGCTAAGTGTGAGAACCTCTATCAGATGTTCCTGCAATCGCCTGAGGGATCTGACTCTAGCAGGGCTGTTTCTGCCCTGCTGTCCAGGCTTGACAGAAAACGCAGGGACCGATGGTCTGAGGCAGTCCAAACCATCGACTTTTCTCACTCCAGTCGTAAAGCATGGAGCATATTAAACAACTTAACTGGTAGATCACGACGCTCCCCTAGGCATTGTGCAGTTTCAGCCAATGCCATCGCATCAGTACTGGTCAATAACGGCAAATACGAGGATATTGATCACAAGTCATCCCGGCTTGTGTCTGAGTGGCTTTCTTTCATCCTGTTTGCACCACCTCAAAATTCCAAAAATCTGGAGAAGAGCGTTGGTTGTCGCGATCCCCAAACCAATGAAACCTGTAGAGGACCCCAAGAGCTATCGCCCCATCTCTTTGCTCTATGTCCCCTACAAGATCCTCGAGAGGCTCATTTACACCCGTATCGAGCCCATTGTCGACCCGCTTCTTCCTCGAGAGCAAGCTGGGTTCCGACAGGGGAGGTGCACAGTAGACCAAACTGTTCTACTTACCCAACACATCAAGGACTCATTTGAGACCAACAAGAAGGCCGGTGCTGTTTTTGTCGATCTGACAGCTGCTTATGACACTGTCTGGCATCGTGGCCTCACCTGTAAGCTGTTGAGACTCCTTCCTGATAAACACATGGTCCAAATGATTGTGGAACTTATCCGGAATAGAAGTTTCACCCTTTCCATCGGTGACAGCAAGCGAAGCAGGTTACTACGTTTGCGAAATGGCCTCCCGCAGGGATCAGTCTTGGCTCCCCTCCTTTCTAACATCTACACATACGATCTGCCTTCCACAATTTCTCAGAAGTATGCGTATGCCGACGACCTGGCATTGATGCATACCTCGAAAGACTGGAAGACTTTGGAGGGCACTCTAAGCCAAGACATGACAACACTTTCAGCGTATCTCCAGACTTGGAGGCTGAAGCTCAGCCACACTAAAACGGTGACGACGGCTTTTCATTTAAACAATCTAGAGGCGAAACGTGAGCTCAAAATCTTCAACAACGGCAAACTATTGCCATACTGTCCAATTCCAACCCACCTTGGTGTCAAGCTGGACAGGTCGCTCACTTTTCGTCATCACCTAGACTCTAGGTCCTAGAGGCATTGCGCAAGAAACTTTCCACTCGCGTCACACTGTTGAGGCGACTTGCAGGCTCGGGATGGGGTGCAGGTGCCAAAACATTGCGGACAGCCGCCTTATCCCTGGTTTACTCCACAGCTGAGTACTGCGCACCTGTTTGATGTCGTAGTGCTCACACTCGGCTAATCGACAGTGTTTTAAATGACGCCTAGCGCATTGTCACCGGATGTCTGCGACCCACTCCAACGGACTACTTGCCAATCCTCGCAGGCATCCAGCCAGCTGAGCTTCGCCGTCGAGGAGCGACACTCTCCCTGGCTAACCGCGCCACCCTTAACCCAGATCATATTCTACATGAGCAGCTGGTCGGGAAACAAAATGTGCACCAGGGAAGGTTCAAATCAAGACGCCCGTTTGTACCCGCTGCGCAGAAACTGCAGGGTAGTCTGACCGAATCAGACATTCGTGCAGCGCAATGGATGGATTATGTATGGAACATGGAGTACTTGAAAAGTGCATCAAGGCTTCATGCTTTTATTCCCAGGGCCAGTCCTAAGCCTCTTGGAATGGGTTTGCCCAGAACATCTTGGGTAAAACTGAATCGTCTGCGGAAAGGCGTAGGGCGATTCCATTCATCCACGTACAAGTGGGGTGCTGCTCCTTCACGGAATTGTGAGTGTGGTGCCTCTAAGCAAACTGCAGACCACATCATTTCTACATGCCCCCTACATCGTGCACCAAAAGGAATACAAGGTCTGTTGGGCCTGGATGATGACACCCGACGCTGGCTTAAAATCAACGCCGTCAACATCCAAACTGTCGGAAGAGGATGCCCAACCACACGACAACGACCGGTCGCCTATAAGCTATTACAGTATTAGCCTACCTGTAAAGCAAGCCGGATAACGGTATTGAAAAAAACTGCAAGCTTAGTGTCTAAGTGTATAGAAATGAACCAGATTTTGTGGGTTAAACCAGGGGTCGGCAACTTTTGGCCTTTAAAGAGCCAAATTAGTCCGTTTGTTACAATACGAAACCCAGCAGGAGCCGCAAAACTATCGTCAGGTTCAAAAGCTTCAGTTATCCCGAAAATGATTTCTAAAAAATGGGGTCTGTTAACCTCCGAAAGGAGCCACAACTGGGGGTTTAAAGAGCCGCAGGTTGCCGACCCCTGGGTTAGACAAACGTGTTGATTTACTTCGAAATGAATACAAAAGGCTTTTTTTTTATAGCGTATCCTACATAGATCTGCGGCGCTTTGTTACGTCACTACGAAGCCAAATGGTCAAGAGAACGACGTTCGTTGTGAGTATACTCGTGGAGCTCCGGAGCCTTTATTGCTGCAGATTCCGATTGATATATAAGCCAACTAATCAGTGGCGCGGGAACGTTTTTTGGACAGGGGGGGCTCAAAATAGTAAGATCGTGTCAACGTCTGGGGGGCGAAGCCCCCCAGACCCCCCTTTTTTCGAACGCACGTTTTTATGAGCAGGACACTCAGTAGACCTATTTTGATAGACATCAATTGCATGCCCGCTCAAGTGACCGGAACTTTTTCAGGATAATTTTTTATCGTGGAAAACAAGATTGCTTACTACCATTAGGCTTTTCTAACCATGCTCGAATCACTACTCATGTATTTGTAAAATGCAAATACCTCAATGACAAAACCAAAAAGTAGGCAAACAAAATTTGTCCGATCTAACTTTTGCTTTGCTGATCAGAGTTACATGCAACAAACAATGCCCCATTGAGGTTTAAAAATAACAAAAAACACACAATCAAAATAAAGCACTGAACCATTTTTTAACATAATGAGATGTGTAGATATAGGTATTTAGGTAGGCGTACTAGCTCAATTTTAGTAACAATCATCGGCAGTGCTCGAGTTGTGAAAACACTTATGGGGGGTGGTAGGCTACAACTTTTCACGCAGACCTAAAAAGAAATGGTCACTATAGTTGTAAGAATTGGTTTACGCTAAAATGTTTTATGGGGGGATGGTGTTGTTTTCAGGGGGGATGGCATCCCCCTCAAATCGAGTAGCCTACTGATCATCGGTGCCAGTTTAGTAGTGATTTAGCCGCTTCATTGGGTTGGTAGAAAAAATTCAAAACCATTAAAAAACTCAACCAGAAGAGAACTTGCACCAGCTCATATAAGCTTGATTAGGGGTGCCCAACCAGTCGATCGCGATGTACCGGTCGATCTTTGGATGCTTGGCTGTCGATCCCGGGTTAATTTGGCATGTGCACAAATCAGGTTGGCCACCAACATTTCCAGTTCATGTAACGCGTCCGGGCCATGAAGACCTTTTTTTTAGCTCTTCACAAAAATTTTGGTGGAATTCGGAACATCTGAAGGATTGAGGACCGTTTTTTTGCACTTCACCGTATTTTCGTTTACGATTTACGTAATTCCCATGATCAGTAGCGACTTTCATTCGAGCATTCAGAGTAGTTTGGCGTAAAGTGTTTGGCAGCTACAAGAATTGGCAGCCATTATACTTTTACTGGTCCATCGTCCATGACTGCTGCAAAGGTTTGCAAACGCTGATATAAAACACGGTTAAAAATAAAATTCAAAAATTGAAAATTTTACCAAATTTTACGTTGACCTAGTGAATAATAACTAACTGATTTTTAAAAGAATAGTGATTCTTCGTTGGTTAAAAGCACTTTAAAAAATATTTGCTTCATTACGTATGTACGTTGCGAGCATTAATACCGTCGCACTCAGTGCATAATTTTTTCAATTGTCAGGGGGGGGCTCAAATGGTTCAGGGGGGGCTAAAAAAAGTTCAGGGGGGGCTTGAGCCCCCCCCTGGCACCCTACTTCCCGCGCCTATGCAACTAATCGTGATTATTTTTGTGCTTGTGGTACGCAAGATGTTGTTGCGGCAGTACTACCTTTTGCTGTGAGAGACGAGAGGCATTGCAGGTGAAGGATTTCAGTGCTAGGCAGAGAAATGGTCTGTAGCACGAACGAATGAAGCATTGCAAGTCATCGTGGTGTTCAGCTCAAGAGAGTTGTGTTGTTGAGATTGCGTGGACGGAATTGCGTCGGTTGATTCCGTGTCTAAGCGTCGGGTTGTCACCAAAGCGGTGTTTTGTTACGTCACAATGAAGCCAAATAGTCAAAAGAACGACATTCGTAGTGAGCATACTCGTGGAGCTCCGGAGCCTTTACTGCTGGAGATTCCGATTGATATACGAGTCAATTGAACGTGATTATTTTTGTGCTTGTGGTACGTAAGATGTTGTTGCCACAGATACTCAATACAAACTGGGCTAAAAAGTTTTGTTTATGTTGGTTAAACAGAGGCGAAGAACAGCGATTGTGAATTTGGTGAGCATTAAGCAAGTATCTCGTTCAATAGTAAAGACTGTTGATTAAAAATGTGATAACAGACTTCAATCAGGCATTAAAAGTAAACAATGGTGTGGTTTCGTAAACTTGTGCTTTCGCGACCAGCAAGTCTTATCCTTTTTTTCAAAAATCTTGCGCTTTTTCCAAATTTATGTGGCAGCATTGCTTGTAACTCGTGTATAATCGCAACAAAGCCGTAAGGGTACGACCAGCGCATGGTCAGTTGCAAACGCAAAGCCATCCTGAACCTATCCGATTCCCCTCATTAATTGCAACAAAATACCTTAACTTATCAGCATGTGAAATCTTTACCCGTAAAATGGTAACTAGAAGCCCAGGCATACCTAAATTGACGCTGTTTCGGGGCAGCAATTTAGACTATGGTTTCCAAAAGATTTCTGATTAATACCGTAAGTTTACTTGGGCAAGTGCCGGTACCGGCCTACGGACAGACTCGTAACTGTTAGTGATAAAGCCAAAGCCTACGGGCATCAGAAACCTTCACGTGACCAGTTTGCTTCGGCCCTCATATCTTTAGCCTGCAAAGATGGGGGCTTGTTTGAATTAAGCCGTGGTTTACTAATAACTCACTAGCGCTCGCGATATACCCGCCTGTTATAAGATGCGGCTTAATTCAAAAAAGCCCACAAAGATGAACAAACCTGACTATCCTGTTCACCGAAAACCTGTGTCTAACATTTGCGATCAGAGTACAATTTTAACTGCAGAGTTGTTTCTGACGATACCACCATATCACATCTACAGTGGCTTATCGGACCAAGGCAAGTGCGACATCTTGAATTCCTGTCAATATGACATAACAAACTTTAATTATGATGTCTCAAAGCAAAATGCATTCCTACTGCAGATTTTTACTTGAGCTGTGACAATTTACTTATGACACGAACCAATCTAGGGCAAACCATTTTAAAAACAATAAATAAATCACGAAAATAGCTGAAGGAGGAAAAATAAAGACAACAAAATATTATTAAAACTGGACTTTTCGATTCGGTTTTCATATCATCATCTGCAGCGCAAGCAAGGCTGTACAAAACTGAATTTCATCGATTTTATTTGAATGAGGCAATTACTGGTGAACGGATTGATAGCATGGGTGCAAATCCAAGGGGATGTGTATTTTTATCCCACCCCAATAATTGTCATGAAAGTGGAAAATTCCCTATACGATGAATAGCTTAAGAAAAATAGGAGTCTGCGGACATGAAGGCCTTTTTTTTGGTCTTCACCGATTTCTAGTGGAAAAAACAGGGGTCTTCCGAGATGAAGACCTTTTTTTTGCTAAATCATCCCCCCCAATGCTCAATAGAGTGGGGTGAAAAATTGAAAAATTTGGAATCACGCCTTCTTTTGTTGATATTACTTGTGGAGACATGAAAAAACATTGCACCAAAACTTTCAGCTTTTTTGTCAACAGGAAGTCACCCACTTTTAAGGGTAAATTTTTGAAAAAATTCCGCAAATTTGAAATTTTTTCTCATTTTGTAAGCCTGACAATAAGACAACATATCGCCAAATTGACAAGGTTTGAGATATATGTAGCAGATATAGATGTGCAAAACGATTTAGACTAGAGCAAGCAAAACAAGCGATTAAATTATTGAAAGAGTGTAAGATAGTAATAGTAACTAGCAATCGACACTGAAAATGTGGTGAGAATGAGCGCTTTATCGATTTAGCTCTTCGTTTAATTCTTACCATCTGTAAATTTTCAGGGTTGGTTGGTGTGTTTGGTGATAGATAGTAAATACGAAAGCTGCAGTTACTCTTGCAGTGAAGTGAACCATACTTCTATTCAGGTGTAGTGCAGACAGAATTACATTTAGTTTAGAATATTTATAGTTTATATCATGGGCGGGCAAACTACGGCCCGCGAGATCATTTCATGCCTCCCAAGGGCACTTACAGAAAGATGAAGCTTGTACCCTACAAATATTGCGTGGGATATAGGACATTTGCGGACGTGGTGACCTTTTTTTGCTCTTCACTTGATTTCGGAGGGAAAATGGGGCATCTGCGGTCGTGATGACCTGTTTTGCTTTGCAATTCCAAGCAGTGCGGCCCTCGGCTTCAAAATTTTTCCAATGCGGCCCTTTGTGCGAAAAGTTTGTCCACCCTTAATCTACAACTGTATGTCGCTAGGTACGAGATGCCTGGCGTGAAAAGAAAATTATCACGAAAGAATACAGAAAACTTACTGTAACTGTTGGGCCATAAAAAAAAACAACTACCAACTGGAGACCTTCCAACTCTTACAAAGCAATGTGGATAAAGGAGAATTCAATAGAGGTTAGCAACAATTTTACAATCAAAATGCTGGGACAACAAATGGTGCCAATAATTTTACATAGCTGCTGTAAAAGAGTAAATCCTTATTCTAAAACAACTATGTATTTTTATCCCCCCAAAAAAGTCAAAAAGACTTTCCACAGCAATTTATCGAGGGTAATTTTTTCGCAATTCTGCAAAAGCCACACTACGCTTTCTTTTAACCCCTTTTGCACCATAGCCGCGTACATTTGCGTTATACAGTGGAATTCGGTTAATAAATCCACGGTTAATAAATCCAGCCGCTTATTACAACCAATTTGCTTGGAACGAAATCGTCCCAATCCTTTCCCGTTATAAAAACTTCGGTTAATAAATCCAAGCGCCGCTTAATATATCCAGTTTACGTGCTTTATGCAGTCAAATTTTTCTTCATTATGTGTTAATAAGTACGTACAACATTGGATTATCAGTTTCGTATGGACAAGCACGTACATGTCCTAGTGTACTGGTAGGCCTAATCAAGCAGACTAATTGAACACCAGTCATAGGAGTGTGCAAAATCAGACTGAGGAAGAATTCACCGAGAATCTTGTTTCAATGATACAAAACCAGGATGGATTTGTTGAAATTTCTGATGACAAAGATGATGATAATGATGGTTCGGAAGAAGAAACGCCATTAGCAGCAGAGGTGCGAAAATGTTTTCGTCGCTTGGCCCTGGGGCTAGAGCGTACTGGGTTTACGAAGATGGACATGCTTTGTGATATGAAAAAAGAAGTGGATGGCCATCTGAGGAAAACATTTCCACCGAAGCAAACTTCATTGCCCAGATTTTTCTGTGTCGAATAAATATTGAAAAAATACTATATTTTGTGCATTTTTACCGCTGCAGGGGGATATCCACATTGGTGAGATGCATTTTTAGGAAACGCCGTTTATTAAAGCCGCCGCATATTAAATCCAAAACCGGCTGTCCCGAGGTGGATTTATTAACCGAATTCCACTGTAGTTGGGTACTGCATGCGCAACTGTACACGGCCAGTGCGCAAGTAACGCAACTATGCGCCAATTTTTATGCAAGTACGCGGATGAGTACTTCAAAAAAATTTAACGAATTTAATTATTTCGCGTATCGAGCGAGTAGTAAAAACCGTGTTATACTGTTACGCAAACAGCAAGTGAGGCAAAACGCTTTTCCTTGGATATATGTTGGTTGTAGTGGTTAAACATTTGCGGTTCATTCATTATTGGCAATGTGTCATCAATCGAATTCTGAGGTTAGCTGATGAGCTGTAACAGCGTAGTGGCGCTGTCCAGTAGCGTATTTAGGGTGGAGGCCATTGGGCCATGGCCCCCCTTTTTGACTCCGCCTTTCGATTAAAAAAAATAATAATAATGGTGCCAAGCTACTGAAATATGCCAGACTCTTTTGATGGTTTCTGTAGCTTATGGCCAGGGGCAGATCCAGAAGAGTAGGATGAGGGGTATGCATCCTCCACCAGCCGCTTTCAACTATGTTTTTGATGTAGGCCTGTACAATTTTTCCATAATTTCGAACCTCTTCGATAGTTATAAGCCTTAGCCTACGCCTTGAGCACGCATAATCGAAAATGAGCGAACAAAATGTATCATATTTGGCGAAGCATACAGAAATAGGGTCAAAGAATTTAAACAAAATTTGCCTGAAAATTATTCAAAAAGCTCTAAAATAGCCATTCCAGCATGTAAATTTTAAAAAATTTTCCGGGGGAGCATGCCCCCGTACCCCTCTAGAGTCTTTCTTGTGTCTCAATCAGCTTCAAATTTGTTCTGCCGAGGAAAAAAATACGCTTGAAAAAGTGTAGAAATTATGGCCTCCCCCGTTTTCAAAAATTCTCGCTACGCCACTGGCGCTGTCCTATCCTGTGAAGTATAGATTCTGCGAAAAACGCGGTAAGCATATAGGAGTAAAAAAGCAAACCAGAGTGATTGCGAACAAGTGAATTTTTATTTTATATACCCACCAAAGTTGGTTCAAGATGTCATAAACCTCCCAGTCCCACCAAATTTTTGTCATGCCCCACCGATGGGGTGCACGCCCCACGTCGGAAACCCAGCTGTGCTAGAGGTTTATTGATAACGATTCATTGATTGCCAAGCTACATAACACTCTTCGCTAACCAAGTTTTAACAACACTAATCTCTCTGAAAGTTTAAACATAAAATTTGGTACTCTTGCTCCAGATAATATTCATTTCATCCAATTTGGTCAGATAACTCTTCCTCAGTGAGTCTATTGTGTTCCTCAGTGAGTCCGGATTTATCATTTTGCTTTTGTAGGCAGAGTCTTTTAATAACCTTTTGTACTGGAAAAAAAAAAAATGCTTCCAGGCTCGCCGTAAATGAGAGATGTTACTGAGCAGGAATCACAGCGAGATTGTTCTTGTTGCAATTATGGAATGTCGTCTTCTTCTTTTTGAATAATTTTTTCAACAACGCAATTGTAGCATGACGCAATTTTCTGCAAAAGGTATTTTCAGGTCATTGAGGCTTCAATATATTTCACCAAAGAACATTAAATCCCCATCATGCTCACGTTGGTGACACTGTGTTTGATTTGACCGTCCCTGCATTCTAACCCAAATCTCCTGCGCCGTTATAACGAAGCCTGACCACTTTGCCAAGCTCACGTTTCATTCCATTTATTTTATTTAGGAATGTAAATTTAATGCAAAGCTGTCACGACCTGAATAGAGACAAGAAGAAGGTCTGTCAGTTATTTACAGTAAAGATAATACGAATGTTTAAAAAATCACCCAGTTCCATTCTTTGTAATTATGGCGCGTTTAAGGGCTGTTCGTAACTACTAATGACGTAGACCATAACTTCACTTATCATGTACCGATGAAAATACCGATGGACAGAACATCCGCCTCTAAAGCTGTAGACTTGGGTTTGATTCCGAGTCGGGTCATATCAATGACTATAAAATTGGTACTCACGGCTTCTCTGCATGACGCTCAGCAGTAAAGGACAGTGTGAAGAACAAGCCGGTATGTTCACTTGTTGCGCCTTTGGGAAAGGCACTTAGCGGGATTTTACCACATTAGAGTGGTGGACAAATGGCCGACCACTTTTGGGGCGAACTGGCAGTACAACACTGGCATCTACCTCGACACAAGGAGAGTAAATTTCTGATGGGTCTGGAGTTATGCAGTTTACTGGCCGTCGTGGCCCAGTCTAACAAAAACTTGCAAATAGAGCGTGCAGCTCACAGGAAAAAAAGAAAAAACCACTGTACGTTCATGAGTTTGTATAATAGCGAGTAAATGATAATGATACAAACTGGTGATTGCAGCAAAAAAAAAAAAAAAAATGCAAAGATTACTGTGAATCGGTAACCACGCTTATTGATTTTTTCATTATCATTCTCAAATCACGAGAAAGCTATGGAGGCGCTATGCATACGACGAATCCAAACTGGCTTAGGAGTTGCCCTTGATTCCGAGTTTTCCGTTTGAGTTTTACTTCTGACTTCTTCAATCCGCTGCTTGTTAGATTCCACCAAGCAGAGATACTTATCGCGAAGCATTTCATTCAAGGACGCAACAACAAGACTAGGGTGGGAGTTAAACCATCTACCTCGCAATCATGACCACCGTAATAACGATATTCCCCACCACTACGTCACGCTGCCAACGTGCTAATATGACATTTGCATCATTACATCGTGAAAGTTCTTTAATATTAACTTGATTCTTGTTTTAAATAATGTTGATTTATCCAGATAAGATTTGGAATCATTATAACGCAGCTAGTCGTTACGAAGAGAATTTTTATTGTATTCAGTTTTATAAGTATCCTCTTATCATGAGAAAAGGATCACAGCGCTATAGCAAGCTCGCTTAGAAGTGGCCGGCCACCTGTCTACCACACCAAGATGGGGAAATCCCGCTAAGTGCCCTTCCCAACGGCACAACAAGTAAACTTGCCGGCTTGTTCTGTGCACTGTCCCTTTAATGCTGAACGTCAAGCAGGGAAGCTGTAAATACCAATTATAAAGTCATCGGTTTGACCCGACTCGGAATCAAACCCGAACGCTGTTATACCACTTGGCCATCTGAGCTGCAAAAGAATAATACGCTTTGAGAGAGCGTTTTTTGAAGCTTAATACAAAAACAGCTTCGTTATAACGTTTAAACTCTGTAAAAACACTGCTATCTGTGATGTTTTTAGACAGCATTACGAGGCTATAAATCTTACGACTTTGGTGCACCTGATGAGTCCGGAAGGACAAAAAGGTGACTACCGGTAACCATTTTTGTGTACTACGTGAAGCTGATCTTGCAGTTCTCGGTAGTCGTTCTACTTATTATTATATTTTTTCTCTTTTTCTAATTTTTAATTGAATGAGCTTCCACACATTTTCAAAACCGTTCAAATGGCCGAGTGGTTTAGAGCATTCCGGTTCGGCAGACTTGGGGTTCGACTCCGAGTCGGGTCAAACCAATGACTTTAAAATTGGTAGTCACAGCTTTCCTGCTTGACGTTCAGCATTAAAGAGACAGTGTGGAGAACAAGCCGGCAAGTTTACTAGTTGTGCCGTTGGGAAGGGCACTTAACGGGATTCCTCCATCTTGGTGCGGTAGACAGATGGCCGGCAACTCCTAAGCGAGCTCACATGGCGCATTGATCGCTTTCTCCAGATAAAAGAATAAATATGCCAATAATAATATAAAAAAAATTTTTAAGCCTATTGGCGTATTGAAAGAATTTTTATAAGGACCTGGTGGTCTAATGATTTCAAAATCACCCGATGGAGGCTGAATTAATTGCTTGCGCGATTATTCTGAACAAATGTTTTTAGCAAGTTCTTCCGTGTCGTTTTTTTTCTTTTTTCCAAGCCACATATTTGCAGCTTAGCTCTTTATGTTAAAGTGAAGTATGCGCATCATGGAACATGACCTGGTTGCGCATTGAACCCACAAACCCAGCTCCGGAACTTAATGCACCAACCAGTAGACCAACTCCATATGTAGGTTTTTTTGTCGTGTCTTTTTTTGTCTTTTTTTTTTGTTATTTCAAGCCACTTAATTGCAGCTTGAGATTTTTGTGGTAGTGAAGTACATGCATCATGGAGATGACCTAGTTGAGTATCGAACCCGCGAAGTAGTTTCGAAGCCCAATGCACCAACCACTCGGCCAACTCGTTCTCGTCGTGTCTTTTTTTGTCTTTTTATTTTAGTTTTTATCATTTCAAGCCACTTAATTGCAGCTTAGCATTTTTGTGGTAGTGAAGTACATGCGTCATGGAGATAACCTAGTTGAGCATCGAATCCGCGAAGCCAGCTTCGGAGTCCAATGCACCAACCACTCGGCCAACTTTCTGGAAATGCATTGAAAGGGCGCCTCTAGTGATATCTGAGACCAAAAATAGCACAGTTGTGGACAAGCGGTTCGGACAACGTAAAACTCGCAAGTCTACACTGGAGCGAGGTTCGAACTTGCCTTCATGGACATTAGACGTAAAAATGATTTCGAAAAATGCAATCCAAGCATTAGCCACTAATTACCTTGACGCTAAATTGTAGCATATAGGATTGAAACACTCGCTTACACGAAGAAGCGCGTGAGATAAAATGGAAAAACGCCAACTATGTCGCCAATAATCTCGATCCAAGGTGTAGGGAGCTCCGACAAGAGAAAAATACGCAGCTGCAATATTCAGTAGCAGTTGTTAAAATAAAAGTCAAGACGATTGGTTGCATTTCAAATATTGAACTGAAAATCCAACAGTATTTGAGGGAAACTGCGAGGTGAGCTTGCGCTCTTCGAGTCAGCAATTTCTCGATCTATATATGTCAAATGCGATCGGCTTCACCCGCGAATCAAACCCATCACGTAAGATCTGTAACTTGCGCGCGGTACCGCAAGGCCATGTCGCTGTGCTTGTGGGCGCTAAAAGGAGCTAATTCTAAGCAATAAAAAAAATAAACAAACGGAAAGATGAAAGGGAAACTCTTCTTTGCACTATACCGCATAGCGCTGTCGTCCTTATTTTGGTACCACAGGATAACTTTCAGAAATTAATCAATTGATCGACCAGTTTTCGTTTTAAGCAAGAATCAAATTTCGGTTTTTCTTTTTTACGAACTTATCTGCTTCTTTTGAACAAACTCCTCCTTCTAGATAATTCTCTTACTTAAACCACCAAGTTTCGTTTTTTTCAAACTTGACAAAAAATTGAAAACATAATTAAATTTCTATTGCATTGTTATGATATATTTGGCAGATGTCTCTCAACATCACGGGCTCATCTCTTAATTCAATAAATGACAAAACTGTTTGAATTTAAGTTATTTTTAAAATTTGCCTTCTGTTGGCGATTCTGAAGAAACTGCAGGAAGAGTCCGAACATTACAGAAGCAATATCCAAGTTCTCGATATTTTGAAAATAAGAATTTCAATTCATTTTTGAAGCAGAACTTTGAATTTACTGCATATATTTTCTATAATATTATTATGCGATGGTAGGCAGGAAATGCTATATTTTTCCCAAATTTTGTCAGCCTAACGGGACCACGCGCAGGTTGCAGATCCTACGAGACGGGATCGATTCACGACTGGAGTCAATCGCATTTGACATATATAACGGGTGGCTGCTGACGCGAAGAGCGCTTGGCAGTTTCCTTCAATTACTGTACACTTTTCAGGTCGTTTTAAACATGAGCAGTGACGTCAACCTCATCTGAGAAATACCGCGCATTGACTTGGAACAAAGCTTACAAGAAAGCAATGAAAAGCTAAGGAAGATCGCAAACCAAGAAACAGAAGCACCAGCCGTCAGGGAACAACTGATTGGGCAAAAAGAATTTTATGTTTTTTCACATATTGCGACAGTAATAAAACTTCAAAAAAAATTTCCAAAAGTCTTAAATAATGTCGGCCATGAAAATTAGTCAAAAATTCTAGTTTCAAACTTAATGGGTGACAATATAAACAAGCAAGAATTCTCGCGTTTCAAATAATGCTTCTTAATATCGTCTGAACAAACACGCGACAAATTTAATTATGTCGAAACTTGGATCAAGATACACAAAATTACTTGCGTTCAGGAATTCCAACTTTTAGCTTCTAACAGCTTAGATTAAAAAGAAATATTGTTTCTAACCTTATGCTGCGGTTGCACTTGAAGCCGTTACAATTATTACCGAATGTCTCTCACTCGCAATCAGTAGTAATCGGAAGAAATCGTATCGAGAGGACAAACTGCGGCAATCGAGTGGAAAGAGAAAATACAGTTAATAGAAACACGGTACTAGTTTCAACGCTTGCCGATGCTATCCGATTGCTCAAGTTTGTCATTCCTATACGAATCCCTTCCGATTAACCACGACTGCGAGCGAGAGACAGTCGGGAACAATCGGCTTTAAAAGTAATAGCACATTTACCTGTTGTAGGCAAATAACCCAAAAGAAATGATCCAACGATGAGGCACAATTGAACTACAATTTGGTTTTCTTTTCTTTTTTTAGACATTTCCGTTCTTGCGCTCTCTATTGGATTAAATGGTATGTGAAATGGTACTTAGATAAAAACACATAATATTGCAGTAGGCCTATAGTTGAAACTTTTCTATTGGCACAATTAAATTCAATGAGCTGCATATCATTGAAATGTTTGTTCAATTGAAGATGGCTGCTTTGTGTTCAATTACCAAACTGAGCATTTAACATTGCTACAAGAAAGACATTGATGCCTGTTTTCCATACCAACTTGTTCTGTTTTCTCGTAAATATCTTTGAAGGCCAAGACTTCCAGCATGACGACTAGTTTTTGCTCTGTCGATCGCAGATAATCAGAATGGAAGATTGTTGAATATATTCCCGGATTAAAAAAAGATAACAGCTCAGATGGCCAAGTGGTGTAAAGCGTCCGTCTCTTGAGCTGTAGACTCGGGTTTGATTCCGAATTGGGTCAAACCAATGACTTTAAAATTGGTATTGACAGATGGCTGGCAGCTCCTAAGCGAGCTCGTATAGCGCTTTGAAAAATAAAGTGTGAGATTTTTGAAAACAAAGTACGCGATGTTTTGAAGACTTCGTTACAAAATTGTCGCACAAGCTAAAAGAACGCTTTTAAGTTTCGAACAAAACACGATGGTGGTCCTCGAGCTAACGTTTCTTGCATGTTCATTTATTACTTTTATATTTTATTTATTTGGTCGCATATTTATCCTTTTATCACGAGAAAGCGATCAATGCGCTATACAAGTTCGCTTAGGAGTTGCCGGCCATCTGTCTACCACACTAAGATGGGGAAATCCCGCTAAGTGCCCTTCCCTACGGCACAACAAGTAAACTTGCCCGCTTGTTCTCCACACTGTCCCTTTAATGCTGAATGTCAAGCAGGGAAGCTGTGAATACCAATTTTAAAGTCATTGGTTTGACCCGAATCGAAATCAAACCCAAGCTCCCAAGGCGTACGCTCTTATACCACTCGGCCATCTGGGCTGTTGATGCACTTCGATGTTTCTAGAACCCCCAAAGCTGCAAGACATGTATTTTGTCGCTCCAAGCCCCCGCTCAGAACAAATTCTTGATCCGCCTCTGAAGATTATGCACAGAGGACCGACTTGGTCATTGTCCTTGAATAAAATCATGCACTATCAATGAATACAGATGACGTCATCAAAAGCTGTGATGTAAATTTGCCCCGAATCGTTTGAACAGAATCTCACACTTGCGGCAAGCGAGCAGCATAGAAGAATTGCAGTTCTCTAGATTTAGAAAATCACTACAGCTGCGCAGTAGATATCCTATTGGTTATGCGCAGGTCGCATTGGCGATGTTGTTAGGGTGGAAATCTCACGAATTTCTATTTAAACCGATGGGATTTCGGTACTTTTTGCAAGTTTGGGCTCTCTTTGGATAAACAAAACGCATGACCAATATTTGAATTTTGAATTTAAACTGCAAGTCATACCGGATAATTTGGAAAAAGCATGTTATTCTTGATAAAACTGATTTCGTATTTTGGACTTGAATTTATGATCGCGGAGTAGAAATGAATTGGATTTTAAAATTTCAAGCTTAAGTATCTCTGGTACAGGACAATTGAACATCCCGCCGAGACTGAGTCGATTTTACACTCCTAATTCTTTTCAAAACAGATGTTTCTATTTTATATTCATCTTACGGTTAGTGTTCACTGCCTTTCGCTTTCTTCGTCTCACAAAAACTTTTATGATGATTCCAATCGAGGAGCATAGAATGAGTATGAATGGAATGTAGTAGCAAATCGGATAAACTATTCTTGTGTACCATAGTAACCACAAGGACCTGCAACATCATATAAGCCGCTGACTCTCACCAATGCCTTCAAAATTACACTCCGAGGAATTGGAGCAGCGAGTTCATATAGAAAAGGGTCTGATCCTACGCTTGCGTTTTTAATAAAGATTCATCATTTTTAAGTCTGTTCTTTTCAATCACTCCATAAATTAACAGGCAGATCAATGATTACTACTGTATATTACAGTAAATAGCCTGAATAATACCAACGTACCGGGTGTTTTTCAATGCATTAAGATGAAAATTTTACAGCTTGGATAGCCGAGTGGTAAGAGCGTCCGCTTCTGGAATTGTAGACTCGGGTTTGATTCCAAGTCGGGTCATACCAATGACTTTAAATTTGGTATCCACAGTTTTCCTGCTTGACGCTCAGCATTAAAGGGACAGCGCAGAGAACAAGTTGGCAAGTTTACTTGTTGTGCCGTTGGAAAAGGCACTTAGCGGGATTCCCCCATCTTGATGTGGTAGACAGATGGCCGGCAACTGCTAAGCGAGCTCGTTATAAAGCTTTGATCGCTTTCTCGTGATAGGAGGATAAATGCAATAAAAAAAACACCAAAAAAAGCGATATTGTAAGAACATACGAGACCGTGGGTGCTTGAAGCACACATTCAGTCTGTTTCCATGTTGACGAAAACGTGAGCTATCTCAACGTGGGCCGGAATAAGGACAACTTTCTGAAAGCCCACTTTTGCGAAAGTGCTGGGCTTTTGCAAAAGCGAATAACCACCTCTTCAGGTGCGGCTGGAAAAGCCCATGACTTTGCAAACATTAGCCCACGAAAAACAAAATTTTACCTGACTCGAGCAAAACCCGCTAGCCGAAAGCCCACAAAATGTGGACATGGAAGCAAGCTAACAGTGCCCGCGCAAAAATGTTGGTGAATTGTAATCAATAATGACTTGTGTTAATAAAAACACATCTCTACGGTCTCCCCCTTTTCATTGATACACTGATCACCGCTTTCATAGGTTCATTGAAAAAAGGTTAATCCTGCGTGACGAGTTCGATTCCACGTTGGGACGGATAGCATTACAGATGTTGGACGCAAAAACCAAAACTGAATGCAGACTCTGCAACGCATTAAATTTGTTGCTAAAAACATTTTAAATCATCGGCGGATGTTGATGGGAGAAAGGGCTAGGGGGGTCAAGCTCTCCGCCCCCTAAAATTTTATTCTAAATCCCCGCGTTCTTGCCAATATACGTGGTATTATACCATTCCAGAGCAAGGCCACAATCTGTCCACATTGATACGAAATGGGGTTCGTTCCTGTCTCTATCGTTCGCTCGCATGAATATCATGAATGGAATAAATCCAACTATCGTTGAAAAGATCCAAATTATCATCACCGCTTTCTGAAATTAAAAAAAACAAAACAGTATGAATATTTCTAATAAGTCCATAGAATGCTGTTTTTCGACCTTCAAATATTTCTATTCCACAAATAATTCAAAAACTGTTTCTCGTTTTCGTTTACCAGAGGACACAAATTGCTCATCAGGCCTATTGCTGCATCGATGCGTCAGATATTATTATTAATATTTCATAAGGTATTAGTAGTCTTTGTTACCAGCTAGTTTTTATTAATACGTGTTTTTCTGCTGAAAAACCTTAGCAAATAATTTGAGTAAAAATATCGAATTTTTTTAATTTTAAAATATTATTGAAGCGTATCAACAAAATTATTGTGGCAACAAAGGATGGGCATCAGCATGAACACTTGAAAATCACTCGCTAATTGTCTGGAAATATCAAAAACCTGGCATTGGGTATAATTATTGCACTTTTCATGATGCTTACTTAGCCTTAATTCGTACCGGATTTATAAAAACACAAGTATTTCTAGAAAGTTGTTATTACGTACTCAGTGTATTTCGCAATCGTGCGACAACTAACTTAATTCTAGCTCCGATAAAATTTGGTTACCGGTAATAATCAGAATAACAAAATTTGAAAAGTTGCTATAAGATTCGCATTTCTAGATAAGTGCGTAACCAGAAACACGATTTCTAAATGTAGTTAAACCTTTCTTGGTCTGCTGCTTGCACCGCCTTTTCACTGAGCGCCTAGCAATTACAACCTTCCAAATCACGTTAAAGCAGCGGTTCCCAACCTTTTTTTCTTCATTACCCACTTTTGATGTGAATGATCCTCGATTATCCACAACAATTTTTTAGTGAAGTTTGCCTCAGTTAAATTCGTCGATGACAGTGTGGCACCCAGGAATTGGCAAGGGGGACACGACCGCGGGTCTGGGGGAATAGCCCCCAGTCGCCAACAAATTTTTGCGGTTTTCACATTAAAAAACACTGATTTTAGTACACTTTTTATCGAAAAAGTGCATGCAGTGAGTGCAGTCACTATGGACAATGCAAAAATGTTTTCGCAGCGTATGTCTAAAAACAGAAGCTTGGCTAAAATAAGAGAAAGGAGGCTGCAGCCATTATCAGTTTGGGATATCATAGACTGAAACTTAGGTTTTAGCACCTTATTACAGGGCCAAAAAGGGGGGCATGGCACCGTGCCACTTGCGTACGCTTATGATCGATGAAGAGCAAAAAAAGATATTCACGTCTTCAGATGTCCTGTATTCCAGTGAAAACGTCGGTGAAAAGCAAAGCAAAGGTATCCACGTCTTCAGAAGTGCATTGTACTGTATTCCAGTGCTGGGAACGGTGTTATTTTTCAGAGGGACTTTAACTCCCCACCTGATAACTTAAAATTCCACACTAGTGGGGAATTTCCCACCGCTTGGGAACCAATGCATTAAAAAATGGCATAGCACATGAGGTTGCACAGTTCAGTAACATTGATTTTAAAATCAAGTTGGTTAACCAATATTCACTTTATAATAAATTTAATGAACTTACCGATCCAGTTTTTTTAGTGATGGTTTTAAACTGATAGGGCCATTGAAGCGAAATGAACCGCAAGATGGCGAACCAGAGAATGTGAAAACTGGTGGCGTAAGACGTTAAAATATCTACACTCCAATCGATCTACAAGAAAATAATAAATGATAATAAAACTCTGAGACGCCTGATTCCTACCAATAGATCTGTAATAGCTTCCGAGAGAATTAACAAAAAAATGTCACGTTTTTGCGTTCCAGACTTTCAGTTCTCACTTTTTTAGCAGAGAAAGTTTTATATATTTATCAAATCTGAAAGCAGTGAAAAATTAATCACTTCGAACTTACTCTGCAAAGAAAATCCGGCCATGTCCATAAACGATAACCCCAAGTGAAAGCATGTAGATGCAGTGGACTTATAAGTGCTGAAATGAGATCAGAAATTGACAAACTGGTAATCAACTGATTCCATGTTGACCTGAAAATATGTTCAACGAAAATTACTGCAAAGACATTGCATGTCAGCACTAATTTCATTATTATGGTTGCTATTGCGTCTTAGCAAGTAACTACACTTTATTATAAGGGGATTTTGCAATGTGGTATCACTGCATGGGAAAGAAATCTCTCACTGTTTTAGAACATAAACAGTGTAGGGGTATTAAAAAGCGCTACTTGTTTTATTAATGCGGAAGATGGAGGCTCGAGGAAGAAATCAACGAAGCGCAATCTTCTTCTTCGAGGTAAAAAGACCAACGCTATGACTTCCTGCCCTTCAATCGCAAATCCACGAAACTTCAAAAACGTTTTGGATTTGTCATATATATCCTTAGCATGTAAAGATTCCTAGAAGTTTTCAACTCAGCATTGAATTGCAGCTCAGCATTGCATTGCATTGAATTCAGCATTGCATTGAAATCAGCATTGCATTGAATCCGACCAAAACAGAATGCTGATCTAATTGTTTGGTTAGTTGCATCCTCGGTAGCCTGCAATTCAATGCTGAGTTGAAACTTCCAGGAACAAGGGAGAGGATTTTACCCGCTGAGGAAATGTATGACAAATCCAAAATGTTTTTAAAGTTTCTTGGATTGTCAATTAAAGAGCTGGAAGTCATAGCATTGATTTTTTTACCTAGAAGGAGAAGATTGCGCCTCATTGAAATCTTAATACTACTCATTGCGGTCCTTGCGGACTTCCCTTCCACATGAATGGATGCTCGATTTATGAGTCAAACCGTTTTATCAAATTTCCAGATAAATCTGTTATCAAACTGAATGGTGAGATTGTAGCATAAAACGTTGACAAAAATATTTCTAATTTTCAACGTTTCAAGCACAAAAACGCACTTCTTCAATGTAGATGACGTTTGGATGGTAACTATGGTAAGGAGATTGGCGAATATCCCAAACACGCAGAGACAAATGATGATAGACGAATAAACAGTCACGTCGGTGTCATCAAAAGGAAGCGCAAAGGTAAAACTGAAAAAAAATCAAGTAAATTCTTAATTTGACTTAATATTTCGAGAAACTCTAGTGCTTAATTTCGGGTAGGTTTACTCCAAGATTTAAAGTTTAAATTTCACATAGATCTAGCGACGCGCCTACTTCGATTTACACCTACTACAATTCTTCTTGATGTGTTTTTGTACGATATCCATAGAAATGCACGGTAATTATTGTCAAAAAAAATCTACTTAAGAACTGCAGTAGGTTGGCCAGAAGCGAGTTATGCGGACCCAGGTGAACGCGGTACGGTCCAAAATTCAACTTCCAAAACTATTTCTAACTTTGACCCGAACCTGCTCTAAGAATGATACAGTTTATATCTTTTGTCAGTTGAACAAGTAGGTAAAGTTGAATCTTTCAAGTCGTGGCTCGAAGATTATCGTTTTTGGGTGGTAAGCGAAACTTACTTAGAAAACAACGATGGAAATGTTGTGTTGTTGCTCATAATAATTAATCAATTCAAACAAAGTCAGTTAAGTGACCACAACTTTGAATAAGTAGGTTAGCCTGACAAAAAATCTTAAATTTTAATTTCTAATTAGATTATTCAAATACACATGTTATCTTGGTGGACTCGGATCAGTTTTTATTGTTCAATCCAAATCTGTCTACCTGTGGAAATGAATCTAGCTCATGATCAGCTCAGTCTTTCCTCTCCTACTGAACGTAATCAGCAAAAGAATGTGCTTGGGATTAAACAGTTTCGAAATCAATAGTATAAAGCTTGAACATAAAGATGGCAAAGTGAAGTAATTTCAAAAATCCTCGAAGCTTTTTCGTCTAACACTTTTCAGGCGGAATCGTCACAGCGGGCGAAAAATCGAAATGCCTCAGTATTTAAGAGAAAGAGAGAAAAAAGAGGCGGGAAAAGCGCTAATTGGACAAAAACCAAGCAATCAGCATTGCTATTCGATCATTCTTAAGATTGAAGACAAACTTCTTCTGCCAGCACAGGTCGGGATTTTGATGTTCCGAGAAAAATTGATTGTAGCACGAAAAGATGGAAGCTAGGTCAACTTCTGCTGGTACTGCTCGTGGTACTACTCGCTCAGTACATAAGAAACTTTGTAAGAGATGGAGTTCAATTGTTTGGCCGCATTCCACGGTTTAGGTGGAAGACTTGCAAGCACGAGGCGGCAACGAGTGTTTGTGGTAGGAGCATTTATTGTAATGCATTTAAACGCGTTTTGTTTAATTCGAACAAATCTATTACAAATAAAGGCTCCTACCACAAACACACGCTGCCACCTCATGCTTGCAAGTCTTCCACCTAAACCGTGGAACGCCACTCAACAATCGAACTCCATCTCTTGCAAAGTTTCTTATGTGTATACTGAGTGAGCATTACCACAAAGATAGATTATTTACGTATCCCAGCAGAAGTCGGCCTAGCTTCCACCTTTCCGTGCTACAATCTACTTTTATCAAAACATCAAAATCCCGACCTAAGCAGACAAAAGAAGTTAGTCTTCAATCTCAAGATCGAATACCGGTACCAACACTGATGGCTTGGCTTTAAGCCAATCAGCGCTTTTCCCGCCTCTATTTTGCGACCTTCCCAACACTGCTGCATTAGCATTGTTTGTCGTTTTTAACGATTCCTGGCGATCAGGGTCCGTCGAAACGGGTTAAGGATCTTTAACATTACTCGACCTTGCCATCGTTGAATTTAGTAGGGCAAATCACCATTGCAACAAAAAAACACGTGGAGTTTTGTGAAGTAATGAAGTTTTTAGAATAAATACAAGTTCATAGTCTTTGTCGACATAATTGTACGTACTTATGCATTGTTACGGAGATGCGGTTGCACAAACTTGATTTTTTATTTGAAACCTGTTATTACGGGGTGGTGTATATAACGTTGCTGCAATTGACATTTTTTAGGCTGGCTGCAGACTTGTTTTTTATGAAGTGCTTAATTACCCTGTTACTGCACGAACATTTCAGTTTTTGACTCAACTGCAAGTCAAAAAATTGCGTGGGTTTTATGAGTCGAGAATTTGTGCTGGTTATTCAGGCCCTTGGGCGATAATTGGCGCCAGTGGCCTGATCAAAAATGTACTCAACATAATATTGTTATTGGTGACGTCTCATCGTATCTGATGGCGCAGTTTTTATCAAAGCTCAACAGCATGATTGCTGTATATTGTTTACGTTGGCAGAATTACGCGAAAGAACTTGGCTGGTCTCGGCTTAGAACTTCGCCAAAGCATCTACCACTTTTCAGCGAATCAGGATAGCTGGAAATTCCACCTTGAGCGGCTGCCTCCACCATCCACCAAGGATAAGCGGGTCTCAAAGATTGAGTAGGTCTTGTAAATCAGGAACAAACTAATGTACTTGGAAGTGAAAGCGATCAGCAAAAACCTAACGCGAATAAGGCTTTTTGTTGCAATAACTTCATTGACACAAATTTTCAGTACAACTTTTTATAGAATATGTTTAGCTATAAACAGCGGTGTGTTTGCTTTGGTAGCTCAAATCAAATTTTTGTCTCTATCTCTCGCCTTCTTGCCATAGCCGGTTTAAATCAAGCGGCAGATGTGGCATTTAGTACGTGGCCCGCACTTTTTAATATCAGTACCACAATTTAGCACCAGCAAAGTGAGAGGCATGAGTAAGCGGGTCGTCAATATGCCTATGTTGGAAACATACGTACTCTTAAAGCACAAAAAGTCATATTGATTGCCATGCAATGGAAGCCATATTTGATTGACCAGCGCACCTTTCAACATTAGAACCCCTCAGAAGTTTTGCTTCGGGCCTTGTACTAGCTAAATACGGCCCGGCCTCTTTTATCACAAGGGCTTTGTTGTCATTTTATAAGCAAAATGCTAGACCGAGTCCAAATATGGCTAGAAAGTTTTAGGTTGGATTTGTAATAATAATTAGAATTACCAGCAAGGCTGGTGAATGGGTAACCTAACGGCATTTCACATTCTACTGTAGGTGAGTTACTTCTGTAATTAGTTACACAGCAGCCCAGGGCCGGAATAAGGCGGTAGCTGATTAGGCTGCAGCCCCATGCCCACCGAAAAAAATAGACCCTTCGATTACAACGTATTAGTCCCAACTGGCTAATTTTTTTCATCAGCCAAATATTATATTTTAAAAATGAATACGAGTCATTAACCTTTGTTGTATAGGCCTAATCCAGTGCTTTTCAACCGGGTATTTTGTGCACCCAAAGGTTTACCAAAGTTTAAAAGAATGTGCCATTATAACAGCGCCCACTCATACCAAAAAACAAATTAGTGAATTTACTTTCATACCAGGTGTCACTGTGTCATTATAACTAGACATAACCACCTATATGATTTTGACTAGATCAGTGAATTGTGGTGTAAAGACACGCATTTTTTTTAAAGAAAGCCCCTTACAGACCAATTTTAGAGGATGCCGCCATAAGCTTTTGATACATCGATCTATTGTGAACATGTCCCGAAAAGGCTAAACAGAAAGTTGAGATCCCCGTGTAAAGACTGGGGTGAACAAGCTTTTAGGTAAAAGTAGCAAGGGTGCACGATTTTAAAAAAGGTTGACAAGCACTGGCCTAATCTATCCCGTCTAGGTTGCGGCTAAAAAGAGTTGTATCAAAGCCAAAACTTTTAACGAATTTACACTTGAATTTAAATCACAAGATCTACAGCAATTAAACGAAATCAGAAAAGACCGATTATGAATTGTGAGATTCAGATCAGTGACGTGTTATCAGCCCTATGGATGACGCATTTATTGACGCCGGAAACGAAGTCCAGAAGCTGCCTTTGGAATTTTTCGAGTTCGTCTAATAATATTCACTTAACTAATTTCGAAAACTTTCAGTTTTCTCACGTTGATTCTCCCACCAAACCAGGAGGTGTTGGTATTTTTGTCAGAAATGATTTGAGATACATAGTAAAAGCTGACATCACCAATTAATAATCAGGATTGTGAAAGTTTATTTATTGAAATCCTAGGGCAAGCAAACAAAAAGATACCAAAAAAACATAACACTTGGCGTGATATATAGGCACCCCAGAAGTTCCTATGCCGAATTTCAAGATAATCTTAGTAACGTGGTGCAATTTCTTAACCACAGCAATTCTCCCTTCTTCCTTGTAGGGGATTACAATATCGACTTATCTAAACAAAATTCTGATCGTAAAGTAAAAACTATCTAAACGATTTACAGTATATGCTGCTGGGTGCTATTCATTGATTAACAAACCTGCCAGGATGATATCAACTTCGTCAACAACACTAGATCACATATATTCGAATGCAATTGATAAGTTTTGTATTTTTAACATTTTGACTTACGATGTCTCCGATCATCTTCCAATATTTTGCATAGCCTAATTAAAAATAAAACTTAAAGAAATATTACCAACAAATTCATTCAAGACATGAAGCACTTTGATGCTGAGGAATTCTGTGTGGACTTTAACACACGCTTAGTTGGACAAAAAGCAGTAAACAACCCTGATTTATCGATGGATCTGTTGATTCAAACTCTTATAGATGTTACGAACAACATGCCCTTCTACGAAAAATGTCAACAAAAAAAAAAAAAATGAAAATTAGTTATAACCTTGACTTACTAAAGACTTATTAAAAATGATCTCTGTTAAAAATAAATTATATCAACGATGTTATAAACAGGAAAAAAAATCAGTTACTTCCTAAATATAAAAAGCATTTAAATGAAGTGACTAAATGAAAAGCTGCTGCTGAAAAATATTACTATGAAAGTCAATTGCAAAATCATAGGAATGATATTGCTAAAAAATGGCAATTAGTTCATGAAATAATAATTAGTGAGAAAAAATTAAAAAGCGAAGTTATAAAAATGCCTTAACTAATGAAGATGATTGTACCATCTCTGATGAACAAGAAATTAGCAACATGATGAACGATTATTTTACCAATATAAGAAAATATGGATGCAATGATTCCAAACTCGGGTACAAAAAAAATTTCTATCCCTGGTCTTGTAAATTCACTTTATTATGAACTTATAACAGCCGCTGAAGTGCTTCTACAGCTTCGTCTACTTAATCCTTTTAAAGCTAGTGGACCTGAGAAAATCCCAAATAGCATATATATAAGCTGGTAGCGCCTGTTATATCACCTTATCTAAGTGACAGATTTAATTTACTCTATGAACATCAGTAAACATTTTCATTGCTTCTAAAGAAGGTTAAAATTATTCCTACCCATAAAGCAGAAAGCAAGGACAGAGCAAGCAACCACCGACCTATATCCATTGTATCTGTAGCATCAAAAGTCTTTGAAAAATTATTATCAGACTCGAAAAGTTTTTTGGCTCGTCCAAAATTATATTAGTAAGCAACAATTTAGATTTAGACAAGGTTATTCCACTGAAATAGCTATAACTGATGTATTTAACACATTGCGAAATAAATTGGATAATAGATACATCAGTTGTTGTATATTTGGATCTTTCTAAGACCTTTGATACTGGGTCTTTCTAAGACTTTCTAAGGCCTTTCAATTTTTCTAAGGCCTTGGATTTTTCTAAGGTCTTTGATACTGTAAATCAGGGGTGGGCAACCTTTTTAACGCAAGGGCCATTTTCAGAAATGTAATGTTTACTGGGTGCCGCACTACAGATAAAGCTGGGTCTTCACGTCCACAGATTTCTTAAAAATCGGTAAAGATCCCCCCAAAAAAGGTCTTCACATCCACAGAGTCCTGTTTTTTTCCACTAAAAATTGGTGAAGACCAAAAAAAAAGGTCTTCGCGTCCACAGAATCCTGTTTTTTTGGCTAGAAATTCAAAAAAGCACGGGATTCAAAAATTAACACGTTTTTTTAAAAATAAGCACATTCACGTTTTCTAAGACATTGCCCTTGAAAATAAGCACAAATCTTCTAACTGTTAGAAGAAGAGGAACGGCCAAACAAAAAGTGGCAAAGGGCCGCGTGCGGCCCGCGGGCCTCACCTTGCCCACCTCTGCTGTAAATCATAAAATTCTACTGGAAAAGTTGGATGAATATGGCATCAGAAGAAATATGCCCAATTTGGTGCGAAGTTATTTATTTGATCGTGTACAATTCACTGAATGTAACCTCATAGAATCGGAAAGAAGCAAAATTATTTGTGGGGTACCACAGAGCTCAACACTAACCTTCACCATTACTTTTCTCATTGCTCATAATAGTGATTTACCTCAGCAAACTAAATTTCACACAAATCTATTTGCTGACGACACTGTTTTAATACTAAAAGATAAAAATGTTAATAATTTGCGGAAAATGGTAAATGAAGAACTTCAAATGATTGATAACTGGATGAAATTTGATCGTCTGTCCTTGAATTGCACTAAATCTGCATTTTTTCTAACTGGTTTAAACCAAAAAAATAATTTTCTTGAAAACTTTTCGATCAATGTAGAAGGTTCTGATATTCCATGCGTAGAAACAGTGACATACTTAGGAATTGTAGCGGACAGAGATCTAGCATGGACTAATAACCAATCCATGATGACAAAATTGCCAAAGCAGCTGGAGTGTTATCAAAAATAAGACAATCCGTCGATAAGAAAATGATGGTACAACTCTATTATAGCTTTATGTATCCTTACCTAAAATACGGCATTATAGCATGGGACAATACCAACAAAAAATTAACCCATGAAGTCCAACTATTGCAAAACAAAATTTTAAGGATTATCAATTTTAAATCTCTTAAAGACCACACGAGAATGTGCACGTTATACAAGTCAATGCATATCCTACAATTTAAAGACATCTTTGAGTTGGATGAAGCTAAATTTGTGTATGCGTATCACAATGACAAACTTCCAAGCAATATTGATGGTATCTTTAATCCTGTGCAAAATCAGCATAACTATGGTACTAGATCAATTGCTAAAGAAAATCTTTATGCACCAAGAATGAAATTGCACGATGGTTATTCCTCACTAAACTACATTGGAGTCAAAATATGGAACGAAATTCCAGCCACCGTTAAGTCGTTATCGCAACATGCGTTTTCTAGGCAGCATAAAAACCTTCTATTTCATAAATATTAGAAGGAAGTTATCTCTGGTAAAATAAGTTGTTTTTCTCTATATGAGCATGGTGGATCTGAATCATTTTGACGTAACTTGTAACTTTGTTTCTCTTTGCAGGCGTGTTTTGTTTAGCTTTTGTTTTTTTTGTTCTTTTTGTACTCTCGAAAGTTGCACAGTTGGCTCAGGGCAGTTTGATTCGATGACCTTCTCAAGGTCTTTCACTGCCGTGTCCGAATTAGCACCAATAAATAAGCGTCAAATCAATTAAGGAGTATAATTATTTACTGTAGTGTTGCTAAATTCTACGATCATGCGCGGATTTATGGGGGAGGGGGGAGGGCCCGGCCCCCCCCCCCCCGAAATTTCCAAAATTTTTACTTGTTAGCAAATGTCATGATTAGTATTAAAATCTGAAATGTTTTAAACTAAGATTCAGGAAGGTCGTTTGAGTAGCAGCGTTTTCTGTGATCAAAGTCCTTTCTTATTAACGGCTAGGCTGCTATTGTTACTTGTTGGGCCTACATCATAATCCATATCGTCGTCGTCGTTTGGCGGGGCATCTCTTCCAAGACAGATGGAAGGACCAAGGCCGAGGGTTTATCCTTTTACCACATGAAAGTCATATGAAAGTCAGAAATAAATTCATGATGAAAAGGTTGCTTGGACTGCCTATTCGGTGAATCTGTGTTTGGACTGCCTAATTGGTGAATCAATAAGATCAAGGCCGGCGCCAAGGGGGGCCTGGCTGCCCCAATCGACATGCTTGGCCCCCTCAATTAACAAGCTTACTCTTTTGAAGACAGTGACTGTTGTGCTTAATTTCAAACTTTGCTCCCCCCCCCTAATAAACGCTTGGCCCCTCCCAAGTCGACTGCTCTGCCGCCGGCTCTGTGTAAGGCATTGAAGTAGCCTACTGATATGCCATTGGGCTTTGGAAATCTAGGAACTGTAGTTCAGCTCAGTAGCGTTCTTGTAATGCGATACTATAAGCCGAGTGTTTTGAGCCGACAAGCTCTATTTCTGCCAATTGGGATCCTACCTTGTTTTCTTTAACTAGCATGCATTAACCAAAAGAGAGCAGTTACCCCCTTCCTCGGGCAAAAATTAGTCCAAGATATAAAAACAAACTAATGAAATTGAACTGTTGACATGGACTACACTTACTGTCAACATCATCAGTCAACACCCACCACCCCCTTGACGATTACAGAAAAAAAAGACTTTTATTTTAAAAAACGAACCGACTTTTCTTCGTGCGGAGCTTGCCGCGATTGCTATCATGTATTTCTGTTTTGTTCAACTTTGTAGTTTAATCTCGAGAAACTTTCATTACGATACGATGCTATAATATCGGAAGTCCAACTTTTCTGATGTGTTTTGCTTGAAATGCATTTTTGTCATGGATGCTACCGTGAAGCACTTAATAAGCAGGAGTTTCCTTACATGCGTTGTATCTGCAGTAACTATAGCTCCATACAAACATTTTTTTTATAAAATTGAATCAAATCTTCATTATACTCGTTTCGTTAAACTCGCTGCAGTACCAAAGCGCGGTAACGAGTGGCGGGGCCCGACCACGCGGCTTATAGCGCCTGGGCAATGCAGCTCCAAAGAAGCGTTGCAGCTGTGGCGAGTTGTTGGCTATAGTGCGTTCGATTCGACCGGCCTGGGAATTGAACCCCAAATCTTCCGCATCGATAGCGACATCTTTAACACTACGCTATAACCGGCAGGTTTGTGGAAAAATTATTAAAATATGAAAAACTAACTTAACCCTGCCGTAAGCGCTAAAAATAAAATAAAAGTACTGCCAATGAAGATCAGACCAACAAAAGATTTGAAGAGGCCCAGGGGCGGAACGAGGGGAGGGGGCAAGCAAACTTGTTTTTACGCACCGTAACTGTCTTAGGAGCTGGAGTGCTCCGTTTTTCAGACATCCCGATTATGTGTTTAAAAGTATGTGATGATATCGACGCTGTGATATGGGTGAAAAATGCTTATACAATATCGACGCTGTTTTTGACCATAATCGCATGATCAGGGATTCTCCTCTCGCGCAATTCATTTTAGCTTAAAAATGTTTCGGTTGAGAGGGCATGCTTCAGTATCTTCACTTTTCAAGATAGTTATGGGAGAAACTGCCCCTTTAAAATGAGTGCATATTAAAATATTTATATCAAGGTTTATATGCGCTGTTTACATCAATGTTGGTTCTTCAAAAAAAATTTTTGGAGAGAAGCAATTAACTGTTTTACCCCCCTGGCTACACCCTAGTTGTGACGTCGCGAAAGCTGGCCTACTTTGATCGGTTAACCTTCCTATGGCCCAAAAATGAGGTAAACTAAAATTTTTTCCGTAAGTTTTTAACCACGGCTTAACAGCATGAGTTTCTGTGAAATCTTTGTCATCCCTGCTTTTTCTCCCCTTAAATGAAGCGCAAAACATCAAGCAAAAGTGTGAATGAAATATATCTTGGTTGTTTTCTTAGTTATGGCATTTTATAGCTTCATCATGGTCAACTGCAATTGCGTAATAATTTAAATTAGAAACATTACAATCCGATGCACTTTAATACCTCTGCACTACTATAATTGTCGTATCCTTGCGTCATCACAATGTGACGTCACTGAAACTCCCTCCATTGAAAAATCCTGCGTACGCCACTGCTAGATAACGTACTTTAATTATAGACTTTTTCCTTCAGCTCCCTAAAAAGGCCTTAACATATTAATTTTTTTGGGCCCCCCCGGAAAAAAACTGTTTAATCCGCGCCTGGCTACGATTGTATTGCCCTTGTTATTACTGTATTTGTGGTGTTGATTCCATGGACAAATAAACTACTTGAGTTAAGTTAAGTAGTCAGTTTTGTACTGCCTTGCTTACATTGATGATGATGACAGCTGAATGCATGTTGTGGTCACGTCAGTTGTAAGAATTACCGTGGCATTACTTTCCCTCCTTACGCCATTTTAAAAACTTTTAAATCTTTGAAATGTAGCAGAAACACGGCTGAAAAAGAGATGGCAGCACGAGCTGTCTTTTTTTGCAACCCGGACCGCCCATGGCCCGGAACCTCTTGCCCAGTAGTGGTAACCGACCTGGCAATTCATCCCAAAAATACAGCCCGGCCCGCGCGAAACCCATTTTTTTGTGAACCATACATCACATTTAAAAGAAAAATAAAAATTGAAACAGATTTCAAAAATTGTTAGCGGCTCGCTAGCGGTCCAGTTAGAAAAAAAAAAAAAAAAAAACGATAGAACCGGGACGCTAGCGGACCAATAAAAAGGCCGGTTAACGGCTTGTTAGCGGATTCACCATTACTAAGCAGAAATCTGTGATGTGGCGTCATAAAAAATTTTGCCATAACTTGTTGCAAGTATTATTCGACCCAAAATAATTTGGGTAATCACAAAGCAGCGGCTTAGTCTACTTAATTGCTCCGTAATGGAAGTCCAGCAAGATATTTCCTCATAAAATCATAAATCGATGCAAATCTGTACGGCTGTTAACACCTGCAGAAACTTCTCGCTTCGGGTGCTCTGACTCTTGGACGGAGTTTGGTTTTAAAAAATGGGTGGGGGACAAATTTTGTGTGATTAGCTATATTGCACATGCTCTTGACAGAAGTATATGTCACTTGAGTACTACCGGTTTTATTGTACGCCGACGTTGATTGTATGGTCCTGTGCTGGCAAAGGCTATTTTACATTTTGTGAGTTTATTAATCCTACATCTTGACAGTGGTGAGCAGTAACTAGTTACTGTAACTAGTTACTTTTTTAGTAACTGTAACTAAGCTACTTTTCCGCAAAAGTAAAGGAATTTGTAACTAGTTACCACTTTACAACCTCAAAAGTTACAGTTACTTTTATGGGGCACCTTCTTCCTCTAAAAAAACGGAAAAAAATTGTTTAATTTCACTCCATTCGTGATAATAAACTTGGTTTTTCGACAAGCCCACTGAAACTGAGGCCAAATTGAAAAGAAAAATGATCAATGTACTGAACAAGGCATCCGACAATGCTCTAGATCAGTGGTTTTCAAACGTTTTTGTGCCATTGCCCCTTTACGGTAGTCTGCATATTATCATCACCCCCTCGCCCTACTACTCGCAAGAGCGAGAGCTACTGATGAATGAGAATTACCCAATTCGCCTAGGAAAAGAGCAAAAAAAAGGTCTTACATGGTTCATGAGCTATCGCCCCCTTCGCCGCTTTCGCATCCCTTTTGCTTTTTGCCCCCTGGTGCTTCTCTTTCGCCCCCAAGGGGGCGATATTGCTCTCTTTGACAAACACTGCTCTCGATACTTCGCCAAATAGTGACACCGACAACGACCATGATGCAAGCTCAACTTGCTTAAGTGAATTTTTTGGCTGTTTGTTCGCACAATTACAGCGACGAAGATCTAGCAATGTCGATAAAGTACAGAGGAGTTCCTTTCTGCCTCGCCCTCACAGACTGTTGATGCAAACGCGTTTATGCACGAAGAACTTACGGAACTTATAATTTATTACAATACTGCTCTTCTTTCTAGTCATGAGCGTATTTAGGGGGGTCAAAAAGGTAATCCCCTTTGGACACTGCCTTTTAGTAAAAAAGAACAAAACTTAATGGTGCCAAGTGACTGAAGTACCGGTATGTCAGACTCTTTCAATGGTTTCCGTAGCTTATGGCTAGGGGCGAATCCAGGGGGTAGGATTAGGGATAAGTAGATCTATCCCCTTTACCTGGCATTTTCAAAAATATTTTTGATAAGTACAATTTTTCATAATTTCTAACCTCTTCGATAGCAATAAGCTTTACGACTTAGCCTAAGCACCAGTGGCGTACGCAGGATTTTTCCATGGGGAGTTTCAATGACGTCACATCGTGACGACCTAAAATACTACGTAATACTAGGTCATCACGATGTGACGTCACTGGCAGTGTCAAGTTAAATTTTTAACGTTTATAATAATTTTTCATCAAACCGGACGATTATAGCGTAGTGCTACAGATGTCGCTATCGATGCGGAAGATTTGAGGTTCAATTTCCAGGCCGGTCAAATCAGGCACAGTGTAGCCAACGGCTCGTCACCGCTGCGACGTTTCTTCGGACCTGTGTTGCCCAAGCGCTAAGACGCGGGGTCGGACCGCGCCACTCGCTACCATGCTTCGGTACTGAAGCGAGTTTAATGAAAGGAGTACAGTGAAGATTTGATTTGATCTAAAAAAAAATTTTGTATGCAGCCATACCTACTGCAGATACACCGTATTTAAGGAAACTCCTACTTTTTTACAATTAATTTTTTCTGCAATTGTCAAGGGGGGGGGGGGTGACTACCGGCCCCCTCCCTTGCATACGCCATTAGGGGTCATCTCCGCGACTTAGCGACTGGGGAACACAGAAACGTCGCTGCATTGGCGAGCTGTTAGCGACACTGTGCCGATTTGACCGGCTCGGGAATCAAGCCCCAGACCTTTCGCACGATACTCTGTGCGCTCGACCACTATGCTAACGACCGGTACCGGCCCAGAAATTGAACCCAAAACCTCCCTAGCCGATAGCGATGTCTTTGCTTAAATCCAACTGGCTGGTTTGATTAACTTAAACTTATGACATCGCAAGCGGAACATCCGCCTACGTTGCAACCATTCTCTTCCAAGAATACCTCCTGCGCTGGAACGTTGTGTTGTCCAGCATTGATAGCCGTTGAAAACAATCGCTTCATTACATCACAACACGACTTCAGCTTTAACAATACCCACTGACTTTGTCCTGGCTTACATTTTGTGTTAGTCGTTGGTTCAAGCGCAACCCACCAGAAAAGTTTGACCACCGAAATTATTGCATCACAATAAAAGTTTGTCGAGATTATTAAGCAAGTTGGATAGCACAGAAAAACATGAGAGCAATTTCGGCAAACTCTGTATGAAAAAAGGCGGATCGTTTCAAAAAGAGAGGTTTTTATTTATTTTTAAATCGTCGATGGGGGAGGAGGGTTGAGCCCTGAACCTTCCCCCCCCCGTGCGTACGCCACTACTAAGCACTCATAATCGCAAATGTGCGAACAAAATGGATAATATTTGGCGAAGCATTCGCTATCGGGTAACGTCTAGTATCAGCCCCCAGGTTCGGTTAGGGTTAGGTTTGGTTAGGATTAGGCTCGGTTAGGGACTTAGGGTTGTAACTGAACCGAACCCAAACTAAATTTAACCCAAACCGAACCTAATCCTAACCAAATCTAACCCTAACCGAATCTGAAGGCTTATACCAGACGTTACCCCTCACAATCAAGGTCATAAATATTATACAAAATTTGCCTGAAAATTATTCAAAAAGCACTAAAATAGCCATTCCCGCATGTAGATTTTTTCGGGGGAGCATACCCCGGACCCCCTGGAGCCTTTTTTGTTTCGCAATCAGCTTCAACTTAGTTCTGCCTTATAAAAACTACGCTTGAAAAAATGTCGAATTAGTGGGCCCTCCCCTCTTTTAAAATTTCTCGCCCCGCCGCTGCTTTTAGTGCTGCAGTAGAACGACTTTTTACTATTGTATAAGACATTTTAAAGCCGAAGCGCTGTGGGCTTAGTGATATACAATCACTTTGAAATGTTATCGTTTTTGAAAGGCAATCAATTGTTATTACTGTAGCGTTTATCGTGTCAGAATCGTAGCCTACTTCCGTTTGGTTTCAATATTAAGAGGAATGATTTTGGTTTGAATACACACCATGGAGCTTCTATATGTTAAGAATTGATAGTATTTTTTTGTTTTGTGGCATGCCAAAAAGTAACTGTAACTAGTTACTTTTTTAAATTTGTAACTACTGTATAACTAAGTTACTTTTTTTGCGAAGTAACTTGTAACTGTAACTAGTTCCTTTTTAGAAGTAACTTGCCCACCACTGCATCTTCAGTCTGTTATGAAAAAGACGTTTCCATCTGATTTTTGCCATATCGACTTTCTTTTAGCTGTAGCGCGTTTTATTCGCCTCAACTAGAAAACGCGAGCGCAACTTTTACCTCGAATGACATAACAATCACTGTTGTGCTTTTGCGTCAATTTGGCAAATCAAACCAAAAAGATGAGTAAAAACTAAAAATACAATATTTCCGAAGAAAGGAAAGCCAATGAGGTAAAAGTGAGATGGATAAATGCTCTTTATAACAACCACCAGGTGTAGGATCAATAAACTACCAAATGAAATTTGCTTTTACGGCCACTTTCTGAGCGCAGAAAAAAATGAAGTACCAGTACTTATTCAGCGGTTTCCAACCTTTTTTTCTTCATTACCCACTTTTGATGTGACTGATCCTCAATTACCCACAACAATATATCACTGAAGTGTGTTTCAGTTATATCAATCGGTGAGGTGCAAGAAAAAGGTCTACAAGTCTGCAGGTGTCCTGTTTCGAGAAAATATCGGTGAAGAGCAAAAACACGTGCCTTCAGGCATATATTTTTGACAATGGTGTTACATTACCCATCGAAGAATTACATATTACCGCTCGGGGATAATTTACCCTCAGGTTGGGAACCACTGACTTAGATGAATATAAATTACAGTATTTATTCAACAAAAATCAACGAATATCAAAAGAAAATGCTATGGGCTACATATGAACATAACACATTCCGTGAATTGAAGGCCCACTGAAAGTTAACGCAATTAATAGAGACTGAAAGTTAACACAATATTGATAGACTACCGGACTACTGGTACATATTGATATAAATATAATCAGTGAAACATTGAATTATCAAGTATGAGTCATAAAGATAGGTAAGGAAGTAGCCATCATTCATTAGCAATTATATAAACTTTAAAGCTACAAGCGAACTTCTGCTGGTGTCTAATATTTACTAAACACGCTACATCTTACATCATTGGCTTTCACAAATTTTTTGGCTCTATCTTGACTAGATATTTCCATCAGTATATCTCGATGCACCTTAAAAAAAGTCGAAGTGGCTATTTTTACGGACCCGTACGAATAAGGTTTTGTTTATTTTATTACCTCGTCACGCTCTCTCGATCGGGGTTAGCGTGAAGCGATAACAGAATAAACCAAGCGCTTATTTGTACGGGCCCGTACAAATAGCCACTGCCTAAAAAAATGGTCTTAGCAGTGATGTGGTTAAGACCATCACCTACAAGACCAAGACCTTGTAAATTTTTCAAGACCAAGACTTTTGATTTTTTTCAAGACCAAGACCATAAAAATGAAATGAGAATTAACAGTTTATCACTTATCGCTATTTTTCTATAACAACAAAAAAATGGGCAAAATATATACAGAATATTAAAAGAAATAAGAACAACACCATCACATACACGCTATTGGATACTTTTTTTAGCTGTACAGGATCACTTAAATTTTTACTAGATGCTTTTTAGTTCTCTCGATCTTAAGGCCAAACTAAATGGTGAAGACCAAGACGGCAAATGGTCAAGACCAAGACCAAGACCGTCTTGGCCAAGACCAAGACCTTAAAAAAATGGTCTTAAGACCAAGACCGGTTTTGAGACCTTCATTACTGGGTCTTAGACCAAGACCTTCGCCGTGTCATTGACATTAATAGGCGTACATACGAAGCGGCTTGTTGGCCAAGCTTTGCTTTGGAAATTTTTTATGGCTCTACAGTAGTAACGGTGTGACGTGTTATACAAATTACGTGTGATTGTATATCGATAAATGCTATGTATTTTGGCAACAAAAAGTGGGGAGGACAAAAGATAGTCTGTTTCCCCTTAAACTCGGTCCATGCTCTGACTAAATCACTTCGCTTCAGTGTTCTACTTTGAAAAAATGAAATAATTTTGCTGCATGGTATGTAATGAGTAAACATTAATTTCAACTTTCAAATTATCAGTAATAATTTTTATGAAATAGTTACGTAAGTGTAGGAAATCAAATAGTTTTTGGGTAGCACTAATCTTCTTCCCGAAAAATGTGTCAATCCTACAGCAAGTCAAAAAACGTTAAGACATCACTTGGATGAGAGAAATTTCAATAACGCGAAAGTGCCAGTTGTAATAAGAACCAAGAAAAATTTTGAAGGATTCATTATAGGGCTGCAAACTCGTAAGCAGTTTTAATCAAGTTCAAGGTCGAGCTCACTAAAATTTTGCACGACAAGTTCTAGTTAAGTTCTCAATTTTTAATTTTGCGAGTTCAAATTCAATAATAATTTTTACCGCGTTTATATAAGTTCAAGCAGGTTTTATAGGGTTTAGCCTGAGTTCAAGCAATTTTTGTCAAGTTTAGGATAAGTTCATAACTCAATCAACTTTTTTCGAGATCGAGTTCAAGGATTTTTGAGTTTGGCAAAAAAAACGAGTTCCGAGAGTTTGAGTTCAAGTTCGATTTATGAACATGTTATACTCAGAGGCAATAAAGTTAGAATCTCTGGTTATTTTATGTAAGAAGTTGTTAAAGGTACTGTAATTTCTTTAAATTTTTTCCGTGGATCCGTATTGATTTTATAGAACTTGTATTTTCAGAAACTTGCGTTGTTAAATGTTTTTTCTTTTAAATGCATTTTTAAATGAAAGTTTTTTATGTATTGTCCTTTCGTGCTGCATTTGCGGCAAAGTTTAACTGATATTTGAAGATGGCAGAAAAGTTCTAACACTTTATTATGTTGCAATAAAAATCTTCGCTACACGTCATTGCTACAAATCAGTCATTATACTGTGAAAAAAAAAAACAATAAACAGTGAGTTAAATACAAAATTGCTTGATGTTGATTAGAGTTTTTCAATTACACAAAACACTTGTACGTCATCTAGGAAAAAAAAGAAATAAAATTCATCAAAACTTCTGAAAAAAACATTTTAAATATTTTTTTTTGCAACTGTTTTGGCATATAAGGCAAAATTAAGTGTTTGCTATAACATCACATTCAAAGTAATTACATTTTGGCACAGAGTTAGGAGCCATTGCTATTGAAGATTGTATTAAAAAACAAGGGTAAAAGCATACAAAAGGATCTGTAGAGACTTTTTTGGTTCGCTCAGCCCTGTAAGCAAACTGGCAACATTTTATTGTAACGTTGGGAAGATAGTAATGTTATGGCACATTGACTCCCCAAGTTCGAATAATAACTCCCAATTTGAGGCCACTGGCCGCAGTATTACCCATCGCAACTTGAAAGTCGCCATCACTTATAATGTTGTCAATTGCGTAATATTCTTGACCATTGCTAGGTCCATGAAGTTTGTTAGCCTGGCCGTGCGGGGAGCGGTGGGGGTGCAATGTTGTGTGGTTTGTGTTACTCGATTTCAATTTTGATCCTGGATCATTTGAAGAACTTGAATTTGACCTGCAATTACAATTATTTCATAAAGCAACTGTGGCGCAAACAACTAATTATGTGGTTACGCTCACACTAGAGTCCAATTGTTGTCGATGGTCTCATCACAGCATTCAACAAACACTTCAGTGGTTGGCAAGCCGTTGGCATCACTGTTGTTAATTTGACCGGCCCGGGAATCGAGCCCCACACCTCCCCCGCCGATAACCATACCTTTAACTACTACGGTATAGCGTAGTGACGATTTAAGAAAGATTGTATTGTTTTAATGTTCATAATATTGTTGATTGATACAACTTGTAGTGTACTTCACATCTGATGAGCACAGCGCACAAAGTTAAGAGCGTGAGAATTTGCGGTTTTCCAAGTCTTTAACTACGGTAAAACACACCTTGGAGAATTTCCTGAGGTTGATATATTGGACGACATGCTACTAGAAAGCATTGTAGGTCTTGGAGATGTGTTCACAGCTCGAAGTATGCAAGCTTTCCTACGAAGCCTCATGTGTATTGTGCCGTTTCTTTTGTATATCAGAATGGAAATGTAAACCTTGATGTCTTTCTCCAAAGGTTTCTGCGTTAAAATTATCGTCAACAATTCCGGTTCATACAATAAGACCACACTCTTGTAGTTTGTGGTTGGGTAGAGGCAGGGCCAGATTTACGTATAGGCTAAGCAGGCTGAAGCTTAGGGCCTCGGAGAAAATGAGAGGCCTTATCATGAACAACGAAGACCTTTTTTTCCTCTTCACCAAAATTTTCATTGAAAACAGGACACTTGAGAACCAGTAGATTTTTTTTTCAGTCAGTGTGATTAAATAGCCTAGGGCCTCTCATTGTCTAAATCCGGCCTTAGATAGAGGTGAAACTACCATATTTACCTTTAATATGATAACAACGTTGAGTGTGTTGTAATACCGTCTTGGCTGGATTTCCCATCTACCGTTGCCGTAGTAAATTGAAGGCAGAATGCGTTTTTGCTTGTTGGGGTTGTAGAAGAACTGAACACACCACTCTTTGTTGGTGTAGTCTCGGGGTAAATACTGAGCTTCTTGAAATTCTGGACAATCTTTTGATAAAATCTGATATCTATATTGAATAATAGCAGTCTAATGTCAAATCCAATGAAGCCACTCACTATAGGCAAAGCCAACAGCGACAACGTATTAAATTCTCCACCATGCAGTGTCACTGGTACTATCAATCAAGACAAATAAAAAAGTGTAATCACCGAATAGAAACAAATTGCAATACCTGTAAGCATCACTTAAGTAGTTTCTCACAATGTGCTTGAATTGAAGTCCAATGGGAGATTCTTCGACAGCGAGAAGTTGAGTGCCATGCATTTGAGAAAATCGAATTTGAGGCAAAATCTACAAAAGGATTGACGGGTTCAGATTAAACTCAATGGAGGTCTGGATTTTTTTTAAAAACATGTTTACTCTGATAGAAACGAATGTCTTTTTTTCGTTTTAGAAGAATAATATAAATCAAGTAATACACGAGATGACTTTTCTGTATTGAAATTTCTGTAACTAGCTGGGAATTGGTCGCGTGTAGCTGAGAGTTGGTTGAAATTGATCGGTATTTACAAGATATAGCCTAAACCGTTTTACCTTTCTCAGACAATCTGCCAACTCGTTCTCTTCAGCGATTTCTCTTTTGCTGATGAACCATCTTAGAAGTGATTCGAATAAAAAGAATTCTTGAGGAATGAGTAAACTTGAGCTTCTCAAGATGGATTCGACGCAGTCAGCAGACAACCCAAGCCAATCAGGGGAATCCACCATCTCTTCAATATTATCCGCAATTGCTCCATCAACACACTTGGAAGTAAGGTCCTTCAATATCAATAAATTTGCAACGTTAGAATTAATCAAAAGTACGAATATCATTGAATTTTATCACTGTGCAACACGGAGACTGTATAAAAAGCGTAAATGCAAAAAAAATTGAAATGGCGAGCAAATTGGTCATAATATTTAGATCAGGGGTGGGCAAACTTTTCACACGAAGGACCGCATCGGAAAAAATTTGAAACCTAGGGCCGCACGGATTGGAAGAGCAAAAAAAAGAAAAAGGTCATCACGTCCGCACATGTCCTACATTCCACTCAATATCAGTAAGGAGCAAAAATTAAGGTCTTCGGTAAAAGATTATATTTCTGTAAGTGCCCGCTTGCCACAAAAAATAGTCTGGCGGCCCGTAGTTTGCCCAGCCCTGATTTAGACATTTACATTTTTGACATCTTTTTAAGTCTCTAAGCACAAAAACCTTTCGGAGCGAATCTTAATTGGCTATGATGAAACCAACAAAGTTGCGAAACTTTCCCACGTTCTCGATTAAAACTCCGCCACTTAGTTTCATCGCATGATGAAATCCATCAAAAAAATAGGCCTAACATGTTCAATATGAAGCATGCTTTATGATTATCCAAGGAAGCACCGAAGACTTGAGCCAAGACCTAGTGAACATATCAACACTGCGTAATTTTTAAATGCAGAACTATCATCTATTAAAGTACTTGAAAAAAAATCAATCTTACATGGAGCTGGTAGACTGATGCATAGCGAAGCCAACGAATGGCATTTTTCAAATCTCCATCTTCAATCATCCCAGTAATGAAAGAATCGCAAGCAACTCTGAGCGCCTCCACATGATACTTCGCTGACAACACAAGCAAGGGAAGAGCAGTCTCTGATGTAAAAGTGATTTTTCCGCAATAGAAAAATCTTAGGAAGCTGGAAAACACATCTTGGCATTCTTTCGATTCGTTCAGTTCCAATTCCTGATCATGTCAATGGCAACATTGATATGGATTTGTGATATGGATTAATTTTCTATTTTTACGACTATTATTGCGGGAGGTCTGGGGATCGATTTCCGTGCCGTTTAAATTGGACACTGTGTCGCCAACGACTCGTCACAGCTGCGACGTTTCATCTAATCTGTGTTGCCCTGGCGCTAAGCCGCGAAGATGGGCCCCGCCACTCGTGACATTACACGCTTTAGCCTAATGCTGCGAATACAATACAGACTTGAGTTTTGATTTTTACATTGAATGCTTAGCTCGATAATTATAAGTATCACAAAAACTGCCATAATGTGAAGCTACAACTTTGTTACCGACAAGAATCAAACTGAGACAAAAAAAAGTGTCGATATCAAATTACTTGAATCAATGATGGCAAATACAAATGCGCTAAAATCTATTCCGAATTTGATTAATTTGAACTTAATGTTTTAACTTTTCAACCAACCTTTTGGAAATCGGGACAAGACGTGCATCGATCTCCAACCAGCAGCATATCGCGAAACACTTCGCTTTGCGCAGCGAGCGCGAATTTGTGAGCGTAAAAGCGGTGGTCGCCTACCAGCAAGATCACGTCACTGAGATCAGATGAGTCAAAATACCTAAAAAGCGAAAGCAGTGCAGCAGAGTACCTCAATACTTTGGTGCCAGTGGCGTAGCGAGAAATTTAAAAAAGGGAGAAGCCATAAACTGCAAAAGCCTTCAAAAGTCTAATACATTTCAGTCACTTAGCAACATTAATTGTTCTTTTTACTAAAATGCAAAGTCAAAAGGGGGCCCTCCCTAAATACGCCCCTGTTTGGTGCCGCACAAAAATTTATGCCACCAGTGATAACGACGGTTGACCAGCAAAAAGAGCTGCTAAGCATATTATAGATCCTAAATCACAAGTTTCACTCAAAAGAGAAACAATTTCCCCAAAACACTGTAAGGATTATGATTAAGTTTCCCATGTTACGGTCTTGCTCAAAGGCAGCACCTGCAGTGCTATTTTGTGGGATGAGTAACGCTCCAAAACGAATTTTAAGTAACTTTAATTCGATAATTGCTGTACTATCTCTAATAACTAATACCTGGCTGTATTGGTGGTGAAAGACAAGAGATCGCCCACAACGTGGCCAGCTACCTCCAGAGTCTCTTCATTGTTCACACCAGCAAGAGAAGAGCTGCGAACAAAAGGAATTTTAGAACAAACTGAAAAGTCATACTTGTTCAGGTAAGGAAAGCTGGGCACCGATGAGTTTTGAGAAGGAGTTTTTCTCAGATAATTTTCATACTGAACTGGGTTCAGCAAGTTGTCCATTGGTCGTGAGCGACATTTCTTGGCAAACTCTTTCGCAAACTGAAGAAATTCAAACTCTGTTCTACGTTCCCTAGCTCGTTTTGCTTCCGATAAGTCCCGAAGAATCTTCAATTGTGTTCTTCGCGATATTTCATCATCTCCTGCGTTGTTCCAATGAATTCCTTCCTCAAATTTGTCACGGACGTGAAATTCCTCATTGGCAACGCTCTTACGTGTTCTTTCGTGATTGGACAGCGAGCTATGACGCATTAACGTCGATGAGGGTCGCTTCATGATGGAAGTTGCGCTAGAACAAAGACGAGGAGGGGTTGTGTCATCATCGTCAGCCATATCGCTGCGGATGGGCGCCATTTTAAATCGAGTTTTCCTCATCGTATTCCTTTTTGCTTCTTTGCTTGATTGTACCTCACCTTCCGTAACAAATACCTCGGTGACGTCACTACACTCCGTATATATAAAGGTCGGCTGCAGCTGCAATCCTTTGTACATAAAGTTGTTTAATTGATTATCAGAAATTGGAAAAGATTTTGAAAACAAATTGATTGCTTCGCTAACTTGCAACTAGGTTATTGGCTTGTATCATATAGATCAGCTTGAGCTTTTGCTGTACTTGTTGAAATAAGTATTCTAGACTGGTTTAAACACATTTAAGGGCACCACAAGTTGTTGTTCTTGTCTTTCTGAGAGTGAAGGACCACTTTCAATTGTAAAGCTTCTAAAAGAACTTGCCTCAATTAGGCCTACGCCCTCGACGCGTTACATATCAAATTAAAGTGAACAATGTGGCTTAATCAAAATTTTCTGTGAAGTGGCTTCATGTTATTACTTATTAAAGAGCGTTTATCAGAAACGCAATTCGTCCCTAACAATTTGCTTATTGCCTCTAGTGAAATATTGAGCCAAAAAATCATTAAATCACGATAATACGTGATCACTAAAGTCTTGTCATGAGCACACCAATATCTTTATCAGAAAACACTTTTTGAATAGACACTGAGGCAAAAATGCCTACTTAAATTTTTACTTAAAATGGTTTGCCCCGAATTTAGCTTTAGCCACGTCGACAGCTATGCCGAAACTATTTCTCTAAAAAGCTTGAACCCCTTATATTTTTATTTTGCTTTGATGAGAGCGTGGAAAGATTCAGAAATCTAGACTCAAGAAAACTCAAATAATTTTGTGTACATAATGACGCAAAAATAAATACCCACTCGTTTACGACGCTATCAAATTCTGTTTTCGAAAAGTTGATTTTATTATAAAAGCGTTCATTTAGTGCAAAATAATTAGTGAAGATTGAAATCGAAAAGATACACAAAATCTTCATCGTACTCGCGGTATTACGCCGAAGCGTATATACGGTGACGGGCCTCAACACAAGTTATACCATATAACAAGTGGTGGAGCCCATCATCGTAACTTATAGCGCTTGGATAACAGTGAAATCTGGTTCTTCAAATATGTCTTACAAAAAATCTTTTAAGCGCCTTTAAAGTTCATTATTTAATACGATGATATTCCATCTTGTGCGAAAAGACGCTGTTCTACAAAATATTGCTTATTTACAAAATAACAGCCAATAATACTAGAAACATATAAATTTTTTGAAACGTTTTATTCTTAAACCTTTGTCAGTTTTATTGGAAATAGAGTTTAATTATATTTGAATAAGACTGACAATGATTATAAGCATACATCGAAACTTCTTGAAATATTCATAGCCTATACGTTTCCAATACTTATTTTTGTGATTAAAGTATTCGAAAGTTCCATGATTTGTTTTCCGAGGTTCATTGCTCATTTAAATTATTATCATAAATATTTGGAAAACGGAACAATAATTAGTACCTACCTTGATTTCTTGTTTGATGAATGAATAAAAGAACGAGAAATATTGTCGTAAGTAGATGCATTTGATGACGTCACTGGCCTTTTACTATCTCCTGACAACCTTTCCAAAGTTATCATTTTTGCAAAACTATAAGGAGTACTAGGTTTTAAAAACTTAACTTCTAAAACATTTAAAATTTCAGTTTCATGAGAGCTCTGATCAGAGCTCCAATTCTCGCAGAAACAGTTTTTATGATGCAGTATTTTTATTATTTCATCGCAAATTCGCAACCAGGTCGTCTCTAGTCAACGAACAAAAACGCAGTAATGATAAAAAGCCTTTCTGCCTCTTCACAGGTCTACGCGCAACGTCAGAAAGTTGTCATGATAATATCGATTTTTATGCCACAAGTACGCACTTAACCGACAGCATAATGCTACCGCTATTACCGAATTTCTTGTGCTTTTCAGTTCCAGGCTAATTTGGCGAAATATAACTTTCCAATACTGTATTGTCTAAACATAACGGACTTCTTTTTTATAATTAGGCCTATTACAGTGTATCTCCGAAGTCTAGTTCTACTGCATCAACAATCTCCGCTGTCGCACTAACTTTACATCTATGAGCGCTTCAGGAAAACAAAAGATGTTAAAATAATATATTTAAAGACCCAGCTTAGCAGGTGGTTACTTCAAGTTTGTTTAATCAGTTTGTCGTAAAGCGTTGTCTATTATTAATGCTTAATGTGATCGCTCAACGCTCCTCATTATTATTCAAGAAACTGATTGTTATTGAAATGATCGACTATAATTCTATAATTCTACAGTATAATACTATAATTCGAAGTTTAAGGAAATATTTTCGATAATTACGCAATATCGCAAAAACATTTCTGCGGTCATTGTACGCGAGGATCGCGCTTACCAGTACAACTATTGCGCACTGCTCAAGATCGGGGTGTTGCAACCATGCTCACTCTTTTTTTTTCAACTCCTCTTTTACTACATGCCATAACGTTAATCGTTTCGTTGTCTCTTCCCTTTTCTTGTACCATTATTATGTTTCCTTTACTTTTCGTATTTTTGACCGTGTTGACCGCACGGAAACAAAGGACACTACTTACAAGCTATAAAAGACGTAGGCCTACGCAGAAATTCATCTAGGGGCATACTGACGTTTTCCACAACCCATCAGACTTGAAATGTCAACTTTTAAGTTACCAAGCATAGTCGGCTATACTTAAAATATAACTCACACAAACATATTGCTAAACAACAAATTTTAAAAAGCGTGGTTTTAGTTGAGAATAATCTTCCAATTTAGCAAGTTTTAGTTAAAGTAACATTAACCAACGGCGACGCGTACATGGGAGCTGCAGCACTCACTATAATTTTCCTCTTTATCGACTTAGTTTTTGTTTTGGAACAGAAAAGAAGTTTTCATCAGCTTTGTTGTTTTTGCCATTTTTTTCAAATTTATATTTTTAAATGAAAGCTCTGTTTTTTCTGCAGTTCTTATTTTTTTAAGCAATGTTTACACCGTGTAACAATTTTTTTTTCTTTGTTACTTGAAAATAACTTCTAGATTCTGATTTGCTAGCCTTCTAAGGCCACCAAAATAACATTCATTGCTCTGAAACTTTCGTTTTGCATTATTCAAAAACCAAATTCTAGATTTTGGTATATATTCAATATTTGCACTATTTTTGTAACCTACTTTGATGATTCTATTGCTACTAACTGTCAATTTTCAGAGTTTAAATTAAGTTTCCATGGTGTAAGATAATATTAATTTAGTTTGCTATGAGTTCCCTTGGATGCAAATGTATTCAGCCGATTGATTTTGCTACGTGTGTGGTGATTTTTTTGCAAAAAAAGCCAAAAAGCGCTGTTTGAGCAAGTGCATTCGTGCAACCGAAGCTTACCATGCATATTTTGGCATGCCTGTCGGCGACCAGGATAAACGCTGGGCACCCCACGTCATATGTGAGTACTGCCGCCGTACTCTAGAAGGTTGGTTAAGAAGGGAAAAAAACAATGCGTTTTGCTATCCCTCGTATCTGGCGTGAACCTTCCAATCTCCACGCGGACTGCTATTTCTTTCTGCATGGTGGACCCATCAAAACGGAGGAAAGGGAAAAACGCCCCTCCTATTGAATACCCCAAAATCCCGTCCTCCATTGCACCGTGTCCGCATAACACCAGCGACCTACCAGTGCCAAATCCACCTACAAAAGCTCAGCAAATGATAGCAGTGGAAAGTTCTGAAGATTCTGAAATGGAAGAAGGCAAACCATTCTCATCATTCGGTGTGCGCCGTCGTCAGCGGTCACGAGATGAACGATGTCCCTATTACCGCAAACAGGGCCGGCGCCAAGGGAGGGCCAGGGGGGCCTGGCCTTCCCAATCAACATGCTTAGCTCCCCAATTAACACGCTTAATTTTTTGAAGACAGTGGCCTTTGTGCTTAATTTTAAACTTTGGCCCCCCCCTTGATAAACGCTTGGCCCCCGTAAGTTGACTGCTCTGGCGCTGGCTTTAACCTCAAACAAGAGGACTTCCACGATCTCATTCGAGAGATGGCCCTGACAAAATCGAATGCTGAGCTGTTGGTGTCCCGGCTGAAGCAATGAGACTTACTTAATAATGGGGTGCGGATTACTTTCTAGAGGAAGAGGCATTGCGATTTTTCCATGTTTTTCTCTTTACAGGATGAGTTGTGCTATTGTCATGTCGTCAGAGAGCTTTTCCAAGCTATTGGAATTCCCTGCAACACCAATGATTGGCATCTCTTTATTGACAGCTCTTCAAGGAACCTCTAAGCTGTCTTGCTGCACACCATCAACCAGTGTCCTTCCATTCCTTTGGATCATTCCGTAGTTATGAAAGAGAACTATCAGAATGTAAAAGCTCTGCTAGATGCATTAAACTACGCTCAATACGAGTGGGATGTCATTGGTGATTTCAGGATAGTGACGTTTCTAGTGGGCCTTCAAGGAGGCTTTACCAAGTTTCCTTGTTTTCTCTGTCTCTGGAACAGTCGAAATACATTCCTCCACTATAAAGTAAAGAACTGGCCTCTAAGATCAAGCTACGACGTTGGCATTTACAACGTGAAGCTAGCACCATTGGTGGATGCGAAGAAAGTGCTGTTTTCGCCTCTTCATATTAAGTTTGGCCTCGTAAAGCAGTTTGTGAAGAAGATGAACCCAGAAGGCGAAGCGTTCAAGCACAGTCATTCAAGAATTGTTTACCAAGCTATCGGAATAGAACAGAATATTATTCGTTGCTCATACATAACATCAATAACCATTCAAATAACTGACGCAATTTTGAAAAAAAAAGAAGCAACAGGCTACTGCGAAGGGACCATAGGTCTTCAACTCAAGCAGCAGCCCTGTTATTGCAGTTATTGAATAGCCCACATAAATATCAAAAGCCTTCGTTATGCAAGGAATAAAATATTTTTTCGATTAAAAGTTAGTTGCATAATCACAATGCTGTAGTGTCAATTGAAGTAATAGCAATAACATATCAAGCACGTTATTCGTAATTACTAATAAGGTAATATTTGTACGAATTTTTGAAATTTCGATTTAAGCAAAAAAAAGTTAAAAAGAAATTAAAAAAAAAGTTAAATTAAAAGCGGAAGCAAAAGTTAAAGGTAGAATTTTTGTGGGTCCTCAAGTGAAGCGACTGATGTAGTCACATAGCTTTCTTGAAAAGTTATCTGTTGTAGAAAGGAGAGCTTGGGAAAGTTTTGTTTCTTTGGTGAAAGGTTTCCTCGCAATTCACAAGTTACCTTAACTTCATAGATATCGTCGAGGACCTTGTGAATGCATACGGAGGATGGGCTGCAGGATGTCGCTAAAGCTTCACATTTTTCACTCGCACATTGGCGAGTTTAATGATAACTTGGGAGATTACTCAGAGGAGCAAGGTGAAAGGTTTCACCAAGATGTGAAATCCTTTGAAGAACGATACAAAGGCCAATGTAATGAAAACATGATGGGCGACTACATTTGCAATCTTCTGCGTGAAAGTGATCTCACGTACAACCGGCAGTCTCGCAAGAAAATTTCTTTTGGAGTTGTTTTACTTACTAAGCTTTCTTGCATGGCCTTAAGATCTTCGAATCAAGCTGCCATCTTCCACCACGTAGCCTACACACAGGAGAGTCCCATTAAGTGCCTTTCCGAAGGGCCCAAGAAAACATGCTGGGTTGTTTTCTACAATAGTTCGTGTGTCAAGGGGGGGAAGCTGCTAGAAGGCTTTGGTTTGACTCGACTCACAACGGAGTCGGAATCTACAACTTGAAATGCTCTATCCACCACTAGGCCATCTGAGCTATTTATCAGTTTCCTTTATTTTGATTTACAGTAGTAGCAGTTTATATTACGACTTAGACAGTGCTTTCTCTAACTTATTACCGAGTTTGACACCTTCTCTCTGCAATGCTTTAGCTTAGTCCGTGCTTCGCCGCTCGCCGGTCCCTAAATTACCACTATGTGTTTTATTTTGCCAATAGGCCTATGCGAGCAATTTCCAGTTTAACGTTTCCTTTTTTCTATAGAAGATTGTGAAATATGCGGCTTGGCGTTTCGTTTGCCGCAGCGAATTAAAAGCTGAAAATATGATGTATGCCTTATAACTAGGGGAAGTGTGGGACTTATAACAACTTAATTTTATTGTTTATCCAAATGGTTGGACAATCTTAAATGCTTTTTAGTTTAAGTTGGACTTCGGTTTGTGGTTAACTTATTCCGCACACAAACGGAAAGATTCCAAATGCTATGGGTGATTTTATTTGCGATTGAAAAGTGTCACTCAAGCGTCCAAACGATCCCCACTCATGGTGACCTTTTGTCCATAGGGTCGGAACCTTTCTGACAGCTGCAAATGTGACCTAAAGCAAGAGAAAACGTTTCATAAAGATCGTTTTTATAATTAGATAACGAACAAATGTCTATTAACACGAAACAACTACGCATAGTAAGCGATAATTACGGCAACGTAACCTACACACTGTAGTTAACAAGATCGGCTTTGAACGTAAAAATCCCGCTCAGCCGCTTCGATGTTGCAACTGAGACGGGTTGTGGCAAGATTTTTACAATATCATTCAACGGCTTTCAGACAGCGTCAAAGTAATTGAACATGTCCGATAGGTCTCCTGGTAGCCATTTTGAACTTCCTTCCCAAAATATTCTAGTTTAGAAATGTCACCTAGATGAATACTCGCTACCTTCAGTAAGCACGAGACTCACTTAGCTACCAGTGCAAATGAGATCTTAACATTGCGTGCAAGCTTCCTAAAGTCTCAAAATTATCCTGCCTAATTTATTTTAGTTTGAACCAAAAAAAACAGTTTTTTTGTTGTAGCCACCGCGCTTATTGCTCCATCCTTACACAAACATGAGATTTTACCACTAGTGAAACTTCACTTCTTTCACTAAAATCGCAAATTGATCACGTGATGACGAAAATACGCAGCTCTCCGATAGGTCCCACATTTCCCCTACAGTTTTTTCACCAAACTCTGTTTTATATTATTGCATGAAATCGAAGTCTCTTTCGAAATCTAAAAAAACAACAATGTTCATGCTTTCGTAATATTGCATGTATGTAGTGCAATTGCTTGAAAACTAGCGAAAACAAAAATTAATCTCTTGAACGCAAAACCGAAGTTTGAACTCCGAGAATTATCATTTGCACTTTCTTAGGTCACAATAAATTAGAAAATAATAGTTTTAACCCAAGGACAAACTTTGTGTTACACGATGTTATAGAAAAAATATTGCGACGTTTTTTAGCCAGATTGTTTGGTCTCTGCCTTGGGTGCACCTTTGCCAGCTGCGCTAGTTGAATGATGTAAGCTCAGGCTCATGGCATAATTAGTTAGTTTTAGCTCTGTTACTTCTAAGTTAGCCTGTGCAAAAGCTCAATAATGGGTCTAGTTGGTAATCTACCGGAGACAGGTGGCCGTTATTTTTGAGTGAAACTAAACAGGGTAGCAAACAGTTGGTAACCTACTTAACATAGATGTAGGCTAGGGTGTTTCGTTTCTTCATCATTTTTGAAATTAAAACTCCATCACATGCGACCCCCAGTATTTTTAAAGCACTGATTCCAAATATGTAAAACAAAAATATTAATGACGTCATTTAGGGGGGCAGGCCGCGTTTTAAGCGTTTTTTGGGGGGATTTTCCTAACTCCAGAACGGAAGAAGATAGCGCTTCGAGATTGGTGTCAAAATGCGCAGAATTGTCGATTTCCTATACCCTTCCAAGAGACTCCATATCTCTAACTTCATCCAATAACAAGTCATTTTGAAAAAACAAATTTTTCCATATTTTTGGCTTTAAAATCGTTTATTTTATAACCAAACCCAGCTGTAAATAGGCTACTTTAATTCACTTTTTTTATTATTACGCGTAATAAAAATTGATGGAAAAGCAATCAAATACCTGTTAACAGCACTAATTAAGTTATAAGCATTGACCTCCATGCTGGACAAAAATGCACTCAAACGATAATCTGTGCAATCCCTTTTATTAGCTTGTCCGTGATTTTGGTGTTTACGATCATCTTAAATTTTCCAATTCTTCGTTAATTGGATCTGTTATTGCTTTGAATGGACTTCCAGAATATTGGGTTGATTGTGGAATAAAAAATGCAAGGTACCTCCTTGCTTTCGATTGAAAAAAAAATATATATGTACTGGTGGCAAGAAATGCATTGTTTGTACGGTATTTTAGGACGAGGGCCCAAGCTTTAAATTGCTGCGATGGAAGTGAATTCTTGCGTAAGATAGTAAAAGCCATAAATTGATCATTCACGATTTAAGAGTTGCCAGTGAAAGCTAGTTTGATAACTAGGTGTAGATGCAGAGAGTACTCATGGCCTTTAAAAGGTATGATGTTGCGCAATATTTGATAAATTCTAAGAAGTTGAAGGGAAATGTTTTACCATTAAATGCTGAAGTTATCAGGTATTGTATTACTTCTTGCGGGACTCCTTAGTGGCAAACAATCAGAAATTTTTAACAGTGGTTCCAGGGTTTAATGACTTGAAGAATGGCACAGAAAATGATGTGGCTAATGTTTGGGAGAAAGCGAGTCTAGGCCTACCAATTGTCAGTAAAATTCCAATACAAACTAAACTCAAGGATATCATTACAAAGTAGGATGCCGCGCGGAGGAGTACCAGATTACAAAACGAAGATCTTGTCGATGAAAAATGGATGTTTTCGTTGTTCAATATCCAAGCGTAAATGTGATATAGCTAAGTTTGTGAAGGTGAGGAAAGGAAAAACTTTGTGTGACTGTTTATGGGAGAACTGGGTTATTTTTTTCAAAATTTGACTTCGGTCAATTGACCTGTCTACAAAAATTTCGGTCATGTTTGAAAAAACAAGACGTGGAACGAAATATACACCGACTCCTTTGTAACCGCAACACAAATTAAAACTACTTTGATCAGTTTGATGTTTGCTAAACCTGACACTGTGACACGGTATAGTCCGTTTATAACAATTACTGGTGCTTGCATATTGGCAAGATATTTACTTTGGTCAATTGACCGAAATGGCTTTAATTTTTTCGGTTTTTACGAATTTAATTAGGACTATGACCGAAATTTGACCAAAAAAAAAAAAAAAGCAGTGGGAGAACCGTATTCGGAAGGGAATAGAATTTATCAACGACCAAAGAAGCGAAAGAAGAATGTTGATCTCGACGCAAAAAGATGTCCTATAACAAAAAGAAACAGCATTGCAAAAACTCAAGCGAAGACATGAACCGGATTATTTAGATCAACCAACGGCTAGAATTACTTCCTCGCTGGAGAACAGTTTTGTTCTGCTTCAAAAATTGAGAAGCTTGAAACACGACGTTTGATACGAGGATGATATCAGCCCTTTTTGAAGCGTGATTCTGACTACGAACCTCAACCAGTAAAAGGAGGAAAAAAACTACCAAAAATCAAGTCCATTTAAGCAATAACAGATCCAATTAACGAAGAATTGGAAAATTTAAGATGATCGTAAACACCAAAATCACGGACAAGATAATAAAGGGGATTGCACAGATTATCGTTTGAGTGCATTTTTGTCCAGCATGGAGGTCAATGCTTATAACTTAATTAGTGCTGTTAACAGGTATTTGATTGCTTTTCCATCAATTTTTATTACGCGTAATAATAAAAAAAGTGAATTAAAGTAGCCTATTTACAGCTGGGTTTGGTTATAAAATAAACGATTTTAAAGCCAAAAATATGGAAAAATTTGTTTTTTCAAAATGACTTGTTATTGGATGAAGTTAGAGATATGGAGTCTCTTGGAAGGGTATAGGAAATCGACAATTCTGCGCATTTTGACACCAATCTCGAAGCGCTATCTTCTTCCGTTCTGGAGTTAGGAAAATCCCCCCAAAAAACGCTTAAAACGCGGCCTGCCCCCCTAAATGACGTCATTAATATTTTTTTTTTACATATTTGAAATCAGTACTCAAAGCCCCATCACATGCGACCCCAAGCATTTTCAATTTCAAAAATGGTGAAAAAACGAAACACCCTTAAGTATGCATGCTATGGCTTATTCAAGATTACCGCTAATTAGGAAAAATGAACCTAAGTTTTTGATGATAATTTGTGGGAGTCTCATGGTCTTATGTCAGGGGTGGGGAACTGGTAAAGCACAGCGAGCCACGTTGATTGCATAATATATTCAGCGGGCCACATTTTCTTTTAATTTTTAAACTTTGCCTTAAAAATACACAATAGGCCTATTACGTCGCAAATTTGCTGAACACTCATGGAGAGTTATTTTTTTCCGTTAAATCAGAAACGTTTGCGCCGTTTTCACGCCACAAATCCAGCATGTAGGTGAATCTGAAGCAGTTTTTAATAAATCTTTGTTTTCTATTCCACCAGTATATGTTGTTCACTTAACAAAGTTCTGACAAGGGCCACATTCAAAACCTAAGCGGGCCGCAGGTTCCCCACCCCTGTCTTATGTGAATGTAAATTTAGTCAGTCAATTCTGTGAAATAAAAGGAATCAATGAATGCAGGGATATCTAGAAAGTTAGAAATTACATTTAGGAGTTCTTAAGGAAAGTGGAGGGTCGGCCGGTTGTAATAATGACGTCAGTGCATAACAATGTAAACGACCAATGCGAAACACTACCCGTAGTCCTTTAGACTAGTACAAATCCTTGAATAAATGAGGTTTTATTTTGGCCAAACTTTGATATTTGGCATATGTGCAGTGTGCACTGCATTCAGCAGCATTTGCGGATTCGTAGGGGGTAGGTTCAAGCACGCACCTAAAATTTTAGTTATATTATACTTAAGTACGGTACTTCGATGTTTCTGGAATAGATAGACCCCAGATGCGGCAAGGTTAGCAAGCACTCTGTCAACTCGAACCTGCCTCTTCCCTAATAAAAACCTGGACCCGCCTGTGACGTATTGAAATGAAAAAATTTTGTTCATTTTTATGATCCGCAAGCCGCCTCTGGCATTTACTGCTTGATTTGATCTGCAATTATGAGCCTCTACTATCGCTTTTTTCAGCATCGTCTGCATTTGCAATTTTTTTTTAAACTTAAAGGGGCAAGGGGTAAAAGATAAAATTTTGTTTAAAAGAAGATGCGTTTCACATTGTCATTTTATGATGGCGCCAATAAAGTAGGCCTACGACTAGGATCTGCGTAAGAGCAGATGGCTTTTGAATTTTCTTGTATTGGACCTAAAAATAGTACAAAATGTTAATTCGCCTATCAAGAAAATTATAAAACGGTTATATTGAGAAGAATGTGGATTGTGGGCATTGCTCGGTTTGAGAAAAAAGTGAGCAATGTTCAACTCAAAAGAAAAAAATTATAAAAAGGCTGTTATAAGAAAAAAAGTAAAGAATGTTAATGAGTGTCAAAGAACCGTATTTCATAAACAAATGGCTTTTTTGTAACCAAAAATCTTTATCATGCTTGCGGTATTACGTCGAAGCGTGTAACGAATGGTGGGCCCCACCTCCACGGCTTAGGGCCAGCGCAATAATGCACAGAAGAAACATCGCAGCGGTGGCGAGTCGTTGACGACACTGTGTCAGATTAGTGTTTAAAAACAGTTCGTCCAACAAATTTAACTCTTGATTTGCATTATCTGCCGGTTGATTGCAATGATTGGTGAGTCTGAATTGTGACGCCATTACAGGGGAAACTTAGTTTAATTTTTTTGGGTGGATTATTGTTGTCAAATTTCGTCATTCAATAAGGCTAACCAAGTCGGAGAAATTAGAAGCCATGACGAGAGCAACTGATGCAACTTCATTTGTAATTATAAAACTCGACGCATTTAGTTTACTATTGATGTCACGAAAAAGAATGAGTCAATTCAAGTTCAAGTTTGAGCAGATCTTAAATGCAAAGCTTTTTGTTCCAATTCTTTCGCGCACATTGACAAACTTTTTAGTTTGTCCGATATGATATCTTCTTCTTTGATCGAATGCCTTTTATGCCATTTCACCAACTCAATCTGTTCGTGGTACTCACTCAACGCAGAACCTGTGATGCACGACGTTCTATTAGTAAGATCAAATGATGCACTGAGGCTTGGCCAAATCATCTTGAATGCTTTTATTATCTCTCTACCTTAGCGCTACGTCCATTTTTGCGTTCACATCGACCGGGGAACGCAAAACTGATAGCAAATCAAAATAATCTTGTGTTCACACAAACTACTTCATTTCTGTATAGATTGCAAGCAGACGAAGTCTTTCACAATATTAGGATTGTTGGTCTCTAACAATACTCAACAAGAATTGCATATTAAATATCTCCGACAATTCACTCCTTCGCGATAGAAAAAAAACTCTTACTTTATTAAGCAAAAACAAACACTTAATTGTCTAAGAATGAAAATAACTAATAAGCAACAGTAATTCTTAAAACAGGGCGTTTCAACAACATAGATTCAACTGCTATCAACTCATTTTCAACAGCGCAAGTAAGGAAGTACAAAACTGAAAACTAGAATTTACAGTTTTAATAAGTTATAACATAACCCTTTGTCTATTATAATTTTACCTATATTTTCGAACAAGGACACAGCATCACAATGATATTTAGCTTCGAGCTTTAGTTGTTCTTCCTGGAAAGGTTGACGCAATCTTTCTGCGAGTGCTTTTTGACGAGTTATAACCATTTCCAAGTCGTTTACCAACGCTTCAACAAGCTTCAATTTCGCTTCCAATGCATTTGCTTTGACAAGGTCATGACCTTGACTTTCAAGTTGAAAGTCTCTGGCTTGACCTCTGACCTTTCTAATTTCCACCGAACAATCGCATATATTGCGTAGGGACTCCAAGCTCTGTGCAGTAGCTGTGCTGGCATACCTTTGCTCGATCTGAAGAATGAATTAACAGTATGAAGTCAAAATGTCAAATATTTTTCCAGCAAAAGCTAAAAATTCAAGCTCGGAAAGCTTTACCCTACGGGGCATTCCAGCAAACAACCAGTTTTTACAAATACAATTCTTATTTCCGACCAGAGTACCGTAAAAAAACAAGCAGCTTTAGAAAAACATTCGATAAGTTCAGCATGACCCTTCTGCTTCAATTTTGCTTCTAACCCTTCTGCAGTCGAATACCCTTCTAAATGTAGTTACTTCTATCAGTGATTAATTTTACAAAAAGTACTAATTAAATTGCTCGCAATCGATTGAAAACACAGCTTGCGGCTCACTTGTTCTTCAGATTGCAATGGAAACTGTTCGCTTTTTGTCATATTGATCATCTTTTCCAAGGGATGAGAAGCAACTTGGTCCCAAGGATTGGAGAAAAATTCAGCATCTCCTATTCTTTGCATTGCAAAATCAAGATCTAGAACTTTTAAGCACCAACTGTAATGAAGGAAAAATTTATCATTAAATTTCTGATATGCAACACGTCACCAAAATACCGGTGAAGGTGCTTTATTATAGCTACGGTATAAAACTTTATTTGAAAAAAGACAGTGCAGTAAAATTAGCATTGTTTTTATGCGTCTTCAAAACTTCTAGTATAGCCATGAAAAAAAGTTGCACACAGTAACTTATCCATAAAATTGCTGAACTTTTGTCTGTATTGCCGATTCACTTGTAGTCATACCAGTGCAATAACTTATTTTACTTCATCAAAAAAATATACCAAAAACAATTAATTTAATTGCAGGAGATGTAAAAACAAAAACCAGATACTGTCTTGCTTCATTGATGTACACACTACACAAGAATATTCGTCAAATAACAGAACAAGCTAAAAAGTAATTTTGCAGCAGGCTTATACAGTTAGCTCAAAGTAAATGTTCACAAATAACCTTCTTCACTGCAATAATATGTTCCTTAGTAACAATTCGTGATTTTTCTTCCTTGGCTTTCTTTTCACTGGCTCTTGCCAATTTGTTGCAAAATGCCAAGCAATCAAGCCAGATCTGAAAACAAAAATAACAAAATGACAAGATTTTAATGTATTTATAACTACTACACTGACAAGGAAATTACATATACAATCAGTATTTTTTGCTTGTTGCTACAAGAGTAAAACTGAAAGGATGGGGCTAATTGTTTTTACGCCGCCTATGACAATGGAAGGTTCACTTTAAAGTGGTGGGTGGTAATTCCTCGAGTCGATACATCATCACGTAACCGAGACACGCATTGAGATAGGGTAAAGCGCTGTTTATTGCTAAAAAATTAAGTGAGCGTTTCCTTCTCTCTTTTACTAAAAAGCGTCGTTATGATAACACCCCGTCACTCGTAAAGTGACGAAAAAAATTTAAATGCGCGGTTGCGTTTACGCACGCTCATCGAAACGCACAACGACGCAATGTTTCGCTGTTTGCTAGCTAGCCATTTTGAGCTATAGGTAATAAACTGTGAAATAGCTTGGCGAAACAATGAACAAATAAGAGCATGTTAAATATGTTATGTAATTGGTTTACTAGTTATTTTAATGAGATATCATCGCTTATTAAATGTGAAATAAAATTTTTGGTGAACAAAAATTATCCATGAATAGAGTGACATTAAAATTAGAGTTGACTGCGCATTTTTTCTAGGGATGTGCCTCAAGGAAAATTACTCGGACTCGCCGAGTAACGAGTATTTACGACATTACTCGGCGAGTCCGAGTATCTATGACGTCACGCGCGATGGGAAGTACGCTTTTGCCTTTCTGGTTTACCTGCATTTAGCTGCTTCAGAACCATTGAGTTAGTCAGTAACAATGATATTTGGTTTAGGTATACTGAGCTTACAGCCGAACGGCAACATCTGGGCAACACAACGCAATAATGACAATGTACCCCGTAGGTACCTTATCAAGCAAAAACGACAGTAATGTTCATGAATTAACAGTCGTGTTTTGTGCTGTACAGTAAATTACTACCGTTGAGTCGGTAACTTGGGTTTAAGTAAAAAAAAAAAAAAACGTTAATTGTTTACAAATTAGTACTCGGTCGAGTATCAACTAATACTCGGCCGAGTAATAAAAATGCCATAATACTCGGCCGAGTATTCGGACTCGACCCGGCACATCCCTAATTTTTTCTCGAAATAATATCATACAATTTATCTCACTTGATTGCATCTTAACAAGTTTTGCTATTATTCAGTTCAATTTATTCACCAAGTCAAGAAAAAGCATAACAATAAGAAAAAACAGTTCAGCAGTTTGTAAAGATCATAAGTTTACTTGGCCAGAAGACAGCGAAAAGACCATGGGGTCATCAAGCCACCTGCCCAATAAATAACACTAGATAACATTTATCAGAAATATAATACATCAGGTTACTCAGAAAACATTACGTAAATTGGTTATGCGTTAGAACTTAGGTCACAAACAGCGCCTAAGAGCATGTTTGCATTGCACATGACATTTTGGGGAATTCAAGTAAACCATCCATTGTAATATGAAACATTAATCGAGCTCTGAAAGGATCAGATTATGGGTGAAGAAACTTGACTATTTCTTCAAGTAGCCTACATTAGAGAACAAAGTAAAAATTTATTTTACCCATGTATGTATGCATATACAAACAATCCAGAACAAATATACTCAGGATCAAAACAATGTAAACTGCTCAACTTTGTGCTTCCAAAATTGGCAAGTGCACAGTACCAAGTCTGCCAACATTTATCGGCATCTAACAATTTGCACAGCACATTTGCCACTTTTCAGAGATTCAAACATACCAGTAACATCATACTCTAACATAAAAATCATTGATACATTTTCAGCAGAAGACTCTTTAATATTACATTGACATTGTATTAATTGAAACACTGCTAGGCTACCGTGGTTCATAGGCGTCGATTTTTTCTTAAAAAAGGCAAATAGTAGTGGGGTGAGAATTTTTATACAAACTTTGTTTTTATGTGTCGGGTGTCCCAGAAAACGTATTTTCTCGGTGATTATAAGCTCAAAATTATTGAAATTCTATACACCAGGGGTAGGCAATACTGTTCATACGAAGGGCCGCATTTGAAAAATTTTGAAGCCGAGGGCTGCACTGATTGGAAGAGCAAAAAAAAGGTCTACATGTCCACAGACGTCCTGTTTCCATCACTGAAGATCCGTGAAGAGAAAAAAAAAGTTTCAGCGCAGAGCTAAACAAAAAGAAAAAAAGGTCTTTGGCTTGATTCACGATAGGAGTTCTTTCATAAGTGCCCACAGGCCGCATAAAATGATCGCGCGGGCCGCACTTTGCCCACCCCTGGTATACACGGTAATCCAAGTACTGGTATATTATTTGCACTTTTACACTGTTACATATCTAAAAAATTGGTTGCAAATTATGCGAGTATTGCCAAATTAAAGATGATAATTCAAAAAATTCAGTATCACAAGCAAAGTGATTTATTTCAGTCTATGCTAAATGTGACCTCCATATACTCTTACAACTCTGAACTAAACAATAGTGTTTCTTCCAAAAAGAAATACTCTTGCATCTTTCTTCTATAGATGTTAGCTATGTTTATTTCGATAATCAACAGACTTATGACGTCACAAAGCACATGCAACAAGGCGCTTATTAGACCTTTTCTCATATAAATTTTCCCTGATACTAAATTTTTTGAAACATCATTTTTAAGTTGGCAATACTAACATAACTTGCAATTAACTTTTTAGATATTACGTGAAAGTATAAATAATATGCTTGGATGACTGTGTATAGAATTTTAATAATTTTGAATTTATAGTCACTAAGAAAATACTTAGATCTAACAAAGAGTGGTTCATTTTTTGGGGATACCCGATATAATAAGGTGCAATTAGCGCATGAATAAATTAGTTGAGTCATAAAAAATATACAGGCAAAATAACTATAAAATTATCTGCTTTCCTAAACTTTCACCGTCGTATTAAAGTGAGTATGTGCGAAGTTATTTGTGTTCAAAACGAGTGAACACAACCGGTCTACCGCCAGTCTTCTGACGCTCTGAAAAAAGCTCAGGTGAAATAGGGTTTACCACGATTTTTCAAGTTACCAGTAGCATCGTCACTGAACACATGCTGATAGCTTTCTTTTCGCCATTTAAATAGTGTGAGCGTAACATTGCAACAAAACATTACTACGATTTTATGTTGTTGTACTTTGGAACTGTTTTAGCTAGACTACTGCGCATGCATTTAACTTTTAACCAGTGGTGGGCACTCGTTACTTTTAAAGTAACGAAGTTACCGTTACAATTATATATTCGTAAAAAATTGTAACTAAGTTACCGTTAATCGTTACTTTCAAATTTTTTTCAACCCTGGATTACGCTAAAACCAGTCGATCACCGTGGTTTTTAAAGACATTGCTGCCTGTGCGGTAGGTCTCGGTTTCAATTCCCCGATCGGTCAAGTCCGACATAGTCCGCAGACAGCAGTCACCAACGACGGGCCATGCCATTCGTTACTCGCTTCGGCGTAAAACCGCGAGTACAATATCAATAAAAAAAGATTTCTTTTTCTGATTTTGTTTACACTAAATCCGAAACAGCCGCAGTGCATAGTAGGCAGTGTTTTTTCTTAAGGTTCGACTTTTAAGACGATTACAAGTTTTAAAAGACCAAAAATTATTGTGATTAAATATGCTGTAAGTGTACCTATTTAGACAACATGGGAAAGAAACGTATTGGAGAGACCATTACAAAAATTAGACAGACTGTTTTGGTTCCTCAAAATGCCTTAAAAAAACACTTGTAGCAGCAGTGCGTAGTAGGCAGTGTTTTTTCTTAAGGTTCTACTTTTAAGACGATTACAAGTTTTAAAAGACCAAAAATTATTGCGATTAAGTATGCTGTGAGACAACATGGGAAAGAAACGTATTGGAGAAATCATTACAAAAATTAGACAGACCGTTTTGGTTCCTCAAAACGCCTTAAAAAAACACTGGTAGTAGGAACGAATTTTGATACCAAAAAGACATTAAAAGGTTCCTTTTTTGGCCGAATGGCGTTACCATACAGAGACAGTCGCTATCAGTGTAGGTCTGGGGGGTATATAACTTCTGATGTACCAGTAAGCAGCTACTCATTGCTGTAACTTCTGAAGTAAGCAGTATGCACATCCATTCAAACATCAACACACCGCAACAATTCTTCTTAAAAAGACCAACATTTTGAAATACCGGCTTTGGTTTTAAAACGTTCTTTTCAAGTGAAGTTAACCTTTTCACAGCGACACTATATGGTAGGGCAGTGTTATGATATATTAATAAAAATTTCTCTTAACTTTGCCACAAGAAAACCTGGATATTAAAAGGTTTCTTTTTTGGCAGATATTCAAAAAATTAGATAGCATATACGTTTTTGATGCACTCTTTCTGTTGGGAATCGGTCGCATAAAGGCTTCAGTGTTACCAGATATTGAAAGACATAACTAAAAGTCACAAAAAGACTAGCCAAAATGGGCCGAAACATACAAAAAATTACAGCCCAAAATATCCAAACCATGATAAGTGTTACCATAGAACATTTAATGGCTGTTCTGCCAAGTAAATACCTCTATCAAGAACTAATACGTTTCAACTTATTAACCTGACAAAGTCTAAAATCAAAAAGAACATACCACAGCTACGTTTGTGTTCACAAAACTAAATGTCACACTGCTGCCTTTGCAATAGATAACAAACAAATCTCAAGAGCAAATTAAAAACCCCTGTTTCCAACTAGAATAACGTATGATAGCTTTTTTCTCCTCATGTAAAAGATCTACCCAAAGATTTTTAACAACAATTAACACTATTAGTCTGTAAACTGAAAATTCTACATGCTTTAAAATAGAAATAAAACACACACATGCAGACTATGTGCAAAATGCAAGTCATTTCGAACTGGAGAAAAAACAAATTTGCTTGAGCTTGATCACATATTTTTCATCAATCAAGCCTTGTGAATCTTAGAAATTGGCAATGTGATTTTTTCAAACCCGCCTAAAAATCTTCACACCTGCACAAAGCATAATACGCCCGCTGAAGAAATTAAAAAAAAACATATCTGGAGAAAAAGCAGCGCATCTGGCATCTCGAAAAGAATTTTGAAAAATTTCTGCTTCACCTAAAAGGCACCAAAGAAATCTCGTGCTCTATCACTTTCTCACTTGGTAGTATTTTTTGTTTTTTCGTTTCGCAGCAAAGTGTGAAACTTTACACTTTCAGCAGCAGCTGCATGTCGCTGCGAGCCTGCGAACATAAATTTTTGAAAGATGCTGGACTGCTGGAGTCTGGACTTTCTGTTCGTCAATCGCAAACCTGCTTTGTTTACAAGTCAAATGCATTCGCTTAAAGTTAAATCAAACCCGAAAGTCCACAGAAAAATGATGTTTGCTTGATTTTTGTTCTTTTAACTTTTTAAGATTTTCGTTTAACACAAACAATGAAGTGCATTGTGAAATAGTAACAAGTAACTAGTAACTTTGAAATATTGCTAATAAAGTAATTTCGTTATGCAAATCATTACTTCTTTTCTAATGTAAAGTTACCATTACAGTTACTCAAAAAGTGCCTCGTTACAGTAACGAGTAACAATTGTAATTTGTTGCTGCCCACCACTGCTTTTAACATAGGTAACAAAACACCATGGGGGCCAGACATATGTGGCACCTTCAGTGTTAGACCCAAGGGGGTGTCGCCCCCCTACCTCTGCTGGATTGACTTCTATGATGTGGTTCATATAGCCTACTGGCATTCAATACAGGTAGCTTTTTTTGTTATTTTCCCTGAGTTAACAAAGTTAGTGTACTGTTGCACACTGTACTTCATTTTGTTTTACTCCAGTAACAGGAGTAAAGCAATAAAATATCTAAAATAAGATAAACTACTGGTATTGAGCAAATCTCAAGTTTTGTGAAAGGGAAGTTAGCCAACAGGCCAATGGGCAAAAGCTGACTTTCAAATAGACTTTCAATATAGCAACATACTGGTAACCCTTACAGTAGCAGGTACGGGTAACTGGTTTGAGCTGCTTAGTTGTTGGCAACTTAACAGCTCAGAGCTACAATAGACTGCTCACCAAAATTTCCAAATCTTTAGCTAATTTTCTGTTATGGTAACTTCTGGAAGACTTTCGTACTTTTCCAGTGGAAGTTACTCGCTTCATTTAATGTTTATGAAAATCCAAAAGTTCATCTAAGACTATTATCTACTGAAAATTTGCCCTGGTGGAATGAAGCAGAAAACGGCGCACGGCAGTACCAGCATATAGACTAAACCACAGTATATCTGTATATAAACCAACCAGCTATATAATCTACAAAAGAACTTTATGTTGATTTAAATAACTTGTTAAACTGTCAATCAGCTCTTTAGTCGATTAGACTAGGCCTAAAATTCTGAATTATTACAATAAAACTGAAAAATTAAAAGCAGTACTGGTGCCAGAAGTCTACGGTACCGTTTTAAGTAAGCTGGGTGTCAGACATTAACCTGAAAAAAATCAGTTACTGGCAATGAACAGCTGAGGCTACTTGCAACTTAAAATTAATTTAAAGGAAAAGCGGTACAAAGTACTGTAGAAATTACGCATGCGCTCACTAAGCAGCTAAGCCAGTGCCATGCCTGGCAAGCAGTGCAGCCTAGTGTTTAATTAAGTAATTTGTCTTGGGTACTGACATAAAACAACATCCGACAACAGGGATTCGTTCCTTGAGACGTAATGGAGCTATCTCTTAACTGTTGCTGCTCCCGGATCACCCTTGGGCAAGGTGTAGCATCTGTTAGCCTCCCTATCTGAGGATACAGGTTTGAAGTTACTAGAAGTTGTTGGCATAAAAATTTCTTTTTTTTTTTCTTCTTTTTTGTTTTGTGTGTATGTGCATTACATTTGTTGATTTCAAAAAATACGGCGCTTGCAAGAGGTTATGCTAAGGTGCAGCGACCATGCATTCCTTTTATTTTATGAAATAATTTTTTGTTAACTGAAGCATGTTTCAACGAATATTGTTTTGTCGCTGTTACCTATTTTTCGACCATTGTTTTTGTTAGCTGTTTTTGTTTGTGCTAGCTTGGTCGTGAAATGAAATAAACTACTACAACTACTAGACCAGTGGTCGGCAACCACCGGGCCGTGGCTCGATGCCGGTCTGTGTGAAGTTTGTTACCGGTCCGGATGCGTTTTCAGAATTTTTGAGTTTAAAACATTCTTATAACGTGAGACGCAATTTTGGGATGTTTTTGTAAAAATACTTAATAACTCAATATCACAAAACTAACCAAATTAAAAAGGCAAATCTTTTAATTGAACAGTGAACACTTGATTATGCTGTCATTTCATCGTAAGTCTTCTGTAAATCAAACAGCGCTTGGTTAAGAGAAAGAATAACGTCAAGAATCAGGTTTGAGAAGCTACTATAAAGAAATTAAGCAATGCTGCTGCAGCAAGAAGTATAGGCCTAATACTCTGGTCGGAGTTAAACAAGATCGAGGTTTTCAGTTCTGAATAAATATGAGTGTTTTATAGCTTAAACATTTTTGATTTTTTAAAGGCCGGTCCGCAAAAACATATCAGTTTCTAACCGGTCCGTTGTGCGAAAAAGGTTGCCGACCACTGTACTAGACTACTACTACTACCACGAATTCCAGTTTTTAGCCTTTTTAAATTTCGCACGAAAAAAAGTATGAAAGGGATGAGCCGGATACAAACTTTGCTTGACGGATTTTCGTCGTTGTAACTCCTTTTTCGGAAAAGAGGTCAAAAAATACGACGAATTCAAAACAGACAGCTAAGTTTTTAAATATATTTACTTGTAAATCAAAAATATGTGATGACGTAGTTACGCTTTGTTAAGTTTATTTGTACTAAAATTTGAAACAATATTCGTCATGATATCAAAATCAAATCTTCATTATACTCGCGGTAGGCCTATTACGCCAAAGCGTGTAACGAGTGACGGTGCTCATTTCCGCGGCTTAGCGCCTAGGCTACACAGCTCCGAAAAAACGTCGAAGCAGGGGTGAACCATTGGCGACACTGTGATGATTTGACCGGTCCGGGATTCGAACCCCAGACCTCCCGTACCTATAACATGAGCGCTTAACACCTGAACGTCAATCATACGTCATTTGTAGAACCTGCATTTATGCTTTCTAACACTCATAGTCTTTCCCAAACGCAAACGCATTTGCATTTTATCACCAAAAAAAAAAAAAAAAAAAAGAAAATTGCGTGTAAAATAAACACATGATAGCCCTTTGCTTATACACAGATTCTGCAAATAATTTCAAAATTGCTGTAGCCTATTCATGGTGCAAATATAGCCTATAATTGCTTTGAACTTACATTGTGCTAAGAAAAAAATTGACTAAAAGTAAAGTTGAAAAGCATTTTTTCTTGGGTTGAAAAGCAGTAAAGGCGTTTGACCTTTGATCAGTGTGCAGGGATCAGGATCACCTGCTTTGTAATTGTGTTTTCTAGACGGATAATTTTGTCCGCCCGACTTGTGATAAGCGAGATCAGTCGAGCGTAACCTAACCATGTGCTTAGTATGTTCAGTAATAATATTGTGAATAGTGCAGGAGTATAATATTGTGTATATTTCTGTTCATATTGACTGGCAGTGAGTGTTTAGTTTTGACTATAGTATCCAAGTGCTGTTTAGTTTAGTTAAGGCTTAGTTGTGAAGCGTGTAGGGCCTACTGTTAAAGCAGTTTCTATTGTATTAAGGCCAGTTAGGTACCGGTATAAAGGTCTGTTATGCTTGTGTCTAATGAAAGAGTGCTCGAATATTGTAACGCTATCTTTGTGTTTTTATTCACAATTCTATTTGAATAAGATTGTGTAAAAGTGATGATAAGTAATGTGTTTGGACCTACGTTTTTGTGTGGATTTTATGCTATTCCCTTACAAAGAATCCTTTTGTGTAGCAAACCTATATGTGCTGGAATCAGATTAGTCTATATACAGGTGCCGTAACCGCTACAAGTGAAAGCAAATTTGATTGGCGAAAATTGCCGCTGTAACTCTTGCACGCCTCATTGCGTAAATGAAACCTACCTTAAACATTACACCCCATTTTTGTTTTACTAAACACATTTAAACATTTTTTTTTTGTCAGTTTTGAATTAGTTGTTCCCCTTCATAACTTGCGAGTAACGGCTCGCGGACAGTGGCTCGTTTAAGCTTTATATGACACCAGCTCCAGTGGTACCGTAACTTATCCTACAAAAAACAAAATGAACTCAGAAGGAATTGACGATTGAAGCCTGGTGTTCAAGTGCTATGACAATGCGTTTTGTACGCTTTACGCCGTAAGCTAATGTTATTTTATTTGGTGCATGATTCAAAGAACCTGTTGCGCTTGTGGCTTGTTGGCCATACTATTAATAAAATATTTTCACCTTCGCAAACTTTTATATATAGCAAAAAATGAAATGAAGCGTTGGCGCTTATATTTCGCACAAAATCAGTATTTTCAAGTAAATCTTTTGCATGTCTCTGTTTTACTTGAGGTTTATTTATGCTAGATAATGTTAAAATTCAAGCCAATTACGCGGCAGTTAGAAGGTGATATTTATTCTGCGTATTCAACTACTGATCAGCAGTTTCGGGTAGCCGACAGTGTTTATTCACAAACATTGATGTTGCACTAACTTGAGGCATAAAGGCTACGTGACTCTACTTGTTATTGACTGTATCAAAACAAGTTCAAAATCCTGAAGTTTTAGAATAAATGGAAAAGAATGGCTGGATTCTCAAGACAGCAGTCACTGGAGGGATAAATTTGAAGCAGATGGGTATTTAGTCAGTAATTTAGGCTGCCTATTTATAAAATTTGTGTCAGCCATAATGATAAGTATTTACTTTTGTAACATCTCGTGTATTTTATAGGTGGTTGAGAATCTTTGAAACGAACAAAAAAATTGAATATTACCGGAGTATATTCAACGATTTTTTGACAGGAAAAATAAATGCAACTTCTCACCGGACTGATCTAGGCTCACATCTCCCCAGAAAAATTAGTTACTTAAGGGTGATAAGCCCAGTAATAACTGATGTACCAGTAGCAAATGTTTTACTGTAACTGCATCGTCTAATTACGCTGCTTCGAAATATTTTCGTGTTATATCGACAAAATATATTACAGTTGGGTTAAAAACGTTTATGACATAGTAGCCTACTATGGTAGGCCTACAATTGGTACGAGACGAAAATACTACAAAAACAAAATAATTTTGAATTGATCCTCAAAAAGTGTTGGACTGGCAAAATTTCTTGATGTGTAGAAAATTGGATAACTCTTTTGCACTCTTTAATTTTTTAGTTTCTGTATTAGGCCTACTGCAGGATGCGAAAAATGAGAATAGTTGTCAAATCATGTGGCCTTCGAAGTTTGTGGACAGATTAGCAGAAGAAAAATTTCTTGAAAGAACACAGGAAATCGCTAATGTGATTCTTGGTCAAGACATGGCTTTTGACTTTGATATTCTGATCTCAAAAGTAGGTGTCAAATTTTTGTTACCGCAAACGGTGAGGAAATTCTGATGTTTCGAGTCCCGGGCCGGTCAAATCGACACAATATCGCCTGCGGTTAGCCATTGCTGCGCCGTTTCTTCGGAGCTGAGTTGCCACTGTGCTAAGCCGCTCAGACAAGCCCCGCCATTCATTGCACGCTACAAGATTCGATTTTTTGATTTTGAAGTTATTCTAAGCTGGCTGATACACAGCTTTCTGGATAGTTCTAAATTGGTTCGACCTTATTTGTCATTATACAGCTTTTTAATTGAAGATTATTTCGACATATGGAAGCTTGCTTCGTCGTGATTTCAATTTTGTACCAATATTAAATGTTCGATGTTAAGCAACTTTTTGTTAAGCAAAAAAACCGTAATCAAAAGTTATATCTGGAGAATTTGAAAAAAGCAGTAGTTGAACCTCTGAAAGTGTTATATGCCAAAAGAAACAGATAGTGAGCTCACTCCATTGCCCATGACAGCTGGGTCATGCACCTTACATCATGGACGAACTATTCATTACGCCAGGGGGAACATCACCGATAGCCACACAAGAGCATTTATTGTCAATTACAGACCAAAAGCGATGGTTGAGTGGGAGCGCGATCACGGGTTTGACCATGGAAAATCTGGGGTGAGTTTAAGATGCTCTAAAAATGAAGAACGATAATAAATTATCTGCTAGACTTGTAGAAGCGGTCACTGTACCCTTGAAAGTCCGGGATCTATACTTTATCAAGTCACGCTTACACTTTGAACACGGTTAACACTATCCTTGTAGTCAATTGCAGATGCTGTATTTGATCAAGTCACGATTAACGCTTAGAAAACTCTCAATCGTAAGGCTGCAGTAACTCACCATTGCTGCAATAATTTTTTGGGCAGCCTGATGCCAAGTTGCAAAGATAGATGCCGCGAATTATGTCAGGTTATGCGGGAACATTGTGTTACTCTGGAATATTTTCAATTTTTTCGTAGGGGATGAAAAGCTTTGATGAAGATGACGCACGCAGAAGAAAACATTAAAAGGGCGAATGAAAAAAAATCACTGTGGTAAAGAACTGCGGGAAAAATCTTTCAACATTAAAGCAACAAGAAAAATGTGGCAAAAAGCATCTAATAAACTACTATTTCCCAAAAACAAATAGATTTATATAATTGCTTCAACATTAGACCTATTTTAAGCAGAGTTTTTGTATCACTCCGATTTTGCTTCTCGTTCCGCACTTGTGTTGGATAAACAATTAGCTGTTTAGCCCAAATTAATTTCTTATTTTTTCATCTTTAGTGATTTGTGGTGATTTGTATTTTTTTTTTTTCTTGCAATCGTGTTTATCTGGTGTTTTCTTTTTAATTATCAAATACAGTTCCAAACGATTGGAAGTAAATTTGCTTCAATTTCGCGAGAAAACACGAAAGAAAAGAGTATTAGCATAAGCACCAGAAAATAGAGAAGTTCTTGAATGAAGATGCTTATTCTGTCTGTCATATCAAACGATGGTGATATTTGCAATGTAGAAGTACACAAAAATAGCGAGTATAAAACAAATTATACAAGTAATTAAAAAATGTTAGACCTACTAAAGCAACACGAATAGAAGTTTCAAATTTTTTGAATAATTAAGTTGCTGCTCAAAAATAACGCCGCAAGAGGGCAGAAATGCTTTACTTCACCGAAAGGAACGAGTTGTCCAAGCGGCACGTGGAGTTGGACGAGTGGTAGGTGCTTGGGGCTTGGAAACTGGATTCAGTTGTTCGATGCTCAACTAGGACATCTTCCATGATGCACATACTTCACTGACATAAAAGCCTAAGCTGCGATGATGTGGCTTAAAAAAGAGCTGACTCACGATGCACGTGGAGTTGGCTGAGTGGTAGGCACATTGGGCTCCGAACTAGCTTGTGAGTTCGATGCTCAACTAAGTCATCTTTTGTATACTTCGCTAATATAAATCCTAAGCCTTGACTGTGCGTGGTGCAGTGAAACAAAACACTGACACCAGTTCGAAACCGGTTTGAGCCCGGGGATGCCATCGTGTCGAAAAGACTATTTCATTTTGTCTATCAGTCTCTCATAATCTCTACCTTTGCACAATTTCAATCATGTTTTACTATCACGCGAAGAATAATATCACTCAAATCTAATAATAAATAAATAAACTACATCCTACAAGGTAAGAGCGTTCTTTTATAATTCACGGCGTTGCTGTAATATTTAAAATTAGAATCAGATAAAATTAGTGTTATTTTATGTCGTCTTTTTACAAGATAAAAGTCGTCGATTGGCTTAAAAATTCAAAATGAAAATATCATTTTTTGTAGGTCGCATTAAAATTTAATTCAATTTAGCATTTTATTATGTCACAAAATGAGGTGATAAGAAAGAACAATGTGCTTTGTTTGTGATCAAAGACTCAATTTGCTTTATACTCTTCTTGTATTTTCTTAACAGTTAATTAAAGTCACACTTAGAACGCGCGTTCGCTGTTCCATCAATTAAATATACCTCGAAATTCGACAACGAATTAATATTTTAACATATAAAAAAGATAAATAAATAACAGAGAGCGTCTTTTTCAGTGTAATATGGCATGTTTTTAAAAAAACAGTTTAAGATCATAACATATTGACTGTAGATAAAGCGTTGTAAACATAGCGTTTATTTTTGTTGGCGCAGAAGTTTAAGAGCATGGAATACCGCAAATTACTTTGTACTCATGAGCAATATAAAATGCTTCTGCAAACTGGGCCAAATGAGACTCGGTAGCGTAGCGACCATAAAAGGACTGTTGTAATAATATATAGGATGTTAAAAATTAAAAACTTTTCATCAAAATTTTATACGATTTTACAAGGGAGGAGGGTGGTTAGGTTTCTTGATAGGCCTATGTGTTTTAACTTAATGCCATTTTTTAATTTCTTTATTTTTAATGTGAGGTTGTGCAATGCAGACTGCAGAAGTTAAAAGTTCCGCAATATTTCTTGTTCATTAACAGCTGGCAATACTGGACTACCGACATACTTTGGACTGTAGCCTAGACTACTGTTACATCACAAATCTTGCTTTCACAGTACTGGGTACTAACTAATAGTCCAAGCAAAATTTTATTCGAAATTTGACTATTTTAAAAAAGGTTTCTGTTTTTTTTATTTTTAACCAAGGCCAGACAAATAAGCAAAACCATTTAGAATTTATGGAAAATGCTTTCAATTTCAACTGTCTGACGTTAAGTTAATATTGAACAAAAATGATTAGTCGAAACCTATTTCGAGAAAGCAAAAATAACAGCAAAGATATGACTTTGAAATTGGCATTCACAGCTTCCCTACAGAACAATCCGCATTAAAGGACAGTGTGGAGAACAAGCCGGCAAATTTGCTTCTTGTTATGCCGTTGTGCCATTGCCATTGCAATTGGCAAAGGCATTTAACAGGATGCCCCCATCGTAGGGTGGTATACAGAATGCTGGCTACTCCTATGCTAGCTCGTTATAGCGCTTTGATTGCTTTCTTGTGATAGGATAAATACGCCGCTAAACTAAATACACCACCGAAATAAAATCAATCTTGTTCTTACACCAAAAGATCAAATAGGTTACTAAAAATATCCCCTTTTTTGGGGGGTTATTATTATAGTGGTGTGCTTCCCACAAAAAGTTTTGAATAGAAATTTTCGCACTGTGCAGCTGTTTTATTGAGTTGGATCGTTTTGTGTTTGTTTTTTAACAACTCAATTATACGGTAATTGAGATAATTGTTTCTTTTGTTTTGATGACACAGAAAAGGATGTAGATATCAGGCTAATCGGTAATGGAACAAATTTCGGCAATCGATTTGTTTGCAGTGGCAATTAGAACATTAATTTGTACAAATTTGTCAAAAAAAAATTTCAAACTTCGATTCAGCAAATGCAATTTTCTTGGTAAACGTAGTAGCATGAAGTAAAATAATAATGGGCAATTTGATTCAAGCGCCGTGATTACAATTTAAAACATAGTAATCTCCTGTTGCTGTAGCGGAGATGGTTTTTCCAAATTTTTCATTGCTACAGGAGATTCCACAGCTGAAAGTTAACAAGATTTACCATCTGCAGAAACAAACAATTAACTGATTATCACAAAGTATCTCTTCCTATTCTCATAATAGAGTATTGTTCGCTAACAATCTAATAATTTAATGCATGTTTTTCATTTTTTTAAATGCATCACCTATCACCTTACTCTAAAAAGTTGATATTTACAGTAAATCAAACTGGAATAATTAAACTATTTGCGATTATAATGAAATAAATAGAGAAACACTTACTAAATAAACGTTGTAAACACTAAAGCGCGGTTTAAGTGCTCATCAGGTAGACTCAGGTTTGAACGCACGACCTGGTGAAAGCTCTTTCACTACTCGCCCATCGTGCAGGCTTACACCATACTGAAAGCAATTTTAACTACACTTACCCAATATTCACGTCTTTATATTTACACCCTACACTTGTGTTAAAATTATTTTTAAATTACGCGCTGTTTTACATGCAAACAGAAATTTGTTACGTTGGGACTGAGAATAAAAAAATTCCTGTCTCGCAGCTATGCTTGTCTAGAAGTATCGGAGTATTAGGATATGTCCAACTAAAAATTTAAGGGAGGCTTGAACCTCTTCGCCTTCCTTCATGCATCTATATGCACGAGAATGTGGCTGACTTTAATTGAATTTTATCAGCATCAACAAAGCTGATACAGAGAGTGACTGAGAAGGCTAATCAACTAATTTCATTTACGTGACACTTTTTTCATCGATTATATTTCACCACAATGACGAAACAAATTTGAAGAAAAAAGTCTTGCTTGTTGGGAAGACATTTACGTTTTATGACTAGGCCTACCTCTTAAAAGTTAAATATTTTCATTATAATAGTGTAAGCTTAAAACAAAGTAGAGTATAGCTTTAAATTGGCTTTAAACAAAAAAAAGAACGGTTACCGGTACTTTATTGAGTTTATATTTTACAAACAAATATTTTATGCCAGTTGTGAACACAGATCTTCTGCATTTAGGCTATATTTTTTACTAAGCACAAAAACTATAAAACTACGTAAACTACACCGCAAATTGAATTTTTTTTTAAATTAAATTTTAGTTGTTAAGAATTTGGTTCGATCAGTTTACTTGTAATTACGAACAAAATCCTAACTTAAGTCAGTTTTCGTTATTTGGAAAAAATACGTAAAATGATCTTTCTTTTTGCCTTTTTTGTTTGACGTGTGTAGCCAATGCCTTCATTTTTTCGCCATTCTAACAGTTTTGGTTCGAACTAAAGAAGAGACCACATTTGTGGAACAGTTTAGCATCTAGCCAGTGTAACATATGAAAGCAAATGAGTTTGAGCAAATGTAGCTTACTCCTAGTTATAAGGGTTAAAATTTCAAGCTGATTGCAAAATGTTTAAGAAAGCAAAGTATAGATTCCATTAATTCATGAGGCAACAAAATTAGTTTTTTGTGTTGTAACTTATTTGTTTCAAGATAATATCAATATATTTTTACTAATAATATGAATGCCGCGCCCGATCATCCACCGACATCGGGAAATTCTGCTTTTTCTCACCTGGCTCAAAGCGTGCCCGATCCGACCACTGCGGCTTTGTTGATCCGAGCTACCGACAAGTACCCTCGTACGCCGAAGTGTGCCCGATGTCGCAATCACGGCGTGGTGAGTGCACTGAAGGGCCACAAACGCTACTGTAGATGGAAAGATTGTCTTTGTCCAAAGTGCACTCTGATTGCGGAACGACAGCGAGTGATGGCAGCCCAGGTTCGAAACTAGGTCAAAAAATGACGTAATTTATTAAACACCTTGCTTTGTGAAGACATAATTGCATAATAATTGATTGATATGACCAGGGTCATTTCAATAGCACGTTTCAAGTGGTTAAACTCGAAAACTTTTTATGTTATTCCTGCCTAAAGTATCTCATTTATACACATTTTTCAACTTTTAACTATTTTTAGACAGAGTGTGTTGTGGTCTTTGCGACTGATGTGCAACAACCGAGCTCTTGAAACACAGTGATAACAAACTTTAAGGGGCTGCGCTATGCAAAGGGGGATCATGAGGGTCACTGCAAGCGCAAGTGCACATGAAGCCTATGGTCTAAGAGTATAAGATCTAAGTGGTAGGATGAAAGGAAACTGAAAAAGAGGGTCCATGAAAAGGTAAAGGAGCCTTTGAGCCAGAGGCTCTTAACCTTTTTTGTTTTCTTTACCCCTTGCTGATTAAAAAAAAGTATAATTTACCCCCAGTGCAACACTTTCACCTCTTTATTACTGAAACTTGAAGTATGTTATTGTTTATACGTCAGAAAAATTACCCTCTCGGTAGGCAAAATTTACTCCCAGGGGGTAAATTAACCCTCGGTTAAAAACCCTGCTTTAAGCTATGAAAGGCCTCACTAATCAAACAAGCAGCTGAAGCTTTTTTTTGTTTGACGTCCTCATCTTTTCCTAGGTTGCTTTGAGGCGCCAACAAGCACAAGAAGAGAACGAGTCGCGGGAGCTACGAATTCTGTATGGTTCCTCGTCATGCTTCCCGAATTTGAAACGGACGAGTTACTCAGATTTGCAAAATGATCAAAATTATTATCAACATCATGAGACGTCACAAAAACGTCCTTTGGATGACGTCATTAGTGATGAGGATTCAGCGTCAGGTAACAAAAATAGATTGGTCTTTGTTGCTAGAAGAGAAAATTTTTGCCCAAATACCTTGCTAACACATTGACCACAAGAACCCAAGTCCGAAATAGTTTATATAAAGCTTGAAAGAAAAGTGCTTTACAACTTTGGCAGCCGAATCGTTTACTTCGGCTATGAAAAATGATTCTTCCCGAATTGATCCTGGCTTAAAAAAGTTTGCAATTTTACCTTTGGAGGTACATAGGTATTGTTTGAAATAGTCTATTTTGAAAACTCTTTAAATTTAAACAAATTCAATGGAAAAATGTTTTTCTGGACGCTTAGAAATATTATTTCACCTATCATCAACAGTTTTTGCTAAAAAATGCATTATAGCGATAATGTGTGGTCCTGTTCGTTTAGCAGTATTTAGTTATAAGCAGATAATCTAGATTTTTCTTTCTTTCGTTACGTTAAAAACTAATTACGCGATAATCTGACGTTAATTCTCTTCTATAAAATTGTTAACAACAAAACCAGTTCTGGTTTGATATCACCAATCAAGCGTAAGTGGTTCAGTAATTTCATTATAACGTCATAATACTCAAGCCACACGTGTACCGTATTAGCGACACTTGACTTTAAAATTGGTGAATATTCATTGATTTAAGACTTTTTGTCAAAAAATTTTTAAATTACTTTGCAAAACGATTGCTTCGAGAGCCCTTATTAAGAACTCTAAAATTGCTGTCTACGGTACATACAATCAACAAACAAGTAGTCTTGTGAGAAGAGAGCTACACCAGAAATTCGTCACCTAAAAGAGGGCAAGCAGTTTCAAATCTGTGATGTTTTTTGCTGTAAATCTGCTGTTATGTTAAATTTGAGGTAAAGGGATAAGTAAAATTTTAAGAACGTTGAACAATGTTACCAACATTACATTTACTAAAATGCAGATAAAAAAAAACACCATTTTTTATCTTGTTCCCCTTCGAGGCCACTTGAAGATGGGCCATCTTCGCTAGAAACTTCCTCTGCAATTGAAGACGCCTTAGCTGAACGCTCAGCGACGAAAACTGACAATGCAGTTACGGAAGCAAATGATTCAAAGGAAGAAATCTCATTAAATACCGAAAAAACAGCTTCAGTAGATTCAAACACTGGTCAACAGGGAATATCTCAAGAAGAAAACCAAGTACCAGCGCGACAAAATGGGTTGACAAAAATTAATCCTCCTACTTCTGCTAATAATATTAAAATGAGGTAAGTATAGGTATACAGTTTTTCTCAATAGGTTGTGACTAACTTTAATACTGTGAATAACTTTAATACAAATTTGAAAGATCAAAATAAAGACATTGTAAAAGTATAGACATTGTAAAAGACATCAAAACATTACGCTCTAATGTGGTGGTCATTGAATTATGAAATCGTCCAATTTTTATGACTATAGGAAATTTTTAACAGGTACATTATTTTTTTGTTGCTTTGCAATGTAAGGTTCATTGATATTTTTGCAATTAATGTTTGTATAAATCAAGGATGGCCCACTATTTTTCCTTAATCGTCAATTTTATTCAAGTTTAATTCATATCCGCCACACAAACAAAATACTTGAAAATGTAACTAAGCTTGGGACAGAAAAAACAACGGGCCGAAGATGTTGAGCCCGATTCGACCCGAACCCAATTTTTCAAGCCCGAACCCGAATTCTAATTTATCAGCCAGTCTGAGCCTGATGTAGACCCGAAATCAAAAATACCACTATAAATTTTGAAAAAATTTTAATGAAAAAGATAATGAGTTATACTCATCTATAGTCACAGCAGTTAAGAACAGCAATATTTATACAGTCAGCAATCGCGAAAACTCTATCGCTCCCTGAAAATCTCGATTTTGCTCCGGTGTTCGGCCCGATTGAAGCCCGACAATTTTTCAAAATGTAAGCCCGAACCCTGCCCGAACCCAACCCAAAAACCCGAGTCCGATTGACAACTCAGGTTTGGGAGACGTCTCTAAAAGTAGGTCTTCAAAGGCGTCCTCTCACATAAAAAGTAAGTGGTTAAGAAGCATTCGGCACAGGCTGGCCGCCCCTGATATAAACTGTTAAATTGAGTTTAATGAGAATTTGATTGATGGTCGTAGCATTGCAACAACTTTTTCTTTAAACGCGCGTTGAATTGAAATCATAAAAGTGCTTTATTTTGCCATAGATCGCCGATCGCCATATTGTGTCGAATCTTTCCGAATCATGACGAAATAATGTTGAGCGAAATATTGAAGAGTGCCGGTGGTGATGTGGTCAAGGCTATTCAACAGGTGACTTAATGTAGTTCAGACTAAGCTATGTACCCAATAGGGATCATAGGGGTCAATACCTACAGTAGCTTTCACTTAACTAATTAAAAAGACTTAAAAAACTTCTTGCTCGAAAATCCAGGATAACACTTTCTCTAAAATTTTCCAAGCAGTTTAGTTTACCGTCTTTATCATTACATAATACGTGTTTTTGCGTCAACGTTGTACAAAAAAACGAGACAAAATAGACCTTAAACTTTTTAATCATTTTTCGCCGACATTTTGTTTTTATTTGAGGTGCAACAAATAGCACGGTTTGGCACACTCTCGTAAAAGATAAGAGATTCTTGTCTTGCCCCCCTGTGTATCGCAGTTTGGTGAATTTTGAGATTAGGTGTATCAAGTTGGCTTATCTGCGATTGACTGAATTTGCTGCACAAAATTTTACTTTTTTAAAAGTTTTTGAAGGACCAGCTCCAATTTGTAGTAGCGATTTTGCGCCTGATCGCCTGAACAAATGTGCTATACTGTGATTATTACTGCGCCCCCAATTAGCTGATCTTCTATAAGCTGTTCGGGTTCGAATCGTATTTCTTTACCTTACTTACAGGTTCTACAACTCGAAGACTCAAATAAACGCAGCACAACCGAACAAAGAGACAGACAACAAAACTCGCGAGTAAAAATTGACAAAGTAAACAACAACTCACAACTTTCTAACTTCTCAGCTACTCGACTTTTATCGTCAGGTATCTATCTAGCATTGTGACATATTTGCACATGAAGTAAATAGACCTATGTTCAATTGAAAACCGTTTAAAAATTTGATAATTTTTTTGCATTAAAAGGTTTTGATATGCCTTGATGTCAAAATTATTATAAATTTGTTGATAATGATACTAGAAGATATCGAATATTATTCATAAAAGCGGACGTTATTTATTTTTGTATGCGAGTACTTAGTATAGGTAGCTACTACTAGTAGGAACGTAGATGGTTTATTCAATCGAGTAAATGTATTTTGCTGTAGGGGAACATGAAACTAAGAAACTCGATCAAGATTTTTTCCTCAATTCTTCAGCTTTCAAAGCCTCTCCTTATGCTCTGACAGCCGAGTCTTTACCTTCAGCCTTCGGGCAAATGCCAAGAGGAACTTCAGCTTTTCATCCAATATTTGCTGGCTTAAGAGGAGCCACATTTAACTCTAATTTTCCTCTTAACTACCAATCAATCTTGAAAAGAAGAAAATCCGAAAGCAATCTTCCCATTCACAGTCAATCCCTTTTGCCCTATTTTAATTCGTCGCATTGTATACCTTCGTTCCCTTCTATTCCAACAAACTTTGGATTGCATGGGGGACCTTCAACAAGTGGGTTGCTTAATCCTTCATCATTTGATTCTTCTAGTTTGTTGTCTGAGCTAACAACATCTGCTTGCTCCAACCCACAAGATTCTGAAATACCTTTTTTGTCAAAGAAATGGTGTTTCAATGAGCTGCTAAGAGATGCTGCAGGACCAGCCACTTACAGCGGCAAGTTCCAATGTAGTTCACAACCCTTACACGAACCGGATCAGAACTCTCTAAATCTTACTACAACCTCCAATACAAACTAATAAAGGGTTGACAAAGCCATTTTCAACCATCCGCCTCCAAGCTCTTTCACAAAACAGCTAAATCAGGTTGCTTTTTGCTCATTATATCTATTCGTTTGGTTATCTAATCGTCAGAATTCAGATAAATTTTTGTCATAGCGGAGACTTCAGTTTACCGCTAAGAAACTTGTTTTGTATTAAATTGTTTAAGTTAAGATACAGTAGTGTTTGTTTGTGGTCCATTGATTTTAAAGAGCCCCCACGAATTAGGCTTAGCCTAGACCACTTTAATATTGAGTGGCTGTTTTTGAGAAAATAAAGAAATAGGAGCGAAATTATTCACAAAAATAACGAAACACAATGTGCATGTTTTACATCGAATTGCTGGTGCTATTTTACAGTTTTTGCGTAACCATGGCCATTTACTTTTTGTGGTGTTTTTGTAGTTTTTCAATTGATACGCATGTTTTTTGCGAACTACGAAAAACACACTTTTAGAAACAAATTGCGTGTGGTTTTACTCTATCAGTGTAGATAATTGCAAACCCGTTTTTAATATTGTTGACGTCATTGAATCGTACATTAAGTCTTTGCTATGGCAGATTAGGATAAGAATCAATATTACGTCAAAAATTTACTAATCTCTTACTGTAGCAACTGAACTGTTTATTCAAATTAACATGACTTGCCACAAAGAAAAACACTGCTGCATTGGTAAACTCAACTCAATTGTTATGATAAGTCATTATCCTGACAAAAATGTTGGTGTAGGGCTATTTTATGAAAAAATGACTAATAAGAATGATTAGATTTCGTTGAGATTATAAAAACATCTCAATTTGACGCAAAACATTTATAAATTGTGCATTGTGATACAGATTTAAAGGTAGTAAAGCACTTTTGCTTCTTACATAACTATTATATAACTGAACCTCGATTATTTTTTGATGGAAAAGTCTCCAGCAGACAAAACAAGGTAACCAAGACTATAAAATAATTGTGAGTAGAATTACTGATGTACCCCGTAAATTCAGTCAGTTCATTTACTTTCGAAATTGAGGCAAACCTAATAGGAAAGCTCCTTATTTAAACAAAAATCCGAAATTTAACTTGAAAAACATGACTGGTCAAAAAACAAAAAGATTTCCGTGTCTGAGCTGAGTAAACTCACTCATATACTGAGGCCCGAGACATATTGACTCTGCACGTTTGTTACTTCATACAGTAGGTCAAAAGACTTCGATAGGCATACCTGTTTGTTTTTTCGGAAGTGCCGCAAGGTTGAGCGCTGTGGGACGAGAGTCATAACCAGTGCAAAGAAAAAGTTACTGCAAAGCATTAAAATTCAGGGATCAACAAAACTGCTGATTCAGGTTAATTGAAAATTTAAGCTTAATAGGAAAAATATCGTGTTATTGTGCAGCTATAGGGTATTGTGTGCTCTAATGTGTTTTTTTCGACATGAATCACAAATAATCTTGATCAAAATCCGTTGGCAAGGCTTTCAAGACTTTGGGTTTTCTAAAGTAGGCCTACGTACAACCTGAAAATGAAAATGCTTCTGTCAACCCATCAAGGGTAAGAAGGTTTTAAAGTTTTAAAAATGATTTATCGACGGACAAAAAATTTTCGTCATAAAAAACATTGGTTTTATGGGATAATCTCCAACAAGAAGTTTTATGACATCTATAAAACTTAATTATTGAAATACTGATATTTTTTATCATAAAAAAGAAATGAGTTTTTGTGCTCTTTTATGAAGTCATTATTCTTAAAGTTACAGATTCATCATTCTTTTTACAATTCCAACTTGTCTTTGTGGAGCCTAGCAGACTGACAAGTGGCAACATTTGCTAAAGGTATTGAGCAGATACCGATCCTAACTATCGTCATTTGATCGAGAAGGATGAGAAATTTAACAAACAGTGCAGGAGGTCACATCATTAAAAACACTGACTACATCAAAAACACCCACAATAAAAACATTAAAAGCAACTGCATCATTAAAACTATCTGAATAAACGATACGGTTAAAATCAGCGATGATGTCGAGTTTCGTTTTGTTCAAAGCCAACAAAAAGTTGTTAAATTATTATGGGTCTAAACATGTTAACTTACTTCACCTGAACATTATTTGGTCAGTGCGGACAAGCCTTTTATACAGTAAATCACGAATATTTGATTGAACATATTAACAGGGGGTCACAGCAATAGGGCAGTTTGGAAATAATTGTGACGTTAAAAAACTTTAAAAGCAGCAAATGAGCTAACGCATCAGTGCTCTGAGCCATCTGTATTTTTGTTTATAGTGATGTTAAATTCATAATTGCGCATCACGCGTGGTGGAATGATCGCTGATGAGATTAAAGTTGTCATTTTGTTTAATCGAGATATCTTTCGCATGCTTTTCTCTGCTTCAATTTTGACAGCACACCTGCGCGCTTGGGAACAAAATAATTACAAGCAGTTGCTTAATAGAAATATATCCTTAATAATTTCGTTAATATGTTGTGTGAAACAACAAAGGAATCTGTAACGACTTGTTGATATTTAGGGGAAGTTTGGGTGGTCCTTGACAAGTTTAGCTTCAGCTGGATTCTAGGCAGCATAAAGAAAACCCAAACGTCAATCATTCAAAAGATTTACGAAATGAGAGGCTAGACTGGAGATATGGCTCATGCAGTTAGTTTAGCACGAAAAATCTTGTGAATCTCTTGCGCTGCCTACAACCTACTTCGACTTCTATTTCGGGTGGCTGCTGGCACAAAGAACGCGAGCTCACTTTGCACTAAACCTCATGACAAATCGTTTAGATGGCCGAGTGGTATAAGAGCGTCCGTCTCTTGAACTGTAGACTCGGGTTTGATTCCAAGTCGGGTCAAACCAATGACTTCATAAAATTGGTACTCACAGCTTCCCTGCTTGACGCTCAGCATTAAAGAGACAGTGTGGAGAACAAGCCGGCAAGTTTACTTGTTGTGCCGTTGGGAAAAGCACTTAGCGAGATTCCCCCATCTTGGTGTGGTAGATAGGATGGCTAGCAACTCCTAAGCGAGCTCGTATAGCGCATTGATCGCTTCCTTGTGATAGGAGGATAAACATGCAACTACATACTAAAAATACTAAATATAAATTCATTGTGACGAAATGGTTAAAAAGATAAACATCGCGTAACGGCGCAGGATGTCGTGGATTCGATTGATGGGCCAGTCAAATCGGACAGTGTCGCCGACGGTTCGCCACAGTTTCGACGGTTTGTCGGAGCTGCATTGGCCAGGAGCTAAACCGCGGAGATGACCCCGCACTCGTTATACCCTCCGGCTTAATATCGCGAGCACATTGAAGATTTGATTTTTGCTGCTTTGAAAAAATGATTGAACTTACATTTATGGTTGAGTAATAGTTTTTTATGCGATCGAAACTGCAATACATCGAAGAAAGCTGCAAGCGATTGCATACTTTGACCAAATTGACGCATATTATGTGAGAGTATTGTTGACTTACAAAAATAATACCATTTTAGTAAGTATTTGTTGCACTTATGAATCACATTCTTAGACTCTGATCAAACCTCTAATAACAAGTTTTATAAACGTAACTGGAAACAAAAAATAGCTTAAAAATGCAAGAATAATATATTTAAGAAAAGAAAAGATAAAAAAATTTAATTGACATTAAGTGAAAAATGCACGATTGGATGATTATAATTAACTCATTGACTAACAGGCTTACAGTAAACTAACGTGAAATTCTTGCACAGCAGTATAGGCTACTTGCTAAGCAAGTTAAGAGATCAGTTGTCTGGCTAATATTATAACTTATATACGTCAAGAACACAATATGCAGCTGTGAAACAGCGTGATTCAAAAATTTTAAGCCCAATTAACTTTGAAAATAATTATTTTGGCTTTCAAGCAATCTTATACAAGGATTAAAGAAAATGGCGAAAAATTGCAAATGCAGAACCAATTATTTTTCAATATAATGGACTTTAAACAATTTTAAAAGTTATTTTGTAAAATATTACTGAGTTGACCCAATAAACAGGGAAAATTTACATTTAATGGAATAAATGCGAAATTGTTCACAAAGCAAAAATATGCTTTCTGCAATACAACAACATTTGTAATAGCGGTAGTATTAGAGGGAAAATCGTAACCATTGTGACGTAATTTGCTTCACGCGTTTTGAACAGAACATTTGTAATTGCGGCACAATTATCAACAGCCATAAAAAAAATTTCTGTTTGTGTATTCATATTAATTATTGAATAAAATCAGAAACAAACAGATATCTAAAATTTCAAGCAAAATATTTGAAGCTTTTTTACAGATCAAGTCAACTTTCAATATAAACTCAGTATGCAACATCGCCAGTAGCCTATTTGTTTTTTTTTTCACGTGGAATCATCTTGATAATTTTGATACTCTATTTTTCAGCAAAAAAATTTGCCTATTGGCCTGATCTAAGCTTGAAATGGGGACTTGGAAAAATCATTGCTTTTTATCGCAAAATCGCTTTTTTTTAAGCTGAATGCTGGCATTAATGTTTGTTTTATTAAGGATGTGGTAGATCTATATTATATAATAGTGACGTCATAAAAAGTTTTATGAATTAAAACGCATTTGCATTCTGGATAACTCGAATGAACTGCCATTTTAAACTACTTTTAAAATTTTGGAAAGATTTTAATCAACAGAATTTTTCAAAGGAAAAAAATCTGCTCTAAATTACAGCTTTTTGACGACAAATCAAATGAAACTGTTACAATATCTACAAACTTTTATCTTTTCAAAACAAAATAAGAATCTGTACCGCAATTTAAAAAACAACTGAAGGACTAAAATTGCCCTATTAAGGGTATCATATCACACGTCCCTGCCATACACCCAATTAAGCAACATACCAGTAAAGCAAGAAATTAACGACACAGGCTTCACCACAAAAATGCTTCGCAACAAAACAGATATTTACTCGTCAGTTTAGATACCGACTAACTCAGTTTTGATTTATTGCTAGAATTTTGTGATCTAAATATACCAATGTGTTTGTAAGGCCTGCTTTTAACGGTTTGATATATTTTTGCAAAGCATTCATGAGAAAACTTCGCCTAATGCAATGAAGCTTGATGCATCGTAGTAGGTAGTATGTAGCAAGCATACTGACAGCCAACAGGCTAAGAGATAATATCAACATGCGTAGATAAAATTAATAATGCAGCAAAAGATGGTGTGTACAAAAAAGTAATGCTTTGTAAAAATTCAAATATTTTGATAACCATAGTTGCAAACAATGCTCAAATCAAATGGTGGATTGGTATTGTCAGTTATTTTGTGCTTTTGTAATATTTTATCAGATTATGAACCTTCCAAAAATGTTGTAAAACGATTGGAATTAATTTTATTTCAGGTAAAAACGATATTAATATGTCGCCAGCATATCTCTAGGAGAGATTGATTACAATTTTATCAATAGACTCACTCAAAAGGATATTAGCATCCAATCATTAAATATTTGTAATGTAAGGTTATATTTGCTCAAACGGTAATTTTTAAATAAAAGAGTAAGATTTATTTTTCGTCTTTCTTTATAGTCTTCCGCATTTTACAAAAAAAGTTGAAGAAATCTTCAGTTTAAATAAATTCAGTAAACTTTTAACCTCTTAAAATCAAACAATATCTCGACCAAAACGAACCATTTGAAAGTTTAATAAACTCTTTCTTTGTTTTATGAACTTAAGCTTTCAAAAAAAAAAAAACTTGAAAATGTTTCTTTACACGGAGCAAAGCAGAAATAAAGTCGGCCTTTCTCATTGTAACACCCTCAAAATTGGTTTCCTTGCAAAATCCAATGATGGGGTCCGTAAAATGCTCCCCCTAAAAATGATGTGATTAAAAAAGTTGGGACCGGCAAGTTGGCGTAGTGGTTAAAGACATTGCTGTTGATGAGGTAGGTCTAGGGTTCAATTCCCGGGCCGGTCAAATTGGATACAGTGTCGCCAACGCCAAGCCACCTCTGCAATGTTGCTTCGGAGCTGTGTTGCCCAGGCGTCAAGCCGCGGAGATGGGCCCCGCTACTTGTTACACGCTTCAGCGTGATACCGCAAGTATGATGAAGAGTTTTTATTAATTTCAGGAAGCTGGTGCCTACTAAGCCAACCTAGATCAGCTGTTGCAATAGCTTATGTAAGGTATGTAGGTTATTAAAAATATTTCGCCAATTCGCGTTGGTTACCTCAAAGCCGGATAAAAGGAGGACTACTGTCTCGGCGCTTTCTTTGAAAGAAACCGCCAGAGCCTGTTAAAGGGCCTCGCATACGCAGCAATACTTTCCAAGCTACCAGTATTCGTTTACAGTTTTTAAACGGATGTATTAATTTTGGCGAAGAAAATTCAGTAAGGTTGCTTACTGTTTTTCTGCCTCATACCCAGAATATTAAACAAAAATTAAAACTGAGGTTAATTTCAAATTACACTGAATTCAAAATTTAACAGTGATTGGGGGAGACTGCGAAGTGAGCATACGCTTTTCGAGTAAGCAGCCACCCGATATACATGTCAAACACGATTGGCTCCAGCCGCGAATCGAATCTGTCGCGTGGGTTCTATCATCGGCATTTCGGAACCACTAGGCCACGTCGCTGACAGTGGTATGGTTTCTCAAAACTCCTCCACTTGAAATTTTTGGTTACGCCCTTGAAAACGCATAGCCCTCCCCAGAGCTGGACACTCGGTACTTTAAAAGTAACGATATCGGTACCGATACTTTGCTAAAAAAGTACCGTCGGTACCGATAACGGTACATTTTTGAAAAAGTAACGACGATATCGTTACTCGGTACCGATTTTCGGTACTTTTGAAACAAAAATTTTTTCTTAAAAATTAGCTTTTGTTTTGGTTTACGTCTTGCAAAGCAACGAAATTAAAGCCTTATCAAGCTTTTGTCGCATCTGGTGCTAGTGTAAGATCTGAGTTGTAGTCACGCGCGAATCTTGATACTGCAAGCGAACACGTCGGTTAGGTCAACAAGGCGACAGTGGCACGCTCACTAAAACAAGCATTCTCATGTACGGCAACATCTATAATCTGTTGATTTCCTGCATTAGTTATAGGCTTGGTATAACTCAGGAGTATCATTATCAGAAACTCGCCCTGGAGAGCAGAAAAGTTTGTCACACCCTTGTGTATCTGGCTACGTTGCTACATTCGAACAATACTAAGGACGTAAAAGAGCTTATGGCTTATATATCAAAAGATGTTGAAAAAGTTCTTGTTGTGCGAACTTCATCATAGCATTGAAGGAGAATGTTTTCATTTTAATGCCACTTTCAGTAGAGGTTGGTGTATCAGTAGCAGCATACTCAGAACTTTTAGTTAGATGAGTCAAAATCTACATTTTTCTCAGAATTTGTAGGTCGATCGATAGTTTTACTTTGATTCAATGACACGAAAATATATTTTTCCATATAGTCTAAACCAGCGGTCTTCAACCTTTTTTACACAATCGCCCCTTTTTGAAAAGTGTAGGTCCAAATTGCCTCCACAAGGCATTGATGAGCAAAAATAAAAAAAAGTTTACACGTCCGCACATCTACTATTTTTCCACTGAAAATCGGTGAAGAGCAAAAAAAAGATGTGCATGCGGCCCGCAGTTTGCCCAGCTCTTTTTTTATTATTTCTTTTTAAATTTTGCTATTTGCAACTCGGGATGTGCCGGATAGCCGGCGAATCTATCTCACCAGATATCCGGCAGGGGGCCGCAACCCGGTGGTTGCCGACCACTGATCTACTACAACGTGGTTTTGCGATACTTTTTAAAGATGCTTTACGCGGAAAATCCAGAAAAATTTTTCGCTTTTGCTCTCTTAAGTTTATTCAAAAAAAGTCACCGAAATATCGAGTAAAACGGTCTAAAAAGTAACGACGGTACCAAAAACGGTGCATTTTGCGATAAGTATCGACGGTACTAAAAAAGTACCGCGGTACTGCCCAACTTTGCTCCTCCCCACCTCGAAGCCCCGCAGAGTCCTAATGCGGCCTTGGGCTGCTTACTCGAAGGGCCAAAGGTAGTTTCGCAACCTCTGAAACTTTACAGTCGAATTATACGACCAACGTTTCGTTATTGTAGGCATTGTCAAAATTAAGTAACTTCAATTTAAAGTGCCAAACAATGATAAATCGCGCGTAGCTCAATATGCCTTCATCAATATCTAGGCCTACAAAGATTACAACTTATTCCGACTCTACGTAATTAAACATTTTATTGCGCTTACCGAGCGGACGAACATGACACAAAGCACGAAAACAAACACGAAATCAACACTGCATTGCCAACAGTTTCTGGTATTTTCGCTAATTCGCATTTTCAAGTAAAAATCTAATCAAACCCGCAATAATAAAAACTTAGAACAAAATTATAATTACAGTGAATTTTTGATCAGCTCAAAAAGCAGTGATCAAGGATATGAACTAAATATTGCACGAAATAAGATTGCATTGTTCCAAAATCTTGAAAGCTTTTCCAATCGTCACAATACCGAGAGGTTCATCGTTCGAAAAATATCGATGACGTCATCAATTGCTTTTCCAACTTGGGTCTGATATTCTACTGCATTGGTAACGCTAGAGTAGTTCCACGTCATAATGGTGACAATTATCCTGTGGTCATTCATGCGATAAAAAACTCCATAACCGTCGTCAACCATTGGTATGGCGCCACCACTCGACTGAAAAAAAAATGTATAAAATCATAACTTTTTTTCAAATTCTACTTCAGTCTTCCGCCATTTAGGGATTTACAGGCGTTTCCAGCTATCAAATATGGTGTCGTAACAACTTACGTGATAAAATCCAACGAAACTAGTCGAGAGGGCAAAGTTAGCATTGCCTCCAGTTTTATTGTACATTGGGTCTGTAAAGATATCAGGAAGAGGAATGCCTTTCTCCTAAACATAACAATCAAAAAGGCCAGCATTAGTGGCATGAAAGCAGAAAATTCAAACAGGTGTCAAACACCAGCTTGAGCAGACATTGTTGCATGAACACGCAGTAGAAAAGTTTTAACCCAACGTTCAACTCGACAGTTCCAAAACTCCGGCGTTTTGTTGACGAAATTCCCACATCAAGGTCCTGCTCTTTTCATGTTACTGACGAAACGTTGGAGAGTCTGCAAGCTAGATCTTAGCAGTTTAGTCGTAACTCAAATACATTTTCTGCGCGTTGTCCCCCATTTGCCTCCCTACTAAACGCTTAACTACTGCGTTGGTCAACATGTGGAGAGACGGTAGCTTACTTTTCGAACGAGTCCCTCTGTCTAAAACTTGAACGCGGACCTTTCCATCATGAATATTGTTGTTACTACAACTTCGTTCTCTGTATCTGACATACTGCCAGGGTTGGCTTGGTGGGGGGCCCCGGGAGCTCGGGCCCCTAGTTCTACAAAAACTGTTTGTAGGGGGGCTCTTAAAATCGGCCAAGTCTTGTGAACGTTTAGACTTCAGAGTAGAGCAGACATGGGCAAACTACGGCCCGCGGGCCAAGTCCGGCCCGCCGGTCCTTTTATTCTGGCCCGCCGGCACTTACACAAACTTAAATTCTCACCGTGAATTTAGCGGAAGACCTTTTTTTTCCTTTAGAGATCATGGATGGCAATGATTTTCAAAAAATAAGCCTCACCGGTGCAAAATTGGAATAAAAAACGAGGTGAAAACCTCTGATTTTGGAGATCACATTCGCACGTGGACCGTGATATCCAAAAAAAAAAGTCCTCACCTTGTTTTCCAATCAGCGTGCGGCCCGCGGCTCCAACAGTTTTTCCAAATCTGGCCCTTCGTGTGATATAATTGCCCACCCCTGGAGTAGAGGTTCTTAACCTGGGAGGCGTAAAAGGTTTGCAAGGGGGGCGTGAGCATAGCAGTGACCTAATGATTGAGCGAATATTTTCAAATCTTTTTTTTGGCAAACATCAAAACTTGTTTTCCCAAAACAGCTGCAATGCTGCATCCTTCCCATTAAGACGATTATGACATTGCAAATAAATTGTTACTTTCTGCATATTTTTTGTAGCGTGGTGGGCAGTGCCGTCTCAAGGCATCTCCGAAGTTCGGTATTCCCGGTCGGGGAGGAGGGGCATTTGTAGGGGCCCCACAATATTGCTATATTAGACTTAGAATTAGAGGCAAAAAATTTTTAAGAAAATTTCGTCAAAAAGTTGTTGAAAAAACATTATAATTGAAATTACATGATGTAAACTACAATTAAATTTTCAAAAAATTTCCGGGGGAGCATGCCCCCAGACCCCCCTAGAGTCATCATTATTGATTTATATTCTGCTTCAAATTTGCTCTGATTTTGCCACACACAGAAAGAAACTGCGTGCACGAAAGTTTGAGGCGCCCCTCCACAGGAAATCTCTGGATACGTACCTTTGAAATAATACAGCTAATGAGTTGAAAAAGCGCGAAACTGCCCAAATGTTTGTAGATATCAAAGGGCCCCATCTAGAGATTTTCTTAGGGAAAGAGGCAACAGTCTTCACACGGTACTGGTGGTAGGGCGTGGGTAAAAATAAATAACTAAGGCCAAAGGGGGCGTGACTGAAAAAGTTTAAGCACATCTAGTATAAAATAATATTTTTTTTGCATTATACAGGGCCCCCCTAGTTCGAATTTCACCAAAGCACCCCTGCATACTGCCTGTAATACTTACAGCAGCCACAGTCGAAAGACCAAGCAGATGTCGATCACAGCCTCTGTTCTCCTGGCATTCCCTCATTAACCACACAATATTATCGTGAGCTTTTTCAAGCAGCGCTTGTAATGTCCGAGGAGATTCCCCGGCGATAACAGCGCGACAAAACTGAACCAGCTCAGGAATACAAGTGCGGCAAGTCTCCGTTCGCCCGTGGTAAAAACTAAAAAAGCATGAAAATAAAGTTACTGCTCCATTTCGCAGCGGTTCGATTTCACACGGAAATTGAGCATAAGGTATTCAACAATCAAAAACATGTTGCAATGGGCGAGACTTGGTGCAAACACCCTCAACTCAACTAGATGTCACACCAACGTGATTTCACTGGTCAGAGCAATTTGTTCGCCAAAAAATGCAGTCATTTCTGGTATCTGCTGGTAGCACTTACTTCCTAGTGGTAGCTGTTTCATAAGCAGGTGCCGGTTTTCCATGCATTCTCATATACGCAAGTTGAAGACAAATTTGAACAAAGGCATCAGGGTAAACCTAAAAATAAAATATTAAGTGATACATTTGCAATTTTGTATTGCATATGGTGCTCCGAATTGCACTCTACGATGTATCTTCTGCAAGCCGAAATACATTTTTCACTTACCTTCAGTTGTTTTATGTCCACTTTACCCACACCTTTATAGATAGGACAAAGAACTGTGATGTCACTTTTAAACTTCGCACCACTATCTTTGCCTCGCTTAATAGCATCCAATATTTTTTGATCCAGATCAAAATTTAATTCCTCGAAATTACAAACAATGTCTGCAAAAACACAATGTTTTTCATAACGATAAGCATTCGAAGCATCCCCCCCACAGGGTTACGAGTGCAAGATTTTTTAATGGCAATTACCTATTTATGGCCAGCGGACGACTGTGGCCACTATAAATGAAACACTGACAGAAATTTTATTGTTGAGCAGTGGGCCACTGGTGTTGAGAGTCTCTAGAAGGGAAACAAACCACAATACGTGAAAAACCACCCTTCCAAACAAATAAATAAATAACAAATAACTGAGGTTATTTTCAAATTATATTGAACTGAAAAGTCAACAGTAATTGAGGGAAACTGCGAAGTGAGCTTGCGCTCTTCGAGTCAGCAGCCACCTGTTACATATGTCAAATGCGATCGGCTCCAGCCGCGAATCGAACCCGTCACGTAGGATCTGTCACCTGCGCGCGGTACCGCTAGGCCATGTCGCAAACAAAGTCAAGTCAATCGTTTTTTCAACTGCTCCTATCATACAGGTAGCCTTTGAGCAACCACAATTTCGAAAGCGAGCTCAGACTTTCTTTTTAACTTGAATGAGGCATGTGCAGTTCCTGGCACGAATGATAATTGGACACAAACAAATATTGTAGATGAATCTTAATTGAAACAAAATCATAGAAAAAACACTAATACAGTAAAAATAACAATACACAGTATTTAACAGGCAGCTGAAGCAAATGCAACCTGATAGATTTTTGTTTTAAATTAAAAAAAAAAGTTAAAGTAGAAGCTTTTGAATTACCTACAGCAAAAAAAAATATATTACAAACCACAATCATTTGGTCCATTCCATTTGCCATTGTTGGCCGACATTTTCATGGTAGAAAATTGGTTGTACACCACCATAACCATCCCATCAATGGTGGTGTGGTCGGCAGAAGCATAATACACACCATTTTTTGACCACATGGAGTTGTACGATTTGTCTCTCCACCGCTGCGTTGGATCACCACACATAGCTTCGTGCAACATTTCGCCAAAACCCTGATAAATATAATCAAAATTTAGAATCTATCTGGAAATCGAAAATGAACGACAAATCAGGTCTCTTTCTCAGCTTGAGTTTCATTAGGGCTTATTTCACAAATTTTAAACTTGCCTTAGGTTGAGCATCGTCTAAAGACAACACATGAATGGCAGAATCAATAATCTGTAAATTTCGAGAATTTTTCTCGCTGAGCTGGGTCAGGTGGTGTCTGACGTCAGCCCACGTGTCACGATCCAATGCAGTCAGAGACGCAACACCCGGGGATTTTTCCAAGTTTTTACTTCTCTCTGTAAGTCTGTTCAGGGCCCCATGCAGTTGTGGGGGAATATACGGTTTATCTAAAAAAAGACACAAGAAAATTGAGCAAACACCTTACAATAGCTTCGCATCGTGATAACCAAATCGATACGTCCAGCCGAGGGTGCTGTAAAATTATTCACGTTTAATCATACGTTTTACTTCTTCGTCGTTCACGTGCTGTGATAATTCATCGTCACCAAAAGTGTGATTTTATGCTTTTTCAGCTCTTCGAAGCTTCTCACTAAAGTTGACATACATAGCGGCATGGGTATGAAACTTGTGCGCACTTGATCACAATTAAAAACACAAGACACTCTAAACGGACCTTCTTTCGTTGTCTCGAGTCAGATTGGGCTACGAGTGCTGTAAAAGGCGAACCTCGTCAAAAAATAAGCATTAAATGTCTTTGCCAGGACTCAATTCGCCTTCTAACTTGAGATTCGAACCAACTTCTGTCAATTGCTCTCGTTACAACCTCAGTTCTCTGATCACTTAGCTATAACGTCGCTCCCCATAAAACCTGTCGTTCACCAAATCAGAAATCACTTTCTACTCACTTGTATTAGGATTTATCATTTCAATTTTGTATATGTGACCTTCATGCAAGATAATCACGTGGGTCGGGGCTTTCCCCTCTGACGCAGTTTTGAAATAGCTTGCAATTTCATCTTTCTGTTTTTTAGGAATGCGAGTTGTATTAAACATTGTCCTTAACAGAAATGCACAATAAAGACTAGGCTCTGAAAGTGGCTGCCCTCAATCAAATGGTGGGCAAAGCAGCGCATAATTTGCTACTAAAGGGCGTACGATAGATGCAGCGATGACAAATTGCTCGTAGCAAGCCTTAATCTAAAAATCAAAAAATCAAATCTTCATTATACTCGCCGTATTACGCCGAAGCGTGTAACGAGTTGCGGGGCCCATCTCCGCGGCTTAGCGCCTGGGCTACACAGCTCCGAAGAAACGTCGCAACGGTGGCGAGTCGTTGGCGACACTGTGCCGATTTGACCGGCCCGGGAATCGAACCCCAGACCTCCCGCACCGATAGCGTGCGCTTAGCAACTGAGCTAACGGCCGGTGCCTTAATCTAAGGATTTGCAAATAAAATTTCGCCTGATGAGTAGTATTCAATTTGCGACGACATTGATCGCAAGTTTACGGTTCTACCAAAGCTTATTCAAATGTCTTTTGATAAATCGTTCAAAAAATATTATTTCAGCATGCATGATTCTCACATTAATCAAGTGAAGAAGCAAAAAAAAGGCTCAATACAAAAGCACTTGGATTGCACCGAGTGGTTGGTGTATTGGGCTTTGGAGCTGCTTTCGCGGGTGCGATACCAAACTAGGCCATCCTCCATGATGCATTTAAATCAAAAAAATTAAGCGGCAATTGCTGGGTTTATCTACAAAATAGCTCAACAGAAAAACAAAGAAACTGCATAGAGCAATAAGCGAGATCGGAAGTGTTTTGTGTACATTAAGAAGCGCTTTCGCACGAAGAAATTAATTTGTCAGTCGAAACTAGGGTTGGATCCATTCATTATTTTTAAATTTTTAAAATTCAAATTCATTGGTTTTGAAAAAACGTAATTCAAATTCATTGGCTTCGAAAAAACCAAACTCAAATTCAAAATTCAAATTCACTGCGTTGCACAAGCTTCAACTACAATTTTACTTATTTTTGTTTCATTGGCTTCAAAAAAATCAAACTCAAATTCAAAATTCAAATTCACTGCGTTGCACAAGCTTCAACTACAATTTTACTTATTTTTGAAAGGACCAATGCAAAATTAAAGTTTAGAGTAGCAAATCTCACCACTTTCAAATTCGTAAAACTTGATTAGTCGATATTTGATACACCAGACTATCAAATTAAAAAACAGATATTTTTGAGTGGTACTAGCGAATTGTTGAACATACAGTTACTCAGAGAAAAATTCGCAGATCTAATCAGATTCGGATCAATTACAGAATAATTGTAATAGCGTAATTAAACATTATTTATTACACTTTTTCACGTAATTGAAATTATAATTGCAATTGAGTTTTTGGTGCAAAGTAATTGTAATTTAAATGTAATTAAATACTGTTTGGGTGCAATTGTCATTACAATTGTAACTGATTCAACTCTGGGTCTAATTAACTGCAGAATACAAGGTACCGGTACCAGATACTATATACAAAAACATCATAGTATTTATCAGAAAACAGCTGGCTGCCTTTCTGCTAGTGTTCTTTTATGTCTTACCTGATGGTAAAATAGATAAATTTTAATAAACTTATTTTGAAAATTACTGATGTAGAAAACAAATTACTCTTCTTTTTCATTTTCATTGTAATTTAAATTGCCCTAACAACAATTTCAAAGAAATGGGGTCCCGTCAACCGGGTGTAAAGTTAATTTTTTCGCAGGTTCATTAGGAAGTTTCCTATTGCAAAAATAACTTTAAACGACTTTGCAGCGTCACATCACAAACTTTCGGTTTGCTTGATAAATTTTATGGAATGTTTGCAATATGTGCCGTTACAAACCACTAACAAACACCGGCGCAGCCAGAAATAAAAAAAAGGGGGGGAACATTTTTTTTTTCATTGAATTACCGTACCGCTTCTAAGAAGGTTTTAACCAGGCGTTTACTTTATATTGAAGAATGAGTGGTTTGATTCCATTGTTGCGCCTCAGTCAAACCATAATTCAGAAATTTTTTTTGCCTCTGCATTACTAGAAATGTTACCGCTCACCAATACGCACTGATTAATACGGGAAGTAAAATCGCCTACTTTTTTCTAGTTACTTTTCTGCAAGCGTGCAACTGATGATATGTCGTGCAAATGAGCAGTAAGCACGGTAGATGGCTTGATGGCACACTTTTCAGGGGCAGGGCGCTAAAGTAGAAAGAGTATAACAGCGATTGATCATATGTTGCGTTCGGTTGTCTGAAGTATTGGGGGCAGCTCAGTTCAACGCAATAGCAATACAATGCCGCAAGTTACCAACACAGCGGCATTATTCTCACTACAACCTGTGTTTATGTACGAAAATAATAATTAAATTGATCATTACCCAAACTATTCACCTCCCTGCCCATTTCAGGCAATTTGATCATGCTCAGGCTAAAAACATTTCAAACGGAGAAACCATAGTTTAATAACTTTCTTAAATCTGTATCTTGAAAAGGGGGGGAACTGGTTCCCTTAATCCCCTACCTTGGCTGGGCCGGTGCTTATAAATCGCTTACTTTTGCTTGGCAAGTTTTAAGTCGAAAAAATCCACATTCGTCGAATGTTTAATCAAGATACTCAAATTCATTGACTTTGAAAAAACGAAACTCACATTCAAATTCATTGACTTCGAAAAAACAAAATTCAAATTCATTGACTTTGAAAAACCGAAATTCAAATTCATAAAGAATTCGTGAGCGTATTCAAATTCAAATTCAATCCAACCCTAGTCGAAACACGACAAACAGATCGAAATCTTTACAGCTAAGCATATTACTTAGGTTGCCTTTTTGTGTGTGTGCATTAAGACTGATTCGACAAAACTGCGAAATCTTGTGCTCAAGTACACTAAACGTTTAAGATATTACGTTCACTCCACCTTAGCTGATGCATTGAAAAGTATTTTCCTTTGCTATCAGTATGCGGCGGCATAACTTCAGTGTGAAGCAGTTTCCAAAATTCATACAAATAATACAAATCCATAGCTGCTCGTTCTGTCTGTTGTATATAAAATATTGCTTGAATAATCATGAGGTAAACACCAAAAAAAAAATAGTAATAATAATAATAATCGACTTTACTAATAAAATACCTTTTTAATATTAGTAAAAATACTTCGTTGGATTCAAATGATTTCGATGACTCACCATCTTGCGCAAAAAAATAATACTGCTGATGAAATATTTACGAGCCAGTTCCTACTTACCAGGGAAGAGATTAGCATGACTAATGAACACTATTTCGATCCAGATACAGTGAAACGAAGGAAATATGGAGGAATGTTAAGCAGTCTATTGAAATGAAAGCTCCCACAACAAAAACAAGTTATTCTCGTACCTGCGTACCAACTTTCTCCGGCCAGAATTGTTCATGATATGAAGCAGCGCCACCAAAATTTAAATAATGAAGTGGAGAACGGAATTCAAGATATCCTTTGTCCCTCCAAAGTTCTTCAACCCAATTTCGATGATCTAAAAATCATCTACTTAAAGTTTCAGTCCTGGCGCTGCAGAGCTTTAATTGATAAAAATCAACAAGATTGACATTTTAAACTTTATCTCGAAATCATTCTAAAGACAACCTACTAATATAAATGAAATAGAGAAGTATCGATTACCCATAAGCTTACCGCTTTGATTATAGAATTGTTTTGCAAAAACGTTATGCCTGAAACGGACGGGAGGACATCGGCGGTGACGTACGCCATAATTCACACGCAACAAAAACACGAAGCAAAATGTGCAAAAATAAACTTTTGAAAACTGCACTTCAAAATGAGATCTCATCTTTAATGGAAAATGTTAAATCAGGCGAGAAGCAAACAAAATCTTTTAGAATCGTGGCAAAACGAAAATTTACGTTATAATAATACAAATATGACATTTATATCAAAAGCTTGGTCATTTTATAAACCAACCGTTTCAAACTCGTCAATTAAAGCTTTCCGAGTTCGTTTTAAAAAAGTCACAACGATTGTTTTCGAGTATTAACTGTGAATTGAAGACCATACAAGGTCAAAGTCATCTGTAATCACACAGATCTAAGACTTGCTGTTTTGTAGAATCAGAGTGACAGTGTTGAGTTGTGAAGCTGCTGGTGCTGCTTGAGGCAGGTCATGGCCATCTCTACCTCACTTACAAGACGTTTTCCACTTCAAACATGATCTTCTGCTTGAATACTCTCAGGAGTAAAAGAGCGAGTTGAAAACGTTAAATTTGAGTGGTTCTGGTAACAGAAATTGCCTGGCACCCGCAACTAAACCTTTACAACGTAATAGCAAGTGGTTAAGTTAGGTAGCAGTTTGCAAGCATTGTGAACTAAAAAGGCAAATATCGAAATTGCAGGATAACTGATATTGGACACTGGACTGGATACGGTGTTACTAAATAGTACTGGTACATATCTGCAATCTTGGACATGTACTATTTATTCACACCCATACCATTCACATATTCCAAAATGAGACATCGCGTACGTCTTGGACATCGCGAACATGTGCTATTTAGGAACACCCGCTGGATATAGCTACTGTTAAGGCGAGTTTACACGAAATTTTTTCGCAGTGAAACTGAACTCGACTCGCCTCGGCACAGCAAAGCGAGCCGTTTACACAGTTTAGCTTACTAGCGCAGCTCGGCGCAACTATTCAAGGCAGTTTACTACCACTGTCATGGCGACAAGGGGTTTCAAATTCAACAACTGATTAAAATATAATTTGGTGCATGCTTCGGAGCAGCAAAACCAAGTTCAATTAGTATTATTGGTATTTGGCCGGCGCCCATAACTTATTTCAGTAGCGCCTTTTACAAAACGAAGTTATTCTTCGGACTTTTTAGATTTTCTTATCCATGAATGGCTTAAAAAAGTAAAACATCACTAGTTTAAACATATTGTACCAAATGGGATACCAGTAGTCTACTGAGCGCTTGTTTTGCTATGCAGTAGCTAAGAAAAAAAAAACTGTTAACTTAACAAGCTTACGAGGCTCATGGAAAAGTACTCAATAATAAAAATATATTCAAATTATGTGAGGACGTCTCATATGCAATTTTTTCACATAAATATACCGGTAGCTTATGACATAGCCTACCCTATCCTAGAGCAAAATCAATGACCAGAACATTAATGAATGCGTGTCGTATACTTTCATGAAACATTCGAGCAAGAGTAAAGCTAATTTTATTCCATGACCAAAAAAACACAACTGAATCAAAAAAGAATAACAATTTAAAGCAGTGATTTTTTTTCGAAAAGGCTTAAACATCTGTAAATATTGTAAATGCAGTTGCTTTTTACACATTGTTCCAACTCATCAAGTTTGCATTCCTTCCTGTGAGCTAGCTGCAAATTTACACAGCATCCCTGAATGATGCAATCATTGTTTCCAATTCCTATAGTTGCATGCTGTGCAACAGGCTACCGGTACCACACACTCTCAACACAAGCATCACAGGCAGCAGTTTTGTCGTCTTTCTTTTGCGGTTTTAATGCAATTATTGCTTGAAATAAATATCAATTTTTGCATGTTTGTAGCAATTTGTCCAGCAAAGCCTTCTTGGATTTCAAAGTTTAAAAAAGGGAGTTTCAAATAACAGCAAAAGTTATACAAAAAAATTACGGGTATCAGCAAACCAGTAGGAAAACCGAAAAATAATATAACAAATGTAATTAATCCAGAGCACATCATAAATGTTGCTTACACTAGTATAAACAGTAAACTATGATGTGTCTGCAATAAACTAATAAATTAATAAAATACCATTTTATATAACAAATTTAGCCAGGACTAAAACAGCATAGGCCTAGGCTAATTAATAATAGCTAGCAACTAAAAATCAACCATAACAAAGTAGACTAGCTTATTTATACCTAACACATCCTACTCAAAGAGAAATAAGTTTCCACCCAAGAAACACCCTTTTCTTGCCAAGTATAGATAAATTTTGTCTAGTATAAGGTCTAATCAAAATTTTGCATTCAAAATAAATCATCTGCAAATCCAGTCATTGTTTGAAAAAACTCCTCTTAGGCTAGGTTTACTCTGTTCAACTGTCAATGTAGAACAGAAAGGGTGGTACTATGATACCGGCACTATCCAAAATATGTCAATATGGACCAAAATTCCCTTCTAAACTTTGAAATTCGCAGTGTTATAAGTCCAACAACCAAGAGGTATGGTACTGGTTGAGAGAGCCTTACTCCAGTCAGGGTATTCTGAAAGTACCCTAATAGTCTATACTACAAGCCTGCTTGATTAGGCTTGCTAGACCAAGCATATTTGTAGACATTATGCTATGGCAAAAACTTCTGATTAATTACTAGCCTGTTTGACAGCAACCAGCTCTGATGCTGGCATAAGAAATGCAAACATTTTAACCTACCTGGCCAAAAAACAAAATCTTAACTGCAACTGTTTAGTTGACCTATTAACTATAATAATTGAGACCCCTCAAACCAGTGTTCCCTCTACAGTGAGAAATTTGGGAAAAATGCAAAATTTTTGGGCAAATTTTATTGATTTTGAATCAGAAATTAATATTACGAAATGCAAAATTAAAACTTTAACAAAAAACTTGAATATTTTAATGCAAGACTGTAGCATGTATCTTGTAAAAGCAAATTTAATGCAAAAAAATTGTAAAAGGGGTCCTCAAAGTAGTGAAATCTTTGGGCAAAAATTTCAATGAATTTATCATTTGGGCAAATTTGCACTAGTCAAAATCCTAGAGGGAACACTGCCCCAAACTATGGCACTCCCCACTGATCATGGAAATAACCTAGGCCTGTGCCTGGGGTAGGCCCTCCACTACTTGCGACCCTATCTGCTCAACTGCACCCCAAATTATCGCTCATGAGCGATAACCACAGCGAAGTAGCTCAGTGCGGCGAAGTGAAGTTAAGTGCGAGCCAGCTTGCGCTAGCTCAAGGTTGATACAATGAAACAAAGAAAATATGCACTTATCGGTAACTGCACTCAGCACTGGAAAAGAATTCTGTGTAAACGCTCCTTATAGTGAAATAGAAAATACAAAGCCCGACTAAACAGCTAAATGACTAGCCAACCAACCTTTTTCTCTCTTCTTTAATTCAGCTTGTAAAATTTTTCCTTCATTGTTAACAAAACGTTTGCAAATTTCTTCTGTTTTCTTGTATTCTTTGTCACTTGCAACTGTAAAACACGATCACAGTGATACTGACATATACCGGTTCTTAAGAACATCTACCGGTACATTTTAAATGTATCAAGCAGTGATACGATATTATATGATTAAAAATAAGCTACACTTATATTTACCAACATAAGTATCACTACACACCACCTTTTGTTGTGCCCACCAATAGTAGCAGTACCTAGTGTCTGTTATCTCCTGACTCCCCAACGTAAACACAATTAAAAATACAAAAAGACTGTAGTTATAATTACATGTTTCATAGTTCTCAAATGAAAACACTGAGTATCTTTACAACCATAATATTGTACCAGTGTAATTGTTGTTTCAGGACTGGACAGAAAAGACAAAAGCACGAAGAATCATCAGAAAACGTTATGATCAGGGCACAAGGGTAGTAAGCATAGTAGTCTAGCTATATTTGTTACGGTATTGTACAGTGCAATGTGTATAGCGGCATATAAATTATTTATTATCGATAAGCTTTATTAACACCTTTTACATGCAACAGTGCATCTAGACTAGTCTAAGCCACTGGTGTTACCAGGTTAATCGGTTATAATGTTAGCCAGCAGACCAGTGGCCTTTATCACACCACCTCTGCAACTCACCTGCCTTGACTGAATATAAATATTTTTCAATAGTGGTTTCCAAAGTAGGTACCAGCAAATTAGGCAAATGATTTTCCACTTCAAATGTTCCGGACATTATTGAAGCTAGACTACTCAGCCCTCAGCAAAGCTTGAGTCAATACCGTACATCAAGGTTTCAAACAGTTAACAAGGCCTAACCCTAACCTGCTCTATGCAAATACCGGTATATACCGTATATACTGAATAACAGCCACTTTCATAATTCCATTCATCAACCAGCCTCGGCGATTGCAGGTAATTTTCCCTATCGGCTCTTGACAATGCAACTTTACGCCACAAATGTCATTGTCTACGCTAAAGGCCTACCCTGCTTTTTATCCGCGATTGCTGATCCGCAACCGGTTACAGCCATGCAGCACGGCAGATCATCTTGCAGAATCTTGCAGAACTCAGCCTGCAATGATCAACTTAGCCACAATTTGAGACGAGGTGAAATGACGTCACTGGCACAAATGTGCTACTAGCACATCGTCACTCGCACTCGCACATTTCGACTCGCACATAACCAATCACTCGCACATCACTTTACTCGCGCTCGCACATTCCATGTTTACTCGCACATATTATGACCGGACCACTCGCATATTTCAACTCGCACATAACCAATCACTCGCACATCACCCTACTCGCACATTCCATGTTCAGTCGCACATTATGACCGGACCACTCGCACATTTCGACTCGCACATCACCGCTCTCGCACATTATGACCGGACCACTCGCACATAACCAATCACTCGCACATCACTGTACTCGAACTCGCACATTCCATGTTCACTCGCACATTAAGGCCGGACCACTCGCACTGCACATAATCAATCACTCGCACATCACCGTACTCGCACTCGCACATTTCATGTTCACTCGCACATTATAACCGGACCACTCGCACATAACAAATCACTTGCACATATGACCGGACCACTCGCACATTATGACCGGACCATTCGCACATAACCAATCACTCGCACCTCGCTGTACTCGAGCGCGCACATTCCATGTTCACTCGCACATTCACATTATGACCGGACCACTCGCACATCACCGCACTCGCACATTATGACCAGACTACTCGCACATAACCAATCACTCGCACATCAGTGTACTCGAGCGCGCACATTCCATGTTCACTCGCACATTATGACCGGACCACTCGCACATCACTGTACTCGCACATTTCATGTTCACTCGCACATTATGACCGGACCACTCGCACATAACCAATCACTCGCTCATCACCCTACTCGTACATTTCATGTTCACTCGCACATTATGACCGGACCGCTCACACATCACCGTACTCGCACATTCCACGTTCACTCGCTCATAATTATATGACCTGACCACTCGCACATTTCGACTCGCACATAACCAATCACTCGCACATCACCGTACTCGCACATTCCATGTTCACTCGCACATTATGACCGGACCACTCGCACATTTCGACTTGCACATAACCAATCAGTTGCACATTACCGTACTCGCACATTATGACCGGACCACTCGCACATTGACCAAATTAGCACTCGCACATTTCGATGTTGGAAAAACCGGACCACTCGCACATTGACCAAACAAGTACTCGCACATTCCGGTGTTGCGAAAACCAGACCACTTGCACATTGACCAAAGCAGCACTCGCACATTACGGCGTAGTAAAAATCAGACCACTCGCACATTCCGATATTGCAAAGCCAAAAAATTTGACCACTCGCACATTGACCGTATTAGCATTCGCACATTTCGGTGATGTAAACACCGGACCACTCGCACGTTGACCAAACAAGCAATCGCCCATTCCGGTGTTGTAAACACCGGACCATTCGCACATTGGCCAAACTAGCACTCGCACATTTCGGTGTTGTACAAACAGGACCACTCGCACGTTGACGAAACCAGGACTCGCACATTCCATGTTCATTCGCATACTATTACCGGACCACCCAAATGTCCGATCGAGTGCAAGTTTGGTCAATGTGCGAGTGGTCCGATTTTTATAACACTGAAATGTGTGAGTGGTCTGGTTTTTACAACGCAGGAATGTGCGAATGCTAGTTAGGTTAATGTGCGAGTGGTCCGATTTTTACGACACCGAAATGTGCGAGTGCTAGTTTGGTCAATGTGCGAGTGGTCCAGTTTGTACAACATGGGAATGTGCGAGTGTTAATTTGGTCAATGTGCGAGTGGTCCGGTTGTAATGTGCGAATGGAAATGTGCAAATGAAATGGAATGTACGAGTCCTAGTTTGGTCAATAAGCGACTGGTCCGGTTTGTACAACACAAGAATGTGCGAGTGCTAGTTTGGTCAATGTGCGAGTGGTCTTGATTTTACAACATGGGAATGTGCGAGTGCTGGTTTCGTCAATGTGCGAGTGATGCGATTATAATGTGTGAGAGCTAGTTTGTGTGCGAGTGCTATAGTTTGGTCAATGTGCGAGTGGTCCGGTTTGTACAACACAGGAATGTGCGAGCACTAGTTTGGTCAATGTGCGAGTGGTCTTGATTTTACAACACCGAAATGTGCGAGTGCTGGTTTCGTCAATGTGCGAGTGGTCCGATTATAATGTGCAAATGAACATGGAATGTGCGAGTGCTAGTTTGGTCAATGTGCGAGTGGTCCGGTTTGTACAACATCGGAATGTGCGAGTGCTAGTTTGGTCAATGTGCGAGTGGTCCGGCTATAATGTGCGAGTGAGCATGGAAAGTGCGAGTGCTAGTTTGGTCAATGTGCGAGTGGTCCGGTTTTTACAACATCGGAATGTGCAAGTGCTAGTTTGGTCAATGTGCGAGTGGTCCGGTTTTTACAACATGGGAATGTGCGAGTGCTAGTTTGGTCAATGAGCGAGTGGTCCGGCTATAATGTGCGACTGAGCATGGAATGTGCGAGTGCGAGTACAGTGATGTGCGAGTGATTGGTTATGTGCGAGTCGAAATGTGCGAGTGCGAGTGACGATGTGCTAGTAGCACATTTGTGCCAGTGACGTCATTTCACCCCCGTTGGGCAAACGGCAGTGTAAAGATAAATTAGTAAATTCATTTTAACCACAGTGTACTTATCATGATTACAGTGGGCCCACTTAACAAAAAAACATTGTTACGTATGTCCACAAAAATGCTGTGATGTAACAATTGCTTTTCGAAGAAGTTCACAAATTATGCATTGTTGCCGTTTTTAAAATTTGCTGTTTTTATTTTCTGTTTTTAAAATTTTCAAGGAGACATTGCAGAATGCTCAACTACGTAGAAGAAAAGAAAAAAAGTGACAAGCAGTTCATAGTCTTATAAATACAATGAAACTGCTCGCCATTATTTTTTTCATTTCTTGATATAGGATTGGGCAACACGATTTGAACAGATGAACTCTCAACTCTGATTTTCGTTCCGGACACTGAGCGCAGAGAGTGGTTCCACTGTTAGTAATAATGGATACACAGTGACTTTGCCGTAACGCCGTAAGAAGCGGGAAAATCGCTTCCGTTTCGGTGGGCGTTGGGATGTAGGAACGCTCAACGCATCCGTAACGGAGTCGTAACCAGTCGGTAACCGTAAACCGGATTCTGCGTGAACCAGGCTTTACCCTTAAGCCCCCTTTACACTTTGGCGAATTTGATTGTGACGCCACTACGAATTACAGAATTTAGAGTCGCTGTGGAGTCGTATTTAATTCGCAATCATTCGCACTCATTCGTAACGGCGTCGCCATCGGTTAAAAAATTTTCATCATGTTGAAAAATCTGGCTGCGAATTTTTGAGTCGTAGCGGAATCGCAACGAGTTCGCAACGGTTTCGCAGTCAATTTTCAATCAAGTTCATGGAGAATCCATGAATTGGAGAATTTTTAATCAAATTCATGGAGAATCCACTGCGACATCACTGCGAAGTCAAAAATGTTGACGCAGAAACGTAAGCAGCGGTGGTCTCAGACAAAGGGGGCCTGTGCAACAGTTATACGAGGGGCCTTTTGGGATCCAAATTCCAAGACTGCTGTAGTGTGTACTAATGCACGTTATAATAGGCATTTCATAGGAAGTTTATTTATTTATTTATTCAATTACAACACAATGGTGCTAGGTTGACACCCAGGCACACTGACATGTTACTTGAAAAGCACCAATCAATCAATAGATCAAGCGAGATCATTTAATGCATGTATTGTAAAAACATCATTTACTGCCAGTAATTGGTAGGCTATAACAAGCAGTGGCGTAGCGAGAAATTTTAAAAGGGGGGGGGGGGCAAAATTTTCACATTTTTGTCAAGCGTAGACTTACTTTTTTTGGCAGAACTAATTTGAAGCTGATTGAGAAACAAAAAAGGTTCTAGGGGGGTCGTGGGCAGTGTTCCTTCTAAGCTGTGCGCATGTGCGCGCGCACACGGCTTTCAGAGACTGCGCACACGCGTGAATATACTGCGCACAGACACACAGTATCATGATGAAGCAATGTTCTCGGTTGGCAAGTTGAGGAAAATTGCTCCTGAACCTGCTAAAAGAACGCATTTCTTCGCAAAATGTACCGTGCAGCGGCTTCGTGTCATTGGGGCCCGGTGCCCCCCAAATTTTTTATAGTGTGTTACTTTTATTTACTTTTTATAATTTAAAAAATTAAAAATATAAAAAATTTAGCCAGTGCCATTTCTCTTTCATCCTTTGTACTGTACTTACCCCATACCCCGCTTTCTTATATAAATTTCATTGCTTTCTTTTTTAATTTTTGCTTCAATCAATCGCTTCGACGCAGGAGTAAAGTCAGTTTCTTGATCTGTAGTTAGAATTTAGAAAACATTTTGCATGCGTTGTTAAAGATCATAGCCTCGAACTCACCTATACACGTCATTCCATCATATGCATCAAAACTAATAATGATTGCAGCCTCCTTTCATTTATTTTAGCCCAGCTTCTGCTTTTAGACATGAACTACTAAAATATTTTTGTATTGTCTGACACTATATGCCTAATAGTGACTGTACTCACTGCAAGTACCGAAATGTCCTTTTTTGATGAGACAGTTTTTTTTATGTGAAAACCGTAAAAATCCGTTGGCGGCTGGGGACTACGCCCCCAGACCCCCCTTGCCACCGGTGGCTGGGACTTCCCCCCAGCGATGTCCTCCTCCTTTGTAAAATTGTTGGGCCACACTGATTGCGCATAATGTTTATAATTAAGGAGCGGTTGGAGGTATTAAAATAAATTTCGATTTATTATTCAAAATTTGGGGTATTGCGGCATATTTTGGTATTTTTTCCTAACTTTCTTTTTTCGTAATGTTACTCAATGCTAAATACTGCTTTTACAAAGGTTGTGATGAGTATTTGTTTAAGTTATTACTCGGGCCCTCCAAATTTTTTGGCTGCACGACACCTCTGGTACCGTGAGCGAAAAATGTACCAGCAGTAACATAACCAAGAGAAGTTGCGCTACTTGTTTTTGATAGCTGCCATATTCAATTTATTCATGGGTTGTTGCACAAACGTCAGTCCTTTCTAAAAAAGTGCGCACTCGCCGAAGTTTCTGCGCACACAGACTACAAAAAATTAAAGGGAACATTGGTCGGGGGCATGCTCCCACGGAAAATTTTTGGAAATTTAGATGCTGTAATGGCTATTTTAATGCTTTTTGAACAATTTTCAGGCAAATTTTGTTTAAAGTTTTTGACCCTAATTCTGAGTGCTTTGCCAAATATGATGCATTTTGTTCGCACATTTTCGATTATGCGTACTTAAGGCGTCAGGCTTATCGCTATCAACAGGTAGTCGAACCGAACCCGAACCGGAGTTTTATAAACCGGTTTTAAGCTATTTTGGTCGAACCTTAATCGAAACCGAACCGTATTTTTCAAAATCGCAAAGAGCGAACCGGAACTGAACCGAATTATTTGAGTACTTGCGAACCTTAACCGAACCCGAACCGATTGAAAAAAGCGGTTCGCTCCGTGACGTCACACGCGTCACTTTGAAGCTGGTTTGAATTCAAAATAGTAAGTTTAGTCACTTTTGTAAGTAATCTATGCAAGGTGAAAAAGTCTTTTACCGTTACTTGGTTTTTAGGGATGTGCCTCAAGGAAAATTACTCGGACTCGCCGAGTAACGAGTATTCACGACATTACTCGGCCGAGTACCTATTCTGCGACGTCAAGATATGAACTCAAAATCAGGTGAAGAGCAAAAAAAAAGGTCATCACGTCCCTAAAAGTCCTAATTTCGACTCAAAATCAGGTGCAGAGCAAAAAAAGGTTCAAAATGATAATGCTTTAATGCTCGATCGAGTATCAATTAATACTCGGACTCGGCCGAGTGATGCCTTAATAGTCGGCCGAGTACTCGGACTCGACTTGGCACATCTCTACTGGCCTTACTGCAAGTTAAAATTATGCATTATATTGGCCTGTCAATGCAAAAAAAAATTGCGTTGTACGTTTCATTTTTTAAGTTGTGTTACTAGAACCATACCATTTTTTACTGTGAAGCTGAACCGGAACTTTATAAACCGGTTTTGAAATATTTTTTGGTGGAGCGAACCCAAACCGAACCGTTTCAATTTATTTAAACCTTAACCGGAACTGAACCGAAATTTGAAACCGCTGTTGAACCCAAACCGAACCTGAACCGGAAAAATCAAACGGTTCGACTCCCTGGCTATCAAAGAGGTTCGAAATTACGGAAAAATTGTATGCATCAAAATCGTTTTTAATAATGGCTGGTGAGAGGATGCATACCAGTGTTCCCTCTAAGGTGCGAAATTTGAGAAAAATGAGAAATTTTGGGCAAAATTTTTCAATTTTTGCGTATTGCTATAATGATTTAAAGCAAATTAGTTCATAGTGCTGAAGTTTTTTTGTGTCAAATGAAAGTGTTTTACCGTAGAAACTCTTATTTTAAACAAAAATTATTCCAGACCTTGAATTACACCCCTTAAATGTTTGGACAAATTTTTAGTAACTTTCATATTTAGGCAAATTCGCACTAGTTAAAATCGTAGAGGGAACAGTGATGCATACCCATCATTTTAACCCCCTGGATCCGCTCCTGGCCATAAGCCTCAGAAACCATACATATTTCAGTCACTTGGCACCATTAATTTTGTTCTTTTTTACTAAAAGGCGGAGTCAAAAGGGGGGGGGGGCATGGCACAATGCCCCCCAAAATACGCTCATGATAACAAGGCTAGAGTTCATTAAAAATCTTTCAGAACTTAAATTGACGGTAAATCAGGTTTGGTATAGCCTACTCGCAATGATCAATTACAACATCAACTTAATCACAATATTGCTGCATCTGTTAGTGACAGCTTGCAAAACTCTGTGCAGCTAGTGGTAATTTGTAACGATAATAAACAAAATATACTTTGCAATAAATTTGCCTATGATCAAAATCTCTACTATTTCACTTTGAGGTGGTTCAGCTTTGATCAGAGATTTAAAAAAAGTGGTTCAGACAAAATTGTTTTATTGAATAGTTCAGACAAATTGTTTTATGCAAAAAGTTCTATTGAAGTAAAAATTCTTTCTAGGGGAGCTTAAATTTGGGATAACTAAAATCAATTTTATGTTTGGTTCAAGTTAACACGAAGAGAAATGTTTTTTGGAGATTGATTCTTTTTAAGGGGAGATTCTTTTCAACGGTGACAGGGGAATAGTTCCTATTCAGGAGAACTGAAATTAATTCTAATGACGTATAAAATTCAAGTTTACAAAAAAGTGTTGTTTTGGATAATTATGTGTCGATTGGATTTTTTTTGGGGGGGGGGGGGGAGCGTCTTTACGCTGGAGGTAGCTTCCTTTAATTTAGGACAACTAAAAGGAAGTGTCTAGATCCACGGCATACCTTTTATAAAAAAAAAACTAGCAATCTGGTGCAGCAGCGTTTTGGTAATGGAAACCGGTCGATTGTGACAGCGACGTCATATAAAAACAAAGCAGACCGTGGATATAGCGTTTAGGATATAATCCACGGTCCGTGGATCTTGACACTGTCTAACTAAAAATAATTTTAGGAAGTAGTAGTGGTAGTGTCTTTTATTTCTGCACCGTCAAAATAAATTAACACAGCAATATAGGATTTCAAATACAAACGGACACAGAAAAGGGAAGAAGCGACAAAACGATCAACGTTGTAACATGCTAGCGAGAGTGAAACTTGAAGATGAGGGGATTAGTAGGCATGGTCGCAACATCCGAGAATGCTAGCGAGAGTGTTAGCGAGAGTGCTAGCGAGAGGTAACCGGAATTTCCGATGAAATAGACACTTCCATAACTTTATTGATATGGTTCAAATTCATGTAAAAAAATTTTTTTTCACAGTTAACGCGATGATTCTTTTTGAGTTTTTTTAGGGGGGGCCTGTGCGACCGCACAGTTCGCACATTCCTAAGACCACCTCTGAACGTAAGGTTTAACAGATGATGCGATAACAGTTGATGCGACAAGACTAGTTAAAAGTTACACGTTAAGAAATGTACATCCTGTTATGAATCACCATTCGCACTCAACTCCATATCATATGCCTCTTCGAAATGTGCAAGATTATTCTACGCCATCAAATTCTTCCTCAAATATAATCAAGCAACCATCAATCGGATTCTCTGACTATTCTTCAGCAAGGTCTGGTTCTGCTCTGTCGTCAGGGAATGTTGAATCTGACCATTCGACATTTTATGCAAGCAGTGTAATATCATGAACTTCGAGAATCTGTGAGCTTTGCTGCTGGCATGGACCTATTGTGATTTTTGCGTATCGTAACACTTTCGTTTTAAAATTTCGTTTAGTTGTTTATTTGTTACAAAGGAAATTCAACACATTTTTGACAATATACACACACAAAAAAAAAAAAAAAACGGTTTCATCCGTGAAGTTAAACAGTTTAGCCTATGCAGTTAGTATATTGAGGGTAATATTCTTGCAGTTCAAATCTCTTCCAAGGTTAAAATTATAGTAATCGCACAAATAATTCTGCTGGTCTTCGGCATCTTTACTACATGTGTTTCCTGGGAGCACTTGTAATCCAGTCAGAGTTACGTCGTCTCTCCAGCGCCTATGCAACACATCACAACCAGGTCATAAAGATTAAATTTTTACGTTGCTTAATGGTGTGATATTAATGTATAAATGCTACTGTGCGTAAACACGCGAAAGTTAGAAATCAATTTTAGCACGAAATTGAGACTGCAGGAAGTCAGCTCAAAAAAGCTCTTTCATCCATACAACACGAGCGTTCCAACTTACCTGGAATCACATTTCGAGTATCCAAATTCTCTGCATTCACAATTTGACTAATAGATAATGGGTTTCTCACTCGGATTAAATCATGTAGAACACACACAGCTAGAACAATTTTGTCAACGCGCTTTGTGTGTTGCTGCATTGTGGTCAGCAAGCACCTAAACCTACAAGATAATTGAGGTGACTAAAACAAATAATTATGCTGCAGTTATTTTGAATGAACAACCCCCAAAAAATCGCAAGTTCCTTACCGATGTGCAAGTATTCTGAATGCGTTTTCAACGACTTTTCGAGCACGCGATAGTCGATAATTAAATATGCGTTGAGATCTATTCATGTTTCTTCTGGAAAACGGTTTCATCAAACAAGGTCTTAATCCAAAAGCATCATCCGCTGTCATTGAATAAGCAACAGGAAGATTATCGTGAGGAAGTGATTCAGGTTGTAGAATACCAGCTAAATTTTCATTAAAAGCTTGAAAGAGACTACTGTCCGTGAAAATTCTCCCATCAGAGCTGCTTCCATTGGCCCCGACATCCACGTACAAAAATTTATAATTAGCGTTGACTAGAGCCAACAATACAATCGAGTGAAATCCTTTATAATAAAAATGAAGGGAACCAGCATTACTCGGACAGCGAATAGGAAGGTGCTTACCATCAAATGCACTTAAAGTGTTGTGAAAATCCCACCGAGCTGAAAATTTTTTGGATACCTTTTTCCACTCTTCCGGAGTACAAGTACAGCGCATCACTTCATCTATACATTCTTGAATAATTGCTTTGCAGGTTTCTGGCACAATTAGGATGATGGTACAATGAGCTACTCTAAATCCGTATTGTAAACTGGTGTAAGATTCACCTGTAGCCAGATATAGCGCAAAGTTGTAGCAATCAAATTCATGTTTTTCGCATAAACTAAGGCTTTTCGCACGAACGAATCTCGTTTCTCCAGCCTAGGCCCAACACGATTAACCAACTCTTGAAACAGTTGATGGTCTACTCTAAGAAAATTTTTAAAACTTCTCGTATCTTCTGATCGCAATTCAAATAATAATATGGGGCGCCGTTGTGAAAAAAACGATTTAGCAAATTTTGTACGAATTTTCAGCAGCATTTACACAGTTTCACAGCTATTTAGTGAAAGTGAAATGACCTGGAGCTAAAACTCTTCGAAAAATACAATAACAGCCAAAGGGTAACGACGTAAAATAAATAGCAGCGACATTTAATGAATATCGCTATGACAGTATCTATTAAACATCGCTGCTCGTTATTAAATAGCGGCAATATTTAATAAACAGCAGCTACATTTAATAAATAGCAGTGATATTTAATAAACAGCAGCGACATCTAATAAATAGCAGCGACGTTTAATAAATAGCAGCGACGTTTAGCTAAAGTGCAGCGAAAAATTAAAGTCCCGCGGTGATATGCTAATGAGATCAATAGTGTTTCCATGAGGTGTAATCTTGAAATGGAGTTTGAAAAGTTTAATGTTCATTTATCCAAATTTGAATTACTATCGGCACAATGTATCCATATTACTAAAAGTGGAACCACTCTCTGTGCTCAGTGTTCGGAACGAAAATTAGAGCTTAGATGTTGTGTTGCCATCTTTTAATTTTTGTTTTCAAAATTTTGTATGAAATTTACAAGGAGTTTTTAGTATCATGCTTTATTGTACTAATTTGGCAATAAATGAAAAAGTGAGAAAATTTGGTATTGGGTAAATGATAAAGTATGGGAAAGTGTTGGAGGAGGCGTGGGGGTTGTGAGGAAGTATGGGAGTGAGTGTGGGGAAGTGTTGGGGTAGGTGAAGGAAAGGTGTCAGGTGGGGTGAATGTGGGTAGAAGTGAGGAAAAGTGTGGGGAAAAATGTGAGGGGTGTGGGGAAGTGTGAGAGAGTGTGGGGAGGTAGGGGGTGAGTGTGGGAAACTGTAGAGAGACGTGTCAGGTGAGTGGGGTAGGTGTTGGGTGAGTGAGGAAATAAGTGTCGGGTGAGTGTGGAGGGTGTGGGGAGAGGTGTGAAGAAGGTGTAGAAGAGTTTGTGGGCCCCCCACATCCCCATACCTCTCCGCATCCCAACACACTTTTCCCCACTTCAACACAATCTCCACACTCACCCCATGCACTCTTCCACATCTCCCCCACATCCCCGACACCTCCCTTACACCCCAACACACTTCCCCATTCCTCCCACTTTTTCCCGCTCCTTCCTTCTATGTTCCCCTCATATTTGGCCCAACTCCTTAAACTACCAAAAATCCCCCGATAAACCCACCACCCATAACTTTCCCAAAATCTCTATACTTTCCCATTCTCCCCCAATTCTTTCCCATACGGCCCCATACTTGCTTTATGATTAATCCCATACCAAAATTTCTCACTTTGCTCATTTATTGCCAAATTTAGTCTAGCAATCAAGCACACTAAAAATTCTTTGTGAATTTCATAGGAAAAATTTGAAAACAAAAATTAAAAATGGCAACACAACATCTAAGCTTCTTAAAAAGTTTAGTTTAAATTTAGCTAAACCTCGCTGCTGTTTATGAAACGTCGCTGCTATTTATTAGATGTCGTTGCTATTTATTAAATGTCGCTGCTATTTATTAAATGCTGTTGCTGTTTATTAAATATCGCCGCTGTTTAATGAATATCGCGTTATTTATTAAATATTGCCACTATTTATTAAATATCGCTGCTATTTATTAAACGTCGTTACACTTTGGCTGTTATTGTATTTTTCGAAGAGTTTTAGCTCCAGGTCACTTCACTTTAACTAAATAGCTTTGAAACTTCGTAAATGTAGCTGAAAATTTGTACAAAATTTGCTAAATCGTTTTTTTCGCAACGGCGCCCCATATAATAACTTCTCGTACTGCCCATATTCTACGCGGCGCAATAGCCTAGGCTTCACCAAAAACTTCCTTCGATTCCGCCGACGTTCCTTGCGTTTTTTACTAGCAACTCGTGCAGCAGTTGCCAATACAATCATTTCTTCTTCAGCTAGCAAGATAGCTTCCGCACCAGACATTTTGTGACGGGAAATGACTTCAAATCGCAATGGCTAAAGGCAATTCGCATCTGAGTTGCAACTAATTCGTAGCTGAATCGCAGTGGAATCGGCATGTTGTTGCGACTTCACTGCGAAGCCGTTACGAATCATTTTGCATTGGATTCGCAGTGGCGTCGCAATCAAATTCGCCAAAGTGTAAAAGGGGTTTAAGACTTGGGCAAAAAGTCAAGACGAGACCGAGACTTGAACGGGACTTTTAAATTAGGGGTTCTCAAAAGGTCGTGAATATCTTAACCGTAAATGTATGACATTCCGACGAATTTCTTCGTCCGGCAGGATGTGGAAAGCCATAACAGCTGTCTTATAGTAACTGCTATTGTACCACAAGACGGAGAACGAAAAACGCGATATTTATATTTACTGATGACATTGTTTGTCTTAAGACAAAAAGAATTTATCTATCTGGTAGAACAATAATTTTTTCGCTGGAAACTGCACACTTTTGGTTCTTTTCTCGATTGTTTGCCTTCCCGCAACGAAAGGAAAAACTTTGTAGGAAATCAAATTACGTTTTCGAACTTGCAACTGAGATATCAACAACGAAAAATCGCTCTGTTTCAACTGATGAAACCTCATCAGTTTTCTGTCTTTAAGTTATATTTGTTCCCTTGTATTAAAATTATTTTAGTGGAAAATACAAAATGTTTCAAAAAAAAATTTTTGATAATTAAGACAATACCTGATAACCTGGATAAGAAATTACAAATAATACAAAAAGCATCAATCAACCTAGCACAGGAAAGCGCATTACTGTGTACCTAATAGACCAATGAGCTAACAAAGTTTATCTATATTTTGTAACAAATTAACAGAGCTTTTGATTTGAAACGGAAATAATTTTGATTGATCACGCATTCGTTCCGCGTCTAACGCCAACGCAAAGTTCGAAATTTTAAAACCTCATACCGAATGCAGGCATTCATCAGCAGCTTTGCCAGAAGTCAAACTACTCGTTAAAGACGCAAGCAGAAAGATTTTAATAGTTTTACACAACTTCAGATGAAATTTAACAGGTATGTTGAAGTTTACGACTAAATCGTGAGTGGAGGAGATTTGAAATCGTCCTAAAAGCATACATCTCTGCCAGTTAGCTGGATTGAAATTGAACTTTACTGGAATCGATGCCGGAAAGCTTACTGAAAAAGACCAACAAATCAAACAACTAAAAAGTATTCAAGCCTGATGATGGTCTATCTACACGACCTGGCAGGGAAAAATGAACTTTTTCATATGAATTTACGCGAAAATAATCATTAGAAGTGAAGCGGAGCATAGAAGAAAGTTGAAAAAAAAAGCAGAGCCGGAGGGCTTGAAATTAGGGCTGCAAACTCACCAAGCATTTTAATAGAGTTCAAGTTCCTGTTTGAGTGATTTCCATCGAGATTATGTTACGCTCAAGCAGGTTTTATCGAGTTTAGGCTAAGTTTAAGCAATTTTTATCAAGTTTAGGATAAGTTCAAAGCTAAATCAATTTTTTGAGATCGAGTTCAAGTTTGGGTTTAACTAAAAATACTGTGTTCAACGAGTTCGAGTTTGCTACCCTGCTTGAAGTTTCACCAGTCGACCAATTCGAAAGTATGTAGCAGAGGATTTTGCGTAGTTTGCGTAAAAGCAAGTGAAAAGAAGTTGAAGCAAGTTGGTGGAATAAAGTGGAGCATGACAACATAAAAACAACAAAGCTCAGCTCTGCTTTAGTCGTTCGTGTAAAAAACATGCGATACCAGTGTATGGTAATGTATGTACCTGGCACCGTCGTCGTCGGTAACCATAAAGTTAATGTCCGTTTTGTCTGAGGTTTGTGTTGAAATCTTTGCCGATTTCTTGGTAATTTTAGATTGAGTAATGCATTAGAATATCTTATTGAATACGATAGTACATGGATTGGCAAAAGTAATTTGCAATGCAAACATGGTTTGCAACAAAACGTGTCAACAAAGCTATTGAAAAGCAGAAAAGAGTAAAAAGATTATTCGTGAAAGTTACTCGTCGGTAAACTTTCACGATTCAAATGTTAATTGGTGAGCTTGCGAGTCTATGTAAGATAATACCATCAGTTTATCTCTGTTTCTTGCGATAGTAAAGGTTTTTTCAGTTGAGATGAATTTAGTTGCTGAATGACGTTCGATTAAAAGTTTCTCTGTTTTTTGAATGATTATAGTTTAGTTTCGCGTCAACACTTAAAGTTGTCGCTATGTCAGGTGCCGCTGATGATACCGAAATGAAGGAATTGATTACGAAGCATGAAGCAAAGTAGGTACCGTAGCCGCTTTAACAAATTCCATGCAAAACTTTGATAAACTATGATGACATGTCGTTGAAGTCAGCTGTCAAATGCGTTCTTGGACAACATTTTATCTATCTGCATGTTCTTTTTTTTTTATGAAATTCCGAACTGGTTTTAAAAATAGCTGCGTGTGCAGGTTTTTGCATAGTTGCCAAGAGGCGCCTATCTGAATTATTTTACTGTGCAAAAAATTCGGTATTCAGTCTTTCGGTACATTCGCAGTATAATAGACAAATTTCCTTGCAATTTGGTGTAACAATTTGACAATTTTTTAAAAATTCTTGAAAATGGCGATTTCACGTTTAATTAATGATAGTGGTAGTTGATGCGATTTCAGAAAATCTTAAAAGAACATTATTTGCATGATGTTTTGTTTTTACAGAAGTATGGAAAACAAAACTTTCATGTTTTTCTGCTGCTCAGTTGTAATTTTGGGATCCATATCTGTTGGATTAATGCTCGGAATAACCTCTCCGTTAATTCCTGATATTCAAAACGACAAGCACAATAGCACTCCGCATTTGGATCCAAAGGAAGTGTCTTGGTTTGGCGTGAGTGCGTGTTTTGATTGTGTACACCTAAAGGTTTTATTCGATGTTGCGCACGATTGAATGCACGTTAAGAAGATTGCTTACCGGTTACCACCAGCACTAAGTTTTCATGTAATATTATATGAATTGCATGGCGGATGCCATGAAATTGAAACAAGTTAACTTTTTATTTTTAGGGGGTCCTGACTCTTGGTGGAGTGGTTGGAGGCTTTATAGCAGGTTACATGATGCAAGCTATCGGTCGAAAATTTACTTCAATCTTGTCAGCAGTACCGTATATAATAGGCCTTACGGTGAGTTCTACTGTGGAAAGTGATGATGTCGTGAAAGCGACTTCTCAAGGAATTTTCTGCTTTATGGTGCAAAAATTGCGTTATCATGTAACCAGGCAAAAAACTTAGTTGCTGTAACATAAAATGAGCAATTATGCAAAGACAGAAGTTATCATTAGCAAAGCGGAAGCATATTACAAAAAACGTTGCAAACTGCTGGATTATTAAGAGATTAAAAGCATCGCTTCATTCGCTTAAAGATTTTTGTCTAAAATTTCGTATTCCAATACAAATATCTTTCACGCAGTTCATCACTTTTGCAAATCAAAAATGGATGTTGTACGTTGGGCGGATTACCACAGGACTTGGAATTGGAATTTCGTCTCTTATTGCACCAGTAAGTATTTATTTTACTGTAAAGGGTAAAGTACATTTTCTTTGCATCGTCAATGAAAAATGTGTAATTACCCCTCGTCAGACTGGTTCATCAACGACAACATTTTTCCACCTGGTGGTTGAAAAAGTTTTATTTTGTAAATAGATCTCCAGACACAACCTCAAAATAGAAATTCTGCTGTTGGTTTGTTTAGGACTCTATCGAAAAATGAATAACGATTTTCTTTTTTCTAAGCGGAAAAAAGAATTCTTCACGAAAAGAAGATTTCTGATATACAACTTTACGCTCGGCAAAAGTGGGACATTTAATTTGAGAAGTAACACTTGTTTCATTAGGTTTACATTGGAGAAATCACCACTTCAGAACTTCGAGGTATGCTTGGATCGTCCGCTCAACTCTGGATTGTAACTGGCATATTAATCATCTATGGATTAGGTATACATTTATATTTTAAAATTATTAACGACTGTCAATCACATATGTGAACCAACGCAAGTAGAGCTTAAACTTTGCTCATTTTCCCACCACTGCAATTTTTCCTAGTTCAATCCCACATTTATTAGCAAAAACACAATCAACGCTGTGCCTACCGTGCCAGCAACGGTTTAAAGATTAAGATGGAGCAAAAGTAAACATCTGCAACACCATTCTCCATCTCGGAGCAGAATTTCACCTTGACCTGATTTTGAAACCAAGTATTATAATTACAGTACTTCCTTTTCGTTGCAGGTATTGTTCTGCCTTGGCGTTGGCTTACAGCAGCAGCAACCGTTTTCCCAGTTCTCTTGTTGTTTTTTTCTTGGTTTATCATCGAAACTCCAAGATATTTTCTTCTTGGGAACCAAAAACTCCAAGCCAAAAATGCTCTGAAGCGTCTAAGAGGTCCTAAAGTATGTGATACAATGAAGTTGCAATGAGTTTGATATTGCTATCAAAGAACTAGGAATGCTCTTCCTTTAGTACTGGTTGTGGTGACCTCATAGTTTTCGAAATGCGACGCGTAGTTTTTCAACCGCTTGGTATCCTTTTATTTCATGTAATTTCCAATCGCTATTACTTTTAGTGCCGTGCTTAAATTTGAGTGGCAAAGTACAGTAACTGGAACTGCAATAGATTCGGTCGTGAAATAGATTAGTGAATAATGCATGTCTCAATCGTCTCGTAAATAACATAACAGTTTTGATCTCCTGCATGACTGTTTTGGCGAACAATTTATTGCAGAAGATTAGGTTCGTTGCTGTATTCCATCATAGGCAGACATTGAAGAAGAATATAAAGAATTAGAATCAAGCCTTGATAACGAAGTGCAATCAGCTTCTTGGATGGAAATTATGAAACAAAAGTGTTACCGAACTCCACTTTTGTTATCATTGGGAGCAATGTACTTCCAGCAGATGAGTGGGATCAATGCTGTGATGTTCTATGCAAAAACGCTTTTCATGGTAAGAATTGTGAGCTCATTTTTCTCTTTGTGGACCAAGGTTCACCGTACGCCTTGGTTGAATTTTTGCAATATTGAAAAAAGCGATAATGATATTTAAAAATGTAATTGTGGTGCAAAAAGCCTACGGAATTTCGTCCAAAGAAATATGGACATGCTATATTAATTTGGTAATCATTGGATTAACTGCTACGTTAAGTTTTACAGAAAGCTGGTTTCGTGGGCAATCAATTAACCACTGCGTTACTCTCCGTCGCTGGAGCTCAAGTTATGTTTACGCTGATATCTTGTTTGATCATTGACAAAACAGGTTAGCACAGAAGTTCAATGTTTTTGGTAAGCTGTGTAATACGACTGACGATCAAACATTTGTTTTATTTGTGAAAGATTTTCGCCTACAATTGGGTAAATGCTACACCACAAGCGCGCTGCCTGCCGTGCAACAATATGTTTATATTTACTCCTTTGTAACTTGACAGAGGTGCTTTTTAGGAAGAAAAGTGCTGCTTATTATAGGAGGAGTTATGATGACTTTGAGCTTGACGTCATTTGGTGTTTATTTCTACTTGCAATCCTTGCAAGTGTCGATTGTAGAAACGACTACAGCGTCTTACACCGAAGCAGTTACAGATATGAGTGTTTCACTTCCGACAACCTCACCACATAGCGGTATGATCTCAGTTTGTTTCACTCTAATATCAAGCATTTGGTTCAAAAACTTTGGGCAAGCTGCGCTTCATTCACGTATTATTGAACAATGGCTACTCTTTAATTTACTTATCATTTTTTTGTGAACTAACTCGATCGAGTTTATTGGATAAAAAATATGTGGGAAAAGGCGAGGCTCACTAAGATATGCTTGCCGTACTTTTATTTTTCGACAACATTTCATGAAATGCATTGAGTACAGTTTAGGAGCAGAAACCATTCTCACTCTTTCTGTCGAGTGTTTACTCATTAAACCACTCTCATGAACATTTATTGCAGCTGCTGCCAATATGACATGGATGGCACTGATTAGCATGGTTGTGTTTATTGCATCCTACTCAATTGGAATCGGTCCTATCGCTTGGCTTCTCGTTGGAGAAATTCTGCCGCTGCGAGCTCGTGGCAAAGCTGCAGGCCTGTCCACGGCTTTTAATCTCTTCTTAGTGTTTGTAATTACATCATCTTTCAATTCAATGCTGGTAAGTTTAATCAGCGCTGGTACCAGTGATTCAAGAGATTCGCTCATTTTTTGAAGACATTCTTGTTTTTTTTTCTAGACGATAGACCAGTGTTTTTGTTTGAAGGGAACCTGTCGTAAGTGCGATACAAAAAAGAAGCAGTTCTTTAAATATTAATGCTATCACTGATTACGTGATCGAATGTAGTAGTCATGGAACTCTTCCTGCAGAGTTGTTGCAAGGCAATGATAGTTACTTATGGACATGAAAGTATCTGGGATGGGTTCGCATTAAGAAATGTTCTCAAAACAGAGTTGCACAACGAAAAAACATGAGAAGCCCCGAGTGGATGACTACCGGCATTCAACAAACAGGCTTCGGCTCAATATGTTTTATCGGTTACGTCAATCGTTTCATTTCTATGAAAGCAAGCTTAAGTAATTGAACAATTGGATTTCTTCTATTTTATTTTTCCTTATCGAGAACGGTGAATGAATTCCGATTTGTTTAAAGTTGCCATGTTTACCTACTACTGCAGACTGCTAAAACCTGCGATTATGGCTATCGTGGAAAGCTTTGCGCGGCTTTGTCATGTAACAACTTGACCTTTAAATTTTCAGTCAATGCATTTTCCAAAATCAATTTTAAATGAGTGTGTTTTGAATGAAAAAAAGGAAATCGATAATAATCTGTTGAAGTGATATGATCGAATTGAAGAGTACGCTATACGATAATAACTACAGCGAATGCGTCGTGGAAAGTTAGAATAAATGATTCTATCTGTAGAGAAATTTTATCGGATGTTTAGGACCTTTATTCTGTACATGTTTATGCTGCTGAGAAGATTTGTGCTTCTACTGCACACTTCAATTGCCAAAAAGTTATCATCATCACGAGCAAAAATCTTGGGCAAGATAGTTATTGACCAAAATCCCTAAGAGTTTTTGTGCTTTTTAAAAACAATTTTTTTCTTTTTTGTAGTGTATTTCTTTACGGCTTATTTGCTGTAAGGTTTTGAGGCGTGAAAAAAATTCTTGAATAGTTTTCTTCTCCAAACAACGCAACGCATTATGTATCGTGTAATTTTTGATTACTTTGACCAGCAGCGAATCAGATCTTTTTATTTTTCAGGAATCTTTGACACCTCAAGGAACATTTTGGTTCTTTGCTGCAAACTGCGCTTCGTCAATTTTGTTCACACTTTTCTTTCTTCCCGAAACGAAAGGAAAGTCCTTGGAAGAAATTGAAGTTCATTTTCAAAGTTAAAGAACTATATAATTGTTGCAACGATGAATCCGTTTAATATACTTTTATTGACTGGAAACGTGTCACATTGTTATTTCCAGTATATTTTCTTGACTGGCCAGTAGCCATAGTATTTTGCGCATATTTTATGCATTGTATAACAATTATTTTTTATCCATTTTTCGTTTGGTTTTAGACCTTGAGCTCACTTGGCTTCAGATCTTCAACCTTGTTTAATCGTAATGTGTCACTTTTTTCTTGTCAAAAGCACATTAAAGAAGCGGTGCAGCTTGAAACACTGCGTTGGAAAATCCAAACGTTTTATTGCACTTTGTCACTGGCAAAACTTTTCCGCACCAGTGCGAAAACGCCATGACCGTTTTAGGCCTACCATTTTTGACATTATTACCTGGAGCTTCTAGCTAACAACAACATGGCTTGGCATAGCATCAATCTACTCACATTTCTTTCAAAATATTGCGCTAAAGTAAATGCGATTGCCCGGAAAGAACAGTATCGATGAGGATTATTCTATTGATCTTTTGGTGCATTTTTTTATTGATTTCGATGATGGTAAGATTACCAAGAGCGAGGAGACAATGAAGCGCGTTTAAGGTTCGAAGGTCGACAAATCCAGAAATTCAGAAAATAAATAAAGTTTATTTGCGACATAATTGCAGTTGATCAGTTTTTGAGGCGAAAGTTCAAAGCGTGTTAGTTTTAGATGAACTTAATTGCTGCACACTGATGAGCTGCTGATATTTGAAGCAATCAGTTGTTTAATTTTAAACCCTATTGCGTAAAATACCTAGGGTAATAATATTATACGGAGTTTTTTATACGGAAGCATCCTTGTATGTTTCCGCATAAAAAACCGCGCTGATGTAATCATTGTAACTTTGTTATCTTCTAAACTTTTTTTTTAGGGGGGGGGGTTCTTGTTCTTTATTAATATTTCCGACTCCATGATTACGTAAAAAAATCTATCATAATCTAAAAAAGTACCCCCTTTCCCGAAAAGATGGTAATGAACACTCAATGTGATTTCAAATATAATAGGAACTATCAAACGACCCGAAATCTTTACGTGGAAACATAAGTAGCTGGTTCAAAGCAGATAAGGTTTGAAGAGCTCTAGCAAATATAAAGTACCGATCACAGAAACATCTGGTAGTAGTAGCACAGCTTATAAAGAACCGTTCTAAATTAATTTCATTTTACGCGCATCGGAGCACTGCAAGCATGCTGCAAGGAACTTTAAATCGACTTTTTGCAAGGACAGCACGTACTGCAGCGGTTGATAATTTCAGAAGAAATTTGACTGCATTTTATGTTTTCAGACTATAGATTTAATGTTTTATCAATGATTGCAATGCTTGATAGTATCCGAAAGAAGTTGCAGGATATACCACTTATATCGGCTACACCACTATTTTAGTGGTAATTTCTCGAAAAAAAATGAAATATTCAAGTCACTTACTTTTTCTTTTTAATATTTGTAATCTGAAGACTCGTGCTGGTAAGCCAGCTTAATTATGCAATAAACAGATTGATATTCTACTCCTTACAACCAACACCCAGCAGCTAATAGCTTCTTTTTAAAGCTTTATGCAACCGTAAAGTACCGGCACAGTCCGCCAGTAGAAAAAATTGATAGCCAACGCTAACTAAAAATAATTATTTATTAGTGAAGTGACAATTCTCATTATCACGAAAAACTACGTAATTCAGAAATTGGCAAGGGACAAATTAATGTTTCGACTATAACCAAAGTCTCGTCAGCCTTGCTACTAGTGATGTGGACTAGTTAGGCTACCGGTAACTTAGTTGAGGGTTAGTGGTTATAGGTTCTTTGATTGGGTATCGTTGTTTGGGGCCAGTCGCTTGCCAAAAATAGGGCACAACCTAGAAAAGAGATGAAGTCGAGATGTACAGGTAAAGCAATGCAAAAAAAAGAGTCTTTACAGTCTGGAATGAGTTTAGCCTGGATTGGCTGTGCGTAGCAAGGCTGACGAGACTTTGGTTATAGTCGAAACATTAATTTGTCCCTTGCAAATTTCTCATCTAACTCGTAATTGATGACAGAAATGGATGGTTCAATTCCTGCCTGTATGGGGGAGTACCATTTTCCATTCCATTAAAAGACTGTACTCTTATTGTTAGACCTATTCTTACCCTGACACATTGGGCTTTGTTGTTGGCTGACTTTGGGGGTGCCTATCGGAGAAGTGTAGGAAAGAAGAATTCTATTTGACTTACATATCCTTCTTTGTATCATCTTGCTGGATCCTGTAACTGTACATGCGGTTCGACAAGCGTGCCGGGATATTGATGTTTAAACCACCGATAAGCGCTGACGTTCACTGTGTTTTCTGGGCTGCATGCGCAGACACAGTGCCTGCCTTGTCCCCCGCTTTTTCACGGGCGAACGGGTTGGGCAGAGAGGTTTTTTGTAGGTTTTGGTAACTGGTATAGTTACAAACCGTAAACAAAAAATTCCTTCTCAGATTACCGGGAAAATAATGTTTAAACCAACCGGACTTTTCTATTCTTATCGATTGTTTACAGGGAATTTGTGACATCATAATCCAGCCTGTATTATTTTCTTGAAGGTTTTATTTCAAATGTTCTACCTTGAGCAGAACGAGTAGAGACTTAGATTTGGAGTGCGTAGTTCTTTTGAAGGTTAGAATTTTTTTTTTTTCAGGAAGGTGGGAGGTTGCTATGCTGCACTGATGAGACCATAATAAGGTCGAAACGCGTCTGCAGCTGCAAAGGAGTGGGTCGCCATGGGGGCTTCTAGTGATGTGGACTAGTTAGGCTACCGGTAACTTAGTTGAGGGTTAGTGGTTATAGGTTCTTTGATTGGGTATCGTTGTTTGGGGCCAGTCGCTTGCCAAAAATAGGGCACAACCTAGAAAAGAGATGAAGTCGAGATGTACAGGTAAAGCAATGCAAAAAAAAAAAGAGTCTTTACAGTCTGGAATGAGTTTAGCCTGGATTGGCTGTACGTAATTCAGCAGTTACGTTTTCTTAAGTTAATTTTGTAGCCAGTTTATTTTCCAAAAGCTTTCAAAACTTTAGCATAAATTTTATTAGTCCACACTTTATGAACAATGATTGTTTAGATGAGAGACATGGCGCGAAAATATTGGAACAACCGCGAGGTATTGATGACGCATCTTGTGGTGATGACATCACAATGACATGCATAGCAACAACGAATTCATTAGCCAAAGTAACATGTTTCTCCTTAACTTCACATTTGTGCAACGTATATTACGTACTCTCTTCGTTTATTATTGACGATTTTAGGAAAAATAATTTTATCTCATGTTTTTGAACCGCCCGGTTAGCTCAGTTGTTGCGCACATTGCTATCGGTACATGAGGTCTGGGGTTCGTTTCCTGGGGCGGACAAATCGGACACGGTATCGCCAACAGCTTGACATCGCTGCGGCGTTTCTTCGAAGCTGCGTTGCCCAGGCGCTAAGCCGCGGAGATGGGCCTCACCACTCGTTACACGCTTCAGCGTAATACCGTAGAATAATAAAGATTTGTTTTTTAACTGTTGCGCAAGTTTGTTGATTCTTCAGGCAGTAAACACTGCTCTGACCTTTCAGATATCTTGGCGATTGTCTTCCACGACCTATGTCTTTTTGATAGGTAACATAACATTAACGGATAATAAATAACATATCACTCACTTTAGAACAGTATCAGTGTCGTTCCTGACATTGAGTGGTGGCACAGAAGCACTTTATCCAAAATCATCACGTTGGAGAAAATTCGAAGTAAAAGCAAGATATCAATCAAGACCGAGGTTCGTATGAAGTTTAGGATGAATTTTGAGCGGTCTTAACCATTATACAATATACCAATTTACTTCGTCAAACCAACGACAGTCAAACCTGCAAATTGATATGAGAATAATGTGGATTGTGATGTAAAAACAGCAAAAGAATAGAATCTTTTTTAAGTACAAAAATTTTTCAAGAACTTTTCAACATACACAACCCTAATAAGCTATCACAGCAGCATAGGAATATCTTAGTTGTGAATACGACTTATGCATGTCCCACCTTATTTTCTTTACCTAACCCGTATTAATCAAAAGGGGGCAGAATCATTCTTCCCCAGGCGAGGATGTAAGAAACCCAAACATTTGATGCATAAACTTACTCAGCACAACCAGTGTAAAATACCAGCAAACAGCAACACAAAATAATGCACGACAAAGCGCAATGTTTCGACCTTATGGGTCTCATCAGGTGCATGACAGCCAAAACAAATCACATCAAAGCAAAGTCCTTAAAGGAACATTTAATCCAAATCCCAAGTTTGGTATAAGCAGTAGTAATTAGTATAACAAGTCAATGAGTTTCTACTTCACAACATCAAGCTAGGCTAACTTTAGATTACAGCATCAATTATTTGCATAATCGCTAATTCTGTGAACATCACTTATTTTTATAATTTTATTTGTAAAAATTATTTGCATAATTTTTTTAAGTACATTTTTAGTACAGCTGCTAAGGTCGAATTTCAAGATTTTGTTTTCATTCCTTTTTTTCCTTATCTTGTGACGTTGCATAGAGTTATGAAAGCTCGTTGTTTCAATACAAGCCGATTGCTTTGTAAAGAAGAAGGCCAAGTTGCTTTCTTCTTGCCCAACCACTTAAAGCGTTATAAATTTTACGTTCATCATATCATATAAACAAGAGCGGCGTTTGTTCCGTCATCTTACTTCAAACGGGTGTTTTACCATTTGGGCAGCAACATTTTACTTGGACTAGTTACATAATGATATTTCCATCTCACGAAACCGAACCAGTTTGCGAGCAGTGATGTTCACAGAATTAGCGAATTTGTTTGCTTCTAGACAATTTTAGTTGTTCGAAGTACATTGATTATTCAAAATGCGGACTTAAATGACGAAGGAGTGTATCAGTGTCGAGCGAGTGCGAGCTCACAGCGACACAAGAAAGGTGTTAATCCATACCAACATTGGAAGATCGAAGAGGCACCAATAACAAACGTGAATTGTCATCAAGGTGAATGCTGGAAGTCTTTGTAATCACTAGGCCAGTACTTTTTCATCTGCATCGTAGATTTCCGCTCGGTTCTATTAGAAGCTTAATATTGGTTTAGCGACATCTTTATCTTCTCAATCACCAACATCTGCGAACGTTACTGCTGGCACTAAGCATACATCACTACTTACGACAACTAACACTGCCTCAAATACTACGACTACGTCAACTACTACAGCCACAACACCGCTTACGTCCTCTTCAACTAGAAGATCCACAACAACTACCATTCCTATCACGTCTTTATCAACTAAGAGATTCCGAAAGCCTCCAAAACCAAGTAACCTTATGATAAGGTTTTGTTTTGGGTTACGTGTTAACTCAGAGAATCACTAGCGTTTCTAATTTTAACTAATGACTCTGGTTCCGCTCAAAGGCTTTGCGGCTTTAAAAACGACATCAAACTGTCAATATGAACTGCCATTGCCAACGTTTTCATAACTGATCGCTATAATATTTGTCTTTTAGTAAGTTTTGCTGATATAAACTCGACTTTCATTGATTTTTCGAAGCCGTTACAATTGAATTTATTTAATTTGATGACGCGATTTACTATTTTTGGTAGGAATCCCGTTACGTCGTGGAATTAAGCGCGAACCGAAACGAAGTTCTCATCCTAGTAATCGAAAAAACGGTTCAGGTGCGAGAAACCTTACTCCAGTATCTACGAGTCTAAGTTAAGTCGGTACATGCAGCAGAAAGTAGGCTACAGTATGGGACCATGAGAAAGGTTTACTTACTTGAACAACGAAAGTGGATCGAAGTTGAGCTTTGTCAGTTTTTTTAATAGGGTCATGCAGCTTGGCTGAGCAAATAAAAAAATCAAATCTTTACCATTATACTTGCCGAAGCGTGCATAACAACTGTCGGGGCCTATCGCCGCGACTTAGCACCAGGGCAGCACCGAAACGTCCCAGCGGTGGCGAGCCATGCCAATAGTGTCCGAATAGACCGACTCGGCAATCTAACTCAGCAACCCGCACCGTAAGCGATGTCTTTAGCCACTGCATCAACCCGCCGGTATCGAAAGATGAGACGTTAAAAACGACTATTTGTTTGGAGTTTAGCGTGAACGGAAAAACTCGTAACACAATAAATTTACCGAAAAATCTTGTCTGCACCATATGATCATTTTTAGCGCTTACGCAGCTCGATTATTTTTCTCATTATTATTTCTGGTTCCAGGGAAGGCAATGATAAAACGCAGATTGGCGCGTGAAAGTCTTTATAGCTTACAAACCGAAGCGCTCAAAGCTAATATAGCGTAGACCAGCTTTCCAACAAACCTTTTTTTATGAATCTTGTAGTTGTTTTTCAGGTGCTTTTAATGGACGAAATTTTCAAGCATGGATCAAATTTATCATTGGGCTGTTGTTGTGCTCTCATTTCAATCTTAATTAATTCCTCAAAGTGGGAGAAACAGATTACAGAAAGTGCTAGAAACGTTTAAATGTTGTGTGGTTTTACACGTGTTCATATAGCCGCATAAAAGTATCGGTGTCGCTTTATTTGATTTTTAATTTTAAAATAAACATGTTGGTCTAATGTTTCTACGGAGTAGAAAAGTTCTAATTGTAGCGTCGTGTCGTTATCTGTAAAAAGCAGGGAGTCAAACCGAACTCGAACCGGAGTTTTATAAACCGGTTTTATGCTATTTTTGTCAAACCTTAACCGAACCCGAATCGTACTTTTCAAAATCGCAAAGAGCGAACCGGAACTAAACCGAATAATTTGAATACTTGCCAACCTTAACCGAACCCAAACCGATTGAAAAAACGGCTCGTTCCATGAGGTCACATGCACGCGTCACTTTGAAGGCGGCTTATATTCAGAGAAATACAGTACTTGCGTAGCACTACAAGCATTACATTGGCCCGTCAAGGTAAAGATATTTCTTTATCAAAGTATAGGCCGCCGGTTTCAAAGCATAGTAACAATTTAATTGTCTCGACGTTGGCTTTACTACAAGTATGCATTATATTGGCCTGTCAATGCAAAGAAAAATTGCTTTGTACGTTTCATTTTTTAAGTTGTGTTACTAGAACTATACCATTTTTTATTGCGAGTCTGAACCGGAACTTTATAAACCGGTTTTGAAACATTTTTTACTGGAGCGAACCCAAACCGAAGCGTTTCAAACCTTTACCGGAACTGAACCGAAATTTGAAACCGTTGTTGAACCCAAACCAAATCTGAACCCGAAAAATGAAACGGTTCGACTCCCTGGTAAAAAGGCATTTGGTTTGAATTACAACCGAGCCCTGTTCCACAGTAGCTCTTTGGCTGTTTCTGTGACTCACACTTGAGTAACTGACAAACGTTGCAAAGAGGCAAGTATCAAATTCTTTATTGGCTTTGGCGGTAATGGGCAGAGGCGTATCCAGGGCCGCTGAAATATAAGCTGCTGAGGACGTGCAGACCTTTTTTTTGGTCTTTACTTGATTTCGGACGGTAAATCGGACGTCGAAAGGCGTGATGATCTTTTTTCGGTCTTCACTTGATTTCGGGCGGTAAATCGGACATCAAAAGACGTGACGACCTTTATTTTTTTTTGGTCTTTACTAAATTTCGGGCGGTAAATTGAACGTCGAAAATTGCGGCCCCCCTTTTCAAATTTCTGGGCCCGCCCCTGATGGGCATGGTGAGCAGATATCTTGGACGTTAATCAGCAATTTTTTTTTTGCGTAATCTCAACTTCGCTGTGTAAGCTTGTTAGCCTTGCTGTTTCTTTGGACATTTCGTAAAGAAATAAAATCTTAACTCAGGCCGTGACAGTTCCTGGTCTAAATCAACTTCAATGCAATTATTTGTTCTATTAACCAGCCGATTAGCTCAGTTGTTAAGCACATTGCTATAGGTGCGGAAGATCTGGAGTTCCATTCTCTGGTTGGTCCAATTGGACACAGTGTCGCCAATGACTCACTACAGCTGCGGCGTTTCTTCGGAGCTGTGTTGCCCAGGCGCTTGGCCGCGGAGATGAGTCCGGTCACTCGTTACACGTTTCAGCGTAATACCGCGAGTACAATGAAAATTTGATTTGTTTTATGATTACATTTAGCCCGAATATAGAGCTTATGCTAAACGGTAAAGAAAGCACAGTGCTTTGCGCAAAACTTCTGTCTTTACCCGTTGTATAGTTTTAAAACAAGCTAATTAACTACAAATTCTTACCGATTAAAATTTCACGCTTCTTGATTCATAGATGAGCGATTTGTAATGATTTTTTTCAAAATTAGCTTCAAGAAAGGGCCAGTATTCCAAATAGGTCAGTTTCGAAGTCCCGTGCTGAACATTTTTATGGCTCACTTTTTTAATTGGTCCGACACCGCTTGTAATTCAGAACTGGAGCTTGAAGGCAACGCTGTTAACAAAATTATCTAACGCGAAACCCCATTTTCCATTTCGGTAACTGTTATTATTAATGAACAATTGACCTTCCTCTTCCGACAAGGATCGCACGATATTCACACATAGACGTCATAGAGTAGGCAGTATTGCCTCGTTCACACTCATATATCAACATGGAGTTCCCACTCAAATAAATGCAAACTGAAGTTACCCAAATAATTAATGTGCATTTTATAATAAACATTTCAGCACATTAGACTCTGCCGCATACGTGCCTTGCATTGCTTTTTAAGCACAACTTGTCTTAATATTAATGACTTTTACGTCATTATATTTCATATTAGACCTATTTTTAATTTTTTTCAAAATTAAGTTCATTCTGCTAAACCATTGCTATCAATTATAACTACCGGTATTCATTATAATAAATTCGTATGCAGAATCTACTTAAGACAGTGTAATTTGACTTGGTTTGCTAAATAATTTTCAGCGTTTCTAACATCGCGATGTAAGCTTTATGGAAAACCTACAATTGAGTTAAATCATTCGATAAATTGTTCAAATTTTACTTTTAAAACATAGCAATATATTTTCATTTGCAAGCAATGCTAAAAATTGCTTTTGTATTCTTGTTATATCGATGTAAATAGTACAGTAGAATTTGCCTAAGTCGCCACCGCAAGGGGAACAGAAAAAGTGGCGACTTAGGCGAACTGGCGACTTAGGCAAACAACAGATTAATATGCTTAGGCCTACACAGACTTTAGATCCCTTTGTTTCTGCAGAAGCTGAACATTTGAGAAATAAAGAACACAAACAGAAAGGACTTTTTGGATTGCTGTACACAGTACTGTGCAGAAAAAAGCAAAACTGCGCTATAAAAAGCTTTATTTATTGGCAGTGGCGAGAATGCCGTTAAAGAACATTTGTTTCTCTATACAGTACAATTTTCTCTATGCGCTTATTCTTCTTGCTCTGTGCTCTTTCTGTCTTCTTATTAATCTATTCTCTGTTGTAACCTTATTTTTTGCCCATTCCCTAGTCACTAAGTACTGTAATTTATTGCTAATAATCTGATAGTTTTTCTAACTGTCATAGCCAGGCTGCTTCACATGGCAATAAGATGGCTAACTGAACGGAAACTAAACCTGGTGAAAACAATCTAAAGTGATGAAATAATGGGGTTATGAAGGAAGTTTGTGACGCACAGTGGGGTTGTGTTACATCAGTCTGACAACTTAGGCAAATTTTTTTGCTCATGGTGAGCAAAAACAGTGGCGAGTTAGGCGAATTGATATGGGGCGCCGTTTGGAAAAAAACTATTCGTTTTGTGAATCATGTTTTTTGAGCTTATTTAGACCATAGTTTGTCCGATATGTATATTGGAAATGTCCTACTTATATATCGGACAAAATGTACTCTAAGTCGGACCAAAATACACGCGCAAAATAAGTCGGACAAAATCGTTTTTTTCCAAACGGCGCGCCACACGCTTTTTGGAAAAAAACGATTTTGTGACCCCTGTTTTTCGAGCTTATTTGGACTATAAATAGTCCGATATATACATCGGAAATATCCGACTTATATATCTGACAAATTGTGCTCTAAGTCGGACCAAAAAACACACGCAAAACAAGTCGGATATTTCCGACTTATATATCGGACAAATTCGCCGTTTGGAAAAAAACTACACGTTTTGTGAACCATGTTTTTTGAGCTTATTTAAACCATAATTTGTCCGATATGTATGGGGTGCCATTTGGAAAAAACTATACGTTTTGTGAACCATGCTTTTTGAGTCTAAACAAGCTCAAAAAACATGGTTCACAAAACGTGTAGTTTTTTTCCAAACGGCGAATTTGTCCGACATATAAGTCGGAAATATCCGACTTGTTTTGCGTGTGTTTTTTGGTCCGACTTAGAGCACAATTTGTCCGATATATAAGTCGGATATTTCCGATGTATATATCGGACTAATTATAGTCCAAATAAGCTCGAAAAACAGGGGTCACAAAATCGTTTTTTTCCAAATGGCGTGTGACGCGCCGTTTGGAAAAAAACGATTTTGTCCGACTTATTTTGCGCGTGTATTTTGGTCCGACTTAGAGTACATTTTGTCCGATATATAAGTAGGACATTTCCAATATACATATCGGACAAACTATGGTCTAAATAAGCTCAAAAAACATGGTTCACAAAACGAATAGTTTTTTTCCAAACGGCGCCCCATAAATTGACGAGTTAGGCGAAGACAATTTAGCCGAACTTGATAACACAGAAAACAATAGGCTCTTAGCCGGGACCAAGCGATATGTGGCGACTTAGCCGAAGTCGACTTGAGCAAATTCTACTGTATAACTCTAAATTCAATATGGTGCGGCATATCATTGAAGTATCATCACGTTTGCGAGTTTCAGTTTTAGCCGTTTCAAATGCATTCACTGCATAAAATCTGATGAGTGACTCAATTGATCAAATTTGGGCGTGCTTTGACGTAATCTCGAAAATGGGTGATTTAATCATCCAAAAATAATGCTCCCAACCATTTAATTAATCAAGTAAATAAATAAACTTAACTGTTGTTATAAATGTGGCCTATATTTATATCGACTGCTAGGCCATGATTTCCATTTAGCTTTACTCAAAACTTTTTTCGATAATGCTATAATGCTGAGCTACATAAATGCTGTAAAAGCAAAGAAATGTAGCCGAAGTGACTAGATGGAAAAGGAGCAACATTCAGCCCAGTTTTGGCAAAAATCCTGCCAACCTTAAGTAAAATTCATGTGTTTCTGCAAAAACAAGCCATAGTCTAAAAACGTTAAGCAAAATGTCATGATAAGATCACGCAAGGTGGACTGAACAGATGTCTGAGGGGTTGAAACGTTTGTCTCTGTAGTGGCAGACCCGTTGTTTTATTCCGAGTCGGGACGTAAAAGTTTCACTCCGCTTAAAATAACGTTCGAGTTTAAAAGGGCAGTAGGGGCAAGTCGGAAAGCTGACTTGTTGTGCTATTGGGAAAGTCACTTAGCGGAAGAATTGTAATCCAGTAGCTGGCAACTCATAAAGTTACAGTATAGCTCGTCAATGACAGTCTCTTTCGCTTTTTCGCAATAAGAAGATAAAACTGAAACTAGTTGTGTTTTATCAGACGATAGTATTTTTTAGCTGAAAATGCGATGCAAGGTTGGTATGGTAAGTCAGATTTTTATTCCAAAACTTAATTTATGATGTTATTAGATCTTTAGCGACGTATTTTGCGATACTGTTATTTACAGTATTTGATTATTATCAAAATCATTTGTCAAAATGTATGATTCAAGCACACAAGAGCTCAAACCTTTACTTGATGAGCGCCAGCAATCTGACAAAAGGTAAAAGTTTTAACCGTCATTTTTAACTATTTTTTGAACAAATTATGTAGTTAATATCAAATCATTGATCCTTGTTGAATTTAACTTCGTTTCTAATGCTAAGGCTGCGTGTTTATGGTCAAAGTTTTGAACTTTTTGACGGTTGACAATTCATGGGTTTTCAAATATTCTATATTTATTATGTTGATGTGTTAGACTTAAAAAGTAACCAAATTAATTTTAAAAACCGAAAAATTGATAGTAATTCAAATTCCGGTTTGATTTTGATTTACTGGTGAGCTAAATAGGTATATCCATGACGTTCGCGAATATTTTGCGTAATTAATTTAGAGTCGTTACATAAAACCTTGATCGTGTGCAAGGTCGGAAACATGTGTTAACTAGATTGACTCCTTTCCTGCGGCACAGTCATTGTTGTGTAACCGTAGACCGTCAACGTGTGTAATGCAAAGATATGGATTGTGCAACAGATTATGAAACATAAATTGTGAATCAAGAAGTGAATAAACGTATTACGTCAACTAGCTTTACATCAATTAACGTGCGTTGGATTATATTATGTGATAATAACTGCTCATTGTGCTTGTAGTCTTGTGATCATAAAGTTCAATCAAGACTCTGGCAATATTTCTACACTTCAAAAATAATCCATAAATTTAGTGACATTTTGATTCAGGGTGTGGACAACTAGAAATGTTTCAAGTGGGGGTAACAGATTTTTGCTTTACTATCTTAATCCAGGCTAAGCAACACCTTGTAATTTTACAGCAAACCCAACAACACACGGATGTATCTGTGCAGTGCGGTCGTGTACCTGGGTTCATTTGCAACCGGTTCAATGTTGGGCCTCTCTTCCCCATTAATTCCTGATATAGAAAGCTCCAAAGCGATGGGCACCCCTCATTTAACTTTCATGGAAGCATCATGGTTTGGGGTAAGATCAAGTCGCAGATTCGTACGAAATTCATTAATTTTTAAAATTACATGGCAACGGTTATTTGCTCTGAGAAGTAAATCGTTGAGATCGTCGGTGGTAATTTCTTCTGAGAAGTGAATGGTGGCAACTGTTTTATTTGTTCTGAGAAGTCAAAGGCGGTTGACATCACTAAACTGACACAAAAACGTAATAATTTCAACTGGCAAGTTGAATGAATGTTCTGCAAATTATGTCACTAATCAATGCTTAAAAACTCCTTAATATGGCGGCTAACAAAGAGGTTGCAAGCACACTTGCAAAAATATGGGAAATTATGTGTTGTCATTTGTTTAACTGAATCGTTCATAAATTTAGAGTTTACTGAATGTTGGTGGGATTGTCGGGGGTCTTGTCGCTGGTCATATAATGCAATCATTCGGAAGAAAATTGACTGCAACCATTTCGGCAGTGCCGTTCATAATTGGATTGTTGGTAAGTCTACCATTAGCTTGAAATGCTCTTAAATTTACTTCTTATTTCCTTTTCGGGTCCCAGCCAAGCTCACTAGTATCTTTTTACGAAAGCTGCTAAAAGCGATCACAAAAATGGTTTTTTGAACGATTTAACATAACGGTTTAAAGTTCAATCATGTTCGGTTTTAGCTTTTCTGAGTTATCTTTCTAGAAAATTAAACCCACACAAATTTAAACGTAAAGCTTCTTTTGTAAAATGAATAATAAATCAAAATGTTGTTGCAATTTCATTCGTATAACAAACTTCATATTTATTTAGTTTATCACATTTGCTAATCACGTTTGGGTATTGTATGTCGGTCGAGTAATCAGTGGATTGAGCGTTGGAACATCACTGTTAAACATTCCGGTGAGATCTTGATTAATGCTAACTCAACGCCTGCTGCATATGCATGAAAAGGTTGCTGTATATAACTAATTATTAAAAACTAGGAACATCGTAATTAAATCATGAAAAAATTTTTCTGCGTGCTTTGCTGTTCATTTTTCGACTCTAGTTTGTTTTCTGCCTCTTCCACTGTAGCTATTCAATTACAAAAATACTAAGTAGATTGTGAAGAATGGCTGAGTTGCATTTGCATCTTCACATGCTAATGCTACTACATTTTATATCTCAGGTTTACATTGGAGAGATTGCAACGCCAAAAGTTCGAGGTTTACTAGGTTCTGCCAACCAACTCTGTATTACAATTGGTGTGCTTGCTATTTTTGAATTAGGTAAGAGTACAAATTGCAGTTACTGGTAGTACTGCCAGTAAGTGACGGAGTAGTTACTATTTTGCCTACTAGTGGAGATTTACTGCAGCATTTGTGGACAAAAGTGTTGATTCATTTCGTCGTATTTTTCAGGAAATGTTCTTCCGTGGAGATGGCTAACTGTCGCCGCTATGACTCTTCCAGCTTTATTATTTATATTTTCTTTTTTTCTTTTGGAAACACCGCGCTATCTTATGCTTAAAAACCAACCAGAAAAAGCCAAGAAAGCTCTCCAACGACTGAGAGGAAAAAATGTGAGTATGGCTACGTCATCTGTTCAATTTGCAAAATGAATCGCAATGCGCAAAAAAAATCTATTATAGTAGTAGTAGTATAGTAGTAGTTTATTTTATTTAACGACCAAACAAAAACAAGAGACAAAAGAATAAGAAAAATGAAAGACTGTGAAGGATTTTGCTGAAAGAAATGTCATCCTGCGTTGTACAGTTTTGTAAGACGATTTGATAATCAAGAGCCAAGCCCCTATTAAATATTTAATCGCAACTACTCGTTGTGAATGAGATATGTTCATACGTTAACTTGATGCTGTAAACTTATTTAATGTATCAAAATCAAATCTTCATTATACCCGTGATTTTAGGCCGAAGCGTGCTACGAATGGTGGGGCTTACTACACGGCTTGCAGCGCCTGGGTAACACGTGCAGCTTTTAAGAAACGTCGCTGGGGTGGCGAGCCGTTGGCGACACTGCGCCCGGTATTGATCTACAAGGGAATCGAGCCCAGACCGTGTTCAAATTGACCGGCCCGTTAAACGAACCTCGCACCTCCTGCACCGATGGCTATGTCTTTAACTACAGCGACAACCGGCTTTGAAGTAAAAAAAACTGTTTATAATTTACTTCAGGCTGATATCGAAACCGAATACAAAGAACTAGAAGAGAGCTTAAGTCAAGATGTTCAATCTGCTACTTGGAGCGAAATATATCGCGAAAAAGGACTGCGCAAACCAACACTTCTATCCATTGGAGTGATGTATTTTCAAAAGTTTAGCGGAATTCCTTTCGCGATGTTTTACGCAAAACCAGTATTTATTGTAAGCATTTCACTCCTTAATCCTGTTTATTGCACGATCATAAAATTAGTACTGTATGTATAGCCTTAAACTTAAAAAGTACGTTGTTTTCCATCATACGAATTTACTCCAAAAAACAATTCAGTAAAATTGTCAAAACGTACAATTTTACATTTGCGATAACATTTTTTGGTAAATTTTATAATTATGTTTCACTAAATGAATAAAAATTAAAAAGACAAAGAAAATTACAGCAGCTATTTTGCGCGGTTTTGCTCCTCAAGGGTTCTTATTCAAACAGAAACTTTTAATATTTAGACCGCTGGATTTAGAAATGGATCGATGGAATTAGATTTAGCTCTTTTATCCGTTTCTGGATTCCAAGTTCTTTTTACGTTGGTGGCAAGTCTAATCGTCGACAAAACAGGTACCGCCAGCTATTTCTTCGCAATGTAACCACAAGCTTATCTTGTATGTTACCACTATCACCCGGTCAGTAAATAGTTGGATAAAAACGTTTGGATTGCTGCATAACTGCACTATGAAATCACTAATGTGTTTCTTTGTGTCTTTTATTTCCTGATAAATGAAACTATTCGATCATAAAAATATGACTCTGCTATGCAACAGTGCATGGTAAAAATATCGAAATATAGACGAAACACAACAGCCGTCATGATGTTCTGGTGCAAATATCAGTGTGAAATAAATCACTTTGCGACGACACTTTTCACGTTTTTGGTAGCGGGGAGATGCAAGCTTTGACGCAATTACATCATCACTGCTGTGAATTGCTGAGCTGTCCCCTTTTTCAGTCGGTCAAGGGAGGGTGTCAACTTAAGTTTTTCATCCAGAGGTAAGAATCAGTGTCGTCACTAAAGAGGGGTATTTGTTCCAAAACACTAGCATTTTCAATTTTACTGCGTAATGCAGAGGTGGGCATTCCGCAATTTGAAGCGCAAAGCGCTAGTTGCGCAACTTCCGCACGTGCGGAAGTTGCGAAGCGCTTTAACAAATTATTTTTAGCCTTTGCGCAAGTTGCGCTGCGCTTCAAGGAAAATAAATCCTTCTTGCGCTTTATTGCGTTGCGAACTGAAAAAATATTTAATAATGTGCGCATTATTGCGCTGCGAACTGAAAAGAATCTGGTTGCTTGCGCTTTGTTGCGTTGCGCACTGTCGGAAGATGAAATACTGCGTTGCGCTTTGTCGGATTAATTAAAGCGCAATGTGCTGGAGTAAGCAGTTTTTTGTAACTGTTTTTAATAGAATAGCAGTTTGTTTCTTGATGCGTGTAATAGGCGTAAAGGTCAATTTATTGTAGCAGAAATTTTCAGCTCATCAGAAATGTGGTACATTAAAGTCTTTTGCTTTTAAAAAATAATTGCAAGTGCTTAAAGAGATCATTGAGGGTTGAATAAATTGTATTTACTTGTTGTGGAGAACTTCGCCGCATATGCAAATTATGATTTACCGCGATGAGGTGCTTTTAACGGCACGCGACAATGCAACGTGGCGCAGTGGTTTGGAGCGTCGTTTTTACGACGACCATGATCGCAAGGTTGATGGTTCAACTCCCAACCTAGTCTCGTTGTTGCGTCCTTGGATAAGATGCTTCACGTTGATTATCTCTGCTTGGTGAAATCTGGCAAGCGGCAAATTAAATAAGTCAGAAGCAAAATTCAACCGGAAAACTCGGAAACAAAGGCAACTCCTAAGCGAGTCTGGATTTGTCCTAAGCAGCGCCTCCTTCGCTTTCTCGAGATAAGAGGATGAAGATGAAGAAAGCAATCATCAGCAACGCATCTTTTTTCGCTTCTTATTTAATTTTCCTGTTCATTGACCACGCAAAATCTTGTTACAGTCACTTGCATTAAAATCGTTGTCGCGTTGTAGACAATTAACTGCGTGCTGTTAAAAGCACCTATAAAAATAACTCAAGAAAAAATTGCATTGCTTATACATCTACTCGTTGCGCTTCATTAAATTTTTCATTGCGAAAGTTGCGTTGCGCTTTTTCTTTTGCATAAACCTCATTGCGGAAGTTGCGTTGCGCTTTAATGCAAAAAAATTATTGATTGCGGAAGTTGCGTTGCGCTTTAATGTGAAAAAATAATTGATTGCGAAAGTTGCGTTGCGCTTCAGTCAATTTAAAAATTAGGTTGCGCTAGTTGCGTTGCGTTTGATGACTTAACAAAACTTTTGCGCTTTGTTGCGCTGCGCTTCAACCAATTTTTAAAAAATGCCCACCTCTGGCGTAATGTATATACTCAAATTTATTTCACAGGAAGAAAAGTTTTGTTGCTTATCAGTGGAGTTTTTATGTCGCTGAGTTTAACTGTTCTGGGCCTTTATTTTCACATATTGAGTATTGATGACGTACATTCAATGACATCATCATCTAACCTCGTGACAAATCTTACGTCAGTGACAACGGCACAATCTGTAGCTGAAACAGGTAAAATATATGGTGACTGACAAAGTGTATATCGGCTATGCGTTCGAGCTCCTCTTATTGCGGCTGGCATTGATAATATTAAAGACATTTGTCTTCCCATGAAACTATTCGTTCTGTTTTTTATCGGTTGTATTGCGGACTACACCAACTGCAAAGAAACAACATAATGAATTAAATCAAACAAACAAACAAAAAAAATTCTGGAAGCCGTATAAAAAATTTACTTTTGATTTGTTTTTGTATACGTATTGGAATTAGGCAATCCTTGGATTGGCAAGCTCGTGCAAAAAGTCCACAACCATTTTTAACTTGGAGCGTGAAGATGGATTTTGAACCTCTAGTTTACAAAAAAGATTATAGCCAGTATATTTTGTAATCATTTTGCAAAGGTTTCGGTAAGAAACTTATACCATCATCAGTGTAAAACTTCAGAAGCACTAGACTAGAATTTATCATCAGCGTAAAGCATTCTAGTCTTGTGCCTTTACAGTAATTTTGCAGGAACGTGGTATAAGTTTTTACCAAAACGTTTGTAAAACAATTGCAAATAGCCTATACAGGCAATAGTTTCTTCATTTTTAATATTAACTTCTCTTACTTTTTCCAGCTTCCTCTTTGAAGTACATGCCCCTGGTCAGCCTTTCTGTCTTCATGGCAGCTTATTCGATTGGATTTGGCCCTATAGCTTGGTTGCTGATGGGAGAGATCATTCCGGTAAGAGCGAGGGGCAATTCTGCCGGAGCGTCGACTGCCTTCAATCTTCTTCTAGTGTTTTTGGTTACTTCAGTGTTTAGCACGATGATGGTTAGTAGAAGATAGTGACTGCGTTGCAATAATCAATCGATTCACTTCAGCACGTTGATTTTACAACATTAAAATTAGAAAGTTGAATCCGACAGTCTGTTTCACCCGGTAAGTTCGTCAGGGGTATCTAAGTAATAATAAAAATTAAAAAATAATAACTAACTTAATAAAACATTTTGTTTTATTTATTCATTTCGTTTATTTAACCGGGTGAAACAGACTGTCAGGTTTTAACTTTTTACTTTTAATACTGTAAATCAATGTGCTGAAGTGAATATAATAAACTCTAACTTTGTTATTGAGCGCTTTCTTGATCTGCTGTCTGACCTGCAGTCATTATTCAATCTAAATATTTGTTTCAAAATTAAAACCAAATCTTGATTATACTCGCGGTAGTACACCTAAGCGTGTGATAAGTTCCGGGGCCCATCTTCGCTTCTTAACGCCTGGGCCACACCGCTCCGAAGAAACGGCGCTGCGGAAGTGAGCTGTTGGCGACACCGTGTCGATGTGACCGGCCCTCGAATCGAAACCAAGACTTTCCACACCGACAGCGATGTCTTTAATCAAAATATTCGTAAACTGGAGATGTGCTGTGAGCATGTACATTGTACAATGTACATACTGTAAGTGTGCAGAGATGGGCATTTATCGAGATAATTTATCGGCGATAGTTATCGGCGATAATTTATAACCGATTATTGTTATCGCTTAAAATAGTTTTGCTTTATCGATTACCGATATCGCTTTTGTTATATATTTTGTTATCGCCGATAAATTACCGTGATAAACGATTCTTTATGCACGCCCTGTTTAAACTTCAAAGTTAGTAAGTTGGCGCTATGGAAAAAATACGCAGTGTCCTTTAGGTCTTGTTGCAATTTTAAAAAATTCTCTCTTTGTTTTGTTTAATGCCGCGGCAGAGTACGTGAACTGCTCTCTTTTCTTGAAAAATCTGGAAAAACATTTTTGCAATTCGACTTACAAAAAAAACTTCGTCAAACGCATTGAAAACTTACCGCAACATTTATCGGAAAAGTTTATCGGCGATAATTTATCGATTACTGATATCGCTTTAAGAAATTGAAATTTATCGATTATCGGTATTGCCCAGGGCTTTTTTGAGATTATCGATTATCGTTATCGCTTTGGTATAGAAAGGTTTATCGGGCCCAACTGCCCATCACTGTGTGTGTGAGTCTTAAATACATACACTAAAATCAGTAGGCTAGTTTGCTCTCATTTGAGAATTCCATTGATGTATATGTATAGGATTGGAAAAATTCGCAGAGATGTAGGCTTAACGACATTATGTTACAGAAAACTTTAACTCCTGAGGGAACGTTTTGGTTCTTTGCGGGCAACAACGCTTTGTCAGTAGGTTTCATTGCATTGTTTCTCCCTGAAACCAAAGGAAAAAGTTTGGAGGAAATTGAAGATTATTTTCGCAACCATTAATAACTATCCTGCAGTACTTCATTAATGATTTTCTACCAATGTCTGCTAAGTCGTAAGAAATGAGTACCAAGAGGGTGGAACATCCATTACCATGACATTTGTTGAAAAAAAGCTTAGTTTGTTTATTGACTTTTTGCTACGTCGCCGCTAGTGTTGTATTTATTTGTGCTTTATGAAATGCTTGATGACACTTTTGTATTTTTATACTTATTTATACAAGTTTTTTAAAAAATTGCCTACAATTTAGTCTACATGATGTTATCGTTTTGCTTTTTAAACTTTCGTAGCATTGCATACTTACTGACAATTATAAAAATTATACGGCTATTTTTGTGATACTTTACTGTAAAGCTTTTCGAAAAAGAATTACAAGATTTTACAATTCAACGCTTGTCGTGGTTCCACATTCCATGCAATATTCCCGTGTACCGTGCTTTATACTGCTGAGTAACAGTTGTACATAAAACAAGCTGGTATAAAATTAGTTTAAAAACCTTCTAGTTGACCCCGCTTGGAAATTTAACCACAACTTCATTTACTTACCGTAAAAAATGAAAGGATTAATTCAAAATGGGGTGCTGCTTTCCTCGCCAGCCGCAAAAAGATATTGAGAAACTGATTGATTGAGGCAACTTTTCCGGTTCTGATTTTTACAGTTAAATAGCATGCTGTGTATCTTGACAAGATAAATGATGTTGTGGTCAGATGGGTGTAGATGATGAACGTTGTATGGTCTTATTCTTAATAGCATTACCACTGCAGTGAACAGGGCTAGAAGGGCAATATAAAAAGAAAAGTACAAAACTCATTTTATTGCTTAGTTATTCATTATTACTATTATTATTGGCATATTTATCCTGCTATCACGGGAAAGCGACGAAGCGCTGCACGAGCTCGCTTAGAAGTTGCCGGCCATCTGTCTACCACACAAAGATGGGGAATTCCATTAAGTGCTTTTCCCAAAGGCACAACAAGTAAACTCGCTGGCTTTCTCTACACTGTTCCTTAAATGCTGAACGTCAAGCAGGAAAGCTGTGAATACCAATGTTAAAGTCATTGGTTTGACCTGACTCGGAATTGACCCCCAAGTCTACCGATCCAGAAGCAGACGCTCTGTACCACTCAGCCATCTGATTGGCTAACTCGGCCATCTGATCGGCTATGGTTTATTATTTTATTTCAAGATTTAATTGCGACTGATTAATTATAGCCGTCAGGTCAAAGAGTCAATACACCACAGTGTGATACGTTTAATAACGAGCTGCAATCTAAAGTGGGTTGTTTTCAGTGAGCAGCAATCTAAAGTCGGTTGTTTTCAGTGAGCTGCAATCTAAAGTCGGTTGTTTTCAGTGAGCTGCAATCTAAAGTCGGTTGATCAGAACATGGGTCGACTATGCATAACCATTTACACTCCAAACAAAATGTTTACAACAACAAAGTGCTTACTTGATATTTTTCGTAGTTTGCACGGACTAGACTATTGTATATCGTGCAAACTCACCTCTCAACATGACTTCCTTTTTTGCAAGGCAATATGCAGTAAAGTTGCTCACGCTTTGCAAAAACAAGGAATTAGCGAAACTCCCTCCGTGAGTTTGCAATTTTATTTAACACATTTCGGTTACGACCAACATTAAAGTAAAAACATTAACGAAGTATAAGCGAGTGTGACATAAACGTTAATTTCCAAATCACAGGTTGGTCAAAAATGTTTTAACATGTCAAAAGTAGCAATGCAATGGCAATACACCACATATTGTATCATGTTTTAAAGGGCTGCAATTGATGTAAGAGGCGATCGTGCATGGGGTAATGCTGATGCTGTTGTTAAATGACATAACTTGAGCAAGGGACAGTGTTGGTACTACGGAATGGGTTTAATATGTACTGTAGGTCTATACGAAATAATCATTTACGATATTTGCACCAGATTTGACCATCAACCAAATGTCTTCGTGATCTTTTGGCGATTTCACTTTTGTACCTTTCTCGTCGAAAACAAATGCATGCTGAGTCTAGTCAAACTATTCACTTCTGAGAAACTTTTTCTGTAACCTTTAAAATATACAGAGTTTACTGAAAGTTTAACAAACAAACAAATAAAACATGTGAGGTATGAACTGATCGAACGCATTTGAAAACTCAAGTAATAGGTTAAACGTGACCAAACAATTTTGTAGAAGTGATTCTCGTATTCGGTGAGTTGCAACAACTAAACTGCATGCTGTTTGGGAAGTGATTTATGTAAAGTAATAGGTTTAACGTGACCAAACAATTTTGTGGAAGTGGTTCTCATTCGGTGAGTTGCAACAACCAAACTGCTGTTTGGATAGTGATTAATGTAAGAAGTTTTTAGCAATTAAAGTTATGGAAAACGAAACTGAACAACATCCGTTAATTCTGAAAGAAGAATCAAGTAAGATGTAAGAAATGTTTTACATATTTACAAGGTCAGTTCGAAGATCACAATATCATTTTCAAGTTGTACCTTGTAAAAAGTATGAAGACTTGATCTGTACAGTTTGAGCAACTTAAGTTTGATTATTTACACACCTTATCTCAACTCTTTCAGAACTGAAGAAAAAAATATCTGCACATACCTATGTTGTTTGGTGGCTTTTCTTGGATCAATATCTCATGGAATGATGCTTGGAATTACCTCTCCTCTCATTCCTGCCATTCAAGAAAACAAACGCAACAACAATACCCTCAACCTGACCAACATAGAAGCTTCATGGTTTGTCGTAAGTTTAATTTTTTTTTGGAATCTTTTCAAGTAGGCAGCTGCATATCAAAAAAAAGTTAAAGCGGCTTTAAAAAAAGATAACGATTACAAACCAGTGTATAAACCTGACTTGTAATCGTTCTAGTCTATAAAGCAAAGGTGTACTTAGAGACTGAAAAACGAGTAGCAAGTATGGTTATTACCAACATTTTTTCGGGTATGAAATGCACGGGAAAACTAAAGCCGGTATAGTTAAGGCAATGAGCAAGTATGTTATATGGCATGGGTTCTTAACCAAAAGTCAAGAAACCTTTAAAAAATCTGCTAACGTACTTTAAAGCGTTTGTAGATCCAAATGCAGGAATGGTATGAACAGAGAAGGGCTGTATCGAGATACTTGTATCGGCGATACGTATCGCGCGATACTTTTGTTTCGATATCGGTATTGATTTAGTGTTTCACCCCAGTATCGCGTATCGGTATCGATTAAGCGTGTTTTTGTGCATCGCCGATACCAGTATCTCGATAGTGTTTTTGAGCACTAGCAATCTTACCAGGTGTTAATTCCGTGTTCATTAACGGTTTTTGAAGAATGAGAAAACAAATTGAAGCTCAATTCCCTCATTGATTCATAGCCGACGGATTGTCGGCAAATTTCTATCATCACTATTGGCAATAATTGTTTTGCAACGCCAATGAACGACGTTAATTGTGAAATTGGAACATGTCCAATATACGCGCCATTTTTCCTCTTTGCAATTGTACGCAGAGTGCAAGCATGTAGAAGTTTTTTAATTCCATCGCAAACCAATTTTTTTAGTTCATTTTTTTCCTGATATTGTATCGAGATATTTGTATCGGCGATATAAGTGTCGATATCGGTATCGATTAACTTTATTGTCAAGTATCGTCTATCGATGTCGATTGACTCAAAAAGTGAGTATCGCGCCCATTTCTGGGTATGGACATATATCCACTTAAGCGGAATTCGCAGCCCAAAAGTGTTCAGAAACACTGTCTTGCAGGATTCAGATTAAGTTACGCGTTGCATTGTAGGAAAAAAATCCAAAAGCTTTTGTTTCGAAAAAGCGCGAATTTGAAAGATTGACAGATACAATCCGCATTTCAGGGAATAATGGCTCCTGGAGCAATCATTGGAGGATTTGTCGGAGGATACACCATGCAAGCTATTGGACGAAAATTAACTTTATGTTTAACCGCTTTACCCTATGTAGTAGGACTTGCCGTGAGTGATTTAGTTACAATGAAATGAAAACAAAGAATAGCTTAAAGATAAATAATTCAAGCGAAATATAGCACAAATTTGCGTAAGTCCAGAAATGCTTATAGGCTTTCAGAAACTTAAAATATTTTAGATATTCATACAAAATTTGGGATGAAAATATATTTTTAGCTGGTTTTATTAGTCGACTAAATACTAAAAATAAAAGCTGTGGTAACTATAATGACCAATTTGCGGTAAATGAGCACTTCAAGCTGCCCTGTTCTGATAAACTTGTCGTTTATTCTCGACAATGTTTTTTAGAATACTACAGTACTATGGAAGGACTTTGAAGGGTGCGTTCATTGCAATATATTCTACTTCTTGCCACTTCAAATTTGTCAAATTTTAAATCTGTTTTGAAAATTCTGTACCACCAAAAAGCTTTTCGTACACTTCAAATTTAAAACTAAAGCATCAAGAGGTGCCTGAGAGTTTAAATTGAAAACACTTGATCTCTTTTTTATGATCCTAAGACAACAAGAAAAACTTTAAGACTTCATATTGCAATGAACGCACCCTTCAAAGTCCTAAGAAGTTATGTTACTGAAGATGTCTTGCGCATGGTGTATCATAGTCTTGCATACTGTAGGTCACAATACGGCATAATTAGATGGGCCACTGGTACCAAAACTTTATTGCAAGAAATTCGTGTTTTACAGAACAATATTATTCGCATTCTAACTTACAACAAAAAATTCAGCCGCGTACTCCTTTATACAAAAAATTGAATTTTTTAAATTTTGATGATATTTATATGCTTGAATTGGCAAAATTTTTGTACTTGCTACAGCAAAGTAGTGTTCCCTCTAATGGCATCTTCGACAAATTTACCAAAATTGAACAAATTCATGGTTATGATACAAGACTTGCAAGTGAATTACTTTATTACGTTCTTAAATTTTCAAAATCAGTGGGCTGCATTAACTTCAAGAAAAGTTACAAAATATCGTTATAGGAGAATTATTAATCTTAACACATTTTTAGTCTTCTAATTGGCAGATTTGATTTCTACCGGCTTTATATGTAAAAATATTCGATCTGACATTGCTGTGCAAATTATTCTAAATTTATACTAGCGCTCACTAAAACACCTTAATCATTATTATTGACCCTATGGTTTAAATTGTACGTTAATCTCCTTCACTCACAAAACTATTGCAATGCAACCCAACCAGGAGGTATCTTGACTCAATAACCGAAAGGTTTTTCGATACCTCCTGGCCATTATAATGGAATGCAAATATTTTTGCTGCCTGTGAGTGGCGTCTGTGTGTTTATTATAATGGCAAAATAAAAAATTATTACTATACTACTACTACTATTACATATTTTTTCTTTTCGAAATGCATTTGCGCTGCTTACTCAACGCTTTATTATGGTTTCTAAGTTGTTGAAAGATAAAAGTGTTGGCCTTTCAATATTTGACGTCTAATCAAGCACACCGCCAAAATGTTTTCGATCTGTGCGCTACCATCATCAACCATGAATTTTGGCCTAAAGGTCGATTTACACAGTATCAATTATGTGCCTTTTTCGTCTTCACGCTTATGTATCTATAAACAGAGATGAATATTCTCACTGCACGCGGCTAATCCCATTTTTGGAGTCCCTCCAGGTTTAGGCCTACTTATGTTTGTAGATTACAGGATTCGCGGTTCATTTGTGGATGTTGTACGTAGGAAGAATTGTCGTTGGTTTTGGAGTTGGAATGGCTTCTCTCATTGTTCCGGTGAGGAGATTTCTTCCAAGTGTTTTGCTGTAAGCCTATACCATCCCCATCGATCTCATTAAAGCTTCAGTCCACCTCGTAAAAACCTGCTGGACAATCATGAGCCATTTTTAGAACCGGGCTTCGTAAAAATTTTTAATACACGTTTTTAGGGCGCAACAAGCAAGAAAATACAATGAAAGCAAAAAAAATTATTAATTCAAACTCCTATACTTTGATAAAATTTTGTAGAAAGACTAAAAACGACTATTATTTTTATCAAGCCGGTCAAGTGTAGGGTTCTCTAGCATGACAATTTGCGAAGTAATGTTTTTCAATAAAAGAAAAACTCCGATAAAACAAAGTTTCTGATTTAAGAATCATAACTCGTTCGGTTGCTATTGAAGCGAGACACGAACATTTTAGTTAATGCAACCTGATTGATTAGTAAACATGACAAATTAAAACGATCAAAAAAACTTATTTGACCCTTAGTAATTGCTGACTTACAGTTTTAGGCTTTTATTGATTTGTGATTGAAAGAAAATGTACTTAATTTCAACTAAATGTTTTCTTAGATTTACATCGGAGAGGTTTCTCCCCCGAAAATCCGCGGAAGATTTTCATCCGGAGTAATTTTATGCAATGCGTTTGGAATCTTACTAGTTTATGGGTTAGGTAGAATCAATTATGGATTGCTTATTATCATGCAGTCTAAACTGAGTAGTTGAGGCATTCTCAGAACATTCTTCCAGCTCTATTTTAATAAATTGTTCAATAAACTATTTTTTGTAATGCTGATTTTAAATATATTACCAAAAATTAATGTTAAATCATTTCAAAATTTCGAGGAGCTATAATCTTTCAGAAATACGTTTTAAACCAGTATTTTCAGTAGTCATCGTAAGAGTCTGATGTTGATTTTAAATTAATCAAAACTACATTGTTATTGCAAAAAAACTTGTTGGCTTGTTGATTCAACGCATGGTATTGTTTGATGTTAGTGTGGACCTGCATAGCCAATCACATTGCTTTCAAGTTTTCACCAGACTCACGATTTTTTTGTGTAATATTAGCATTATGTATAGGTTTTCTTTTGTCTTGGAGATGGTTGTGCGCTGCTTCTTCTATTCCTCCTGTTTTGTTGTTTTTGTTGTCTCTATTTCTCATTGAAACTCCGAGGTATTTCATGTTGAAAAATGATAAAGAAAAAGTGAAGAAATCTCTGCAACGTCTCCGTGGAGCAAAGGTAAATTTGCTGGTTAGGTTTGACCCAATTTTAATATCTTTACATTTTACCTATACCTAATGGACGGCTTGTGCCAGGGTTTCACGCTGATACAAACTTTATGAAGTATTGTACATCATAATTTCATTTCTTTGACAAAAATAAGAACGTAAAGTTGCAATGCAAACAGATTACAGAGCTTTTTGAATCATGGTTTTTAAAACGTTGCTTGTGTTTTCGCTCTTTCATATTTTCCACGTATTACGCTGAAAGTATCAGATTTTGCTTGCCATCAACTGCAAGTAGGTACCACTGGCATAGCGTTTTACAAAAACTGTGTACATGTTAGCACAGGGGTGGCCAACCTGTGGCGCATGCGCCATACGTGGCGCATTAGCTGCTTAAAGTGGCGCATTGCACTTTTTTGATGACAAGCCACTTCTGCTCACCAATTTTTTATTATTTTTTTCATTTGCACTCCACCGATATTTTTCAGTGGAAAACAGAACAACTGAGGGCGTGAAAACCTCTTTTTATTTTTTGCTCTCCACCGACATTGTCAGTGGTAAACAGGACGTCTGAGGGGATAGGCGCACGCAGGGGAGCCACTGTGCCATGCCCCTCCCCCTTTGTCCTTGTAATAAGGTGCTAAAACCTAACTTTCAGTCTATAATTTCTCAAACTAATAATGGTTGTAGCCTCCTTTCATTTATTTTAGCCAAGCTTCTGCTTTGAGACATAAGCTGTCAAAATATTTTTGCATTGTCCGTAGTGCCTGCACTCACTGCACGCTCTTTCTCGATAAAAAAAAGTGTGCTAAAGTGAGTGTTTTTCTGCGTGAAAACCGTAAAAATCCGTTGGCGGCTGGGGGTTTCACCCCCAGACCCGCGGTTGTGGCCCCTTTTTGCCAAATCCTGGCTGCGCCAGTGTCTGAGGGCGCGAAGACTAGAGTTGTAAGTAAAAAAAACACGTTTTTATTTTTTAATCTTAACTTGATGTGGCGCATCTAAACTAAGGGTGAAAAATATTGGCGCGTGGAATCAAAAGGTTGGCCACCCCTGTGTTAGCAAGTGAAAATGTAATTAAAGAATTGGAATTTTTTAATCAATTGCAACTATTAAAGGGTAAAAAATTGTTTTCTTGTATTTCAGGTAAATACTGAGGAGGAATGCAAAGAACTGGAAGCAAACATACAAAGTGAATTAAAGCAAGCTACCTGGGCTGAGATCCTCACAAAAAAATATCTTCGTACACCCACTTTAATCATGCTGGGGTTGGTTGCATTTCAATAAACAACTGGTGTCAGTTGTGTTGTTTTTTATGCAAAAACTATATTCTTGGTGAGTTTTCAGCGAATATACATGTATAAGAGTCCTAAAGTTTATGTGTAGTCGAAGATATAAGCCTATAGATCTTAGATAAGGCTTCGTGATTAGCTAGCTGACTTTATGTGAACTACTTTGCAATGCTTTCTGAAGCATCATGCTTTCTTTCATGTGCAATGCATGAACCACGATTAAAATAACAAACGCAATGCAACTGCAGAGTAAGTATTGCTTTTATCATGCTTTTCAACTTTTATTTCAGATGGCTGGATACTCTACCGCGAATGAACAAGCAGTAGCTATGCTTTCTGTTGCTGGAACTTTGATTTCTTTCAGTTTTTTGGCATCTCTAATTATAGACAAAGTTGGTTAGTTAATTTTTTTTTGGACATGCAGGCCTAACCGAAGCATACGTTGGTTTACGTTTGTTTTAAGGTACACGCAAATGGCTGTCAATGATTCTACTGTAGTTATAGCAAGTAGCCGGCAATAAACAAATGATTGTTTCAGGAAGAAAAGTGCTTTTAATCGTGAGCGGTGTTTTGCTGACAATTGGTTTGACTACATTTGGGCTTTACTTCCATCTAGAAAATTTTCAAAGATCAACTGAAAATACGACTTCTCTAACTGCGATCAGCGCTTCTTCAAATCGGAGTATTGCGTTTCCGATTCCTACTGCGATGAGCCAAAGACGTAAATATTAACTTTGTACTGTCAGTGGTTTTCACTGCCAAACCGGGTTGCACGCCTTTTAGCATCGATTACAACCCTATATGCATTAGGTCATAAATATGCATTAGGTCAAAATAAGCATAAATATGCATTAGGTCAATACTCAATGGTACGTCAACTACGAGTAAGTGCAAAATCTAACTCAGTTGAACCCGTTTTTCAGTAGTTTTTCTTCCCTTTGCGTGCTTTTTGAAATCGCCAAACAATGGTAACACTCTCTTCTGATATTGTGAGGTAACAAACTCTTCGAGCACATCCTGTTTTTTATGGTCTTATCAACAATAAAAAGCCAACTTCCATTATCAACCCTCAAAAACGACAAGGACCTCACTTGTACCTACAGTCAAGGGTGGAAACTCAAATTTAAACTTGAAAACCCGGTTTTTAAGAAAATTTTTGAAACCCCAACTGAAACTGACACTCAGCCAAATTTTTGAAAACCTAAACTTGAACCAAAACCTTTTCTTCGTGAAACCTCAAAACTGAAACTGAAACTAAAATTTGTTCAAATTTTTCTAAAGTTTTGGGTTTTAAAAATTGTCATCATCATCATTACCGGTACAGTTTCTTTCATGCTGAGCGTGAAATAAAGAAGCTGTGAATACTAATTTTCGAGTTTTTGTTACACCGGACTCGGAATTATATCCATGTCGATAACTTCTGAAGCAATATTGCTCTCCTCACTCGGCCATCTGAGCTGCTACTTATCATCGTAATAAAACAAAAACGTGAAGAAGTAAAGCATTTTTATAATTCTTATTCAAAATAGAATAACTTTCTTGGGTGAAACTTAAACCGAAACTGAAACCCAGAAACCGAAGCTGTGCGCAAGCAAAACTGGAACCTAATTTTTATCAGCCGTGAAACCAAACCAAAACTGAAACCTGACATCTGGGTTTCAACACACCGAAACTGACACCATAACGCCAAGCAGCCAGGTTTCTACCCTTGCCTACCGTTAATTTATCATCACCGCGTTACATTAAACCGTTATTCGAGTTTTTGCAGATATCTTTGCAGCTTCTGGTTTGATTTGGATGGCATTGATCAGTGTGATGGTCTGCATCGCGGCTTTTGCTTTTGGTCTTGGTCCGGCTCAAAAAGCCTATTTTGGAGAAATCTTTCCATTGCGGGCTAGGGGAAAAGCTGCTGGCCTCACTGCTGCTTTTACTTATGTTTGGGTATTTGTTGTCGCTTCTTGCTTTAGTTACATGATGGTAAGTAAATGTATAAGTCAACAAAAATTGGCAAAAAACTCACCAAAGAGTTGAAATATATTTCTAATTTTACTATTGATTGATGCTGTTTGAACATACCTTAATTTTAGCTTAAAAAAGAAACATATCTTTATCATACTCGCGATATTACGCCAAAGCGGGGGCCACCTCTTCAGCTTAGCGCCTGGGCAACACAGAATTCATACTTGCGGTATTACGCCAAAGAGTATAACCAGCGGTGGGGCATATCTCTGCGGCTTAGCGCCTGAGCAATACAGAAAAGTGGCTGCGGTGGCGAACCGTTGGCGACACTAGGTCCGATTTGACAGGCCCGAGAATTGGTCCCCACACCCCATGAAACAATAGCAATATCTTTAACCACTATACCAAACGCTTGGGCCTATTAGGCGCACCAGGTTAGTTTAATTAAGGCGAAGGGCATTGATGCAGACTACTTAGGTGACATTCATGTACTGAAAGTTCTAACCACAACTCGCGAATTATTTAGTCGTTACTTCAGCAGTAAGTGGCTATAGTACGACCTACCTGATTTCTGATTAATTACGTACCTATACAGGTATTTAGATCTTTGGATGCACAGAGATTTTTCAGCTTATGGTAATGCACTTTTCTGGGTGTATTTCAGCCAGTGGTGTTGAAAGTACTTATAAGTAGTGGGGGCTGAAATTTGTGTTACCATACCAACGTCTGGGGGGCTTCGCTCCTCCTTGTTATGGCAACATACATCATGTTTCCAGCGAAAATGTTTCTGGTCAATTATTAAGAAATCCTCTAATTAATAGTAACTGTTTTCTGCAGTTGCAAACGTTGTCACGAGCAACTATATTTGACGGTTGATGTAACTTGTTTCAGAAAATCTTTACCCCTGAAGGTACATTCTGGTTTTTTGCTGCAAACGCTGCAGCTCTGGTTCTATTCACAATTTTCTGCCTTCCTGAAACAAAAGGAAAGACTTTAGAAGAAATTGAGCTATATTTCCAAAGCTAAAAATATTTTGGAGCTCTGGATGAAAATTGATGTACTATAATATACAACGCTGTAGCTGTTTTTTGAGTTTTCATTTGGGAAAAATGCAATTATATCTCCAAATATGTGACTTTTTTCCGTATTAAATCATTTCCCGAAGGATTTCGCAGTTCCTCACCTACTATTACAGCAAAAAAGAATGACAAAGGGTTGAACACCCCAAAAAGAAATCTGAAAATCAGCAACCAGTTTTTGATAATTACAGTAAGAAGTGTAACAAGTCCTGCACTCAAAATCATGTTAAAAGTTTTTCAAAAATCGGCACCAAATTCTCTGTTCTTTACACGGAGAAACTTTTATGCTTCTCAATGCAGACTACAGTACATACAGCAGCCTACTTCTCTGCGCGCTACGTAGATCTTCCTAGTTTATTTCGAAATAAAATATGTCGAGTCATTAAACACTTACATGCGTTGAAACGCATTGAAAGTTGGAACGCGTTTGATTTTTCTCAGCTAGACAATCATTCTGCATAAAACTTAAAGCAACAGAAACAAAAAACATATTCAAGCATCAAATACAACGTAAAAATCTGCAACAAAACCGTGCAAGTCCCACTCCCACATCAATGTTTGATAAATTTATCCACGAAAATGCTCTTCTATTTCTTCTAAAGTTTTTCCTTTCGTTTCGGGAAGACAAAAGATCGTAAACACGACAGCCACAACAGAATTCGCCGCGAAAAACCAAAAAGTTCCTTGAGGAGAAAAGGATTTCTAAATATTAGTTGGCGGTTTATAACTTTATATAACCATGTGATAGAGAAACCTTTTATGACCGCTTGAAATAGCATCTTCGTCAAAGAGAACGCTACAGTGTATCAAATGTGAAAAAAAAAATCTAAATACAGTAGCCTATGCTTGATATCTACAATGGAAAGCATCTCAGAATGTACAACAAGCGTTTGTTGCTTGTAATGCAGGCCCATCTGTTGATGTACGTTTTTCAAGGTATGGCTTACGGCTGTGTACATTGATACATGCTAGTAAAAAATCGAATATGTAACTATACGCTGAAGTGATCAAAAACTTAGCAACTGATACTGACTCGGAATTGGAACCAACTCCTTGTAACGATCTTAACCATCCAATCGCGTCGCCGTGACGTAGGTCTATAACAATAATCAGCAAAGCCTCTTATCCAACTTACCAGCATGTAACTGAAGCAAGACGTTGACAAAAAAACAAAAGTATACGTTGCCAATGAGCTGAGACCAGCAGCTTTTCCGCGAGCTCTCAGTGGTAACATTTCACCGATAAACGTTTTCGGAACAGGACCAATACCAACGGAATATGCAGCAATGTACACGACCATACTAATCAATGCCATCCACGTCAAATCGATTGCTTAAACAAAGTGTAAAACTAATTTAAACGTCATTTTTTTTGTTTTGTAACTACTTCCATCCGATATATCTATTGCCATTCTTTTGGAAAAACACATCGTTGAATACTTTCCTTGATGAAATGACGTTAACTGAACTAACATGCAAGGACTGACCAGAAACCAATAAATAACCATTACCGTATTGTAACAAAGAAGCGGCTTAAGATGCTTATGAGTAGAAGTATGCCTAAGAAAAAAGTTAGCAATTGAATTCCAAAAAAGCATACTGCAAAATGAAACATTAAAGTATCTTTTATTTAATTGACTATGTGGTAGAAAGCACAGTAAAATATGGAAAACACGACGGAGCGTTTCACCAAATGATAAGAATTTTGAGGTTTTTTATTCAAAGCTATATCAAGAAGAGTAACTAATCCAGCGCTTCGCCATCAAAATTCTTACTTTTCTTTTGGCTGCTCGAAAATGTGGTATTTGCATTCATTGTTGTACGTAATGAGGATGTAGCTTTAATCGATAAATCTTGTAGATTTGTCAGATAGAAATATAATCCAAACGTTGTCAAGCTCAAAGCCATCAAAGTCCCGCTGACAATTAACAAAACTTTTCTACCTGGTAATTGCAAGTAGATATTAGATATCACTTATTGGCTTACGGTTTGGTCAAATCGTCTCTGCTTGTTGCACGGGATTTTTTTGCATTTTGTTGTATCTAAACCTAATTTATTGCATAAATATCATTTACAATGTTCAAATGGGTCGATTTTAATGCACTTAGTGCTGAGGTGCCACATTGAGGTGATCTTCTACTACTGAATGGTCGAAACAGCGTTCAATGTCAGTGATTGACCATTCATACTAGCACTTATTTGCGTTGTGATGAAACTTCAACGTTTTTACATTAGGCTAAGCGAAATTGACTTACCTGCTCTATCGATGATCAGACATTCAACGATATGAAAGAGCACTAAAGTTAGTGGTAAGGAAAGAACAGCCAGGGTAAGTTGATAGCCGACAATTCCCGCTCTCTAATAGTAAATTATTACACTAACAATGTTATACGAAATGCTTGATAGTTATAAACTTTACTCAGGAAACGCGTTTACACCAGTAATTTATGAGTCATGAACATTTTTGTCTTTCCCTCTCGAAAATTATATGTCGGGTGGGAAAGTTGTTTTTTTTTGTATTTTGTTGCATATTTATCCTCCTATCACGAGAAAGCGATCAATGCGCTGTACGAGCTCGCTTAAGAGTTTTCGGTCATCCGTCTACCACACCAAGATTGGGAAATCCCGCTAAGTGCTTTTCCCAACGGCACAACAAGTAAACTTGCCGGCTTGTTCTTCACACTGTCCCTCTGGTGCTGAACGTCAAGCAGGGAAGCTGTGTTAACCATTGGTTTGACCCGACTTGGAATCAAACCCAAGTCTACAGCTCCTTAGGCGGACGCTGTTACCACTCGGCCATCTGAGCTGTTTTTTTATTTATTTTATTTAGTAGCATATTTATCCTCCTATCACGAGAAAGCGATCAATGCGCTACACGAGCTCGCTTAGGAGTTTCCAGCCATCTGTCTACCACACCAAAATGGGGGAATCCCGCTAAGTGCCTTTCCCAACGGCACAACAAGTAAACTTGCCGGCTTGTTCTTCACACTGTCCCTTTAATGCTGAGCGTCAAGCAGGGAAGCTGTGAATACCAATGTTAAAGTCATTGGTTTGACCCGACTCGGAATCAAACCCGAGTCTACAGCTCAAGAGACAGACGCTCATACCACTCGGCCATCTGAGCTGTTCATTCCGCTCGGCCATGTGAGCTGTCTGTAGACAAAACCTTGTGTGTTATAACTAGGGCCATTTTTTTTGACCTAAAAAAATATATTTTTGACTTTATTCTAGTAAAATTTTGGCTTAACCGCTTCCGCGTATTATTTATGTCTTGTTGCACTTTATTAATTAAATATGTTTTATAATCTGCAATTTACATAAGTTTTTAAAGAAAACGGTAGCCTACTTCAAACATTTTCTCAATTACTCAGTGTTGAAGCTAATGCAACAAAGCGACGCATGACGTTAAAACCTAGGATAACGAGCCATTGTGTGCCGGTATCAATTAGTGTGTAATACAAAAATTGCGCTGCTATCACAACTGTACTGTACACTAACAGTATGTCTATGATTTTTTTAACGAAAGCCACGCAGTATAATTACAAGGACGTTTTATTGTAATACAGCATCATATATTTTTTTACGTTTTTAACATCAAAATTTCTGTCTTTTCTCAGTAATTTATTGAGCATAGAAAACGACCTCTCAACAGCAGCAGAGGTTGGCTGGGCTTTTTGCAATAGTGCGTAGCTTGTTGGGTCAATTGTCAAGTTGGTACAGTTTATTATTGTTTTTGAATCAGAGTTGGATAGTCGTTTGTTAATGTAGTCTTTAATTGCGTAAGGATCATCATCGAATTGCATATTCTTCAGCAGTCCGTATGCTTTGGTTATTGTGTAGGCACTTCCTTCTAAGAACTCTACGTTGGCTGCTAGAGTCCGGTATTAATTTATTTTAAACAAGTCCGACACCAAACCTTCCACATTGATAGCGTCTTTTGCTCTGCTGACTAAGAGGCCTGCACTTGTCCAATTGTTGACAATGGTACGAACAGCTGGAAGGTTCTCACTATAATATAAGGCAGCTCTAAGCCAAGTCGCCCATCTTGTAATTACAAGGTCAGGAGGAGATGGCAGACCAGCATCATGAAAATCTTTCTTGCGATCTTTGTTTTTGATTGTTGCTGCCTTGATCGTTGCTATTACTTCATCAATATTTTGAAAATGAGCACGCACACGCATAGCGCAGTTATGTACAGTAGCAAGTGCGCAACGCAGGTGACATGCATCAAAGAAGGGTATAACTCCTTTCATGTCTTTCCAACCGAAGACCTGTACCGAGCAGCATCAGTCAAGAACAATGAAAAATTCTCGCGTTTTATTTCAAGTTGTCGCAATATGTCATCCACAGTGTGCAGAATAATACTGCTATTAACATTGCAACCGCTGTCAAGTGGATGGCAATTACCGAGGAATGTCTGATTTGGAGCATCTAAGCTGCCCACAAGCACACTAATATACTTTTGTTTAGCAACCTCTGCTTCATCCACAATCAAAAAAATGTTTTTGTCACGAAGTAATTCTTGAATTTGTTCCTCTTTTTGGGATGCCAATTTAGCAACACATGCCCGGGCTGCAGTCTCCGAAGGCAATACTTTTCCCAATCTAGCAAACAAAGACTTTAAAGAAGGATGGGTTCAGTTTACGAAGTGGGATATCTGCAGCTAAGAATGAAGAAACAACTTGTTCCTTGAAGTTTACTTGATCGAAATGTAAAAAGGTTTGCTTACTTTGAGATTTGCTCTTCGTCTCCAATTTTCCTTGGTGTTGCTTACTTTTTCGGTGGCTTTCCACAAAAAACTTTTTGTCGCATTTGACTAACCGTCGCAAAGGTTGCATCGCAAGTCGCCGGCAGGAGTTGCCGAAAACTAATCCGGATATTCCTGGCAAGTTTGCCTAACTTTCGCTATAGAAGATTTGGCTTGTTTTGGCATTCTTTGCTTTGCAAGCTACTACTTAAAAGGCCACGTGTAAAGAGCGCAAGGCTTGTGTAGGATTAGACTAATTGTCTAACAATTATGTATTTATGCATCAACAATCACGTTTCATGCATAATAAGTGCTATTTCCTTCTCAATTTCCGCACGCATTATTGTGAGGATAGTGCAAATATTGCAACTATTTCAAAAGTTTAAAATCAAATAAAACTGCGCATAAAATTTTAATAGCAGCTCAAAAATTCAAAAAAATATTTAAAAAATAAAAATTTGTTCGTTTTTGTAAGGAAATTTTTGATAAAGACAATTTTGACAAATTTTGACTTTATGCAAAATTTTGACTTTATGCAAAATTTTGACTTTATTTTGACTTGTAAAATCTACCAAAACAAACTCCTGAACACCTGAAACGAATGTTAGTGCACATTTGATCATGTAACAAGGTCCTCAAAAAATTTTGACTTTATTGACTTTAGTGGGCCCTAGTTATAACGCGTAAAGTTTCATATTGCTTCGTTGGATTCTTTCATCCTAGTCGCGCGTATGAGTCAAAGATACGGTACATCATATTTTTAACTGTCAAAGCAAAGACACGCAAGTCTAGTTACACCTCAGATTTTCCATATCATACGACCAAACAATTTTTAATATGACGAGGTCATAGATGGGCATTTATCAGCGATAATTTATTACCGATTATTGATATCGCTCAAAACAGTTTAGATGTATCGATTACCGATATTGCTTTTGTAATTAATTTCGTTATCGCCGATAAATTATCGCGATAAACAATTTTTCATGCACACAGTGTTCAAAGTTAGTGAGTTAGCGCTATGGAAAAAATACAATGTGTTCCTAAATAGTGTTGTTGCAGTTTAAAAACATCTCTCTTTGTTTTATTTAATGCCACGGCAGAGTCCATGAACTGCTCTTTTTTCTTGAAAAATCTAGAAACACATTTTTGCTATGTGCCTTGCAAAAAACCTTCATCAAACGCATTGAAAACATACCGGTACCGCAACATTTATCGGAAAAACTTATCGGCGATATTTTATCGATTAACAATATCGCTTTTTAAAAATAGAGATTTATCGAATATCGGTATCGCCCAGGGCTTTTTTAAGGTTATCGATTATCATTATCGCTTAAGTACAGAAAGGTTTATCGCGCCCATTACTGGGCGAGGTTGTTCATATAACTGCACACAAAACAAAAGGGATGGTCGTTTATTGGAAGAAAGTTGCATATACCTGGCTAAGTTGTGCTAAAGATACCGAATTAAGTTTTCAATCAAAACCAGCAACGAACTCACCAAAAAAAGAGATTTCGAGAAGAACAATAAGCAATCAAATCCTGTGAAAACTTGAAAATACATCAGCACCAGCACTAGCAGTGTGGGAGTGCGAAGTGATTTTTCCGTGATAATTTCTTTCCATGTAGCTCCTACCACTTCGAATTGATAGCTTGCTTCCATCTCTTCATATTCTTTTTTGATGTTTGCCTGAGTAATTATTACGCAATGATGACGTTCGACTGAGTTCCGGAAGTCAGTTTTCCCGTCAATAAATGATATCAAAATTATTCTCTATCGATTAATTAAGGAAATCGCCTGGCTGAAAAAGCCAATTTAGGTACAGTCTTTGCGTTACGTTTTTATTTTTGCACATATCAAAGAAAAATTGTCAAAACAAAAGTTATACAATATTGAACTTGGGAATACAATAAATATGGGACGAAAATAGCTTACGAAGGAAAAATAAAAATCAAACCTTCACTATACCCAGGGAAGTACGCCGAAGCGTCTAACGAGTGGCGGGGCCCATCTCCGCGGCTAAGCTGCTGGGCAACACAGCTCCGAAGAAACGTCGTAACGGTGGCGAGGTGTTGGCGACTTTGTGCCGATTTGACCGGCCCGAGAATCGCACCCAGACCTTCCGCGCCGACAGCGTGCGCTTAACAACTGAGCTAACCAGCCGGTGAGAAAAAATAAAGCCATAGTAATTTTCAAAACTGGACGTTTCGACAATACAAATTCAACTGTCATCATCAGCAGTGTATAAGTAAGGCAGTACGAAATTGAAAGTACTGTAACTAACTGCAGTACTTTCGGTTTTGTACTGTTTTGATCACACTGCTGATAATGACAGCTGAATCTGTGTTATCGAAAAGTCCAGTTTTGAGAATTACTATGGCTGTATTTTTCCTCCTTAAAACATCGAACTTGTAAAAAGGCATTTGATTCAATCGTACAAATGATTAAAATTTGCTCGATAGAAGATCAGACATTACAAAAAGTTACAAGCAGTGCATAATGTCACCCACTTTCGCCCCACGCAGACGCTGCAAACAAAGTTTTACATTTGGCCGGTCATTTTTCAGAATATAATATCTTGGAGATTCCACAATAAAAATAGAAAACAAAAGTAAGAAAGTAGGGGGAAGAGTCGCTACTGCGCTTAGCCATCTCCATGGCAGAACGATTCCTGCAAAATGAGAAAGTTTAACTGTAAAACATTCTACGCCACAAAATTTGAACAACATATTGAACATTGTTTATAACATCAACACAGAGAAAATGAATAACATTAAAGTAACAATATGATCGTCAAATTTGTGATAAAGGAACATGGCAGCGGTCACTTTAAGCGTACATCAGGGTCGTAGGCCATTCTCAAATGACGTTCCTTTACAAATATCAGTCATGAATGATCGCAGATTGTATAGCAACATACAGTACAAAACAAACAAGCACATAGCATACGCCACTTGTATTGCAAACGTAAAGCCATAAAACATCCCAAAAGCTTATTCATCAAAATCAGTTTTAAGTAAAACAATTTCTTTTATGAATAACTTCAAATCCAACCACATACCTATGGTGTAAACTAGCAGAGATCCAGAAGCAACAAAAAGCATCACGCCCGACAAAAACATTCCGCGGATGTTCGAAGGAGTAATTTCTCCGACGTAGAGCTGATCATTGTGTAGCGAATAATATTTTTTTTGCAAGATTATGAAATAGTACGGTTAGAAAGTAATAGCTGCAAATCCAGTTTGCAACAACTGTTATGTGATTTTGACTCAAACAGCTGTACCGATCACTACGGTACTTTTTGTTGAAACTGTCTACAATGAACTGATTTAAATTTTGTCGTAATTTCACAAACTGATGCGACATAAGCACGCAAAATATCGCTTAAATAAGCTCTGATTTAACTTACCAGTACAGCAGGAAATGTTATTCCAACACCAAAACCAGTGATAAAGCGTCCTACGAACAACGTCCAAGTATGAATGGATGATGCAGTCACCTGTAAAAGCATTCCTAAGCCGGAAGATCATTTTACATTTGAACAAACCAGCAACACTTACTGCTAATCCTATTATGTAAGGAACAGCAGCTACAGTCAACATCTTTTTTCGTCCGATGCGCTGAGTGATACAACCTGCCACCAAACCTCCAATCATAGCTCCAGGTGCCAACAATCCCTAAGCATTGTACACAGTATTTGATTAAATTTGTACTTTTATGTTAGCTTTCACATTATGTGGTCAAAGAAGGTCTATGACGTAGAATCGTAAATGATGAATCATCGTTTTGTCCATGCATTAAGGTTACGCAATAGTTACGGTTCTAATGTGTGGTTCTGAAGACTGTGGCAGTGATTCAGGTGATTGCACTTTACTCAGACTGTGTCTTAAATGCTGTTGGCTGGATTTAAAGTATGAAAAAAATTGAATCTTCATTATTCTCGCAGTACTGCGCCGAAGCGTACTACGAGCGGCGCGGGGTTTATCTCCACGCATGGGCAACAAAGATTTGAAACCCAAAGAAATGTAGCAGCGGTGACGACCTGTTGGCTGTGTCTGATTCCACTGGCCTAGTAATCGAATCCAAGACCAGCCACGCCGATGGTGATGTCTTTAACCGCTGCGCCTAATGCATTCTTGCATTTTCAGTTAAATGCCTTCAAAGTAATCTTGAAGTCTTTATTCACCCCGAACCACGACGCTTCATCTGCATCAAGATGAGGTGTGTTATTGCCCTTGTCTTGCTGAATTCCAGGAATTAATGGGGAAGTAATTCCAAGCATCATTCCAAGTGAAAGGGATCCGAAAAGAGCCACCAGAAAACACAGATATAAGCAAGTGTAATTGTGTTTGTTCCTGAAAGTTTGTGCAAATTAATAATTATAACTCCATTTAATGTCAAACAATGTTGGACCACATTATTCCGCGCGGTGATTATGTAACGATATTGCAGATAACGATAAATTGTTTCAAAAATTAGAATTACTCCTAATCAAATCAAATAAACAAGCAGTTATGTTTTCCTGACATCCTTTAGTAGCACTAGCTTGTATGAAAACAGTTATCAGTGATAAATTCTTGGGTTGTTTTCTGATGATTTGGAAGAACATAATAGATCAGGGGCGTTCAACTTTTTTGAGTGACTAGCCATATTTGCTTTCCAAAAATTTTCGCGAACCATAATTTAGAACCATGGCGACAATATATAAGCGATTATAAAAACAATTTAAAAAATCCTATCTTTTTTTGATATTTTTCATTTCTTGCTTGCCATACTCAATGCTAAATTCAAAATCAAAACAAAATGTCGTAGCACGTGCAAAGTGCGCAGAAATACGAATGCGCAGTCGTATTCATTTACGTGTGACCGCAGACTTCACGCGCATTGTGTCTAGTTCCAGTGCATAATAATAGTAGTAGTCTATGGTGTGACAGCATATTTCAGTATGGCGACATAATAAGTGCAAGTTTTAATTAAACGACAAAACAATCGAAACAGTACAGTGTGCGAGTGCGTACATACTCGCGCTGCATTTTCTATATCGTTGGTGGAACAGTGGGACACCTTAGCACATGCTAGTATTTAAGAACTCGAATCTGTAACCCAAAAAATCGTGTCAGCGCGTGAGGACGAATGAACTAACTAATGTAGAAAGTTTAACGGGCCACTTTGAAAGCTTTGGCGGGCCAGAAGTGGCCCATGGGATGGACACCCTTGTAATAGATGATAGAGCGAAGAAGCTTACAATCATGGTCGCAGCAACCCGATTTACGCATCAAAAACGATCGTACTGTGTTTATACGCCAACTGAATCCATCACAAAGGATCTGGAACCCTTGCGTAGTATTGTCAGTGTTCGCTGTAATTACACAGTCACTCTATAGTTCTTTTAAACTCAATGTATTGTTGATATATTAGTGACTATCGTTACGTAGACTTACGTACACCCTTTACACCCCAACTTTTCAAAACTGGCTATCTAATTTTGTAAATCGGTATTACAACTTCCAGTTCATTTTTAACACTTTTTACTAGCACTGATAACTTGAAAAACGCGAAAGCAAAATTTTAATTACTTTATCAAAAGCGTTTACTAAACATGTATCGATTGCTGTCGCAACTGAAAGTTTTTAAAATCTTTCTGCCATTGAATCAGAAAAAACGCTATAATCCCGAACTTACAGAGTATGCAGACGTTCGGGCGACACCAATGGCTTTGATTCTTGTCGAACTTCCATTGCAACGCTTGAATCTTCTACCAGCAGGTATCAGACATACTTTTGTATCAGTTAATATACGCAACATGATTTTATTGGTATACGCATCCGTTCTGTCATTTCATTCCGTTTGATTAATGGAGTTGACGAATTCTGTAAACGTTCACATTAATCTTCGAAAGTTGAATTTTATGCATAGAAAAAAATATCAAGTTTGTTGCTTAGGCTCCTCCTACTTTCAAAAATGAAAAATTTTTGCTTTTTGCTCAAACGGATCCGAGAACATTTGCTATTGACACACGCCACGTTAACTGCAAGTCAATTCCGGACGGCGTCTATCGCCATCACTAACCGATCAGGTGGCCGAGTGGATGGAACGTCTGCTTCTAAAGCGGTAGGTCCAGGTTTAATTCCGAGTCGGATCAAAGCAATAACTTTAAAATTGTTTTTTTATATTTTTTTATTTCAAGCCACTTAATCGCAGCTTAGGATTTTTGTGGTAGTGAAGTACATTCGGAATTAAATGGACAGTACTGGGAACAAGCCGGCAAGTTTGTTTGTTGAACCTTTGAGAAAAGCATTTAACGTCATTGCCCATCTTGGAGTGGTGAAAAGTGGGTGACATTTTTTAGTCAAGCTTGTCCCCCAACATCTGTAGTTTCCTCTCAAAAAAGGAGCATAAATTTTTAGTGTGGTCATGCAGTCTACTTGCCGTGATGGCAATGGGGTAGCGAGAAATTTTAGAAGGAGGGAGCCATAATTTCCTCATTTTTTTCAAGCGCATTTTTTGGCAGAATGAAATTGAAGCTAATTGAGAAACAAGAAAAGCTCTAGGGGGTTCGGGAGCATGCTCCCTCGGACAGAAAAATTTTAAAAATTACATGCTGTAATGGCTATTGTAGTGCTTTTTGACTAATTTTCAGGAAAATTTTGTTTAATTTTTTTTACCCTACTTCTGAGTGCTTCGCCAAAATGATGCATTTTGTTCGCACATTAAGGCTTATTGCAATCGCACATGGAGTTGGCCGAGTGGTTGGTGCATTGGGCTCCGAAGCTGGCATCGCGGGTTCGATGCTCAACTACGTCATCTCCATGATGCATAAACTTCACTACCGCAAAAATCCTAAGCTGCAATTAAGCGGCTTGAAATCACAAAAAAAGGTTTACTGCAATCGAAGAAGTTTGAAATTATGGAAAAATTGTATACATCAAAAGCATTTTCAAAAATGGCTGGTGGGAGATTGCATACCCCCAAGGCAGGGTTGCCTTGGTGGGGGGCCGCGGGGCTTGCCCCCCCCCCACCTAGTTCTAAAAAAACTGTTTGTAAGGTGTTGTAAAAACTGTTTATTTATTTGTGTGTTGCGGAGAAAAAGTGAATGTTTGCATGATGCAGTACTGTTTCAGTCATTGGTACCACGGGTGTCACGTTAAGCACTGTTTTACAAAACTAGGTGAACTAGGTTGGCCATGGCCCGGTGAGCGTCTTGCTCTTTCGTGGTCTCTCTTTATACCGTACTGGACTTTATTTGTATTTCTTTTACATTTGTTGTTGTTTTTTTTGCTCATACAAGAATAAACTGATACTGTGACCGTGATGTGACCAACAGAAGACAAGGAGAGTTGAATCTTGAAAGGAAAGGATGTGCTGGCGTCACAGCGAGCATTTACGGTTTGGTATTATTGCGTCGCTGAATAGTAGAATATTGCTTGAACAGTGTTCAAGGTAGTCTCGGTGGCGAAGTTTTGTTTGACAGACTCGAATGTGAAAATACTGAATATTAATTAGCACTAAAAGTTTACTATGACTAGAATAGTTGAGTCCCCCTCAAAGCATTTTTTTGGAACTAGGGGGCCCAGCTCTCCATCAAGGCACCCCTGCTACAGTACACCTTATTGCTCTTCTACGGTGGCTTAGGGCGTCACTGTTATTCGTTTCTTTTCTTCATTGTTACCATCAAACCAACGTAGGCCTACTAACTTTTGTAACTTTGTCACAAAAGTGAATAAAATCGCCAAAACTGTTGTATTTCCTGGTACCTTCGTGTACAAAGCTCTTAGAGCTTTATTATGATGTCACAGTTTAATTTTCTGTAATTGTAATAGAAACTTCAAAGCAAATAACAGCGAAACAAGAAAACATCAAATTAGCATTACAGTAGCTAGCTTATGCTAGAAGCAGTGGTGTAGCGAAAATTGGTAAAAGGGGGGAAGGCCTAATTTCCATGTTTTTTTCTAGCGTATGTTTTTTCGGCAGAACAAATTTGAAGCTGATTGAGAAACATGAAAACCTTTGGGGGGTCTGGGGGCAAGTTCCCCCGGAAAAATTTTGAAAATTTACGTGCTGCGAATTGCTGTTTTAGTGCTTTTCGAATAATTTTCAGGGAAATTTTGTTTAAATTTTTGATCCTACTTCTGAGTGCTTCACCAAATTATTATTCTAAGCGAGCTAGTACTTTTCTAAGCAAGCTCGTACAGCGCATTGATCGCTTTCTCGTGATAGGAGGATAAATATGCAACTAAATACAAAAAAATGTGATACATTTTGTTCGCACATTTTTGATTATGCGTTCTTAATGCCTAAGACTTATCGCTATCGAAGAAGTTCAAAACTACAAAAATTGTATACATCAAAAACATTTTTGAAAAAGCTGGTGGGAGGAAGTATACCCCTCATCCTACCCCCCTGGATCCGCCCCTGGCCATAAACTACAGAAACGATCATAAGAGTCTGGCGTGTTTTAGTCACTTGGCACTATTAGTTTTGTTCTTTTTTAGTAAAAGGCAGAGTCAAAAGCTTGAAGCCATGGCTTAATGCCCCCCTCCATAAATACGCTCCAGCGTATGAGCTTGTGAACGAATAATAAGTTCATTTAAAGGAGGTGAACACGTTTACAAACGTCGATCTGGCTGCTGTGTGTTATGCTAGCTATAGAGGAAAGCTTGAGCTCATCAAGCTATCTTCAAGTGACTTTTACTCAAGTAAAGTGCATGGTACGCATGACGTATGTAGCGATAACAAGGAGGAAGGCTTCGCCCCCCAGACGTTGGTAAGGTACCACAAATTTCAGCTCCCTCTACTTAAAAGTACTTCCAACGCCACTGCATACCCCTCATTCTACCCCCTAAATCCGCGCCTGGCCATAAACTACAGAAACCATCCGAGGCATGGCACAATGCCCCCCTATACGCTCCTGCGTAATAATCAGGGCCGTGTAAGGGCTTGGGGGTAGCTAATGTTTTCGGCTTTTGCAACCTAATTTGAGAAGGGTATCCAGAAATTTTCTCTAGTTGAAAACTTCGAAAAAATGTTTTTAAACGCAGTTTCTTTTGGTATGTGTGGGAAGCAAAAGCAGAATTGATTTAGGAAAGAGAACGATCAAAGAACGTTCAGTCAGTATTTGCTGCTATTTTTTTTCTGTCAAACTTTCTACAAAATCTGAACTAGTGCTGGTGTATGTAGGCGTTTAAGCTTGTGGCTTGATTATCTTTAGCTGAGCAGCAGTTTTTGTCGGAGTTTCTGAGCGTATATCTGCTTTCTACTGCTGGTGATGGATGATTTTTGAAGATACTGAGGCAAGATCACTATCCTACAAATTTTCTTTTGTACTTTCTTCTAGATTCTACTCGTTTATGTAGAAAAGTTTGACAAATCATTGTGCACTTTTCATGCCCTGATTTGAATCAAAACGCTGTAGACCTTCCAATACCAGAACTGTCATCAAGAATATAATCGTCACATTTTTTAAAGCAGCAAAAATAAATCATAACCAAGCACCGATTATAGCCAAAGATAAAAATAAGCAAGAAAACTGCACAAATCAAACTTAAACTTTTGATAAATTTATTCACGAAAATGCTCTTCTATTTCTTCTAAAGTTTTTCCTTTCGTTTCGGGAAGACAAAAGATCGTAAACACGACAGCCACTACAGAATTCGCCGCGAAAAACCAAAAGGTTCCTTGGGGAGTCAAAGATTTCTAAAAAGCATTTTTAGAGGAGTTAAGGTTTTCTACATATGGGTTACGGCATAGTCTTATGGAACCCTGTTTTTGAGCAACCTTCATGTATTTATTGAAACAAAGATATATCTTTGTCGAAATTGCGCGCTACAGTCAATTACTGAAGCACCGGTAGTATAACACTAAAAATGTAATGCAGTGTCTCCTTAATACTTTGATCTCTAGCATGGAAAGCATCAGCAAGGCATACTGCAAGCGTATGTTGCTTGTAATGCCAGCTCATCGACTAGCTGATGAGTTAGCTCAATCTGCTGATGTATTGGTACGTCTTTTAGGAGCAGAATTGCATCACTTTTTAGATAGAGATACGATAAAGAAGTCCGCAATTAACTTGCATAGCATTAGTCCAACACTTAACAACCGAACTTCACTTGGAAATTGGAATGAAATTATGATCATCAACAGCTTATGATCATAAATCATAACAGCGCTGTCTTTGATGGAGTGATCAACCCCTATCATCCAACTTACCAACGTATAACTGAAACAACTCGTAGACAAAAACACAAAAGTATATGTTGCTAGTGTGATAAAACCAGCAGCTTTTCCTCGAGCTCGAAGAGGCAACATTTCACCAATAAACGTTTTCGGAACGGGACTGATACCAATAGAAAAAGCAGCAATGTATACAACCATACTGATCAATGCCATCCATGTCAAATCCGTTTCTGAAATACACTTCTTTTATCGGATATCTATCGCTATGCTAGCAAAATTCGACAATACTGACAAGAGCTAGTCATTGCTCTAAAAAAGTAACTGTTGGGACGTGAATGTTGCCGAATATGATGTCACGTAAGCTACTGCAAATCACAAAGCTAGTATATGTGAACTCCGCAGAAAAACATGATTTAAATGGTTCGTATACCCGAGTACAAATAATGAGTTAGCATTGATCTTTACAAATACTGGGGGTCCTAGCTTTCATTAGCATAATTTAGGGGCACTTAGCCACCGAAAAGTTAAAAAACACTACCCCAGATAATAGCAACGTCACATAAAGCTTCACCAAATGATCCAATAAAGCTTTCATTTCGTACCTGTTCTTGGTCTACTTGAAAATGTAGTATTTGCATTCGTTGCTGCTTGTAACGTAGATATAGCATTAGCTGATAAATCTTGAGAATTTTTCAGATAAAAACATAATCCAAACGTTGTCAAGCTCAAAGCCATCAAAGTCCCGCTAACAATCAACAAAAGTTTTCTACCTGATAATAGTAAGTAGATATTAGATATCACTTATTGGTACACAATATAGCCAAATCGTTTCTGCTTGATGCAAGGAACATTTTTGCATCTCCTTTCATCTAAATTTATTTTGTTATACCTTATTTCGAATGTTAAGGTGGGTCGATTTTAATGCATTTGGTGCTGAGATGCTACAATAAACGTAAGTTTCTACTGTTGAAATCAAAACGGTCGAAACAGCGCTCTAAGTCTGTAGTCGACCATTAAATTTCCACTTTTGCGTTTGTGATGAAATTTAAACCAATGCAACTTTTTTTGCGTGTAAATGTATTGATTTACCTGCTCTATCGATGATCAGACATTCAATAATATGGAACAACACTAGAGTCACTGCCATGGAAAGCACAGCCAGAGTAAGTTGATGGCCAACAAATCTCGCTCTCTGAAAGAAAATTTATTTCACTAATAATGATGTAAGAAATGCTTAAAAATCGTGAAATGACATACCGTAGAATTAAGTTATTCACATTTAAGAAACTTACCAAAAAAAGAGATTTCGAGAAGAACAATATGCAATCAAATCCAGTGAAAGCTTGAAAATACATCAGTACCAGCACCAGCAGTGTTGGAGTGCGAAGTGATTTTTCAGTAACTATTTCTTTCCACGTAGCTGCTTTCACTTCGATTTGATAACTTGCTGCCATCTCTTCATATTCTTTTTCGATGTTTGCCTTTGCAATTATTGTGATGTGATGATGACGTTTGACTTCTTTAGTCAGTCAGTCAGTCATATTCGGCCCACATAGTATTGCAAGAGTATAATATCGAAACTATTATGTTTTCTACACAAAAAATGTCTGGTAAAAAAAAACTAGCCGCTACTTTTGCTATATGGTTTTATATTACAGCACATTCCAAAAATAGATTGTGGAATCAATCACCTTGATGTTATCTGCTCTAAGATATAGGCAGGTGCATCACTGTTCATACAGCAGGTAATAAGCAATATACTCCAGCGTATGCTAAGATATTACTGTGCAAGGTCACTAAAAACAAATGCAAAACAACGAAAAAGCGTTTTTGTTAGAATCCAGCCATAACGCAAGGCAAGCAATATTCTTAGACCAATACTACATCTTGAAGATATTTGGCTTAGCTTTGTTTTAAGTTGTTCATTATTGAGTTTAATAAAGAAAAACAAACGTTGTAAAAAATGATTTAATAAAACGTGTTTGAGCAAATTTGGTTTTTACAAAGTTCATCATAAAAAGAACTGAAGCTATTTAAAAATGCGAAATGTCACTCTCGCTCGCTCCGCCCCCAAGAAGACGTCGTAAAGAGCGCTTTACTCTTTCACTGTCGTTTTTTGATGTATAATATCTTGGAGATTCCACGATAGAAAATAAAAGTAAGAAAGCAGGGGGAAGAGCCGCTACTGCACTCAGCCATCTCCATGGCAGAACTATTCCTGTAAAATAAAAAGTTAAACTGGTGGAATAGAGTCTTTTATTTCCGAGGCGACAAAACCATTAACGTTTTGGCTTGCAAAGGATAAGATACATGAGTTAAAAAAAAAACACTTACACGAGTGCGCATGGTTACAAAACCCAGTTCAAAATTATACGTTACACGCATTAGTCAGTTGAGAAAATTTTACTTCAGAGTTGGTTGTTTTTTAAATGACGCCTTTAGAAAACCTTTTTTATCGGACGCCTTGTTTTAGTCCCTGGGAGTCGCGAAATAATATGGTTTTGAAAAGTGAGTCATGATACAAAAGTTTGAAGAACACAGACTCTTAATTTCAACAGCAAAGTGAGAAGCAGTTTTAGGCTACAATTAAAATACGAAATTATGTTTTGGAAACAATGACCGACAACGAACATAGTAACGCGTAATGGAATTCACTTCAAATGCAGAACCTCTAAATCCTTTAAACTGCTTTTACAAAGAAGTCTTAAAGTTTTTTCGAAGAGTGTTTTTTTTAAGGCAAAATTCAAAAAAATTATTTTTCGATTGAGCAACTGCGTTGTGCATTTCCATACCGATAACCTGGAATTCAAAGACATACCTATGCCGTAAACTAACAGAGTTCCAAAAGCAGCAAAAAGCATCAGACCCGACAAGAACATTCCACGGATGTTAGAAGGAGTTATTTCTCCAACATAAAGCTAAACAATTTTGAACCAAAAAATGAAGTTCCTTTGCAAGGTTACGAAATACCGATTAACCGGTACATGTCACAAGTTTTGAACAATTTATTAAATTGTTGACAATATACTGTAACTAATAGTTAACAATTTATTAAATTGTAAACAATATAAATAATTTGTTGTCAACATTTTATCTTGCATCCAATTTAATCAAAATCAACTTCAAAATCGGTGCAAGTTTTCAATGTTAAATTGATTGTGATATATTATACTTTTCGTGTTTTTAATCAAAATTCACTTTAAAGTTGATGCAAAATTTTATATTGCAAGACTTTACAAACGCCGCCTTATAACATGCCGCTTCATTCAGCTTAAAAATATTCAGTGAAAATATTAAATGGAAATATTTGGCACTTCATTTAGTTCGTTTTAAATGAAATGAATAAATATGATTTGTAAATTGTGCACATAAATTCGAGTTTAATGCATCAAGATTTTGGTTGATATGTTTTAATTTCAATCTATATACTGTGAAATAATAACAAATAACACTCTGTACAACAACCTGAAATTCAATTTACCAATGCAACTGAGGATGTTATTCCAGCACCAAAACCAGTGATAAAGCGCCCTACGAACAACATCTAAATATGAATGGATGATGCAATCACCTGTAAAAGCATTAGCGAGCTGAAAACCCTGAACATATGAACAAGCTTAAAACACTTACCACTAATCCTATTATGTAAGGCACAGCAGCTATAATCAACATCTTTTTTCGTTCAATGCGCTGTGCGATGCAACCTGCCACTAAGCCTCCAATCATAGCTCCAGGTGCTAGCAATCCCTGCATAATACGCATATTTTAATATCGTTTTGAGTTCAAGTAACGTCAAATAAATTCAATTAATGAAAAAAACTCGCTTGATAGCTGTTTTAGCTTGTTTTTCAAGGTTGTTCAATAACAAGCAATTTTTGAACTTGTTTTTCAAGATTGTTCAATGATAAACAATGTAAAACCAAAAAACTCAAGCAAAATTGTGAAAAAGCAACCTTTTGTGAAAATGTAGATTCTACGCAAAGGAGTAGAATCACGGCTATTGCAGTTGCTCGCATTTCACACTTATGTACGTTGGCTCACATGAAGTTTACCATTTAGTTATTTATTGATTATTGTCTTCACTCACCCCAAACCAAGATGCTTCATTAGCATCAAGATGAGGTGCGTTATTTCCTTTGTCCTGTTGGATTCCTGGAATTAACGGCGAAGTGATTCCAAGCGTCATTCCAAGTGAAAGAGATCCAAGAAGCGACACCAAATAGCACAGATACAAGAAAGTGTAATTCTGTTTGTTTCTGAAAGTTAATTACACGTTAAAAATTACTTTTAACACAAAACGCTATTCTCCTGAACCTTGTAATTTCCACACGGTAAGAACAATGTAGATCAAGATAAAGTGTACTGAGAATATTTATCATTGCATCTTAATTACTCCTAATCAATCAAATCAATGAATTCTTTCGATTTCCTGGCAGACTCGGTATAACTTACATAAAATATCGCTGACCAACAATTGTTTTTTTAGGTTATTAAAAAAAAAGTTGAAAGATGAGAGATAGCGTTGCAAGTATACGCTCTGTGGGTCTGCCGCCACTCGACATAATCATATCGCAAATACGATCGAATTAATACGGGGATCGAATCCATCACAAAAGATTTGCAACCCTCGCGCGATACTGCCAGTGCCACTGACATTTTACGTTCCCATTTTATTTCGACTCATTGCCACTGCATTTCAGACAATCTACTGTAAGCTAATTATTTGCTTTTTATTAGCAAAATGCTACAATCTATATTTGCAGAATCCTACAGTTATTTGCAAAATAGCAAAAGGACTTCCCAACGCTTTGCTAGCAATAACCACGTAAAAAGCAAAAAAGCAAAATTTGAAAAAAGTATTTAGCCTACGGAGGCATTGAATTAAGAGTGTGACAATTTAATTTTGAAAAATGATTTGACAGCTGCAAGAAATCCCAAACTTACTTGGTATCTACTGTAGTTGTTCAGACGAAACCAATGGCTTTGATTCTAGATGAACTTCCATTGCAAAATTTGTATCTTCTCTTAGCAGGTGTCAGGCAAAATTTTTTATCAGTTATAATATGTAGCATGTTTTCAATAGTTACCTTATCCGGTCTGCCATGTGCATTCGGTATGATTAATGGAGTTGACAAATTCTGTATGCGCGTGAGTATGGATATATAATACCTTGTATAATTCTCCAAAGTTGAATTTCATGCTTTCGAATAGAGATGTGCCGCGATACCGATGATCAACATCGGAAAAACCGATGTAACGGCAGGTTTACCGATGCATCAGCATCGGTAATTTTACACCGATGCATCCGCCGATGTCAAAACGCTGTCTGCTGATTATGTGGCAGCTATTCAAATCTTCCCAACAACGACAGCGATAATAATCGCTAGGGAAATGCACGACTACACCGATCATAAAAAGTTATAAAGAGGCTGCTCCACCCAGTGTCCTTCAACGAATGATTGAGAATAGCGTGAAACTAACGAAGAAAATCCGTCTTTATTTGCGTTGCACGCGAGAAGAGCGCTAGTGTTTTTTTAAGTAAAATTAAAGCTGCAACGATAAGAGCAAAGTCAGTGGTAATCGAAGTGACGGAAAATAACAAACACAATGGATCTGTAGAGTAAGTACCGGTATTGCTTTCATCATGCTTTTCAACTTTTATTTCAGACGGCTGGATGCTCTACCTCAAACGAACAAGCTGTAGCTGTGCTTTCTGATGCTGAAACTTTGATTTCTTTCAGTTTTTTGGCATTTCTAATGATAGAGAAAATTGGTGAGTTAATTTTTTTGAACATGTAGGCTTAACCGAAGAATATGTTGGTTTATGTTTGTTTTAAAGAACACGCAAATGGCTGTTAATGATTCTACATAGCTGGTTGCTGGCAATAAACAAATTTGTTTCAGGAAGAAAAGTGCTTTTAATTGTGAGAGGTGTTTTGTTGACAATTGGTTTGACTACATTTAGGTTTTACTTCCATCTAGTAAAATTTTCAAAAATCAACTGAAAATACAACTGCTCTAACTGTGTGATCAGCGTTTCTTCAAATCGGAGTATTACGTTTTCACCTTTTACTGCAATGAGCCAAAGAGGTAAATATTTGCTTTGTGTCAGTGGTGTTGCAAGCCTCGCTTGCATACCTGCCTTTTTAGCATCGATTACAACCCGCATACGCAATAGTTCAACCCTCTATACATTTACTACAAGTAAGCCCAAAATCTATATCACGGTTGAACCTGTTTTTCAATAGTATTTCCCTTGCGTGCTCTTTGAAACCGCCAAACAATGGTCACACCTTCTTCTGATATTGTTAGGTAATAAACTTTTCAAGAACATCTTATGTTTATGGTTTTTGGTCCAGGTCCTATCAACAATAAAATGTCAACTTTCAATAAATCTCAAATAGGGTTTCTTTTTTGCCCGGATTTTCAACTTCCCAGGAAACGGGAAAATTTCAAAAATTTCTCGGGAACCCCGAAAAATTTCTGGGATCTCCAAAATTCCCGGTATTCGGGAACTTTAAATCGGAAAGTTCCCGGGAAACTTTTTCGAGCTTGATTGTTTTGCCGTTGTTTTTTTATTTTCAGCGTCACAGATTTCGTTTTTAGCATTTTGTTACGTTGTTTTGACAAACTTATAGTTTGAGTTGTTAAATTGTTTCGACAAATTGAGGGAAAACTTTGAAAAATAATTTTTAGTAAGCAAAAAAAAATCAAAAGTTTGCAGTAACGCATTTTTTATGTCGGAATGATAGATATCAACACCACTGAAATCCTTGCTCATGTAAAAAATATTTTCGGGATACCGACATAAATTTCGTGGAAAACGGGGAATTTCAAAACCCCAAATTTCCCGGGAAATTTCCCTTCCCGACTACCCGAGAGGAAACACTAATCTCAAAAAACGACTGCAAGTGACTGCACTGTTAAATAATCATCACCGCGTTGCGTTGAATCGTTATTCGAGTTTTTGCAAATTTATTTGCAGCTTCTGGTTTTTTATTCGGTTTCTACTGATTAGTGCAGGGGTTACCAACCTTTTGCTTTCAGTGTACCACTTCTGGACCTTTCCTGTAGCTGCGTATCACCTACCTTTGATGAATACTTTTTGACCATAATAGCATATAAGAGCTGTGCTGGAAGGTTTACTTTAAATACAGAAACGAATACGTAATTAAATCCAATGTTCACAATACTCGCGGTATTATGCTGACGCACATAACAAGTAACACTGCGGCTTAACATCTGCGCAACACAGCTTCGAACTTCGAAAAAATCTCACTATGTGCGAGTTATTATTGTGAATCGAGCTTTTGGGTGAAGGTAGTCTTCTTCTTTCTGCTTTTCCCTATTCGGGGGTCGCCACAGCGCGAAAGTCTTCTCCATAAAGCTCTGTCAATTTCGTCTCCCTCCCTTGCTCCAATCTGTCTAAAAGTGGGCCAAATTTTCATTGAAAGAGCCACTTGCGGAAAAGTAGAACAATCAAAGAGTTGCCACCGGTGAGTCAAAGAGCACAAAAAGTCTCTCCACAAGAGCTGGAAATGGGAGTGTAAGTGCAATTGCAAAACAAAAAAGGTCTTAGATGTTCCTCACAAAGAGCTGAAAAGCCACGTTTCGAGGGTCAAAAAGCCATTTGCGGCTTGCGAGCCGTACTTTGCCCACCCATGATGTAGTCAATTTGATTGCATAATCAACGATGTTGCTCCCTGGCCCTTGAAGATAACAGTTACAGTGATTCATTACTCCCAAAATATCTGACAAATAGGAAAGGTGAAGAATGAAGTTTATATCTTCTAAAATTTTCTGAATTTTGTAATACTGTAATTTGTTTGGAAGAACTGAAGCAGCTTCTTTTGCAACTCAAAAAGACGCATCCATAAGGGTATTCCCTAGATACCTCAGTTACGTATAAAGCAGCAATGACGTGCATTCTGATCTATATGGTGTAGCTTCGTATGAAGCTTTAAAAGGTCGTTGCTTCTGAGATATCCAAGGGTGTAAAAAGTTTACAAAAGTGTAAGGTGGCAATTGGCAACGCACAATTTAAAGTAAAAACCTCCTCAAAATGGACGCTTTTAACTGCAAAATTTTGGGGAGGTTTGGCTTTACCCTGAATGATAAATTAACAGATGCACAAGTTCAGGAAAATTTTTCACACGCGGTCTACGTTTATTGCTACTTTTGCTTGAAACACCGAACGTTTTGCAAAACCAGTGCGAAGAGCAGATTGTAATTTGTGTGCGTTTCTTCTTCACTACACCCAGGTATATGTTAGCTAGAAGTGTGAAACTCAATTAAGGAGTAATTTTGAACCCTGAGTTCACTATTTCGATGAAGACGAAATGAGCACAGAATCGTGTCTGTTAAAAGTTTTTTACCGGTTAGGTTGATCCATAGATTCACCTCACCATCTCAATTACGCCAGCTACAATATTCGATGGTGTTGCAGCCTGCTGCTGCAGAAAGAAAAAAAAAAGGCCCGCAAGCAAGCGAGCTATTGGCAATGCCCATATAATGTATGCTACGTCATACCATAGTCTCCGCAGATCATCGTACACATATCTCTAGCTAACCTATTTTCATGCATCTAATTTCAGTAGAAAAGCAAAAAAGTTTTTGTGAGGATTCCTTGAAAACCAATTCTTGTTGCATTTTTGGAAAATATCTCGCGTACCACCTAAAAAACTTTCGCGTACCACCAGTGGTACGCGTACCACAGGTTGGGAACCCCTGGATTAGTGTGATGATCTGCATGGCGGCTTTTGCTTTTGGTTTTGCTCTGACTGAAAATGCCTATTTTGGAGAAATCTTTCCGTTGCGGGCCCTGGGAAAAGTTGCTAGTCTCACTGCTGTCTTTACTTATATGTTTGCGTATTTGTTGTCGCGTCGTGCTGTAGTCACATGATGGTAAGTGAATGTGCAAGGCAATTAATATTGAGACAAAACCAATTAATGCGAAGAGTAAAAACTCACCGAAAAGTTGGATTTAATTTCTGTTTTTTTTTTTGCTAATTTATATTGAACTTATAGGAGGCATTCACGTAACCACTCTTTTAACAACAATTCTCGAATTATTCAGTCATCAAATAGCGTGAAAGCAATAAGTAGGAGGGTGGAGCGTTTTTGAACTTTTTTTCGAATTTTTTAGGGGTAGTTATAAAAAGATGTTACACCAATAGAAACTTTCCCTTGCAAAATTTGAGGCCTGAACTCAGTCATCTTTAGCCCCATCAAGCGGCTCAAAAATTGATCATTTCCAGATAAAATTTGGATTCCTTCGTTGATTGCTCTCCGGATGACATCATCGGCAACATCATGCAGCAGTGGGGGGGCGTCACCTCAACGTTTTGCCAATCAATCATGTCACAAAAATTGTCAGCATCAAAATTTATGTTTGGAATTTTAAATATTCTTATATTAGTCACCGAGTTAAAAAGTTTTCGAGAACGCAGCACTCTTCTTCGCCCAAGTTCTCCAATAATCTTGTTTTCATCATTAACCATGGCCAACAAAACATTTTCGGAATGAGCAAAATAACCGTTCTTTTGCAATATTGGCATAACCATTTCTTGGATTGCAGGAGACAAGCAGCGTGTCTTTTTGATTGCTTCATGCAAATGCTTAGCGCCGTTAATTACAGATGGACTACACTTAATCTTAAACCACACTGGAGCGTATACTTTCATAACGTATTCAGCAACGAGAAATAAATTTCTAGAAGGGTTAGCATAATATCGTAATAATCTGTTCGCTGTTGTAAGCCACGGAGAATGGTTGAGAGTTCCTGGATCACGTTTAAACACTGGATCGTCTACCACTCCTTGCGATACTGCTCTATGGATTTCAAGCAAGTACTTCTGGTCGGTACTTAAATCATTGCAATCAATATTAGTAAATTCGGTCGTAATAGGTGTGAAATGAATATTTACTGCTAGTTTTTCGAAATCTTTTAAAGCCTTTCCTATTTCTTCTGTGAAGCCAGTTGGTCCACTTGTTTTGCCATCAAGTTTTTGCATCAAATGCCGTAGAGGCAGTTCGTTTCCGTGGAGTTGGCAAACTATCCATTGTAACCTCCTGCTAAGTGCTCTTTCCAAAGCTACAATTACTCCATTTTTGGTGCCAGTGTTAACGTTAGTTCCATCACATCCAATTGCTCGAACATTTGACGATTTCAAGATGGAATTCAATACTTCAAGAATCTCTTCAGATATGTTTTTAGAAGAGCCGGTCTTAGGCGACACATGACCAACATATGATGATGAGGCTCTTGCAGCAGGCAAATATGTTCTTCACTGATCAACGATTTTGAACACTTGCAGTCTTTGTTTATGTTTTTCAACATTTTATCAATGCGTCCATCAAAATATAAAGCGAACGGATCATCAAGTTCTGCGTCAATGCACTTTTGAAAATTTTTGCGCAGTTTTGATCTTTCTCGGCGGATTTTGTGACGATCTATAACTGCATTCTGATCACGGTTATTAATATGTCCTATATTTAAAAGTAAAGAGGTTGAAAGCAAAGCTGCCGTTCTGTCTGAAACTCCGGCTCTGTCACAAACTTGGGCTACGGCTGAAAGATTTGACTTTTTACGTTTTCTTTTACCTGTTTCGTTTAGGACGTCTTCACCTTCATATTCCGAATTATTGGATTCTACATGCGTGGTCGATGCCTCGTAGTCACACTGCAGTGGTAAAGATGGCACATCAAGTTCAGTGTGCGTTATTGCAGACTGCTGTCCAGTTTGAAATTCATTTTGCCTGTCTTTTCGTTTTATGCGTTTTCTCAACTTCAAAGTTTTAAGACGATCTTCACCAGCAATCATCATTTGTCTTTTGCTTTTCTAGTCAGCTAAAAATCGCATTCTTTATGAGGAACTTTTTTAGCAGCAACACAGCTGCATGCAGAAAAATCTGAGCACTTGCAAGCAGCAATGTCGAAAAGTAGTTTGCTTTGATTTGGAAAATCACACAGTTTTGCTTGGTACACTGGGGTGTCTGCCCTTGCTCTGTAGTTGTATAAAAACTTTTTAAACTTTTGGTGGTAAATATTGATCATATCTTTAACGCGTTTTAGTGACGCAATTGGTATTGAAGCAGAATTCCAAACTTTTACAATAGAATCTGCGACTAATTCACAAATATCAGAAAAAACTGGTTCCTTGCTTGAAATTTGCAGCAGAGTAAACCTTTCAAATTGGCAAGTTCTCATGACATCTTCATAACGTGGCAATGAGGAAGTCGGAAGAGCTTTTGGCTGCCCAAACACAACGCAATACTTTTTCTGCTAAACATTCTAGCCATCGCGATGTTTTAGTTTTCAGGATAGTTACAAAAAGCTCTGCAAAACTACGAAGTGCACTTAAAACTGTAATTAATCACTGCTCAGTGCCCATAAAGCAAAGTTTTAAATGCATTGCTTTATTACTATCAAGAAAGTGCCCATAAAGTAAAAGTTATCATACTAGTTTCAGCAGCAATGCAAAAACCGAGCCATAATGTCTGCACGCATTGTCAAGCGCACACCTCCTGTTCTGAAGGATAATTCGTAAACGCAATCTATCTCGTAATCTTATTTTTAAACTGCCTTTTCATCGTTTTCTATGTTTTGATAATTTACGATCACAACGCACCTTGCTATACGATTCGACTCCCAGTACACCCTTGGTTTGATAAATTGAAGTTCTGGCTTAAAAGCTTTTGTATCGCCGTTGCTTGAAGCTTCGCTTATTTAGTAATGGATCGAGATCAACGATAGAGCTTGCTAGTAAATTTCGAGTTAGTTTTTGTGAATCAAATGCTTTGGACTTGCGCTAATTCTGCTAATTGTATGTTTTATGTTTTTTATTATGTTTCTATTTGAATAAGAATAAGATTTTTTTCATGAATGTGTGATTGATAGTTTGTTGAGAACACCTCCTATAAACTACTAATCCAATAACAACATTTTTCGAAAAAACGCTTCAATTTGAGAGCTTTGATGAAGCTAAAGACTTTGTCTAATAGTTTTCAAATTTCTTTTACGGTTTCTGTAACTATATTGCGATGTTTTTACATTTATCCAAGTAAAAATTTTCTTTTTTAAAATAATTTTATAAAACTTCGAAAAATAGGACTTTTTCGCCCATTTTTCAATTTTTGAGCCGCTTGATGGGGCTAAAGATGACTGAGTTCAGGCCTCAAATTTTGCAAGGGTAAGTTTCTATTGGCGAAACATCTTTTTATAACTACCCCCAAAAAATTCGAAAAAAAAGTTCAAAAACGCTTCACCCTAATAAGTAGCCACTACCAACTGCCTGATCCAAGATTCACACCACGGACAGTCGCTATACTATTTTTAGCGTTTGTACATCACTGAGTTGAAGCCTATAAAATTTTCCACGAAGACAAGCGCTTTTAAAAATCGTCCTCTTGTTGCTTATTTCGTTAACCACTTCTAACTTCTAATTATTAGCAATTGTATTTTTGAATTTGCGATTTGTTTTATTGCGTTAAAATATTTTCTGAAGGGTTTCACCATCACGCACCATAAAAAATCTGGAAATCAGCAACCAGTTTTTGACAGTATTGCAGTAAGAAGTGTAACAGGCCCTGCAGTTAATATTATGTTAAAAGCTTTTCTAAAATTTCCTCCAAGTTATCGGTTCTTCACACGGAGAAACTTTTATCTTCCTCAGCATAGACTACAGTATATACTTCTCCGTAGATCTTCCAAGTTTATTTCGAAATCAAATTTGTCGAATCGTTAAACACCTTGCATGCATTAAAATGTATTGAATGTTGAAACGCATCTGATTTGCCACAGCCAGGCAATCATTCTGCATAATAGTTAAAACAACATAAAGAAAAACATAGGCTATTCAGTATTTAAGCATAAAATACAACGTAAAAATAAGCAACAAAACCGTGCAAGTCCCTCATCAATTTTTCATAAACTTATCCACGAAAATGCTCTTCTATTTCTTCTAAAGTTTTTCCTTTCGTTTCGGGAAGACAAAAGATCGTAAACACGACAGCCACAACAGAATTCGCCGCGAAAAACCAAAAAGTTCCTTGAGGAGAAAAGGATTTCTAAATATTAGTTGGCGGTTTATAACTTTATATAACCATGTGATTGAGAAACCTTTTACAACCGCTTGAAACAGTTTCGTTGTCAATGGAAATTCTATAGCATATCAAATGTGAAAAAAAATCTTAATACAGTGTAGGCTGCTTGATCCTTACAATGGAAAGCATTGTCAGGATGTACAACAAGCGTTTGTTACATGTCATGCTGGCTCATCTGCTGATATACGTTTTTCAGCGTTGGTTTGCGGCAGTGTAGTTTGATGTACAAAAGTAAAAAATAGAAAAATGGAACATTTCACTATATAAGCCGAAGTGGTCAAAAACTTAGCAATTGATACCGACTAGGAGTTGAATCAACTCCTTGTAAGTGTTCTCAACCAACTAATCATATTGCCTGTGACGTATAATAATCATTAAAGCCTCTTATCTAGCAACTTACGAGCATGTAACTGAAGCAAGACGTTGACAAAAACACAAAAGTATACGTCGCTAGTACGATAAAGCCAGCAGCTTTTCCACGAGCTCTAAGTGGCAACATTTCACCAACAAACGTTTTTGGAACAGGACCAATGCCAATAGAAAAAGCAGCAATGTATATAACCATACTGATCAAGGCCATCCATGTCAAATCCATTTCTGAAATAAAAACTAGTAGTAAGATTTTTTATTTTTAACCATAAAATAGAGCCATCATCAACACAAAAAACAGCTGGGTTTAAAATAAGGAAACAGCGACAAAACTACTTTTATCATATACGCCTTTACTTCCACGCTTGCAAAACTCAACAACGCTGAGGTTTTCAAAATTCAACAATGCTGAAAGGAGCTCGACATTGCTGCAACAAAGTAGCTGTTGGGACGTAAATGTTGCCAGGCATGGTAAAGCTTAAGTTACTGTAATTCATGAAGCCAGTATATGTGAACCCTGCAGAAAAAGATGATTAAAGGTGTCCTTATTACCCAAATACAAATAAAACTTTCATTTCGTACCCGTTCTTGCTCTATTTGGAAATGTAGTATTTGCGCTCGTTGTTGTATGAAATGAAGATGTACCATTGTTTGATAAATCTTGTGAATTCGTCAGATAGAAATATAATCCAAACGTTGTCAAGCTCAAAGCCATCAAAGTTCCGCTGACAATTAACAAAGCTTTTCTACCTGCATGTCGATATTAAAAATCATTTATTGGTACACGATATGGCCAAATTGTCTCAGCTTGTTGCATGGGACATTATTGCATATCATATTACCTAAACTTATTGCATTGCAACTCGTTTCAAATGTTTTTTATTCGGTGGATTTTAATGCACTTTGTGTTGAGATGCCACACTAAACGTTAGTTTTTACTGTTGAGACCGAAACGGTCGAAACAGCGTTTATTGCCTGTAGTCGACCAATCATACTTGCACTTTTGTGCTTGCGTTAAAATTTAAACTAATTTTAAGCTAATACAAAGTTTGTTTTTTTTTTGCATTAAGTCAAGCTGACTCACCTACCCTATCGATGATCAGACATTCAACAATATGGAACAACACTAGAGTTACTGGTAAGGAAAGCAGAGCTAGAGTGAGTTGATAACCCACAAATCCCGCTCTCTGAAAAAAAAATATTACACTGCTATGACGTACGATTGTAAAATGATATATAGAATTTTACAATTAAAAAACTTACCAAAAAAAGAGATTTCGAGAAGAACAATATGCAATCGAACCCTGTGAAAATTTGAAAATACATCAGCACCAGTACTAGCAGAGTGGGAGTGCGAAGTGATTTTTCAGTAATAATTTCTTTCCATGAAGCTGCTTTCACTTCGAAGTCATAACTTGCTTCCATCTCTTCATATTCTTTTTCGATGTTTGCCTTTGCAATTATTACGTAATGATGTTTGATTTATTTGATATGGTCAGCCATATTGAATTAACACTGTAGGCCTGCTGCAGAGTATAATATCGAAACTATTTAATTTTCTACACAAAAACATGTCTGGTAAAAAAAAACTAGATGCTATCTTTTGATTATCTTTCCATTATAACATACATTCCAAAAATAGGTTGTGGATTGTGGAATCAATCAGCTTGATGTTATCTTTTCGAAGATATAGTGAGGTGCATCACTTTTCATACAGCTGGTAATAAAAGTATGGTACGATATTACTGCGCAAAATCACTAAAAACAAAAGCGAACAAAGTGACTTAAGGAGCTAAAATAAAGCTACAGCGAATCTCAAAACTGGACGTTTCGACAACATAAACTCAGCTGCCATCATGAGCAGTGTAAGCAAGGCAGTGTAAAATTGAAAGCAACTCTTTTAGTTTTGTACTGCCTTGTTTACACTACAGATGATGACAGCTAAATCTATGTTGTCGAAACGTCCAGTTTCGAGAAATACTGTGGCTTTACTGTTTTTCCTTGAGCTGTTTTCGTCCCGTATTTATTGTATTCCAAAGTGAAAACTGAAAGCCATTTTGCTAGAATCCAGTCATATCATACTTACACCTATACGTTATATTTTGAAAAAACTCGGCTTAACTTTGTTGTACGTTATCAAGTTATAAAAAAATAAACGTTTTACGAAATGAAACGTAGTGAATAAATAGGATAACTCAGAAAGTCCAACACAAAAGGAACCGAAGCTGTAATAAAATACCAAATGTCACTCACATTCGCCCCACGCAGACGCTGTAACGAACGCTTTACCCTTTCACTATCATTTTTTGAAACAAAATATCTTGGAGATTCCACGATAAAAATAGAAAACAAAAGTAAAAAAGTGGGAGGAAGAGCCGCTACACCGCTCAGCCATCTCCATGGCAGAACAATCCCTGCAAAATAAAAGTTTAACTGCCGGAGTATAAATATTTTTAACAGTGGGCCTATTCTTCAAACTGGGGGTCGCAAGGGCTCAGAGAAGGATACAAAAGTTTCACCCTGAAGTGATGACATTATACGTTACACGCATGAGTAAGCAGAAAAAATTTTAGTTCAGGAGTGACTGTTTTTACAGTAGATGACGCTTTTTGAAAATCCTTTTTACCGGAGGCTTTGTTTTAGTCCCTGATGGGGGTCGCGAAAAAATATGGTCGGGAAAAGTGGGTCAATTTGAAAAAAGCTTGAAAAACATTTTACTGAACAACTAATTATTCACGATAAACTACTAGAACCGTTATTTCAACAATAGGCTATAGTGTAAAACAGTTTCACTCAACAATTAAAACGTGAAATTATGTTTTTACTACCGGTACAATGATGACACTACAACGAACATAGCAACGCGAAATACGTTTATTTTTAATAGCTATTGAATTCACCTCAAATGCACAGCTTTAAAATGTTTCAAAATCTTCTTTATCGGAAAGTCTTAAAATTTTTGCTAAAGACTATTTTCTTGGTCGAGCAAATGCGCTGTGCATTTCGTATCAACAATTACCCGGTATTGAAAGACATACCTATGCCGTAAACTAGCAGAGTTCCAAAAGAAGCAAAAAGCATCAGACCCGACAAGAATATTCCACGGATGTTAGAAGGAGTAATTTCTCCGACATAGAGCTAAATCAGTGCGTAGCAAATAATAAAGTTCTTTGCAAGGTTACAAAATACCACCCATTTGTCACAAGTTTTAAGCAATTTATCATATTGCTGACGATATAACTAATTGTTAACAACTCATGTTGTTAACGATATAAATAATTTGGTGACAATATTTTATATTGCATCCAAATTAATCAAAATCAACTCTGAAATAATTGGTGCGAGTTTTCAATATTATTAGGTTGCTGGCAATATGTTACATTGCTTGAATTTTAATCAAAATTCAATTTAAAGTTTATGCAAAATTTTTTATTGCAAGACTTTACAAACGGCGCTCTACGACACAAAACTACTTTAATTAACACAGTGTTTCTTCATCGGAGTTCGACCGAATCCCTAGTGTTCGACTGAACTGTTTCTGGGGTTCGGTGAAATTCCTTCAAAATCCTAACACTTTCAGGGGCGTACCCACGGGGGCCGCTGGCTACTTGATTTTTTTTGGGGGGGAGGGGAATTGGACGTCGGAAGATGTGATGACCTTTTTTTTTCTTTTTTTTTGGTCCTCACCTAATTTTGGGAGGAAAATTGGACGTCGGGAGTCGGTATGATCATTTTTTTTTTAGTCTTCATCTGATTTTGGGAGGAAATTTGGACGTCGGAGGACGTGATGGCCTTTTTTTTGGTCTTTACTATTAGACGTCGGTAGACGTGATAACTTTTTTTTTTGGTCTTCACCTAATTTTGAAAAGGAAATTAGACGTCACGCTGTCCGTTTCTAGGGTTTGTTTGAGACTGCCACGAAGTTGTTAGGGAGGGTTCACCGCTTGGCACGGGTTAAGAAACACTAATTTAACATAAAAATATTTAATGAAAAAATGCGGTACTTCATTAAGTTTGCATTAAATGAATAAATACGTTTTGAGAATTGTGCACATGAATTAGAGGTTAATGCTTTAGGATTTTGGTTGATGTGCTTTAGTTTTAATCTATTTGTAAAAAAGTCACAATTATGCAGCAACAAATAACACACAGTACAATATATCAGCCGAAACTCAATTTACCAGTATAACTGAAGATGTTATTCCAGCACCAATACCAGTGATAAAGCGCCCTACAAACAACGTCCAAGTATGAATGGATGATGCAATCACCTGTAAAAGTATTGGCAAGTTGAAAACCCCGAACATAGGCTTATGAACAAGCACTTACCACTAATCCTATTATGTAAGGAACAGCAGCTACAGTCAACATCTTTTTTCGTCCAATGCGCTGTGCGATGCAACCTGCCACCAAGCCTCCAATCATAGCTCCAGGTGCTAGAAATCCCTACATAACATGCATCAAAACGTTTTGCGTTCAAGTAACGTCAAATAAATTCAATTGATGAAAAAAACTAGCTGACAATCTGTTTTTCAAGATTGTTCAATAATGAACAGTTCTTACATGGATTCCGCTAACTAGTCGTGATTACAATGTTGAGCACTGAGCAGCCCTAACAACGTGCCGCGTGGCAAACTAACTATATAGATACCAGGGCTGCGAACTCAAATTGGAACTCGAAAGAACTAGAACATTTGCCGAACTCAAACTTGAACTCGAAAAAATATTTTTTTTGAACTCCAACTTCAACTCGAATAAAAGTGTTCGAGTTCATTAGAAAGATATTTACAGTAAAGTGTTGAAAAGAAATAAAAGATCATTACGAAATATAGTTTGTTGTTCCATAATATTGTGACCACAACAGTGACAAATTCGAAGGTACTAAACAGCTGTGGTAAGTCTTGAACCTACTGCACGAGCGAAATAATTTGATTTTTTAATTGCATGAGCACGGCGGTGAAAAGGTTTTCTCCATTTTGGATATTATTCATCTGCTTGAACTCGAAAAAGCTTATTTTTGTCGAACTCGAACTTGAACTTGTAAATAATTAAATAAGAAAACTCGAACTTGAACTCGGACTTGCTAAAATAGGTTGAACTCGAACTTGAACTCGAAAAAAATTAGATCAAGTTCGCAGCCCTGATAGGTACTGTAAAACAATCCAAAACAAATCGTCTGTAAAAGCAGTTTCGACAATTGAAGATTGCAAGGACGGGGGTCAAATCACGGGTGTTGCAGTTGATGACATTTGGCTCATATGTACGTTGGAAGAAGTATACCATTCAATCATTATTGCTCAAAAATAACTAACTAGCATTTCTAGACCCGTTTATTCTTATAGGGAGTTGCGGGGTCGAGTTGAAGCCTCCAAGCATATTGATTCTTTGGGGCAGAGGCAGTGGCGATTCCGGCACTCGGGCTACTCGGGCTCGATCGCATTTGCCTGAATCAGACAATGCAAACGTTTGTTACGTTGTTTCACACAATTCTTTCCTTAACTTGTTTGTGGAACTCGGGCCCTCGAGGAATAGCCCGAGCTACAATTGGAGAGAGGAATAGAAAAAAGATTTCATAAGACGCCTGCCATCATGCTGCGATGTAGTAAATGCAGGCTTTTTGTTTGGTCATAAATGTCTGTTCCTCTGTGGCTCACAATGGATAGCCGATAACAAAGAGCTACACAACAAACTCAGTATGAGTTTGCCATCAAATTAAGAAGATTAAACTTTATGTATGAATGAAAGTATTTTGCAACAATTTGACTGTTGCGTAAGTTGCTATTTTATTACTTTTTTACCGTTTTTTTAACACTGTTTATGTCGAGCCCGAGTAGCCATAAAAAGCTAGAGTCGCCACTGGGCAGAGGGTAAATGTTCTGGTGGGATGCCAAGGCTAAGCCAACTACGATCTTTAACGTGATCTCGCTATCGAGTTCTGGGACGACCTCTAGGCAGTCGACTAACGGGTGTTGAACACAGCAGGTTTTTGGCTGTTCTTTTAAATAAACCAAAACTTATTGTCTTTACTCACTCCGAACCACGACGCTTCATTTGCATCAAGATGAGGTGTGTTATTTCCTTTGTCCTGTTGAATTCCTGGAATTAACGGCGAAGTGATTCCAAGCGTCATTCCAAGTGAAAGAGATCCAAGAAGCGACACCAAATAGCACAGATACAAGAAAGTGTAATTCTGTTTTTTTCTGTAAGTTTGTTACTAGTTAAAATTACTTTTAAAGCAAAACTTTTAAAACGCTATTATATTGGACCTTGTAATTTTTACACGAAAAACATCTACTGTAATAACAATGCAGACCACGATAAATAGTTTTGAGAATATTTAACGTTACTCCTAATCAACCAAAGCAATAAATTCTTTCGATATCCAGTAAATTTCTTTCGATATCCTTTCTTTCGATATCCAGTAAATCAAATAAACTCGGTATAACTTACATGAAAGTAGTTACCACTGACCAATAACTGAATTTTCACAATATAAAAGAACGAGATGAGAGAAAGCGAAGTAAATTTACGCTTTTCGAGTCCGCAGCCACACGACATGTCTCAAATACGATCGGGTTAATACGCGATTCAAACTCGTCGTAAAAGATTTTCAACTCTCGCGCGATTCTGCCAATGTCACTGACATTTTACGTTCTCATTCTTTCAAATTTAATTCATATTGCTTGTGTATTTCAGACAATCTACTGTAATTTTGCAAAATGGCAAAAGGACTTTTTCAAAGATTCGCTAGCAGTAACTACGTGAAAAGCAGAATAGCAAAATTCGAATTACTTTATTGAAAAAGCATGTGCAAGCGGACATAGAATTGATCATATGACAAAAATTCTTATGAATGCTTTGACAACTTTTGTGCTACACGAAATCCGAAACTTACCTTGCATCTTGTGGTTTGAATGACAACAATGGCTTTGATTCTTCATTAGCTTCCATTGCAACGCTTGAATCTTCTCCCAGCAAGTGTCAGGCAGAATTTGGTGTCAGATATAATAGGCAGCACGTTTTCATTAGTTACCTTATCCGGTCTTACTGTAAATGTGCGTTAAACTTCAGCGACAAAGCAAAGTGGTTTTATTTGATTTTATTTTTTATGATTTTATTCGCTTCTTATGTAATGGTGAAAAAAATGCGTCACTGCGTTATACAGGGTGTTCGGAAAATCACTGTTCCTTTTTCTAATTATTTCTTTATATTTCAGATGTTACTTCATTATTATTGATTGATATTAGAACTCAATATGGGTTTAACAACTGAAGAACGTGTTTGGCGTGTCGAACACGTATTTCGAAAGGGTAAATAGATACACAGACAGTGCGACAGCGGTTTACCATGTATGTTAATAAATATGTAAGTTCACAGTGACTTTACGAACACCCTGCTGTACGAACTTCAAAAAAAATTGAAAAAATATTCACATCTTGCGCCATCCCAAACGACTTTAACTGCGCAGTTATTTGTATTTTCCTTTCAATTGCTTGCTTATTACGTTGCGGAGTTTGCCTTTGCATTCTTGTCTTTTCATTGTTTCGTAACAATACCGCATTGATAATATTCAGTCCATTTATAATATTTGTCGAAGAAGCGTGTAGTAGCGCAGTTGCTACGAGTGCCAGCATGAACCCCTCAACTTCACCTTGTTATGCTGGCACTCGTAACCACAGCGCATTTTGAAATTTTCAGTAAGGCTAGCGAGAAGGATGACATTCAGGTTTTGCAGGCGTCAGAGAAGGATCCGTCTGTTAAAATGAATGCAGATTTGCCAACGTTTGCTTCTATGGCAAGAGCGCGAGGTTCGTCACAGTTGAGAAGACCAAGCTATCTAAATTTACAAACTAAAGATAACATCAAAAGAATAGATGTATTAGAATTGTTGAAAAGTATAGCTGTCCCGCAACAAAATTAGTAAATAGGCAAGGCTGACATGAAATCTAGAAGCATTGATACTAGGCTACCTGCAAAACGAGAAAATATGTTGTAGAGTTGAAGAAAAATTAAAAAATGTTACATCGATTTATAATAACTTACGACTATACGAATCGGAAAATATTAATGTATTACTTGGCTGGGTTCCTATACTTTTAACTGACGAAAAAATCAAACTAGAAATTAAAAAATAAATTGGAAAAGTTGTTAAAGTTTCAGCAATAAAACATAAAGATGAACTTTTACCGGGAATTCGCATTGTTGGTAACAAAATTAGTAAATCTTAGACTAGTCTTATGCAAAATCCGCTACCAAGCTATATTTCAATCTATGGCAATAAATTGTACGTCACGTATACTGGTAAAACAGTAACATACACAATTGCTCATGCAGATACTGCCAAGAAGCTGGGCATGTGCAAAGCGATTGCGAGAAAAGAAAACAAGATTTCCCACAACTAAAAAATCAACCAACCGATATTCCTCGCAGCAGTCAAGAGCTTGAAACTGTGAGTGACCTTTCCAAAGCCGGCGGCAGAGCAGTTGACTTGGGGGGGCCAAACGTTTATCGGGGGGGGGGGGGGCAAAGTTTGAATTTAAACACAAAAACCGCAGTCTTCAAAAGAGTAAGTTTGTTGATTGGTGGGGCCCAAGCATGTCGATTGGTAGGGCTAGGCCCCCCTGCTCCCCTTGGCGCCTGCCCTGGACCCTTCATTGACCCGTCGCAGTTATTGCAGTAGTGACTCTACAAAACCAATGAATTTGAGTGCGAGAAAACGCACCCATAGCACTTCAAACCTCGACGCGGTAGAATCATCACAGTCCAAACACACAATGCTGACACTCAACATAGTCCAAACACTCAATCCCAATTTTGTAATTGGCTTAATCATCAATCGAATAAACAAAATAATATCTCCCAACAAATATTGAACAACTTCATTGGGGCTAAGCGTTTGTAAATTGCAACTATCATTTTGCATGGTCAATTTTAGTGATACTGTTTAGCAGCTGAGCTTTTTCGTGATTTTTCAGTGTCCCTTACTGTTTTTACTGTTTAAGACTGTTTGCTCATTTGCTGTATGTAGGTCCTCATGATAGCTTCGTAAGTGCATGGTAGAAAGATGAGACATTGTTTCCACCGCTATATTCTGTCTTATATTTATCTCTGAATCGATTCAAAAGTGTACACAATGATCTATCTATTGTTTTACCTGAATAGACGCTCTGTAGCCTACATGATTTTTTTTTGCTTAGTGTTCACCTACTTTCAAGCCAGCGAACTGATTCCTTGCTAGGTGTCGCTTAGTGCAGTGATTCTCAATTTTTCATCGATGATTCAAAATTCGGTCCAAATCCAACCGTAACTACCTATGCACTTATAAAGTTTATGTTTCATTTAAAGATTGTTTCATTGAACATCGTGCCGGCCAACTTTACCTGAATTAAGCACAAATGCAGAGGCGTTGCAGGGGTATTCTTCGCCTCGGGGCAAAGAAGTATTTTGCTCCTTCTACGCTATTGAAATATTAAGGGTCCTCCGTCTACCTATGCGGTTAAATTTGTTGAGATTATGAACTTACGGAAATAGCATAAAACAAGTTTGAAAAAAACACTCTGCAAACATCACTACAGGTTCCAATTGGAATTCAAACATTAGCCACATCATTTCTTAAAATAAAGTATAGGTTAGGAATACACAATGAGGGTGCATTGACTTCATACATAACGATTTTTGTAAAACCTAAGGAAGGGTTTTCTTCGAACAAATCAAGTTTCGTACTTGTATTGACAAAAGCGTTAGCAGTTAACGGCTGAACGCATCCTTGATTGACCACTTTTTTTAAATAAATTAGGATAACTTTTGTCGTTTTGAGAGCTGAAGGTTAAACGAATGCAATTTTAACGAAAATTACTTGCCAAAATTTCAAGTTGAAATAACCTAACTGGGAGATAGGCAACTTTTTTTTATTATTATTATTTTTTTTCAAGCCACTTAATCGCAGCTTAGGGTTTTTTGCTCACACTTTATAGTGCATGCCATGTCTACCGCTTTTTTCACTGCGTCTGGCCGTTCTTTTTTACGTTTCTATTTTTGTATTTGGTATAGTTATAAACCGCAAGTAAAAATTCCCGCTAGTTATTAAATTCTCACTACAGTATAACATATTGCTTTGAGTAAATGCTGGTCGAACTAACTTCAATAATGAAACGTGGACACTGGACAACCTGAAAGGTAAAAAGTCGAAACAGTGTTAATTGTTTAGAAACTTCAGGTAAGTTTTTTAAAGCACTGGTTTTTGAACTGGGTTCGATCAAAACCCAGGGGTTCGGTGAAGCTGAAGCAGGAATTCGGCAGAAATTACAAGAAGTTTTTACAAATATATAACCACCACGCTGAGTGAATTTTGAGGCAACCATGTTGTCCAGTGTGCCAGCTTCATCGATTTTTCTTAAGGCAATTTGACATCGAGAAAGGCACGTGTTATATGGTGAAGCCGTGCACTTCTTCCTTGTTTCCGAACTGCAAGGGCATAAAAAAGGCTGGTTTACACAAGATGCGACTTTCATCGGATTTCATTTTTTGAGCAAAATTTCATCCCATTTCGGACATATGATAAGTATGTGTCGAGACAGCGACAAGATTTGAAAACCAACGATTTTCTTCTTTTTGTTGGATGTTTTCATAAGGGCCATGCCATACAATTGAAGAGCTGATTACAAAAAATATGTAAGCCACAAAACAACAGTTTTGAGATATCAGTGTTTAAAGTTGTTTTTTTTTTATCAAAATCTATTCAAGAAGAAATTATCTTTTTGTGTTGTATATTTCTGTGTGTGATATCATTGCCCTATATTAGTTTCTAACCGATTCACATATCTAGGACGTTTAGTTTTTTGGACTTGGGTACTTTTTTTTCTTGCATGCGATTTAGGTACCTTTTTCTAAAAAAGTTATATGCTGTTAAATCCTTCGGGTTATTTTGAAGAAAAATACCGATGTGTTTCTTCTGTTTTTCAAATGTGAGGATGGTTTAGTAAAATAGCAACAGTGTTCGAAGCAGCAGGCCCGGTTTTATCCTTGGGTGGGCCAAATCTGATGCAACCTCTCTGTAAGTTTACTATTGGTGCAGCGTTTTTCACACAGGTGACTGCGTTATTTCGGCATTTAGTTGCAGAAGCTGCGGCATATCAGGCGGTCATAGCATATTTCGTCGCGAGTTCTCACTTTTCGCTTTGGTCTCGGTATTTTATCAAATTTTAATAGGTGAAAGAAACTACAAGAATATTTTGGGGTAAGTTTACAGTAGCTCGAAATATTGGCTGGAACTCAAGTTTATTCAATACTGGGTACTTAAGATAGTATCAGGCATTTTGTTTACGAGTGGCGTAGCGTCAGCCTCGAACCTTGTAAAGCCTGAGTTTAAAACTCAGCTGGACCGTACCAAAGACGTACCGCTTCCCTTCTTGACGCGCAGTCTACAAAGAGAGTGTGAAATATAAGCTAGCAAGTTTCTTTGTGTTTTTGGCAATGACACTTAACGGCATTCATTTTGTCTTTGGTATATAGAGTTTACGGGGCCTCGCTGTTTACTAATTATGGTGGCCCAGTTTGATAGTTGACAAGCATAAGAAATAATAGAGCCCTATACCACAGACTGCAAATAGATTCTAAATTTGGCAGAGGTTGGTACGTCTGGCGCCGCATTGTCATGTCTCGATTTTGACGCCTGCCCAAACTATTTTGTAGAGCTCAAACCATGAAAATAGTCGCCGACAGTAAAGTTTCGAATGGCGTAATGCAGTGGTTTTCAACCTTTTTCAAATCGCGGACCCCTAAGTCAAGCAATTTGTTGTTGCGGACCCCACACAAATAAGCACGATTCTAATTTTACGCCTAAAATCAAGTGAAGAGCAAAAAAGGGTCATCACGACTGCAGACGTCCAAGTTTCCGTCCAAAATCAAGTGAAGAGCAAAAAAAGGTCTTCATGTCCTCAGATGTCCAGTTTTTCTTTGAAAATATTGGTGAGGAGCTAAAAAAAGGTCCATCCTAATATCGTTCACAAAAAGATTATTTTTTAAAATACATTTAATAAACACCGGTACTGCGGATCCCTTACGGATCCTTTAGCCCTTGCGGCCCCTTAAACTCATTCGCGGACCACTTGGGGGTCCGCGGACCCCAGGTTGAAAATCACCGGCGTAATGTATTACAACGAAGTTTACTCAGCCACACACAATCACAACACTCATGCCTGCACATATACAAAACATTAGATCTCAGTGATCAAGCCGTTAAAGTAAAAGAAAATCTGTGAACTTGAAATAGAGTGCAATACACTATTGGCAACGTTTATTATAACTCTCATTCGCGTTTGGTTGTCTCCCAGTGCAGACGTGCTTTTTAGTGCTGACGTGTGTTTGAAGATGGTCAAAGGAAAAAATAAGAATCGCAGCAGAAGTGTTTCCAGTAGTTCTGAATGCAGTAGTTCGTGTTTTAAAGAATCGGACAGAGAATTACTGAAAGATATTAACATCTCTGTAAAAGAACTAAGAGAAGAAATCAGCTTTCTGAAATGCGAACTAGAGAAAACAAAAGAAGTAGCGCAAGTTAAAAGTGAGAACGCGCAGCTGAAGAAAGCCATCAACCTGAATATTTATAGTCATGACGAACTTGAACAATACAGTCGTCGCGAAAACATCCGAATTTACGGAGTTCCAGAGACTTTCACTAAACATGATGATGGTGAAAACTTATTATTTCAAATAGCTGACGAACTTGAAATAGAGCTCGATGAGTATGACATTCAACGACGTCACCGACTGGGTGGAAAGCCCAACCGGAAAACCACAAGCGCAAAACCACGCCCAATTATAGCGAAGTTCGTTAGTTACAAAAAACGTAATGAATTCATCTTTGCTAAAGCTGAGCTTAAGAAAAGCTCGAAATTTCTCAAAGCATTCATTACGGAAGATCTAACCCAACTGAGGCAAGGGCGTAACCTGAAAAAAATTGAGGAGGGGCCAAATTTTGCAACTTGTAAATCTGACGTCATTAACTTATAGCAGCAATGCAGCCTATTTCCCTCATATCGATAATAACATAAATTTTATGGAATTTCTGTCTAAGTCGTAAACTGATCGCTAAAATATGCTAAAATTTTAACTTTTTCTCTCAAACAGCCAGTTGGTGATAAATTTTTACTAGGCAATCGTCACACACTACGCTGTTGACCCAGACACCCGTGGCGTAGCGAGAAATTTAAAAAAGGGGGGTAGGCTACAAAATTTCCAATTTTTTTTTCAAGCGTGTTATTTTTTTTCGGCAGAACTAGGCTAATTTTAAGCTGACTAAGAAACAAGAAAAGCTCCAGGGTCCGAGGGCATGCTCCCCAGAAAAAAATTTGAAAATTCACATGCTGTAATGGCTATTTTATTGCTTTTTGAATAATTTTCACGCAAATTTCGTTTAACATATTCGACCCTAAGTCTGAGTGCTTCGCCAAATATGATGCAATTTGTTCGCACATTTTCGATTATGCGTGCTTAAGGCGTAATAAGGCTTGCAGGAAGTTACAGCTATCGAAGAGGTTCGAAATTATGGAAAATTGTATACATTAAAAATATTTTTGAGAATGTCTGGTGGGAGGATGCATAGCCTACCCCTCATCCTACCCCCCTGGATCCACCCCTGGACATAAGCTACAGAAACCATCAAAAGAATCTGGCATATTTCAGTGACTTGGCACCATTAGTTTTGTTCTTTTTTGCTAAAAGGCAGAGTTAAAGGGGGGGGGGGAGGCGCATGACACTATGCTCCTCTAAATACGCTCCTGCCAGACACACTAATCTATCATCATTTATGAACGCGTAGGCCTACATTATTTTACTTGTTGAAAATTAGAAAGCGACGAGATACCGTGCGTATATCATAGATAAGGTTACTAAGTTAGTAAGGGGTCACCACATAAGATAAAGTCGAAATCTAAGTTCATTAAGTTTTGATTCAAGTTCAATGCTGATATCAATTGACGTAATTACGCTCGTAAGTCCATTCGTCGCCCTTTTCGCCAGCCTTGGTTGCTTATATTCGATTGGCCTTTTCTCATTTACCATTTCTTGTTGGCAATGAAGCACGCACGTCGCGCAATTCTGACAGGTGATCGGAGGCCTTAGCCTAACGTGACCAAGTTTTCACTCGTCTCACACACGAAAATGACCGTTCAGCCTCAACGGTTGTTGCGGGCAGCGTCCTGAGAGTACGATTTCACTGATCTGATACAGTTTTATGGAGAAAGGCTGGAATATAATTTAACTTTAATTATGACGCGTCGCGCAGTTACGGAATTTCAAGGATAATACTCTCATTTTAGGTTAAACTTCTTGATCAAAGAAGCGATGTTTTCGCAGCAGTGTGCAACAGTGCGTCGTACTGCTTCAACAGTGCGCTCAACGGGACGTTTATTCCTTCCAATTACCATAACGTGTTGTCTTTAGTACATCGTGCGCCTGCGACGTAGCAAAAAAACATCGGCGTTTGGCGATGTTCATAAAATTCAGAAGTATAAGAATATGTGAAGCCACGCCAGACCCCCCTTCCCCCACCAACATAAACTTCTCGAAGTCAGTAACGATTACATACACCAGAGGCGCAAAAAGTTTCAAGCTTTTGTTTTATTAACGATAGGTTCTAATTTGTTAACGAATTGTTAACGATAGGTTCTAATTTGATTTAAATTTAAATGGCCCCTTTGGCCCCCCCTGGCTACGCCTATGAACTGAGGTACAAGCTTTTAAATTACGTTAAAAACAACTGCGACGATCGATTTACAATGTGCCACAGCTACAATGGGAAAATACGGATAAAGGATTCAGCAAAATGTGGTGGGGATACTATCAACGACGACAAGGATGAAGGTAATCAAAAATGGCTGGTTATATTGTCTCCCGACGACCTGTTTAAATTGGATGTTGAGATTGATTTTAAAGCTCTTAACTATCACCCTTTGTTTATTAATCAAAATGTCGACTGACCAATGCTTTTCTAGTTAACACCTTTTGTAATATTTATTATGTTAAAATGGCCTCCTCAAATAATTCCGCGGAACTGAATGCTGAAGTCGATCATTCTTCATGCGACAGTATCAGTAGTAATCGGCAGTATACTACATCTCTAAATAGTGACGATCATGTTGAGTTATTCGGAACATGCGAGTATGTTGATTCTCAAAATCATAATTGGCTCAATAATAAGAAAATCGGTGACTTGTTTATGATTCACTTTAATTTGCGCAGCCTTCGAAAAAATATTGACAAGCTAAGCGACTATTTAGCCGGTTTCAAAAACCAACCGGAAATCGTAGCCATTTCGGAAACCAAACTCAGAGAGGGGTACATCAATCGCAACATCGAACTTGAGGTCTACACTTTTCTTCATAGTGATAGTAGAACGCAAGCAGGCGGCGTTGGTATTTATATCGAAAATTCCCTCCATTACAGTATTAACCAGTGCACGAAAATTTGTCTTGCAAAAGCTGAACACTTATGGGTTGACTTTTCTACCAATCAACGTCCTGTTACAGTCGGCGTAGTGTACCGACACCCCGATGATTCGGCAACTGCTATTGATAAATTTAACGAAGAATTTAAAGAGCTTTTAGTTTTACTGAATAACACCAAATGCCTTTTTATTGTTTGGGAGATTTCAACGTTAATTTATTGAATGTTCCCAACAAAGATGCTGTTCGCAAGTACGCTAATATGCTACTCAGCTGCAATAGTCAATGTTTGATTGATGTACCAACTCGTGTCACCTCAATCTCTAGGACGCTGTTAGACCACATTTAAACTAACGATAAATCTAATTCGGCTGTCTCAGGGGTATTGACTACTTCAGATTTAAGCGATCATTACGGCATTTTTACGATAGTACCAAAAATTAGGTGTCAAAAAAAGAACGCTTTAGCTAATCACCAAGTAAGAGATATGACCCAATTTAATTTGGAGAAATTTTTAGAATGTTTACTTGTCAGACTTAGTCCAATGTTTGAGGTTAATACCATCCCCGTGAATGAACTGGCAGATAGCTTTTTAGCAACGTTTAGTGAAATAGTCGATCAGTTTGCGCCTGAAAGAAACGCTTCTCGAAAGGAGAGAAAAATCAGATCTAAACCCTGGATATCGCGAGGCCTACTTAAGTCAATTCAAACCAAAAACAGACTTTTTAAACAATTACTTAAAAATCGAGACAATTCGATCTTAAGTAGTAAATATAAAGCTTACAGAAATACGTTGACTCGTTTGTTGAGACGAGCAAAGAAATTAATTTATAATAAAAAGCGTAGCAGCTCGCCACCTTCTAAGCTAATGAACTCTAATGGCGAGGTTATCTCGAATCCTTTAGCAATAGCAGCAGAATTTAATAAATTTTTTACCAACGTGGGAAAAACGATGGCCACATTACTACCTTCTGTCGAAAGCAACAATTCAAAAAACTTTGTCTTTTCAAAGAACAAAGCTAGTAATTATATTTTTCTGTCATCATGCAGTCCCCAAGAAGTCTACCATGTGATTAACCAATTAAAAGAAAAAAAATATGGGGCGTCGTTTGGAAAAAAACTATTCGTGTTGTGAACCATGTTTTTTGAGCTTGTTTAGAGCATAGTTTGTCCGATACGTATATTGGAAATGTCCTACTTATATATCGGACAAAATGTACTCTAAGTCGGACCAAAATACACGCGCAAAATAAGTCGAACAAAATCGTTTTTTTCCAAACGGCGCGCCACACGCCGTTTGAAAAAACAAACGATTTTGTGACCTCTGTTTTTCGAACTTATTTGGACTATAATTAGTCCGATATATACATCGGAAATATCTGACTTATATATCGAACAAACTGTGCTCTAAGTCGGATCAAAAAACACACGCAAAACAAGTCGGATATTTCCGACTTATATATCGGACAAATTCGCCGTTTGGAAAAAAACTACACGTTTTGTGAACCATGATTTTTGAGCTTGTTTAGACTCAAAAAGCATGGTTCACAAAACGCATAGTTTTTTCTAAATGGCGCCCCATACATATCGGACAAATTATGGTTTAAATAAGCTCAAAAAACATGGTTCACAAAAGGTGTTGTTTTTTTCCAAACGGCGAATTTGTCCGATATATAAGTCGGAAATATCCTTAGAGCACAGTTTGTTCAATATATAAGTCAGATATTTCCGATGTATATATCGGACTAATTATAGTCCAAATAAGCTCGAAAAACGATTTTGTCCGACTTATTTTGCGCGTGTATTTTGGTCCGACTTAGAGTACATTTTGTCCGATATATAAGTAGGACATTTCCAATATACATATCGGACAAACTATGGTCTAAATAAGCTCAAAAAACATGGTTCACAAAACGAATAGTTTTTTTCCAAACGGCGCCCCATAAAAAAAGCCAAACGAACATCGGACTTAGAAACAAAATTTACTAAGCACGCCAATCCCGCATGATCGTATTTTGTCAGTGATATATTTAACCGTTGCTTAACTGAAGGCGTTTATCCTGATTCGCTAAAAGTAGTTGAGGTTATACCCATTTTGAATAAAGGAGACCGCGGCAAACCAACAAATTATTATCGACCAATTTCACTGCTGTCACAATTCAACAAAGTCTTTGAAAAGTTTTTGTATACTAGAATATATTCTTACTTAATGAAATTTGATTTGTTAAGCAATCGTCAATTCTGATTTAGAAAAAATTCTTCAACAATGTTAGCAATTAACAAAATATATGACGAACTCCTAAGCAATATAGATCAAGGTCGGGATAGCTGCTGCATTTTCTTAGACTTAAGCAAAGCATTTGATACGGTGAACCACAAAATTCTTCTTCAAAAGCTAGAAAATTTTTTCGGTTTTCGGGGCACTTCTCTAAAATTAATGGAAAACTACCCAACAGATCGGTACCAACGTATACCAAAATCGGTGAAGCGAGGTCAAGTCTGCAAAAAAAGGATTGCGGAGTTCCCCAAGGGTCTTCACTCGGCCCCCTTTTATTTTTGCTTTACGTAAACGACTTACCTTTAACGTCACAATTCACAATTCGCGGATGACACGCTACTAGCGTTGTCTGATGATAATCTGGCGAAGTTGGAATGCAGAGTTAATGCTCAACTGAGACACATTGATCTATGGCTAAAGCAAAATAAATTAAGTCTAAATCACTCCAAAACGACGTACTTACTTTTCAATAAACAACCGCATATTCCGGTCAACTCAACGTTTTCACTTCTCATTAATAAAAATGAAATTACAAAAATCATTTTAGTGAAATACCTCGGTGTGTGGTTTGATGACTGATTGAATCGGTCGGCTCATATTCAAGACCTGTCTTTGCAATTGGCTAAGTATAGTAATATGCTGTACCATATTCGTGACTTTGTTACGGATAGTACACTTGCAATGTTCTACTACAGTTTTGTATATAGCAGAATAACATATGGGATAACTGCTTGGGGTACAGCCTCTCGAAACTTTCTTCGAGAGGTTGAAGTTGGACAGAACAATATTATTCGCACAATAACATGGAATAAAAAATTTTCTCATGTCAATCACTTATACAAGCAATTGGAGATTTTAAAATTAGTCGATGTATACAAATTAGAACTTGCAAAATTTATTTATGCAACAAATTAGAACTACGCAAAATTTATGCAACAAATTAGAATTTGGGAATTATTAGAACTTGCAAAATTTATGCATGAACTATACAAAATTTATACAAAATTTATGCATAAACATTTAACAGTAAATTACCGAAACTGTGGCAACAAAATTTTACTAAAATTGAGCAAATTCACGATTACGAAACTAGGCGGCCTAACAAATCTAACTATTTTCTCCCTCGTGTTTTCAAAACTGCTGGTCAACATAAATTCGAATATCGAGGGGTTAAATTATGGAACAAAATTAGTGAAGAATTAAAGAATAAATCATTCAACTTCTTTAAAAAACATTTCAAATTAAAAATCCTAGGTGAGTACTAGCTCTTAGCGAAGTATTATCTCTTATGTTGTTATGTAGCTGTATCTTTATCAGCTTTGCGTAAATGTACGTTTTGATTATGCAATCGTGATTTTGCTTTGAGTAAATTGCCTTCTTTTTATTTAATCGTGCGTACTATCTCATATGTTGTAATGCTGCTGTACCTTTACCATCATTATGTAAATATGCGTTTTAACTATGTAATTGTGATATTGCTTTAGGTAACTTGCCTTCTTTTTATATATTCGTACTATCTCTTTACCGCTTTCGTTACTATTGTACCTTCGTGCTTATTCGCGTTGCATTTATATTTTTCCTTTTGCCTGCTGAATGAGATGACTTAACTATATGCGTGTGTACAAGTAGCATCTAGACTAGAAAACCCTAGGGTCCTTCGGTGCTCCTTGTTTCTCAAATCTTCTGTTATGCTTGTTTTCTTTTTTTAAGTGTCAATAAACTGTAAACTGTATTACCCACTGTCGGCACAATAGAAATCACTCCACCTCGTCATCTTCGTTAATTCTAATAGATGCATTTTGATGCGAAAATTGCAGCTATTTTGTTGTCAACGGCAATATACAGCACGGCTTTTTTCAGTTTTTGTTTTGATACAGTTAATGCATTCTGCCTTAAAAAAGGAAGAAAACTACGGTAGCTAAACATCTATAGCCTATATTCCAAACTCATCAACCAGATCCGCAAGTATGCGGCTGTCAAAGCTTAAAGTCCACTTTTAACCTAAACTAATTTTAAAATAACCGAAGTAATTTCTCACATTTAGATACTCACCTTTACCTAGCCCATCCGCTTACCGCAATTTAATCAACAGTAAGTTGTGCTACCTCAGCTTTTCAGCAAAACAACTGAAATGAAATATTAGGTGTTTTTGGGGAAGTGCTTTTTAACTGCTATGGTTTTGTAGCGCCAGGAACGATTTTTTTTAAATTACGACTGATACGAGTGTTCTGCCATTTCTATTTCATCCTCATCACTAACCATAATGCTAAGCGCTAAGCTGAACAGCTATGGATATCATTTTTTGAGTCTTTGGTAAGACTCGACCGAACGTCGAACCCAAACTCCCATGCTCGAAGCGAACGCTCGAACTACTCGGTCACGACTCACACAGTTGGACAAAAACACCAGCGCGGAAGCAAGATTTTTCTTTTTTCTTTCATCAGCTGTTAAGCCTCGTGATATTTTCTGCGTCATCTGATTGGTTGTTCGGACTTAAGTAATTGTTATATAAGAAGTATGGACTCATAAACTTTTAAAAAAGTCACGTTGCGGAAGAAGGTTTGAACTTAAGTAATTCTTATATAAGAAGCAATAACTTTTAGAAACGTCACATTGCGCAAGAAGGACTTTGGAACAACTTTAAGTTAAAAAATTGTGGCGCGTGAGTTAGCACAGCTTAGAAAATCTAAAACAAGCGGTAACTCTATTTTGCCCAAAATGTGACTTTATGTAATCAGCTCTTCAATTGCTTTCTACAAAACCATGCAAGTTTGACGTAAGGCTACGTCACAGTCTTCTACTATTTCGTAGCTTAAATCATTTCACGTAAAAAAATCATTTTGTATTTTGAATACACTCGCTCTAAGGGGCATTAAATTGCAATATTGTTTTTTTTGTGCGAAATTAATGTTTTGTTCGTGTTGATTCACTGAATAAAAAGATTATATGTGTGACAAATGCATAGATCACTGTGGAATGAAGTTAGTTCACACTGGATTTTTGAATTTTAACGAAGGGTTCGGTACATGCCTATATGATATTTGTTGAGTTCGACACGTGCGACAAGTTTACCCTTTAACATACCAAGAGGGGTCCCATAGGGCCCTAGAAGTTCATTTTTTGTCTTCCGCCTTATTTACACAGGCAATTTTTTTCCTTATCCTTATTTATAGAATCAATTTTTCTTCTCATCCTCATCTTTGTATGTTGTAAATAGGGATGTGCCTCAAGGAAAATTACTCAGACTCGCCGAGTAACGAGTATTTACGGCATTACTCGGCGAGCTCGAGTCCGAGTATCTACGACGTCACGCGCGATGGTTGGTTTTCTTGCATTTAGCTGCTTCAGAATCACTGACTGAATCAGTAACAATAGTATTTGGTTTTGGGATACTGAGCTTACACTCGAATGGCAACAACAACAAGATTTATTTCAGCCAAATGGACAGTAAACAGTAACAAATAGAAAATAGTGTTCAACATTGGCAGGGAGACTTCGAACAGACCTTGCGGTCATCGAGTCAAGCAGTCATCCCTAGCATGACTTAAAAGAGGCGATATATGATGTTTTATGATCAATACGATCGTTGTGACAAAATTTGCATTGACCTGGGCAAATAACTTAATAAGTTATAGAACCGATAGGGCCTACTTGTTGTAGAAAATTCAGTAAGAGGTGTATTCTATTATAAATTTGGTGAAAGAAAGGCAACATCTGGGCATTACAATGCAATAATGACAATGTACCCCGTAGGTACCTTATCAAGCAACAAAGACAATAATGTTCATGCATTAACAGTCGTGTTTTGTGCTGTACGGTAACTTACTACCGTTGAGTTGGTAACTTGAGTTTAAGTAAAAAAAACGTGAATTGTTTACTAAGTAGGCTAGTAGCCTACTCGGTCAAGTAGCAACTAATACTCGGGTGAGTCCAAATAATGAAAATGCCATAATATTCGGCCAAATACTCGGACTCGACTCGGCACATCCCTAGTCATAAATTTAAGCGAGTTTAACATAGTGCAGCAAAACTTAAAAAGTTGTTTAAAACATAAACATAACGTTAGCTGGAGTCCTGGTAGGACCACCTGTGGTGTATCAGGTTACAAATGCTGAACGTTACTTAACTTATTTTTCAAACGTTTGGAAGTAAATTTTAGGCTCTTTAAATTTTTAATTATTGTGTATTGAAAGAAATGGCTCGCCACAGAAACACACAGAAAACATCAAGAAAAAACATTATAACGTTAGTTGGGGTCCCGCTGGTACCTCCCTAGGTGTATTAGGTTACAATTTGCTGAACGTTACTTTACTTATTTTTCAGACGTTTAGAAGTAAATTTTATAAGAATGGCTGTGCCTGTGAAATAAGTTCAGCAACATACAAATTTACTCTAAAGTGATTTATCGTTTTCTACAAACCAGATAAGCAATAAAAATGATGGGGTCCTTAGAAAACCCCATCTTGGTAAATTACGTTAATGAGCTAGGCTTGGTATTTTAAAGGTTAAAAACCACTGCTCTAACGTATTCGAAAATGAACAACAGAAACAACTTAATAGTGCGTCTGCCCGCTACTCTGGGAAAAGAAGATTTGGCCGAATTAACTAAACATGAAAAGTTCCTCTTTCCATTGCCCATTTTTCCTGATCTGATGCAATGCATCGACATTATTGTAGTATAGTAGTTGATATTATATACGCATTGCAAGTCACTGTAATGGCAATGCGAAAATACTGTGATTATCGTGTAGAGACATTTGGCGAGTTAAGTAAATGAAACCAGTCGCTCGATTTATAAGCGGTTGAGTTACTTCATAAATGAGAATTGAATATTAAATGCAATAAGTCAAGAAATCGTTAACAATCCGATCAAGTGTTAGGCGACCCATAGTTTGGGAACCGCTAGTCTGGTCGGTTATGAATATTGTTACAATTTGCGTATAGTGCCATGTGTTGAAATATTTGTAATATTTTCGTACAACAAGCAAAAAGCTGATATTGTTTTAAAAATTTGTTCAAAGCAAACATTGACGGTTAATAAGAATTTGTTCGTTTATTCGTTTAGAGACTTATTGAGTTTGTATTTACTGCTGCTGCGATGTTGCAAATAAAACGCCCTTATGGTTAACATTGAGAAAAGCTTGCTGTAGTTTGATCACGTATTTTTTCATTTTTCCAAATTTGCTGTATGTCGCGAAGTTTCACTTATGGTTGATTTACTTCCTGGTTGATTCACTGAGTTAATCATTTTAAAATATTTACTGACTGCCAAGACATTATTATTTTGTATGAGTTGCTGCTTATTATATCTTTTTTCATCAGGCCCGATTAGGATGTAATATCTGCACGAAGCAAGCGAAAACCACTAAATGGCGCTTTGTTGTATTTGTTAAATCAAAGCAAAGTTGAATGTGCCAGTCAGCAAAGTGCACTGATGCGACTTGAAATATCGAATCAGTTTACACCAGGGATGTCCAACCTGCGGCCCACTTAATGTTTGGATGCGGCCCACTATCGACTCATTGAAAAATAATTTGGCAATTTTATTAAGTAGTATGCACAAGAATCTTCACGTAGTTTGACCAAAATACTTTATATTTAATGAATGCAGTGATTAACATAAACAATTTTCAGTCATTGTGACCCATGCATTTTTGAAAATCTATTTGGTTTATTACTTTTTCACAACAATAGCTAACTCAAATTTGGAAACGTTTTCTATGACGGTGATTAAATTTGGTACAACTTGAAACCCTGCACTTTTTCGATTTGAAGCACTGTTTGGGCCTGAACTACTTTGAAAAATCTTTTGTTAGCTGTTGTAACTGCATGGTGTGTCGGTACTATCTTTTATAGAGAACAAATTTGTAGAAACCTTGATTATACTACATGTTCTCATCTTGAAAAATTTTTGATTCGTCCTAAAACCCACCGTTTGCTCATAAACTCTATTTTAAGTTTTTAGCCGTGGCTGTTGCAGTCGTCATGCATTTGAGTGAAGGCCATCTTGCTAAAACTAAATTATCATTTTTGAAATAGTTATTAGCCGTGGTATGCTTTGACGCCGCTAACTTTTCGGTGTCAATTGACGACTTCAACTTTTCGTTGACGCTACCTGATGCGCCGTCAATTTTCAAAAAAGTCGACGTTAGGCATACACGATAGGCCATAAAATTTTAGCTGTTTCAGCGTCAAGCGTCAATTTTTAAATTACAATCATAGACTCACGCAGGAGGGCCACCGCGCCATGCTCCCTCCCCCTTGGCTCTGGCGTTCAAGAAATTTGTAATAAGCTAAATCTAACTTTTAGTTGACAAATACTCAAATTAATAATGGTTGCAGCCTCCTTTCATTTATTTTAGTCAAACTTCTGTTCTCAAACATCGAGCATCGGTTACTAATTTATTTTTGTATTCCGTATGGGTCTGTAGTGACTTCACTCACTTGCAGGTACCAGTATGCCCTCTTTAGATAAAAAAGTGTGCTAAAATGAGTGTTTTTCGATTAAAAATCGTAAAACTCTTTAGGCGGGTGGTGGCTAACGCCCCCAGGCCCCCACACCTTTATCAAAACGTGGGTGCGCCTCTGATTACTATAGCAATCTTTCGTTTCCTGCAAAACGAGCGAAATTTTCAAGCTAAAAACGCTGCGAATTGCGGTCAATGAAATTTTCCATTGTATTAAGATATTGTGGTGATTTTGCGGCCTAGTTAAATATTTTAGTTTGCAATGCGGCCCATTTAATTAAAAGGTTGGACATCCCTGGTTTACACTGTGCGCTTGAAAAGTCGAAGTAGTAAAGATAAAGGTACGGGACAGCGGTGCTAAGGACACATTGTGTAGGCCATTCTCAATTGGCGGCCAATTAGAATTATCAATCATGAATGATTGAACGCTATAAGACGACATACAAGACGAACAACACCCATACACTTAACCCTTCGTAGTTCCGGTTGCGCAGAGCGCCAGTAGAAAGCTGCGAATACTATTAAAATCTTTAGTATGACCCGACCGGTAATACAACCCCAGTCACCCGGCTACCCAGCGGAAGCTCCTAACCGATACAACAAGCTGTACACAGCTAAGTAGGGGATGTAGCGATCGTGTCACGTATCCTCGTTGAACTTTAAATTTTCACATCACGTATTCAAACCATACCTACTTTCACATCCGTTATTAGCACATTTAGCATAGTTTTGATGTAGGTTAAATGCCGACATCAATTCTCTTCATACATTTCATACTTCTGTTAAAATGATATTGTGTCAACTAAATGCTTTTGCCATTCAGATCAGAATGCTTCATCTTGATAGACGGTTGCACTAAAATCAGAGTGCGTTGAGAAAGAAAATTATGATTCTCTATATTATTAAAAAGCTTTATGAATTTGAGTAAAAGAAGCAAATTAATTATCTTAATTCCACTGCAGCAGATAAGTTGAAGTTTTAATTTCTATGTTTCATTATTTGACAGAAAAACTATCTCAATAGCCGACTATAATGTAGACGTATAACTGTTAATTTATTATATTTGTACAATAATTATAATCTATTTTTCTTTTTTGTTTATAAATTCTATTTGAATAAGTTCGACATGGATAAGGATGAATTGTTGAATTGTGGAATAAATTAATGAAGAAACATTGGAGTCAGATATACTGTTCGACTAACCGTTACAGGGAAATGTGGGATCTATCGGACCATTGGACCTATTGGACAGCAGCACTCATGTCATATTATGAAAAAACCTAGTAAGTCGCATTTTCAACTTTTTGAGAAAAATGCAAAAAAACATTTTACCCTGGCATAAAGCTAGGCAAGACTAAAATGCAGAAATTTTGGTACCACAATAGAGCGCAGGGAAGGCATTGTTTATGACATAGATAAGATTATAAGTTTTTGTTTATTTTATGTTGTTTTTGTGACTTACTAGGTTTTTCCTGATTAGAAATGCCTTTCTTACATCTAATAAAACACGCATAAACCTAATACAGTCTAATCGAGAAACAATGTTTATTGTACTGATGACAGTAGTTTCAGATCAAGTCCCAGATAACAAGTAAGAGTTTGGGGGTTTACATAACAATTTATGACGTCACAAACGTCATAAATTTATGACGTAAATCGTGATAATCCACAAGTGAAAAATGATTTAAAATTTAATAATTTTTGTAGTTTGGGGATGGTGTTAAACTTCTATAAAAGAGAGTTTGGGGGTTTACAAGAAAATTCATGACGTCATAAACGTCATAAATTTATGGCGTAAATGGTGATAACCCACAAGTGAAAAATGATTTAATAAGTTTTGCAGTTTGGGGATGGTGTTAAACTTTTATAAATAGTGGCGGTTAAACATATTTTGAATAAGAGAGCTGCAATTTCTTTGTACGCAGCCAACTCGGGCACGCAACTAGGATTTTCTCACGGGAAGAGCTGATATAAAGTCCGATCGTACTGACTTTAAAAAAGGGTATTTTTCAATTCTGAAATTCAACTCATCGTTTTTTTGATTATTTTTCCACGCTCTCGATTAATTATTGTCTTATGATGACTTCGTATTAATTTCCAAATTGTTCTTTGTTAGAGCAGGGATAACTAAACTCTTCAGCACATCAGGGAAGTGTAAATCAGTTTACGTTAGTTATTTCATTTCCCAAGATAGCGCCACATTGCGGTCTTCGAGTCAAGCTGCCATCTGTCTATCACATTCAAATGTAGGGATCCCGCTGAGTGCGCTTCCCAACGGCACAGCAAGTAAACTTGCCGGCTGGTTCATCACACTGTCCCTTTATTACTGAGCGTCAAACAGAGAAGCGGAAGCTGTGAATATCAATTTTCTAGTTGTTGTACCCCCGCATAAAATGGCTATTATTGTTTGTACCTCCGCATAAAATCCTCGCTACGCCCCTGGACTTGGCTCAGGTCATCCTGATCTTCCAATCCTCTATTTTGGTTAACAACTCCGTTTTTACACTCATTACCTAAAAAAACTATTTTGTGATCAAGATGTTCGAATAATGACTCTATTACGTCAAAAACGTAATTGTTTCACGACAATAAAACAATCAAGTAAGCAAAAAAAATAGATGTTAATCTGAAAAAACCTAGTGAGTTTCCTGAAAAAAAAGCATAATTTCATGCACTTACTAGGTTTTTCCAGTTCATTCGAGCTCAATATCTCGTAAAGTTGAGCATATTTTCGGCTCAAAATGGTCCCAACAGACGCAGAACAGTGCAAAACCATCCACTATAACAGTTTTTCAATTTTCGAAAAATTGTGACTTACTAGGTTTTTCCATATGACATGAGAGCATATTTCCGTGATCACGTGATCAATTTGCAGTTTCATTTTAGTAAAGGAAGTGAAGTTTCACTAGTAGTAAAATCACAGGTTTGTGTAAGGATGAAGGAAAAAGCGTAGTGGTTACAACAAAAAAAACTGTTTTTCTTTGTTAAAAGAAAAAAAAATTAGGCAGGATAATTTTGAGATTTTAAGAAGCTTGCATGCAGTGTTAAGATCTCGTTTGCCCTGGTAGCTAAGTGAGTTTCGTGCTTACTGACGGTAAAGAGTATTCTTCTATAGGTGACATTTTCTAAACCAGAATATTTTGGGAAGGAAGTTCGAAACGGCTGCCAGGAGACCTTTCGGATGGGGCCTATCGTACATGTTCAATTACTCAGACGCTATCCGAAAGGCATTGAATGACATTATAAAATCTTGCCACAACCCGACTCAGTCGCGACAACGAAGCAGCTTAGCGGAATTTTTACGTTCAAAGCCGATCTTGTTAACTACAGTGTGTAGATCATGTAGCCGTAATTATCGCTTGTTATGCGTAGTTGTTTCATGTTAATACACATTTTTTCGATATCTAATTGTAGGAACGATCTTTATGAGACGTTTTCTCTTACTTTAGGTCACATTTGCAGCAGCTGTCAGAAGGGTCTCGACCCTTTGGACGAAAAGTCACCATGGGTGGGAATCGTTCGGACGTTTGAGTGACACTTTTCAATCGCAAAAAAACCACCCATAGCATTTCGAATTTTTCCGTTTGAGTGCGGGGTAAGTTAACCACAAACCAAAGTCCAACTGAAACTAAAAAGCATTTAAGATTGTCTGATCAGTTGGACAAAAAATTAAATTAAGTAAAGTTTGTCCGATAGGTCCCACACTTCCCCTACTAAGCTATCCTTGGAAGGGAAGTGTCAGTCAGCAAAGTGCACTGATGATAAAAAGTATGGATAAGAAAAATCACTGTGATAAAAAGCATGATCGTTCCCAAACTTGTCCACCAAGCTTCCAATTTACCTGCAGCGCTACCCGATTCTTTTGTAAAAGAAGTTATACAAATTTTGTTTAAATTTATGTACGGTTCAAAATGGGAAAGAATTGGACAATCTTAACTATGTTGTGATATTGATAAGGGGGAGCTAAAATGATTGATATTAAGCAACATATTATAAATTATTTGCGTTACAATTTAAAGGTGTGGTTAAACTATTTGACAATAATTAGCCTACACATCTGAATGGAAGACGCTTGAAAATCTGTGCATCGAAGAAAACTTATTTTTTTGCATACTACGCTCAAGCATTAAATTAACTGGTACTGTAATTACTGTATGTTGATTATTAAATTAGCTTTTCTTCGTTTTACCCATTCCAATTTGCCGATCTTGAAAACAATTGTTAAGATTTCAGAAATTTATTCAGGTAACGTATTTTTGTGGTTGAACAAAAATTGTGAAGTATCAAAATAAAAATCTAAAGAAAATAATTCCGAAGAAACTGAAAGTGGCAGAGGAATTGAAATTATGGTAGATCCCGTCAGGAATTCTTCTCAACAAAAACACGATCTATCAGAGGGATGCAATTCTTTGAAAAATTAATCAATAATCCATAAAATGATTTCGTGGATAGAACCAGCTCTCATAAATAGCCGAATTTTCAGTAATAGGAAAATTCGGCTATTTATGAGAGCTGATTCTATGCACGAAACCCTTGAGCATTTTATGGATTATTGATTAATTTTTTAAAGAATTGTATCCCTCTGATGGATCCTGTTTTTGTTGAGAGGAATTCCTGATGGGATCTACCATAATTCTAATTTCTCTCGTCTTTAGGGCAAATTAGGGGATTGGCATGTGGGGCATGTGGTTAGACCTAGTTGTTTGGGCGAGGTTATTGACTTTTACCTGCTGATTTTTTGACCCCCTGCTTAGAGTCTAAGGGTTTTTCTTATTACTGAAAATTCGGCTATTTATGAGAGCTGGTTTTATTCACGAAATCCTTGAGTATTTTATTTTTTATCAAAATAAGCCTTTATTAGGCTAATTAAAGAATTTTTCAACGCTGGGAATTTTGATTTTCAACAATTGCTTCATTCGGATGGAAACATGAAATCGTATGATGATTGATGACTTATCCGTAGATTTTGGATTAACCCCTAATAACTACAGTTTTATAAAGCACGTTAAATTGATTTCAGCTGTTCCATTGTTCTGTGTAACAATTTAATTTTAATGCTCTTTTTATTTATACTGTGCCAACAACATGGGTACGCTTGGTACTATGGAAAAATCGGTAACCTTCCAATAAAACGACCCATTTTTTGCTGTTTTTTAATATCAAATCGGGAGAAACAATTTGCTTTTCAAAAGATATTTTAACCTAGAGCTACAGCTTTACCAGTTATTGCAATAAAAGATGAACAACGAAGGTGATTAATTTATCGTGTCAGCAGCGCGCGGTACACAAAAAAGATTTTTAATTTTTTTACAACAAAATGTTAAAATAATAGCGAGCCGCAGAAACGTTGCACAAATTGTTATACGTTCAAGGATCAAACCCAAATCTACATTGAGCCAGTCAAACGACTTGCATTCGCCGCACCTAACCTCGAGTTGCAGAGCAAAAATTAAACACAAGTTACAACAAATAACGCCTTAGTTTGCAAAATTAAATCGCTTGAGTGTATCATTAAAAACAAAAATGTAAAGGGTCTTCAATAATGGCCTTGCGGCTCGTTAGCGACCCAATGCTAGAAAAATGCAATAGAACTGGACCGTTAGCGGACCGACTATTAAAAAGTCCTGCTAACGGCTAGGCTTAGGGTTTTCCTTTTTCTCGGATTTTCAACTACTCGGGAAACGGGAAATTTTCGAACAATTTCTCCCGGGATTCGGGAAATTCCCAAGAAATTTGGGGAAATTTTTTCGAGCTTGATTATTTTGACATTTTTTTCTGATTTTCAGCATTTCCGATTTAATTTTGAGCTATGTTGGTGTTATGTTGTTTTGACAAACTTAGCTTGAGTTTTTTCATTTTTTCGACAAATTGAAGAAAAAATTTTGATCTCACAAGCATTTTGTTTTAAAATATTTTGCGACTTTTGAAAAACAATTTTTAAGTTTAGTATGAAAAAAAAAATTTAATTCGTGGCAACGCAAAACTAAAGCATTTTTTATGTCGGAATGATAGATATCAGTACCACTAAAATCCTTACTAATGTAAAGACATTTCCCGGGATCCCGACATAAACTTCCCGGGAAACGGGAAATTTCGAAACCCCAAATTTCTTGTTTCGACTTCTCGGGAGGAAACACTAGCTAGGCTAGTCAAACTACAGTAGCACTTAAGGCACCTACTGTAAAATGGCTCATGGTCATGCCATGAATGCCATCTTTAGCACCAAGCAATGAGTGCAGTGTGCAGGCTACATTTCTGTTGTTAATGGTAACTTGACATTGCAAATAACATATCGGTACCATTAAAAACAGCTTTGTTTTGCCTCAATCTCGAGCTGATAACAAGCCAAAACGGGGTAGACTACTCAATTAGCTATGAAATGGTCAACAACATAAAAAAAACAATAAAAACTCGAAGCAAAAAACGGATTTTCAACAACACTAGCCCCGCCACTCGTTACACACTTCGGTATAATACGGCGAGTATAATTAAGGTTTTAGAATTTTTTGTCACGTTTTATCTCCAGATATATCCCGTCGATTGCGTCAAACGAAACAGGCTGTTAAGATTTGTATTAATTTCTAACGCTAGTTTTGATTTGATATTACTTGCTCTGATTTCGTCATTAAATCCCCTTTGCTGAAAAAGCTACAAATCATTAAATAATTATGTTGTCACAATTAGTAGAAAAAATGCTAAATTTACTTGCATAACCAATAAAAAGAGTGCTCAATAATCTTACAAGACTAGAGCAAAAACTAATTCGATTAATTTGGCAGCATTTATTAACAAAACTCCAACGGTCCGTTTCACGCTTACGCGATCATCAGGGAGCCTTATTCAAATAGAATAAGTATGTCACAATTATGTATTAATGCATCATAATTCGCTTGAAAAATATTTTATCCAGGAAAAATGCGTTATTTTAATATAAACAGCAGCTCCACTACATGCCCTAGTTATATTACGCGCTGTCAGTTTGTAGCTGTTAGTTTCAAAACTCGGTTTAGAGTACCGTACCGTAGTTCAATATTTGATATTAAAAACTTCGTCTCGGCTGGGGAACCTAAGCAATTGAGAACTGTAAGCTAAGAAGAGATCAAGATCAAGTGTGTACCGTCAATGTTGTTTTTAAAGTTCTTTCATAGGAGTTTAAATTCGGACGATGTATTTCTTAGATTTAAGTAAGACTTGTTGTCAACTTTGTCCAGCTAGGATCAACGCAGTTTAAAATTTGGATAATTTTTGGTTGGTTTTTGGCGCTTTGTGGCTACTGGGGTTTGCAGACCTGTGACTAATTTGTTTCGTATGGTGACTTATTCATATTTTAACATTCCATGTGATTTACTGCATCCCTGGCACTAAAAACAACGCAGTTCTATAGCCGTAAACACCCACCAGGAGCAATAGTTTATATTTCATTCTTCACAATAGTTGGTTAAGTTTTCCAATTCCTTGTTACTTATGAGCAGACCTCAATTCTTGTAAATCATTTGATTGATTGCAATAATTACATCAAGCGGTTTGAAAAAGCGACAAACGCTGTGGGTCCAAAAATTCAAACGCTCACAGTCACTACAGCATATTTGCGTTGAAATCTGCTTCTCAAGTTTAACAACCTTTCGAGGTAAAATAGCAAGTGTAAAGCCTTTTGCTCAAGAGCGTGGGCGCCACACAAAAAGTTTGAGTAAGAACACTTGACGATCAATGACTTTAGTTCCAAAAACTATGGGTAGGTCCATTGCCCACAATAGGTTTAAAGCCTCGTTCTTTCTTGGTTTAAAACAGCAAACCTACTGTGGAGCTATTTATTGCAAAATTTGTTTAGTTGTGGATTTCCGAAAAAAGATCCTCCAAGAAAAACCTGACAATGATTCATTAAACGAAAGCTCACAGAGCAACTGTGGTAAATTTTCTAAAGTTTTATTTGTTTAATTAAAATTTTTTACAAAAAACGTTTAGACAAAGCAACCTCATTATGTGCTCACTTGAATTGTGTAATAAGGTCTACAGAAAAAGATGAAAAACTGTTAGCGACGTGGCCAAAATAGGTACCGCATATGTTGCTGAATTATAGAGCCTCCGTGGCGGGTTCAATTGACCTCTGGAGCCGACCACATTTGCAATGTTTTCGCATGGCTGCTGACTCGAAGAGACTTAGCTCATTTTGCGCCATTGAACTGTTGAATTTTCAGTTTCGTGCTTTAAAAAAGCTATTTATTTCTAACAAAAGTATAGTGTAGCCAGGGGCGTGTCCAACCATAAATGAGTGGGGGAGAACAAAATTTGAGACAATTTTTTATTACTACCAAGTTAGATACAGCTGCGGTAGTTACATGTAGCCAGAGTTTGTCGATGAAGGGCCCGGGCCGAGTCGAGAGTTAAGGGGTGCAGTCGCGAATCATCATCTAGTCATGTGGCCCACGGCATCACTTTCTGTGGCCCGCGGCATCATTTGTTAGTAGCCTATAGATAACATTTGGTGGTACATGGCGTTCGCCTATCTTCTACGCTTCACAAACTTTCTTTTGGCAAACTGGTGTATTGCAAGGAACGTTTCACTGCCCCCCGCACTGAAAAGCATTCACGCCAGAGATGGAAACCGGTCGGGTCGAGATTCTTTGATTGGCCGGTCAAAAAAACGGTTAAATTCTCCTTTTTTGCCACTAAAACACACCTACACACCAACCGAAATATACATACCGATATGTGTTTTCTAAATAGTTTATGAAAAACGGCATTAACAAATCACACCTTCTGAAAACAAATCTTTGTTTTCTGTTTCCTTTCATTCAGATATACTTTTTTTAGATGAAATTTTTGGCGTTCAATTCATCTAGTGACAAAGTTAGTGTAAACTAAGTTTGTCATTAGGTTTATCGCACAGTGAACGTAAACCTTCAGTAAAAAATACGGTCGACCAGGCCAGTCAGTGACCGGTTAACCGGCGTAGATTTTGAACTTTACCGGTCGGGTCGAGAAAATCCTGACCGGTTCCATCTCTGATTCACGTCGGTTTGGCCTTATGACATTACTGGCGTTGACGCATGTATGATGCTGCCGACGTAACGCACACGGCCACGACGTTTTTTCGCGCTGAAGTGTGAGTGGCCTGAGTAGGCTTAGTCGAGTGACAGTTGGAATAGCCTACTTAATGCATTGTTTCTTTTTGTGGTTAGTTGTATAGGGTTAGTTTGTAGTGCAGAATTAACAACGGACTTGAGAGGGTAATCAGTTTAATGATTGAATCTCATGTGTTGATGTGGAAACTGGAAAGATTAGTCGAATGATCGACGAATAATAAAAGTTTTTTGTTATATCGTGGTTATTTTGGTTATCATATTTTTATCCTTCTTTGCAAGAAAGGGACAGAGGCGCTATAACAAGCTCGATCGCTTTGGAGTTGCTGGCCACCTGTCTACCACTCAAAGATGGGGGAACCGCTAAGTGCCCTTCGCTACGACACAAGTAAACTTGCCGGCTTGTTCTTCGCACGGTATACCGACATACCGGTAGAGATTTTTTGAGCGAAGAACTGTTTGTTGGAAGCAGGGTTGGGAAAAATCGATTGTAATCGATATTCGATTGCGATATTTTTTACTTTTTGTTCATCTAATCCACTGGAGCCTTTACTTTTTTGAATGAGTATCGAATATGGCCTTTTCTTTACTTTTTTTTTTTTCGGCGCAGCTCGATATTCCATATTCGATTGTTTTTGTCCAGATTACTTTATCTCACTTTAGTAAATTTAAAATAATCGTCGGTAGCATAATTATGTCATTACTTTGTTTTTGCTGATAAATTGTTTTTGTGCCAAAAAAACACAAAAAAAAGATTTTTAATAGCAAAGTTGCTTCGCATATACTATGTCCGTCGTTTTTCCGTAAGTTACCGCATGAATCTGAAGACATCACAAAAAATGCTTGGCGTACACCGGTAAATGCTCAGTGTAATATCGAATATCGATTACAATATTCTTTATTCTTTACTTTTTTAAACTACCATCGAAGTCGATTATTTCTTTACTTTTTGGTGAACTATCGAATATCGATTATTTCTTTACTTTTTTGGGTATCGATTCCCAACCCTGGTTACAACCACTCGAAAGGAATTGGCTACTTGAAGTGTCAGAGGCAATAAAGTTTTTAGATTCTACAGCGAAATGTGCAAATAAGAAAAAAAACTGGCTTGGGTATGACGTCACCCCCCAAAAAATCTCTTCGGATTTAGACGATTCCAAAAAATACTCCTAAATCGAAGTGTCCCCCCCAATCTCCCCGTGGCCACGCCACTGAGTGCAGCCACAATGCAACAGTTACCCTGTCCACATGTTCAATTAAAGCCCACATTGATGTGGGCTTGATGTCATAACCACTTTTTTAAATTATGACATCAAAATTTAATTGTGATGCAGAAAGCCCACAGCAACAAGCCCACATCACATTTGAATAGGGCAGTGGTTCTCAAACTTTTTTGCCTGTTGACCCCTGATTTAAGTATAAAATTTTCGATAGACCTCCAAGCCTAGCTTAACAATTACAAAAAAACAAAACACGTCAAAATAAAGGCGAGTTTTTAGCTGAAATGCATGCTAAAATAATACACAACCTGAAAATACGCTCAGGACCATAGATGCAAGCATAACATAAAACCTAACTGTCAGTGCAGCACACCCGTTTCTTAACTTTTAAACTATTTACTGCGGCTATCTCTTGCGTTTACAACGATTGTTCTCCGTCTTACTGCATAGCCTAAAGGCGCGTTTACCGATACGCAACACGCGGTAACGCGACAAAAACTTTTCGCACCTTGTTTGTTTTATTTTACTGCCCACCGATCACGCGAAAACCTGCGAAGTTTTTCTACATTTACTTATATTATAATTTTGTCGCCTCATCGCGTGTCGCGCTGCCGCGTATCGGTAAACGCGCCTTAACTGCTGTACCCGCCAGTGTAACAATTGCGCCGCATTCACGAAAATACTGTTTGTGATGTAACTGGGGATAAAAGAACAGTTTTCATGATGCCATCACAATTGATGATTTAATAAATAAACTTGTTAAAACGAATGCACTTTTAAACTACTGTAGCTGAGATTCAATCAGCCCTCTTAATTTCGTTTGATTTGTTCAAAAACGTCTTTTGCATTCCTTAGCGGATTAATAATGGTTTTGAATTGGAAGCTTTATTGCTCCAGTAGACCCCAGCAGTTATTCATTGACCCCCATTCGACCCCCTGGCTATTGTCGACCCCTTGGATTGTCCAATTGACTCCTGGGGGTCGATATCGACCACTTTGAGAACCACTGGGATAGGGTAAGTTCAAGAAACTCTTGCAAACCAAGCTGAAGCCCGTTGGTCTTAAATGAAAGTGTTGGTATATTAGGTTGAGTTTGTTTGTAAAGCGAAGTTTTGTGCACAAAGCGATTTAAGTTAATAAAGGGCAAGTTAATTATTAAACAACTTGCATTAACATTGCTTGTACCACCGCATTATATAATATGCAGCCTTCAGGTATACTGAATTCATGAGCAGATAATTGTATAGAAGCTTGAAAATCAGACGGCCTTGTTACATTAAGCAATGAATTAGGTTGCATTCGTTTGTTTAAAGTTTAAATTTTTTGCTAGTTTTCCCGACCTGAATCAGAATCTCAGCCTTGTATAATACTAAGCTGTTTTTACCCCTTTGTGCAAGTTACCGGCAAAAATTATGCCTTTTTTAGTTTTTATGTATGTGATATGAAACGTTGAGCTAAGGGATTGCTGTAAATTTTTTAAGGTTTGGTATGATTCCATCAAGAATGAAACCCAGCTCAAATGTGAATAAAAAATGATATGTTTTTCTTGAGTTAAAACTAGCGATCAGATTTTCAGAGCATCGACGATGGCGGTAAAGAAAGACCATTTTAATGAAATGTTGATTACTTCTATAGTACAAAGCCTGCTGCAGTTGAACTACAGCTGTTTATCTCTAGTACTCTACAGAATAATGTTGCTTTTGTAGTAATGTGGTAGATTAATAATATTAAAAATATGTCAAAAGACTATGTTACAGTCGAGTCTAAAGCTTCACCGAAGATTGTGAAATTCGAAACAGCGGAAAATAATAAAAATTTGGATCTAAATGAAACAAAATTAAAGTTCCAGTATGGAGATTTTGACGTTGTTGATGACACACACTTGGCAGATCACAACCTAGGTAAGTGAAAGGCTTGTTCAGTATAAAATAATATATAAGCTTACGATAAATAAATAAGAGCTACAGTAATATCGCCAAAACAATTTTTTCAGAAACGGATAAGTTAGCGCTGTAACTTCAAGGAACGGTACGTGCAATCGTGCATGTTACTGGCGGTTACATAATTTAACGGTTTAACTGCTCAGATTGCCGCGAGGTAAAATAGTCTGTCTCTGGAGCTGTGGACTCGGGTTTGATTCCAAGTTGGGTCAAACCAATAATTTAAAAATTTGTTCCTTGCTTAACGGTCAGTATTACGGGAACAGTGCGGAGAACAAGCTGGCAAGTTTACTTGGTGTGCTTTGGGAAAGGCGGGTAGTAGGATTCACGCATCTTAGAGTGGTAGACAGATGGCTGACTACTCCTAAACGAGCTCGTGATAGTGCTTTGATCGCTTTCTCGTGATAGGAGGGTAAATATGTAAACAAATACAAATGCTATATTTTGACGGCACGAGTTCGATTTATATTACTACCGGAGCCCATCGCGTATGACCTTTTAACGGTGGTTACTCACATTTTTGGATCACTCATAGTAGGCCTACAGTTCAATCAACATATCGTTCTTCTACGTATAGCCTACAACTTTCAATAACATAAGCCCTACCTCTAGTCCAAATCAAGGCTACAGGATTTTCTGAATTACAACAAACGAACACTTGTGGTGTTTGCAAAAGATTTGCAATTATACTGTAACAACAATATTTCACACTGTACTTTCAGAATTTTTTGCCGCTGGACGAGAGTACGCAAACGCCTACGTAAATCACAAATACACAGAAAAAGAAAGAGAAGAATTACTAAAGTAAATTATGACAAAATATACAGTATGTACAGTACCGGCAGTTGATAAATTTGCGAATGATTTTACATCTGCTCGATATGCTATTTTTAAAGTTGGAAGCGCAGAATAGTTTTACAGCATTTACAAATCTCTGTGTGTACGCTTGCCGTAAGCAAGCAAAGAGTTAAAAGGGATCAAATTTTTGGTTTTGTTATTATGTTCAATATTCTTTATTTTTTACTTATGTTCCTTGATACCCAAAAATAACCATAGCTATGGACCGGCCGGTTAGCTCAGTTATTAAGACATTACTCTCAGAGCGATAGGTCTTGGGTTGGAATCCCGGGTCGGTCCAACCGGACACAGTGTCGCCAACGGTTCGCCACTGCTGCGACTTTTCTTCGAAGCCGTGGAGATGGACCCGCCACTACTTACACGTTTCAGCGTAATACCGTGAGTACAATGACGATTTGATTTTGATATGTTTCGTAGGTACGACAGCTTAGATTATTTGCCTCCATGGAGCACTGTTTACAAAAGTTGGGTACGTAAACAACCAAAAAGGTAGGTTTGAAGGCAATACATAGGTAAACAAGTTATTATGAGTCGCAGTTGTTGGTAATTTTTTCTTGTAGATTTGTCAGTGCAATTTGCAGCTGCTTCAATTCCTGTAGATAAATGGTAGCAAAGTATATCTAATGCAAATCCGCTGCAACGGAGTTGTATCGATCGGGAATGGAACCAAGAACTCTACAATGATAGTAATTGTCGCAAAAACGACGCTCCAAACCAGGGCTGCGAACTCGATCTTGAACTCGAACTCGCTGAACTTGGTCTTTTTGCCGGTTTCAAACTTGAATTCGAAAAACAAAAATCCTTTAACTCAAACTTGAACTCGATTTTAATAAATACAGTTGATCGAGTTTTGAGCTTATCCTAAGCTTGATAAAAATTGCTTGAACTAAGTCTAAACTCGATAAAAATTACTGAACTCAGACACGCAAAATTAAAAATACGTAAAAGAACTTGAACTCGACTTTCAAAGCGTTAGTGAAATCGAACTTGAACACGATTAAAATGCATACAAATTTGAGCTTTTCTCCAAACTCCTGCGGTTGCAGAGCCTATCCAAACGCGACGCACCAAACCCTTGTGGCTCCAAACTCCAACCAAAATCAAGATTCAGTCGTCCTGACTTTTTTTTGGTGCATTTTCAGGTTAGAATGGGACCGTTGGGTGATGATGGGGTTAATTGGGTTTACGGTTGGTATTGTAGGGTTTTTACTTCATCAAATTATTGACCTAATCTCGGAAACAAAATGGACATACTCAACTTTTTACTTAAAGGTAAGCTTTAAAAGTTAACTCAAGTATTTTTTGCAAATACGAACCTATAGTGTTGAGATCGACTTTGCAATATGCCTTCCGCAAATTGTTTTCTCTGCCGCACTAGCGTTAGAAGCATTTTCATTATTTTTTTGTCTGTCTTATGTTGTTGTGTCGTTTGTATTGATATTTTACGAGTTAAAACGAAATATTATGTAACAATTTTTGTGTTTTTTCAGCAAGGTCTTGCTTTGGCGTGGATTTTTGCGCTTGGATACAGTCTTATTTTTCTTATTCCAGCGTCAGCTTTAGTAGTGGTGAGTCTAGTTTGTTTACTTTGCATGACTGTTTTACTGGATGGCTACTCCTGATTGTCATTTTTTTTTTCTTGTCTGAATAAAGCGAATAAGGCGCAGTCTAGTGTATAATTCACAGAATGAAAGTAGATTTTTATGCTTATTTTTAGTGGTACAGACCATCAGCTGGTGGGTCAGGGATTCCAGAATTGATTGGATTTTTGAATGGAACTGTTATCCGCCATATATTTAACATTAGGACTATGATCGTCAAGTTTTGTTCCTGCGCCTTTGCAGTCGGTGCCGGAATGCCGGTCGGGCCAGAAGGCCCAATGATACATCTAGGGTAAGTAACTATGATTTTGCTCTTGTACGATGTGTCACTAACAACATGAAAATTTTTAGCGCACGGTGCTCCCCATTGACAAAAAAGTCAGTATATTCTTGTAAATCAGGAACACAGTTTCACTGACTTGATCTAAGTTTTATTCTGTAAAGCTTTAAGTTTTCTACATAGCTCCCAAATCTAATTGATAGTAGGCTACAGTTATCAGCAAATGTTCTTCCACCAGAAAGCCGCCGACTTTAAGACACGAAATTTTATAAATTACTTGGAAACCTCTAAATAATAAATTATTACGTTGCAGAGAACCGACCAGTCAGCGTAGTAGAGAAAGACATCGCTATCGGTGCGGTAGGCCTGGGAATCGACTACCGGGCCTGGGAATCGATTCCCGGTCCGGTCAAATCAGACACAGTCTAACCAGCGGCTTACCACTACTACGACGTTTCTTCGAAACTGTGTTGCCCTGGCGCTAAGCTGCGGAGATGAAGATTTATTTAATGAAGTGCGAGTTTAATGAAGATTTATTTTTGTATTTTTATGTTTCAGTGGCCTGATTGGGGCTGGATTGAGCCAGTTCAAATCGGATTCACTCGGAATGCGTCCCAAATATTTTCAAAGATTCAGAAATTCAGAAGACAGGTATGCGAAATGAAAAGCTTTTGTCAATAAAATTATTTAGTAGCATGTATTTATCCTTTTATCACAAGAATGCGATCAAAGCGCTATAGCGAACTCGCTTAGGAGTTGTGTGCCATCTGTACACCACTTCAAGGTGGGAGAATCCCGCCAAGTGCCTTTCCCAACGGCACTACAAGTAGACTTGCAGGCTTGTTCTCCACTCTGTTCCTTTAATGTTGAGCGTCAAGCAGGGAAACTGTGTCAATACCAATTTTGAAGTAATTGGTTTGACTTGACTAAAAATCATACCCGAGTCTACAGCTCCAGAGGTAGACGCTCATACCACTCTGCAATCTAAGGTGTTGAATATACAGCAACTGCTTACTTCGTTTTCAGCGCCTTACTAACCTAACTGAAATCATTAATTGCTTCTGTGAACAGCTATCTCTTGTACGATGTCAAGTTTCGCAATACCCTACAGTTGGTTTATAGCTTCGACCAGATTTTTTTGTAGCAGCACTTAAAACTTTTGTCAGCAATGTAGCCTAACAATATCCCGCATACCTGTTCAATGCACGGCTGAAACAACACGAAAACGACACTTACGTTGAGTTGGCAGGCTTCAAAATCTCAATCTCAATTCGCACTGTTCCTCACTCGACTATTCAATATTCAATCTGCCGATTAAAAGATGACTTTTTGCAGTTTTTTATTTACTAAGTATAAGCTTAGCTAATTTTATTCTTATGATTTGTAACTCTGCGTCAATAATTACTTCTAGGAGAAATTTTATCTCAGCCGGTGTGGCCGCTGGGGTGTCTTCTGCATTTGGGGCACCAGTTGGTGGTCTATTATTCAGCATGGAAGAGGTATCATCATTTTGGAATCTGAAATTATCTTGGCAAACTTTTTTCTGTTGCATGGTTTCAACCTTCACCACCGGCTTGTTTGACTCCGCATTCAGAGGTTTTTCTTACACAGGAAACTTCGGACTCTTTAGTGAGGAAGCGAATATTATTTTTCAGGTATTTTGTTTTGTATCAATGAATAACTTAAGATTTTTCACCAGGTAGACCTAGGGTGACATACTACCAAGAAACAAGCCTCTAGATAGCGTAAGGTTTATCCCACAGCGTAGAGTGGTTTGAGTCCCAGCACAGCTTAGGCTGGAATTAATATGGCTTGCATTTATTCATTTTTTCCAAGCTAATATCTCTGCGTCGCATTGTTACTCTACCCAACGAAAAAGATGAACAACGTCGATAACATTATCACCATCAAATCAAAATCAAATCTTCATTATACTCGCCGTATTACGCCGAAGCGTGTAACGAGTTGCGGGGCCCATCTCCGCGGCTTAGCGCCTAGGCTACACAGCTCCGAAGAAACGTCGCAACGGTGGCGAGTCGTTGGCGACACTGTGTCGATTTGACCGGCCCGGGAGTCGAACCCCAGACCTCCCGCACCGATAGCGTGCCCTTTGCAGCTGAGCTAACGGCCGGTTCATAATCACCATCAAGATTTATTAAAATAATACAGTACATATGCCGGTTTAGTTTTACGGTCAAGCTTTTGTAAAACTGTAGCTAAGCAAATGAAGCAGCTAAAAAGGAAATGAAGCAGAAATATCAAAGATTCTAACATACTTGGTTTTCATTCACCGCTGCAAGTTTTCGAATTTTTTCTACTAACGCAATCACTTAAATCCTTTGCAACCTCGTTTTTTCCTAGGTTGATTCCAGCTTGCCCAGCAACATTCTTGCCTTTATCCCGGCTGCAATCTTGGGTACATTGGGTGGAACGTTGGGAGCTCTTTTTACATTTTTGAATTTGAAGATCGCTCGGTACCGGAGAAGGTTTTTGAGTAAAGTCGAAAGTGAAAGCATAAGGAAATTTCTTCGAATGATCGAGCCATGCATCATAATGGTGAGAGTACAGTTTGACGTATGTTGTGTTGCGTCATTGCATAAAGGAACCAATTGCTTCATCCCAATAAAATTTTTCTAATGCTTCCGTCGGATCAACAACCATAAAAGCAAAAAGAAACACTGACTTTGAAGCAGTATATAGAGATGTTTAATCGCATCGTGATCAAAACTTGATTGTTAAGTTTGGTAAAAACATTACAGGAACTACCCTTTAGATGTAATGGTCGTTGTTACCATTTTGTTGAAATAATTAAGAATATAGTTTAGTGCTAACTATTCTGCACCTAAGTATTGCAACGAGCTTACCCTATTCCCATTCCCAGTTTAAGTGGGCTAATAGCCCTCGATCTGGCTTTCTGCATTATGACAAAAATATTTAATGCCGTGGTTGGCATCAGCTACGCTATGACGGTGACGGAACGAAGAAATGTGTTTTGCGTAGTGCTTTCGTACAAATTTTGTCGATGTAAAAAAGTTTCAGCAATAAAAGGTTATGTCTTTTTCAGATTATAACAGCAACCGTAACAGTACTTTTACCTGCTGCTTTCAGTTGCACAGAATTCGAATGCAACATTAATCGCAAAATAAGCAATCAAAGGTAAATAAAATAATAGTTAGTCGGTTTAACCGGTTTAAACAGAAACGGCTTTTTTACAGTATGAGAGTGATATTGAAGTATTCATTTAATTGCTGTATTTAATTAAAATTAATCTGATTTAAATTGACTTAAAAGCACAGAACAGGGGTTCCCAAACTGGGGTACATGTACCCCTGGGGATACATTTCGACTTTGCAAGGAGCACATTAGCTTAAATTTGTAGTGAAAAAAACAGAACTCTTTGGACGTGAAGACCTTTTTTTGGTCTTCAGTGATATTGGGGGTACACGAGCAAATCTATAAATTGTCCAAGGGTACCGATGAACAGAAAGTTTGGAAAACTCTGGTATAGAACATGTTACTATAGCACTGTTAGTTGAAAGATTTTGTTAATTCGAGTTCTTGCTCATCTCCAGGCAATTATTATTGCTTCGAGTGTTTTTTGCACTGCAGGCATCCTTTCTAAATGGTCTTGCTGGTGCTATGCAATGGACAGCACTCTAGTAGTATTTCGGATAATATCGTCTTACACGTTCTTTTTTATCTAGTTTACAATGCAACACTGTCGCAATGGCAGATAATTATCCACCTCGCACTGAACCGAACGTGGAATATTATACTTGCCCAGAAGGAATAATGCTAGAAGATGGAGGTTTCACTGTTAACAACAAATCGTATAATGAAGGTAGTTCGGGTTTTCTTCTAGCATAATCAGCAATGTTGTGCAACCGTTGAATTTGCTTTTTAGTTGCTACACTTTTTTTTGTTACGGGAGAGCAAGCGATCCGGCATCTATTTTCTAATGGAACCCACTATCAATTCACTATTCCATCGCTGCTGGTGGTTCTTGCTTTTTATTACTTCTTAGCATGTTGGGCGGCTGGAACATCTATATCAAGTGGATTGGTCGTACCAATGCTGTAAGAATAGTTGTATATCAATTCTCAACTATTAAAGCAAGACTTACCAACAAATAGCAATAAATCTAAATTATCTCCTTATTTATTTTGGTGGATTTTTCCTGGTTCGCTTGAACATATTGTTACTTTAGCAAAGAGACAGGCTCTGAGTTTACAGGCTGATTGGTGGTTTGTACGGACGTGTGATTGGTCAAGCAATGGTCACGTGGTTCGGACTTCACATACCCAGCGAAGATAATTACTGGGCTTGGATCGATCCAGGCGCGATGGCGGTCATTGGAGCGGCCTCATTCTTTGGTGGAGTCTCAAGATTGACCATGTCCCTCACGGTTATAATGGTCAGTATCTGCGTCATAACCGTTCTTCCTAGAAAGTATTAAAAATCCACTTAATCAAAAACTTTGGTCTTTAGGTTGAGATCACCAACGATATAACGTTTCTACTTCCCATCATGACAGCGATAATGGTGTCGAAATGGGTAGGGGACTTTTTCACGCATCCTCTTTATCATTCCCTGCTTGAGTTCAAGTGTATACCATTCCTTCACGCTGAACCGGTTGTTTACACAACTGCTTCGGGAACAAAGAAACCGTAAGCAACCACATCAATTCTTTCTTGTTATTTGTTTTTTGTTGGTTTTGTGAATGCTTACAATCTAATTATAGCGTACGCTCTTTCAGTCCACTCGTTGTTTGACTCTTGCAAGCTATTAATGTTGTTTACTGCCTGGTATTTGTTGCCTAGATTGTTAGATTTTTCTGTAATCGCAGCTTCCCGGTTGCCGTATCACTTTAAACTTAACTATTTTCATGCTTATGCCGTATTACATTATTTTTCGCACTGAGACAAAATAAATTCGTTGTTGTTGTTGTAATAGTTTGATTAATCCGCAGCTAATAGATATTGCTTTTAAAAGTACAATTCGACGTTCAACATTGCTTGTTATTTAGAGTAAACTTGGAGTTGTATAGTGCTGGCCAGGTTATGAAATCTCCAGTTATTACGTTGACTTCTTTGGAGAAAGTGACGCATATCAGTGACATTCTCCTCACTACTTCACACGGGGGATTTCCCATAGTAAAAGATAACGGAACAAACAGGGTTATGTGTGGGATCATTACGCGGTAAGTATACTTCGAAAATGTAAAGAGAACGCTCACATTTTGTGTTCTAGTGCTTTTGCTTACTCAGTGTTTTATATCAGTTGTTTGCCAATATTATCAACTGCTCCATTTCTGTTAGTATTTCGTTGTGTAGGCACTTAATTATCTTTTCTTTTTTTGTTTTTGAGGAGCATACACTAAAAACACTGCAGAATTCTTCAGTAACATGAGTTATACAACTCCTTATACGAAGAAATTTCCTTATACAAAATAGATAATAAACAATAATTTACTTTAATCAAGGTAAAATGAAATGTTAGTATATGAGTATACCTCATTGGCTAAAAATGGCATGAGTTTCTGGAATTAGACAGCATAAAATGGTTTTTGAAGTGAAGTTTGTTGCACATATATGCTTACTTTGAAAAAGAGCGATTTGTGAATGCTGTATAGATGGTGTGTGAGTGATATGCACTTGAATGTTCCGAAATGATCCGCTATTCGCTGCACATTAATTTAAATAATAACTTACTGAATAGGCCTGGGTTATACATTGATTTGCTGCTGATTACTGATATAATTGAATGTGTCACAAGATTCCAACGTAAGAATAGCTGCTGCCTTGATATCAACTTGTAATCACATCACAGGGGTATAGAGATTAAATGACGAATTAGTCCCTTCTTACCCCTGCATCACACATAAATTGCTTACCGCACGTACTTTCGTGATTTGTGATGTCAATGACGCTCTGCAGGTGCGTTGTAAATAAAGTTCTGTTCTATTAAAACTTATGAAAGCTATTTGTAACAAAATTCACTGGTTGTGTTACTTTGGGATGAGCAAAATTTTAAGGATGACTTGTAGAATTATGTTAAAGCTTTGTTGTGACACAGTTTTGTAAAACAACCACAGATTGTACTGCAATGTATTTTTTTGTTACTGTTTCATTTAGTTTTATTTGGTATTATTTGACAGATTGGAATTATGTATGCTATTGTTACGCGAAGAAATGTTCGTGGAACTTTCAGATGAAGGCAAGAGCAAACACCATGATCTTCACTGTAACTATTCTGATGTTAGTATGAAGTACTGTAAATTTTTAGCAGACGTAAGCTCACAAAAAAACAAGTGGTGTATTTGAACAAATCTTATTGATATTGTTCCGAGACAAAAATATGTTTGTGATCTCCTGTTTAAATCCACGCTTTTGAAAATTAAAAACTCTCACTCTACTGAAAAATTTTTTTATCAAAATTTTTGTGTGCTTTTTTCCACAGAATAGATTGCGAGTCGCTGATTTTAGGACGAATTTTGACTCTATGTATGTCCTAAATTCGTATGACTCAAAACCTTGTGTTTGCCTTTGTAAAAAAACGTCTTTGTAAAAAAAATTAAACAAGTTCTCCGCGACAAGCTATGCTAAAATAGCTCTTGTGGTCTCCTTGCCACTGTGAGTCTGCTTATATTCTGTTTACTGAATTCCAGTGATGAAGGTCTTAAGACCGGTCTTGGTCTTAAGACCAATTTTTTAAGGTCTTGGTCTTGGTCTTGGCCAGGACGGTCTTGGTCTAGACTATTTGCAGTCTTGGTCTTGACCATTTAGTTTGGTCTTAAAACCGAAAGAACTAAAAAGCATCTAGTAAAAATTTAAGTGATCCTGCACAGCTAGAAAAAGTATCCAACAGCGTGTATGTGATTGTGTTGTTCTTATTTCTTTTAATACTCTGTATATATTTTGTCCGTTTTTTTTTTGTTTTTGTTGTTATAGAAAAATAGCGATAAGTGGTAAACTGTTAATTCTCATCTCATTTTTGTGGTCTTGGTCTTGAAAAAAATCAAAGGTTTTGGTCTTGACAAAGATGGTCTTGGTCTTGCAGATGATGGTCTTAACTACATCACTGCTGAATTCTTAAGCAACAATAATAAATACTTTAGTACTTCTAGTTCTTGTGACTGTTAATGTGTTATAGTGTAGTTCAAAGCTTTTGCAATATTTTGGAATAGATTCTCGTTTAAATTTTTATCGCATTAAGTTTGTTTTGTGTACTTAGCGCTTAGATCCTTACTGTATTTTTTGTTTTAATTTTTCCTTTTTTGTAGTCTATAGCTTAGTGCAAAATTGTGTAATTTTTATCATTATTAGGCATTAGTTATATCGTTATTAAAGGTGAGAGGCTGCAGACTCGGCGATCGCGCCGATTCCTCGGAATAGGACACGTGGTCTTTTCGCAGCCTCTCACCAGAAAGACATTGCATAATTTTCTTTTTATAAATTTATCGTTTTTTCATCGTTTTGTATCACGTGTTATGCCCTTTCTATACAAAAATAATTTCTCTCTCTCTCTCTCTCTCTGCCTTAGTTGTATGCTGTGTTTGTGTTTTGCATGAGTTGCGGCAAACAACTGTAATAAATAAGTAACATCTGTACAGGTTAAAATACTCATGTTTTGAGTTTTAAGTTGTAAGTTTGCTTTTGTATTTTCAGATTCACGTTGATCGTTTGGCGGAAAGTTGGAAAATATATGACAAGATTCGATCTTATGCTGGCAATGAAAGTTATTCAAACAAATACATTGACATGGTGAGTTAAAAACTGCAATTTCCAACACATTTTTTAATGAAAAAACAAAGCCTCAATTAAATGCGTATTTAAGGGGGCATTGTGCCATGCTCTCTTCACCCTTTTTTTTAACTTTCCCTTTTTGTAAAAAATGAACAAATGTACCGACTTCTTATGGCTTTTGTAGTTGATATCCCCTCTTTCAAAAGTTCTCGTCAAGCCACTGGCTTCAGTCCTTTCTTCTCTTATAACCACTGTGATAGCTAGTTTGATTGTGGGCAATTGCAGATGTAATTCTACGTGAACACACTTCTTTATATTTCCAGGAGCCTTACATCAACAAATCGTGCGTCACTGTACCAGAAACATTTTCTCTACACAGAACTTACATCATATTTCGTACGTTGGGATTGCGACATCTACCGGTAGTGGATGAAAACAATTGCGTGGTGGGAATTATAACAAGGTAAAACCAAGATTGCATTTATTTTATAGTGCTGACGAAAAGGTATATCTGATTTGCTGCTTTAGCTTTAGATCCCAAAAACTTAGTTTCTGACTTAGTCAATCTAAACTGTTAAAATTTGGGGCAGAAGCATTAGACTAAATCTTTGGCAACACTGAAATATACGGCCTATCATACCCAACAATCCAATAAATGAGATGTAAATCGATAAGACCCAATTCAAAACACAGTTTTCTGTTACTTCTAGAGACTGCTTATGATGGAAACCTTATCTATGCCATCAAAACGTCTATTTAGAAGCCAGTCTGGTGTCTTTTCGTAAACACTGCACTTGTATTTTAGGAAAGATCTAATGGGATTTAGACTAGAAGAAAAGATACACGACTTTGCTCACGAAGCTTCAAGCGTTTCCAGCGCGTAGTATTTGGAAGACCATGAAATTGCACAGCTCGTGCTTGATTGCTTGTCAGGGTTTTTCACACCAATTTATGGCAGAAAGAAAAATACTGGTGAAGAATGAAGTTTTCTAAAACAATTGTTATTGAAATGCTGTTCGTTGAAAATAAAAATGGTGTTAATAATTACTCTATGACTTTTACTATTTACGTTCAATGTTTTGCTAAGGTCACTTAGTTTTAAGTGCATTTGTATAGTATATTATTTCAGTTCAAGCATTTACATGCATAATCAATACAAGGTATCTTAGAACTACAATAGCATGTTTAGTATGTCACAAGTCATTAAACTAACCAATTATACAATAACTATTACTTTATTGTGGCCATATGCCGCTCACGAAAGTAACAGTTGTTGCACAGTTGGTTGGTGTGATGACTTACGACTTCGTGAGCGGCAAATCGCGACAAGAAAGTTAACTGAATGCCAGCAATTAATTGAGTTCGGTGCACCAACTCTACGCGGAAAATAAAGGAATGAACTTGAAAACGAAAACCGAAGTAGAACTGGCAATCACCATCATCGTAAAAAGCCTTGGTTTGATCATAAGTTGTAAAGCTAAAGTGATAGCAGCACTACCAATACCACAAATATTGAATTACATACCGGTATCACTGCAAAATTTTGCGACGATTGCAAGATGCATTGAAATATAGGGTGCTGTAATTGCATGCACGAAATCTGATTCGAAAAATTGTTCAAACCTACTGTACAGCATGAGTATTGATGGTTTGTTTGAACTCTTATTTATTGCATCATTACACTGAACTTTTGTTGGATCGTAACGTTTATGATGGAATGTGCAATTTTTTTGTGGCAGTGTAATTATGCCGTCACGTTTTGTGTATTCAAGACATACTAAGTTTATCACTCAGTGTTATTTATATGTCAAATCAAAGGTTTGTACAAAAACGACGGCAGTGAAATAAAATGTTCTAATGCTTACTGTATTTCTGACTGATACAAAATTAAAATACTTTTTTGGTATGGATATCATTACAAAGTAACTGACCATTCTTGAAATTGTCCAAATGTGACAGGGAAATCCCCCTAGCTGCATGCGAGCGTCAGTGATATGAAGCTAGTTAGGAATATTCTTCACGCATTAATTGCTCATAGCGTTTTGTTAGCGATCACGTTAGTATTTTGAGTGTTTGTCTCGTGGTAATACCGTGCTTCGCGAAATGACAAAGAATATAAACCAAATTGCACTACCGCAACTAAAAAAAATCAAAATCAAATCTTCATTATACTCATGGTAATATGGTATTACGCCGAAGGGTGTTCATCTCTGCGGCTGAGCGCTTGCGCAACACAGCTGTGAAGAAACATCGAAGCGATAGCGAGCTGTTGGCGACACTCCATCCGGTGCGACCAGCCCGGGAAACGAACCCAAAGCATTCTACGCCGATAGCGATATCTTTGACCACTTCGTCAATCGGTCGCAGTGGCGTAGCCGGCCTAAAATTTGGGGGGGGGGACAAAACTTCATAGGCTTTTCCAAGTGGCGCACCCAGGACTCGGCAAAGGGGCTGCCCCAATCGGGGGTGTGGGAACGAAGCTCCCAGCCGCCGGAGGCTAAGGGGGTCTGGGGACCCTGCCCCCAGCCGCCAGAGATTTTTAAGGTTTTTGCAAGAAAAATACTCATTTTAGCCTAGTTTTTTTGTCGAAAAGTGGTCCTAATCCGCCCCTGCTTGCGTTGTTAGTAGATTTACGTTATAGCATTAGTAGGCTACCTTTGTTTGTAATTGCTCCTTTTGCAGTTGTCCCTTCCCCCCCCGGCTACGCCCCTGCTCGGTCTGTTATGGTAAGTACCAATTTGAAGTTATGTTTTACCGTGAAATATAGGTAGACGTGGCATTGCTGGAGGGATTTTTTTCTTTCTTACTCTATCTTGGCTGAAGGGCAACAAACCTCGTCAACATTTATGCAAATAAAGTGATACGAAACCTTGTCAGTGAAGGAAGTACACCAAGACCGCCTAGATTTCAGCAGATTAATAACATCGGCAAATTCGGATATGACAATCACGTGTGGAAAAAAAAATCTGATTTTAAATGGGAAATCAGCATTGTGATAGACATGTTTACTGTAGCAAGCTGTGGTGGAAAATAAAATGAATTGGCAGTAGAAGAATTTAGCATGCCGACAGATCTAACTTCGCGCGTAAAAAGACTAAAACGGAAAGTCGGAGGTCGGATCAACTGAACTAGAGTGAAAATGAAGATGCATAGCTATCAATTAACACTGAAAGATAAGGCAAAAACGGTTAGAGATAATAAAAATGTTCTTTACTGTAAAAACATAAAATTTCAATATATGTATGAATAGTGAAGGTGTCTAATTTTTGCAATAAGCCTAACGTTAAAGACAAATTGATTAAACTATAGAGCACAATATTTTGCATTACTTATGCTGTAAGCTGTATGGTCAATACAAATACACTTATCGTAAAGTAGAAGCTTGCGGATGCATATGCACACTGGAAGTTCATCATAGGCTAAACATATTTTAATAACATACCTATCTCGCATGATTATAGTAACTAACAGAGACACCTGGAAAATGCTTTGGCGATTCCCATGTTAGATGATTACATAACTTCAAATGCACAAACATCTGTTTCTATCACAAGTTAAAGTAATATAAATATCGAACATGAAGTATAGTGCAAGTCATTTTGGCGGTTCGAAAAAACGATACATTTTTCTGCACGAGTGTTTAGTCGAAAACTTTAATATCGGTCAGATTGCGTTGGCAATGCTGTTCCTGGCCTATAAAGGCCAACATGCTACAAAGCTGGGACAGATAAAAGCATGTCGAATATAAATACTGTAGAAAACATCAGTTTTTTAGAAACATTGAAAAAAATAATATTGCTGTCAGTTGTGTAGGTTTTAAGTGTAATACAGTCATTCAGATCATGCAGTCTTGGTATACTCATTTTCTGATTTAAACCAAAACAGCTTTCAATAAAATAGCCAAACATGATTTTTTGATCGCTGAGGGCAATCATATTATGCATATTGAAGTGCCTCTCTTTTGTTTGTATTATGACCTTCGAAAAAACGCTCATAACTGTATTGATTAAAATGGTTTCTGTAAAAAACAAATACAGCTACACTAATCAACGCAGCACATTGATCAGGGCGTGTTCCAGTTATTCATCATGAAGTTAGTGATGTTTTTAGCTTTTATCGGGGCTGTCTATGGTCAGTGGGACACCAACTACGAACCAGGCCATGCTGGCATGGTCCACTTGTTTGAGTGGCACTGGGACACCATAGCTGAGGAATGCGAAACCTTTTTAGGACCAAACAAATTCGCTGGTGTTCAGGTATGTAAACTGTGTTTGGTTTGTCTAATTTTTTTTCATAAGAAAGATTAAATATTTGAAAGTTGTGGTTGTTCAACTTGGAAAACAGTTTGCAACCACTTAAGCAAACTCCGGTACAACTTGCTTAAAACCCTCACATTATTTCAGGTTTCACCTCCCAATGAAAATCGTGTTATAGACGGCAGACCTTGGTGGGAAAGGTATCAACCCATTTCTTACGTCATTGGCACTAGATCTGGAGACAGAGCTGCGTTCCAGTAAGTTTAAAGTTGACCAATATTGAAATTTTTTCTGTGTGATAAAAACTCCAATATTTTTGGAGAATGTCATATTATCAAGAGGAGGATACGGCGTCCGAATACCAAGTCCTTTTTTATGAAGTTGAGTAGTTATTACACATAACAAAATTATGTTCTGCACACCCTAAAAAACTATGCATGCGAGAGTCAAGTATCATAAGAGTGGTGACATAAGCCAAAAAAAGGGTTGGGTAGTCAAGTTGTGAACGATGAAAGTTTTTTTAAAGGGATTAGTGAAAGTTATGCTAAAAGCTATCTCAGAATCAGAGTCATATCAATTCACATTTTCGACCTTACAACCTCATCAGTCGTCAGTCATCACCCATCCTACCAAAACAAATCCAAGTCTAATAAGTTCATATTGTTGTCTAGAGACATGGTTGACCGATGCAACGCTGTGGGAGTTCGCATCTACGTTGACGCTGTGATTAATCACATGTGCGGAGATGGTGGATCTGGTGAGAATGCAGTGTTGTCAATTATAAAATAATAAAGCAGTCTATAAATAAGGTGATGGAGATTATTCTGTTCTCCGACCCGGCACGTAGAAGTCGCGATGACATCCCATTCAGCAGGACAGGATGGTCATCGTAGTTTTATTGTTTGACATTGGCCACACGAGAAATTTGACTGGAATGTGACGTAACTTTTGTTACGTACAACAAGACTCAAATTTTCTTGGGTACATAAATCCGTAGGGATGATTGGCTTACTTCAAGCTTCGCCCAGCATTCTAAGGGCTTGAATGAACATTTTACCTGAGTGTGGTTGATAAGGGCTAATAGCTGTCCCTTTCTAAGGTAAAACCGTCTTGTTTTGGCTGCTTTTAACAGCTCAGATGGCCAAGTGGTTAAAGTGTCCGCCTCGGGAGCTGCAGACTTGGGTTTGATTCCAAGTCGGGTCAAACAATGACTTTAAAATAGGTATTCACAGCTTCCCTGCTTGACTCTCAGCATTAAAGGGACAGTGTGAAAAACAAGCCGGCAAGTTTACTTGTTTGTGCCTTCGGGAAAGGCACTTAGCGAGATTCTCCGATCTTGGTGTGGTAGACAGATGGCTGGCAAACGCTTGTTTGTATTTTAAAAGGTACTGGCACTGCTGGAAGCAGCTTTGATAGCAATGCTCGCGATTTTCCTGGAGTACCATATTCTTATCTTGATTTCAATGACGACAATTGCAAATCTGGATCAGGAGATATCGAGAATTACAATGACGCAAGTCAAGTAAATATTATCTATCTGCCGTCATTTTGCAAAACCTAACAAGTCGATTTTTTGCAAAAAATTTTGTTCGAAGATTTTGTGTTTTTTCATAATTCTCCGTCTCTGGTAAAAATTTGAAAAGTTTTGACGGGGCCGTTTCTGAGTTAACAGGGTTTGCAAAACATACCTTGTTGATAGAATTTTGAAAAACATTTTGCTTAAACTAATAAAAATTCCTATATGAAATTATATGACTATTACGCCATAAATGATGTATTATTAGTTTCTATTGCAATTACCGCCACAATGTCATCAAAATTGTTAGGAAATTAATGCTTTTAAAACTAAAAATTAAAATTATGACTTCATAATGCAAAACCTAACACGTGGAGTTTTAAATCAAAAAAAATTTTTTTTTTTTTCAGCCCAAGCAAGTTTGTTCACTTGGACGACATTACCGCACTACCACGAGAAAATGTTATACCGGTACCTAAATTCACAGGAAATTATAAATGAAAGAAAAAAAATTATGCAGAGATTCATTGATCAAAACCTAACAAGAGCATATAAAAAACAAACAAAGAGTATTTCACAAAAACTAATACAAAAAACTTCAATTTAGAGTCTGATACTTGCACTGTCTACATGTAGAATTCAAGTGGGCCAAAAGCCCACGGTCTTTCTGGATCACAAACAAATTTTGAGATCATAATTGAAAAAAGTGATTATGACATCTAATATTTGACATTACTTGACATTATGACATGTTTATGACATGATGCAGAAGCTCGTGGGCTTTTGGCTCACTTAAATATTAGACATGTGGACAGGATAAGTCATTGCTAAAATACTCACTCTTGAAAGAATAATGTCCTTTAAAATAATTATAAAACACAAAAAGTGCTTTTTCTCAAAAACTAGAAAAGCGGAAAAATTGCATTTGTTAGGTGTTGCAAAATGACGGCAGCAATATACCAGAGGTCGCATATTATTAGATGTTAGTCAGTATAGATATCATATGCAAAAAAATCTTCGAAGCTGCAAATACCAAGACATCTCAAATTAATGGCCGAGTAGATAGAGCGTCTGCCTCTGGAGTTGTAGACTCGGCTTTGATTCCTCGTCGGGTCAAATCAATGACTATAAAATGGTATTCACAGCTTCCCTACGCTTGACGCTCAGCATTAAAGGGAGCGTAAGGATAATAAGTCGACAAGTTTACTGGTAATGCTGTTGGAAAAACCACCTAGCGGGATTTCCCCTATCTTAGAGAGGTAGGCAAGTGGCCGGTAACTCCTAACCGAGCTCATTATCCAGCTTAGATCTCTTTCTCATGATAGAAGGAAAAATATGAAACTAAATACAAAAGTATACAAAAAATACGAATTTGTGGATCTTCGTTCCTGACTACTCGGAAAGTCAAAACTTTTGCGATAAGACATGCTGTCAGAACATTTAGCACATAAATGTTTAGGTGAGAAATTGCAAGCTTGTAAGCTTGGTGGATTTGAATCAAGGAAAGCCGTACGTTAGAGGTATCATTTTTGCACTTTTCTTGTTTTATTTTTCGTCTCGTATGCGTTAGCCAATTTGTGTTGATAGTGACTTATCGTCAAAAACTGATTTTGTTCGAAGAATTGTCTGTAGATTTTCGTGTAAACTATACAGGAAGCATTTAAGTTAATTAGTTTCTTTGAGGGTCTAGAGACTCTAGAACGTTCAAGATAACAAGTAATTACGGCATCAAATGCATTTTTCGCTGACTAATTGGTGATCCGATCTGGTTAATTCAAACCATGTTGATTATGATAGTAATGTACAGAAAGAATTTTGGATTACTTGAACGATTTGTCATCTATGGGAGTTGCCGGATTTCGAGTAGATGCTGTGAAGCATATGTGGCCTGGTGATTTGAATGCCATTTTCTCATCTCTCAACGACTTGCCAACGAGTAAAGGATTCCCATCTGGTTCAAGACCATTTATTTTCCAAGAAGTTATTGATCAAGGAGGTTTGTGCATTCTGCAGCCCGTTCTGATCATTTGTGTGCTAAATTTATACTAGGCCGGTCTGCGCAATTGTATAAGACACCCCTGGCGGTGCGAGAGGTCTGAGGTTCGATTGCCGAGACGTTTAAATGGTACTCAGTCGTCAACGGCTGGCCGCTGCAATGTTTTTTTGGAGATATGTTTTTCAGGCGCTAAGCCGCGGACGGGTCCCACCACTCGTTACACGCTTCGGCGCATGCAGCGAGAGTATATACAGAAAACTTGATTTTCGATTGAGTTCAAACATTATTTTTCAACAAGTTTAGTTCTCCTGAAAGTTTGACATAAGGATTTTCGGCATGGAAATCGGTTTCTATTTGAAGTTACATTGCTTTTTTCATTTACAGTACTACGTATGCTGTAAAATCTGATTTTAACAAAAAAAAAAACAACAATGAATCGTAAAGTTAGCAAAATTAATGATGGTAACTCAATGCGTATGACACCAATAATAAATTCCTTGTATTTAGAAAGATGCTGGATTTATCCTACGAAATAAAACATTATGACATATTTTTAATATGCACAGGAGAAGCGGTGTCAGCAAGTGAATACTATCATCTTGGCCGAGTCACTGAGTTCAAATATGGAATCGATTTGAGTAACAACAAAGATAAAATACACGTTAGTGATAAATGTTAATAAATATCAACTACTCATTATTTTCCAAAAAAAGTGATGAAAGACACCAAGAAGTAAGTTTGCGCTCTTTAAGTCAGCAGCAAACGAAAATAGCCTACGCATTAAAGTGTGTTTATAAGCAGAATACGATGCGATTTTTCGTACGTAAAGTGACGTAGGCTACGAAACAGTTAAAAGGCTGTGACCTAAAGCAACGTCACTTTGCGCGGCATTATAGCAAACAATCGCTAGGTGCTTTGCAAAACAACCTATAGAAAGCAAAATTGTTTGGGTTCGAATTGTGCTGAAATTTTTCCGTCAAAGGCTTACGTCAAAAATTGGATGAAATTACATACGACAACAAATCGGATTAAAATCGCAATTAGTATAAACAGACCTTCACATGCAATCGGCTCTAGCCATGAATCAAACTCATAACACAGGATGAAGAACCCCGAAAAACCCGAGCTGATAGTTATCGCCCTTTTACGAGACTTTGGCACTAGCTAGCTGCCTTTTTCGAACTAAAAACATAGAATCTTGGAATGTGTGTTTAAAAAATATCAAAACATGTGAAAAGTCTATGCCCGGTAGAAACCCCGACGAAAAAGCACAGAGACCGGACAGAAACTCTTCGCCAAGGTATAGTGCCGGACTTTTTCGGGAAGTCATATATGCTTTTGTTGTTTAGTATTTGGAAACCTTTGGAGAATCTTGGGGTCTCATGCCAGAAAGAAACGCTCTTGTCTTTTTGAGCAATCATGACAACCAGAGAGGACATGGAGGTGGTGGCGATCCAATAACATTTGAAGACTCTTACAGTCAGTAGCGTTAGTGTTATGTCACAATGTCAAAGATTGTTATGGAATTTCAGTTAGCGGAAAGTAATCGTTTTTGCACAATCCACTTCAAGAATTTTTTTAAACACGTTTTGCATTTCTGTGAATAAAGTTGCGTTTACACGAAATATGATAAATATTTTTATACGTAAAGTCATGTAGGCTACGAAAAAGTTTGAGGTTGTGACGTAAAGCAACGTCACTTAAAATTGGATGAAAGCTCGTTACGACAACAAATCGGATTAAACTTGCGTTAAGTGTAAACAGACCTAAAAACCACGGGAATTGAAAAAGTGGAAATCATTCTCAAGTCGCATTTTACATAGGATTGCTTTTTAATTGTAGGCACTTTGTCAACATCAAATATGTTTATCAACCAAATGAATGATCAACTTCGTTTTTATGTAACCGTTTTTGTTCACGTTGTTACTGTATTGTAAACTTTTATGAATTTACTTTTACAATTTGGCGCTATCAATAGAGCTTGTTTATTCATTTTGTAAAGCAAATAGACAATTTTTTTTGTTGCAATCATGCCACCTTTTGCTTTATAGATTTGAAAATCTTCACGGCTTTCATGATGGCTTGGCCTTATGGTGTTCCTCGTATCATGTCAAGCTACAGATTCAGGTACATCGTACGTGAAATTAAGAAGTAACTCTAATTGTTCGTTTAAGCCAATCAAATCTGGGGCGGCATGCTACGCTTTTCGCACGAACAAAAATTTTCGCATTTTTGTCCGTTCGTATTCGTCATTTTTCTTCGTGAAAATCTCAGAAATGTTCGAACAAACACGAAGACGAATGCGAATACGAGCGTTCGTAATTGGTATGCCATGGTTTGTTCGTGTTCGCCAATCGCATACTTAGAACCACGCCAAAAGAAGTTGTTCTGTGATGTAATAGTTATATAATATGATTATCCTTATTCCTTATTCTCACAAAATGCACCCACGAGAAGTAAAATTTAGCATTAGTATAATCCCTAAAGTTAACGAGATCGAGCAGACAATAATATTGAAAGAAAAATGGCGACCCGTAAAGAACTGAACAGACGATGGATGAGTAGGTGGTGAAATGTTAGTAGAACTAGTGGAGGAAAGTTACAACTTTTTAACTGGTGCTTTATCAAACGTCAAAATGCAGCAAATGACTGGTGCCAAATGGAAACCAATCGCATTAACTCTTAATAGCTTAATATGGCACGTAGCACCGTTTCCTGCGGACAAAATTAAGAAAAAATGGTTCGATGTGAAAAGAAAAATCAAAACGTGATGTCGCTGCGTATGAAAAAGGATTACAGAAAGTCGCATCGGTGTAGTGCAAAATCCTTTGGTTCAACCCACAGAGTTTTGCTGCAGTTCTGAAAACTGCAACTGCCAAGAGTTTTCGAACATAAGTGTTTTATCTTCCAGGCTCAATTCGGTTGATCCTAAACTCTTTTATTAGTTTGGTGTTTGTCATATCCTTTACATTACAGCTTATTATGTTGCGTCGATCAGGATATTTTCTCGAATAAAAAGGTTATTCTTTTAAAGCAAAAGTCTTGCAGCCATGCTGACGGTTTATCTGCTGAAAGTGATTTGGGTACAATGCAGGTTGCTTACAACAAAGCTTTAACCTGTTAAAAATCTTCGCCAAAAGCTACGAGTGCTTTAGACCACTTGATTTATTCGAATATTGTAGCAAAACTGACGAATATTTTTGACGAACACAAACGTTTGATCAACCATTATCCAATTTTGTTCGTGCGAAGAAAGCATAACATACCAAATGCAGGGAAGATTTTTTTTCCAAATTTTTGGCAAAGGTTTTTGTTCGTGAGAAAAGCATAGCATGCCGCCCCTGGTCTGTTAGTTACTAGTTTACTCTTCTGAATGTTTTCTTCTAATATATTTTTGTAGTTAATAAAGCACTTTTGCAGTTAATATAAACATTTGTAAAACTTTTTCAGTAATACAGATCAGGGTCCTCCGGAGTATCAAAGAGTGGTGGAGAACGGAGCTTGCGCTGATGACTGGGTATGCGAGCATCGTTGGAGACAAATCAAGAACATGGTTGGATTTGCCGCTGCTGCTGATGGTTGGTAAAAATATTGCACAAAACACATCAAAATGTTTTAAATTGCAGTATATTGGGCTTTCTTTTTTATCACGAAAGTGACTCAAACGCTAAAAAAGACTTGCGTGCCGTTGCTTCCAAGTTTAGTCCTTATGTATAAGAATTCATCAAGATGCCATTTCGACTGCTGATGGAAAACTTTGCCAAGTACCATTTGAATATGATTGCAGGTGCACCTGTAACGAATTGGTGGACAAATGGTGATAATCAGATCTCGTTTTCTCGCGGTAATCGCGCTTTCATTGCTATCAACAAAGCTGGTTACACCTTGAATAGATACTTCAACACAGGAATGCCAGAAGGCAGTTACTGTGATGTGATATCTTCTGATATGGTCGACAACCAATGTACAGGTATTTTTGCGTTTGAACAAAATATCTAAACAATTTGACAAAGTATTTTTCAATCCCGTCTTCCCTTCTAAGACTTCTAATTTACCATACACAACTTTCTTTTGTCTTGGTCTACTCTATAGAAACCTCAATCAATCCCGTTTGTGTGAGCATTTCCAATTGCTGTAGGTTTATAATTCAGCCTTAGAATGTCTAGGATACCCCTGTGTTCATTAGTGGTTTGTAAAATGCAATCACTTTGGTCCAGAATGCACGAAATACAAATTTCCAACTTATTTTAAACATGCAGCGAACTTCTGGTAATGGCTTGAAATCAATGAGGTAGGGTCGGATGCTTGTACCTGATCAAGAATCAAAACGTGATCTTAGTGATCTATTTCGCTTGAAATGAACAACAAACGATGTAGCCTAGTTTATTTATTAATTATTTCATAATGTTTCATATGTTTACAGGAAACCAGCCGGTTAGCTCAGTTGTTTAGGCATCGCAATCGAAGTATCGGGGAGGGAAATCTGATTTCGTTTTACGGGCCGGTCAAATCGGATACAGTGTCGAAACGGCTTGCCAACTGTGCGACGTCTCTTTGTAGCTGTGTTGCCCAACAGCTAAGCTACGGTGATGGGCCCCACCACTATACAAGTTTCGGTATAACACCACGAATGTAATGACGATTTGATCTTTTGATGTTTACAGGAAAATGCATTTATGTCAACTCGGACGGGTGGGCAAGCATCGCAATCCCTCCTCAAGAAGAGCCATTTATTGCCATCCACGTTAATGCACGATGTCAATAATTGAAGCAAAACCTGTAATGACGTAATTGAACATGGTAAATGTGTGCTAAGCTTTGCTACTGAAATGGGATTTCTGAATTGTACGGCAATTCGAAATAACTGGGTTGGAACTTTAAGCTGAGAATACTTTTCAACAATAGTGATCATTCCACATTTCGCTTTAAGTGAATCAACTCCGCGGCAATTACTGCAGCGGCATCGAGTGCTTCATCAACGAAAAATACTTCAGTACTGTGCGTTAATAAAAAGCGAAGTCATTAAAGTTTTTCAATTTCTTTTGCAGAATGAGTTATCATATTCCATTCTCAAATCAAAGTTCTAACAATTTCAACAGCTTTGAGGCGGACCGCAGAAATTTTTCTGAATACAACACTGCAAATTGACGATAGCTTTGTTTTGCTCTTTTGTGACAATGTGCATACTCATGTTCTCGAATCAAAATGCAAATATTTTGCAATATTTTGAGTACAAAGGTTTTTGAATGACGAGAAAGTTAAAACGAATTTTGTGTGAAGACATTGCATGCACTTACAGTAAACAGAGTTGTCTTTTATGTTTGTTGGTATTGCTGAAGTAAAGCATTATAACAGAATGCTTTTGGCGCCTTCAATTGAAAGCAAGATTTGTGTAATTAGATCGCGGGAATTATCCTGTTTTGGGGGCTATTTTTTCATATTTTGTTTATTTAGTAGCATAATCATCTTCTATCGCAAGAAAACGATCAAATTAAGCGCTATAGCGAGCTCGTTTGAAGAAGCCGCTCACCAGCTATACAGTTGTAAGATTGGAAAATCCCATTTAGTGCCTTAACCACCACATTGCTAGTAACTGGCTTGTTCTTCACACTGTCCTTCGTCTTTTGAACATCAAGCAGAGAAGCTGTGAGTAGCAATGTCAAAGTCATTGTTTGTCCTGAATCGCAGGCAAGCCCAAATCTTCAGCTTCGAAGGCATACAGTCGATCTCAGGGATGGGCAACCCCTGGCACGCGGGCGAGGCCATGGAAACGAGTCAACGGTAACGTAGCAACAGAAGACATTTGAGCGTGAAGATATTTTTTTGCTCTCCACCGATATTTTTAGTGGAAAACAGGACATCTGAGGGCGTAATGACCTTTTTTTGCTTATCCAATCAGGGTGATCAAACAGCCTAACTAGGGCCTCTCATTGTTGCAATCCGGCCCTGGTTCTCACAATCTGTTAGTTGGCACGCGCAATAATTTGGCTATTGATTTTAGCACCTAGACCGAAAAAGGTTGCCCATCCCAGGTCTATCCACTCGACTACCAAAGCGTTTAGAAATTTGCAGCAAAGATAGTCAATCAAAAGTGTCACTAAATTTGAACTTGTTCTGCAAAGCTGACCAAGAGCGTATAGAGCTCTATTCAAGTGAAAAACATGCTTCCGAACAGGTAAGGTTATGCTGAATATAGCTTACGCATCCGTCGCATTTGTGGTCCTGGTATAGGTCTTTTTATTTATTATTTTTTTGGGGGGGTCTTTCGATTTCGATTTTTTTGTGTGAAGTAGAGGCTGTGAAGGGATTTTGTCAGAGTTGGGAAAACTCGAGTCCGAGTCCGGACTCGAGTCCACTTTTTGAGGACTCGGACTTGGACTCATGCCTCTAGAACTCGGATTTGGACTCGAGCCTGTGGGACTCGGACTCGCACACGGACTCGTAAAGACTGTTAGTAGTCGGACTCGTGAATACCTCAGCACTTTGTTGTGTTCGTATAAAATTTTTGAATATTCGAAAAGCTACAGAAGCGACACAAATTTTCGCTTTGTTCAACATCGACAAAAGGCTTTCACGAAATTGCCAGTGCTAATTACGTAATTACTTAGCTTTTGTGCGAAGTCAATCGACGAAAACAAGACAGCGGGAAGATGCGATAAGCCTGCATAAAGGCGCTAGCACTTTAATTTGTTCCCGGACAAAGGTTCCCGGAATGCTCTTGTCGAACAATAGAAAATAACGCTGCAAATAACTAGCGTGATCCAGACCAAACTTTACGCAAAATACTGTAAATTGTTTATACAATACTGGCGATTTGTAAACGCAAACAACTTAAAAAGTCTCGATCCAATGCAACTAAGTTGTAATGAATTTTAGAGTTCTTCTGCAGAACTTCCCAATTATACAAATAATAGGCCTTATAGATCTCGCACAGGGACTGATTTACTTTCTTCTTTAGCTTTTTTAGAAAGCAATAGCAACGTTGTAAAAACTTCAGCTGAAGCGACAAGAATCAAAAACTGAATTTTGCTGAAAATTGACAGTATTTGCAAATAAATTAAAATATTGTCGACTAATTGTAGATATTTTTGTTAATGTGTTGTAGCTGCGGTATCAACGCTTTATTTCTCCGGAGTAATTGTTGTAGCGTGCAAGCCTATAGTTAAATAAGCTTTAATTACGAGTTTTCGAGACTAACATTAAGTTATCTAATAACGGTAATAATTGAAAGACTGCAAACGGGTCGTCATTTCTAAGAAGGACCAACTCGGTGGAGTGGTAGACAATCTAAATTATGAAAATACTGATAAAAATTGTAGGCCTAATAATACGACCGGTTTATCCTTTTTAAAATTGTCCAATCTACATCTTCATTGTGCTTCATAGATTTGTAAACGATGAGTAATCAGCAATCATGTTGGTCACGACACGATCTCGAGTAGAAAGCATGGGACTCATAACGTGCGGACTCGCTCTCGAACTCATAACTTTGAAATGTTATGGACTCGGATTCGCACTTGGACTGGTAGCGTGCGGACTCGAACTCGCACTCGGACTCTTTACTTTAAAATTTTGTGGACTCGGACTCGTACTGGGACTCACAACCAAGGAACTCGCACTCGGACTCTCAAAAATGGTAAAGTTCGCTACACTGGATCTTGTTATGTAGGAGACAAGCCGAATGCTATAGTGGTGGGTATGAAACTGCCGTGACGTCAAAAGTAAGAACCAAATAACCTAATGGATGAAATTTAGAGAATACGCAGAGTTGTTACGTGAGAGAAGGTTTTCTTTGAAAATCAAAGGCATAGTTTATCGCGGTTGCGTAAGATCAGCAATGTTATATGGAAGTGAAACATAAGGTTTGAGGGAGAGTGAAATGGCAATTTTAAGAAGAATTAAAAGAGCCATGCTGCAGTTAATGTGGGGAGTAAAACTAGTGGATAGAAAGAACATGGAGGAGCTGATGCAGTAGTTGGGTTTGAAGGTAACGCTGGATAAAATGGCAAAGGCGAATGGAACAAGATGGTATGGACATGTGATTACACTGATTAGAAGAGATGAAGATAACATACTGAAGAAGCCAATGATGCTGGAAGTGAATGGGCTGCGAAAGCGAGGACGGCCAAAAGTGACATGGATGAGTCTGGTAGAAGAAAGTGCGAAGAAAGTTGGATTGAAGATCGAGGAAGCTGCAGATCGAACAAGATGTAGGGAAAGTATGAGAGCGATGGCGGATGAGATGGGGTGTATTCGGCCACCACTGATGACGAGGAAAAAAAAACAGATTGAAACTGCATGATGATGATGATGGGATGGGGAGGGGGGTTCGAGGCAGTATTCAAGCAAAATTGCTTTTAGTAAAATTTTGAATTCCTATAAAGTCAATTACTAATTCCAATCATCAGGTACTTACGGTTAATTAAAATATTTATGCTCGCTGAAAGATAAGCCTTTTGATAGCGAAGTAAACTAAAATAGGAGCAAGACTTCTGAGCATGGATATGAATCACTTTTCTACTGTACATGATACGATCAATTCATTTTCATAATGCCGATGGGGGTGTTACGAATTTGTAGCTGTTTTTTAACAACCAAGCATAGGCAATTGCGTTGCCTATAATTCCGTTAACATGATCATTCGCCTAAGCGCCCTGCTTCGTTGACTAAAACGACGGATTGATAATAAATAAACGAAAAATCGGAGTACAAGTATTTCACAATTCGATTAATTTACTGAACTACACTATTATCTGAAAACACGGTGTCGTCGAGGTGGACCGGTAAGAAGTAGCAAAATTACACCGGGATGAACAAAATCCATCTTGTGGTGTAATGTTCAATAAGTCAGACTGCCAGCCACAAGATCAAAAGCTCGGGTCTGCATTACGTCTTTGTTTTATCCTTGTCGCACTAAAAAAAGATACCGATAATCAATTTTCAATGGGGCCATGCATTAACGTAATCGCCATGGTAGGCCCAGTCTGACAAGAGGCTTGCAATAGAGCTTGTGCGGTAGCTCATATAAAAAAAAAATTGCACTTGCCTTCCAGGGTGCAGCAATGGTTACACGAAAATGTTCTTTGGAACGATTCCTAAATATGTAGATCGGAATTATTACGGCAGTTTATTTCCGAGCTAAAATCAAGCCAATATTTAGGAGCATAATTTAGCCCAAACTCAAAAAATGTACGTTTAAATCTAAAATCGAGTACGTGGTACGTCGATCCGGAAGAATCCTCATATCAACCCAGTAGAATTTGCCTAATTCGTCGCCTCAGGAGGATTAGAAAAAAGTGACGAATTAAAGGAACAGACGGAACATGCAAACAGGTCCAAACTCTACAACAGCTTGCTACTAGGCGCTTATTTTGCTGTTAACGCAGTTTGTTACGCTTAATGTTGCATATAATGCACTTAGCGTACACCGAACACGAATCATGCAGTACACAAACAGTGATACTGAAAATCGCTGTAGTCAAAATTGTTAATTCGCAATATGTTTGTTTGAGATCTTGCACGTGTTGAGCTAACCACTGAGCAAGGACTTCTAAATACCGTACAATAGTAAAATCTGAAGCTGAAACTGAATGACCATGCCGGCAATTGTCTCGGCTGACAAAGGTTTTGCTGACGTTGAATCGAATTTGCAAATTACGGATAAGCCAAATGCAAAGTTTTTCGGGGATATAAAGAGGGAACGAATTGAGCGATTGACGAATTAGACTGTGGCGAATAAGACGAACTGGAATGGATGTACAAGATAAGAATTTTGATGGTACCGTCGAAAATGTGACGAATTAATATGAAGCAAACTGACCAATTAAACGATGACGAATTTGCAATTGCTCAATGCTCATTCGATTCAGAATATTCCGATACGGTAGCACGCGTTTTTGATTTCCAAAACTGAATAATGCCAGTAGTTTCTAGTTATAAGGGGTCACATTTACACCAATACAGCTAGAGTTATGTAATGTTTATTTATATCTTCTTCAAAAGCGGTGCCAGACAAACTTGCTAAAAAACGACTGAAAGGGGTACCTAGCTGCAAATCATCGTTACATAACGTTTCTTGTTTGCGTTTAAATTAAGATGTCATTGAATTTGACCATAAATAAACACAGGCAGCATATGCCCCAGTTCTCATCAAAAATTTAAAAAGGCACTCCGCTTCTACTTAATACAGATATTTCACGGCTTTTTAGATCTGTTAGATGCATAGTAATAAACCAGAAGCTGACTGAAATTCTTTAGTGTAGCACAGTTTTCTTTTGTAGCATATCAGAAAATTTATTTGTAAAATTTTTGCTTGCATTTTTACAAAGGTTGAGATTTTTTTACGTAAAATTTGATACATAGACAATTAGACATGACACGGACTAATCTATATTGATTTTGTTGGTCCATCTTTAGCTGCATGTTTTTTTTACAATATTTGAAAGCGTGTTGCACTGCATGGATTGTAGCATCTTGAAAACGTACACTGAGTCAACATTAAATTCTCACTTAAGCTGCTGTGTGTTTGAAAATAACACAGTTCACTATTATCGCTGCTGCAAAAGTGTAAGAGAAAGCTTTTAGAAAAAGCAAAAGCTCAAAAAAATTGACTAAAAGTGAAACTCAACAAGAGTTTTATCATCACATACTGCAGTACCTTGGTTGTTTTTTCAAAACACAAAACTTGAAACAAAAAAAAAGCAAATAGATAATTAGTATTTCAATATTTGTTCAATTTTTACGAATTCTTAGGAAGTGGCTCGGTTCATAACTCTTTAAAGTTATGAAGTTCTTAGCATTGCTTCTGATAGTTCCGTGTGTGTTGGGTCAGTGGGACCCCAACTTTGCCCCTGGTCGAGCTGGAATTGTCCATCTTTTTGAGTGGCATTGGGGCACCATTGCTGAAGAATGCGAAACATTCCTTGGACCAAACAAGTTTGCAGGAGTACAGGTAATATTTCATTTGTAACCCGCTGCTCAATATGCCTCACTAACACTCAGTGGCCCTAAAGATACAATCCCTTCTTTTTGACAAAGCCTAAATCTAAACTATCCTTAAAAACATGCTTATGAACCTGAGCATATTCAGGGGGCATTTTGCCACGCCTCTCCCTCTCTTTTGACTTCCCTTTCTGTAAATTTAAGTTTCTCGCTACGCCATTGCTTCTGAAAAACGGTATCCGCCGACCTATACTAATTTGTCCCCTCCTCCTACATTTTCCGCTAGCTTCTCTCCTGACCTTATATGTATGCACCTCAAGGTACTTGCAGATCCCTTTCGCTTTATAATCAGTACTCGAGTCGAGGGGGTATGCCATCCCCCCGGAAAACAACACCATCTCCATCATAAAAGTTTTTACCGTAAACCATTCCCATCTAAATAATGACCACCTCTCTTTTCCGTCAGCGTGAAAAGCTTGCACCAGCCCCCCGCAGATGTTTTTACAACTCGAGCACTAAATGAGTTTAATTTAACTTTTCTAGATCTCTCCGCCAAATGAAAACCGTATTGTTGATAGCAGGCCTTGGTGGGAAAGATACCAGCCCATTTCATACGTCATCGGCACTCGATCAGGAGACAGAGCTGCTTTTGAGTAAGATTTGAAATAATTGATTAACTTATATCATTAATCACTACCATTATACTTTACAGGAAATATCACTAACTACTAATAACCCTGAGAATATTAGCAAGAAGGTGTGCACATTGCATAAATTTGATCTGTTACCATGTTGAAAAAAAAAATGTCCCTCGGAAATGAAATTGTCTTTTAGTTTGTAACTTTACGCAACATGACTATAGAATAAACAGCGCAAGAAAGATTTCTTTTTCTCAATATACTGTTTATTCTAGTCTAGTGCCTCTGCCGTTGTGAAATGAAACTTTTGTAAAATGATTACCAATCTACTGGCAATATCTATTTATCAAAGTTGAGTTAGAAAACCCGCCTTAATGCTTCAGACTTAAAATGATCAATACTATGGACCATGCGGTATCAATTTGCTGCAATTCTATATTTTGTAACAACATAATTTTTTTGCAATTTTTAACAATGACGCACTTTTTAGGGACATGGTGAGACGATGTAACAATGTCGGTGTTCGTATTTACGCTGATGTCGTCATCAACCACATGTGCGGAGATGGGGGATCAGGTAATACAACTAGCCTAATCGTTCACGCTTTCACTCCACGTGGGTTTAATACCAATACGGTAAATGAAAAATGAAGGCACTTTTGTCACAGCGGCCGGTTGGAGCAGTGGTTGAAGACATTAGAATCGGTGCGAGAGACATTGGGTTTGCTTCCAGGGCTGATCAAAACAAACGCAGTGTCGCCTCCGCTGCGATGTTTTTTTGGAGTGTCGTTGCGCTAAGCCGCGGAGATGGGCCCCAGCTGCCACTCCTTACACCGCGAGTATAATGACGTACTGATTTTTTATTTAGTTGAATTTCTATTATGATTTTTTCTTTTATAATATCATGGTCGTCTACATTTCAGGAACTGGTACTGCTGGAAGTTATTTTGATACAAATGGAAGACAGTTTCCTGCTGTACCGTATGGTGGCCAAGATTTCAATGATGGAAATTGCTATACTAGTTCTGGCAACATTGAAAATTATCAAGACGCCAATCAGGTAGCCTATTTGTCAGTTTTACACAAGCATGGCAAAATTTAGTGAATCAATCATAATTATTAAAACAATATTCTGTTTACATGAAAATGACTTAAGACTTAAATGTAGTTTAAAAATGAAATCGTTTTTTTGATTTTGCGAAGGTGAGGAACTGCAAATTAGTGGGATTGATTGACTTGAACCAAGGAACAGACTACGTCAGAGGTAAGAATATCAACGTCGTGATGGTTTCGCCGCGTGGTGATGGTTTCGCTGCGTGGTGATGGTTTCGCCTGGCTTCGAATTATCAAAGGCAACAATTAAATGCTATTTAATTTGGAGGCAAAGAAAATGTTTGGTCTCGCTACTGTATCTGTTGCAACCTGGGCTGTGAACTCGCATGCATTAATTTTTTCAATCGAGTTCTAGTTCACTGAAATTTTGCAAGCTGAGTTCGAGTTCAGTAATTTTTACCGAGTTTATGTCGAGTTCAAGCAGTTTTTATCGGGTTTACGCTGAGTTTAAGCAATTTTTGACAAGTATAGGATAAGTTCAACTAAATCACCTTTTTTGAAGATCGAGTTCAGGAATCTTTTTTTTTGAGTTCGGCAAAAAAGACCTAGTTCAGCGAGTTCGAGTTCGCAGCCCTGGTTGCAAAACATTAGCTCGCATTTGCTCTGTCACAAACCAAGATGATGATGTATCAGAATTGCTTTGTCGCGATATTTCGAGTGAAAGACGAGTGACACAAAATGCCAGTCTCAACTATAGAGCAAACAAGACTCGGTTAGACAAAACTGTAGCGCTGAAAAAATGATAATAAAATGAAAATTAAGGTGCGTTTGCTGATCCGTGGCATGCGGCAACGCGGCAGTTTTTGTAATGCGTGTAAATGTATGTAAGCAGGTATTTGTGTTGTCAGTAATCAGTAAAAACAAATAAAATGCTAAAAAACTTGTCGCCTGCGCCGTATTGGTAAACTCACCATGGAAGTTTACTGCGCATGTTCCACAGGGCCGGTGCTAGGAACTGCGGGGCCCAATTAGAAATGTAATGGCGGGGCCCCTCTTTTCATAATAAAATGTATAGACGTTTGTGTCTCATGAAAAATACATGCGAACGAACCAAAAAAATAGACATTTAATACCTGCTATAAAACAAATTGAAGTGCCGGCAGCACCAGAGCAGTCGTCTTAGGGAGGCCAAGCCTTTTATAAAAGGGGTCAAACATTTAATCAATTCTGTAAACTGCAAAGAAAGCTTTCACGCCACAGTCTTCTTCATCAACGAGAACTTTGCATCGAGCTGACGTTGATTTGAACTTTAAGTCTTGAAGATACCGTTTCTGTGCAAGTGTTATATATCACAGCTATGTCATGTTGTTTTACGAGTTCGAGGACAAAAGAAAAGCAGTGGAACACGCTTGTAGTTGCTGGTTAAGTTGTTAACAAACGCAATTTCCATATTTGATATTCTTAATTCGAACGAAACGCAAAACAGTTCTGGCGAAGCTGTTTCAGCAATACTTAAAATGTTTAAAATTATGCTTAAAACCCGCTGTCTTCAAATAAAGTAAAATTGTCGATTGGAGGTTAAGGGTGGGGGTGGGTGAAGAGCAAGCTTGCTGTATGTGGCGGCCAGGCCACCCCTTTGCGCCGACTCTGCTTTTATTGATTGCTGTACTTTTAACACCAAGAAAGCCGGTCAATTAGTTAAATAATTTTAAATTTCAGACAAGCATTATGGTAATATCTTGAAAATTATGCCACAACGCAATAATTAGCGAATATATTTTTTGAATTTGGAACTCCTTCAAATATGCCTAAATATGCCAACAGACAATAAACTAAAACTACCGGAAAGATTTTTCAAAATGCACTAAAATTGCACTTGTTGTACGAAAATTTTAATAAATTTCCGGGAATGCATGGCCCCGGACTTCCTAAAAATGGTTTTGTCCATAAATTGCTTCAAGTGAACTCGACTTGATGTTGCCACTGTGCTGTTGACTTCGTCACTATAAATCTTGAAGGTTTCTCACAGCTTTTGCTTTTCTTGAACAGAGTATATTTTATAATTTAACATAAGCCTCAACTGCTTTGGTGGAGAGCATGCATCCTTAAACAGACGCTAAAAAGCTGCAACCGAAATTAACATGAAACCCCCTAAAACTATCTCCAGGCGACAGGCGTTTACTTGTAAACAGCAAACCCACGCGATCAAGCAACTGCGTAACTTTTTTCCTTACCAAAGCTTGATTTCAGAGCCGGATTTAGAGGATGAGAGGCCTTACGTTTAGGTTATGTTGATATCAGGTAGGGCGCTAGTTATCATAAATTCCTGATCGGATGCAGCTCTAAGGCGGCCATGGTTGATCTCGAAAACAAAGAGGTCGCTCTGTAATCGCGTCGAGCCCTTTTGCTTGTAACGAGGTCTCTTGTTTCTCCGAGGCCTTAAGCTTAATTCAGCCTGTTTTGCCTAAAGATAAATCCGAGCCTGCTTGGTTTGACCAGCTACCGAGTTGCCGATTTTTTCTATTTACCCTGACCCTAATTTAAAAAATAGAAATGATTCATAGATATTATGCACCGGTTCAACTTTTGGCACTTTCACCTATTTTGTATCTCACAGTACAGAAAGGTTCTCCCTTTAGCGCAGGGCCCCTTAAGGTGCGGGGCCCAAGTGGTCAAATCGGCCTAAAACCGGCCCTGATGTTCCAACATATACGTAACGACAAAACCTATTTTTCTTAGTCTCTTGTGTGGTCAATTTCAGGAAAAATTAGAGAATTTTTAAATGACTTGACTTCAATTGGAGTTGCTGGATTCCGCGTTGACGCATGCAAACACATGTGGCCGGGTGATCTAGACGCAATCTTCTCATCTCTCAGTGATTTGTCAACAGCAGCAGGGTTTTCTGCCGGGCAAAGACCATTCATTTATCAAGAAGTTATTGATCAAGGAGGTAAGCAGGCTACAAAATGATAAATTGCAAAACGTCAATCAAATGGCTTTTCTAAAAATTCATTATCATCGATGGCTAGTTTTTCTTGACCTTCCCAACTCCTTGTACTATCAATATTGGGATACCAAAGAGAGGGACAGCGCTGTTTCGGGTTATTAACCCTCATCAGCTGCACTCAGGTAAACGGTACACCCATCCTCAATGCAATTGACTTTAAATGAACCAATCACCGCTACGGATTCATATACCCAAGAAAATTTAACCTTCGTGATGCGTAACAGAAACTGCACATTCTACTTCAGTCAAATTTCTCCGCGTGGAAAAGGTACAACAGTAAAGCGACATAATAATAAAAATGATTACATACCGTTCAGCAGGCCAGGAAGGACGACAGGTCAATAATATTGGATTTGGAAACCCTTATTTGTTCAGCCTACCAAATAGATGTAACGCATGCAGTGCATTCCTTCTGGGGAACCGATTAATTAGCACTATTGATTTTGATAGCTTGTGTAAACAGGCCAGCTACATTGATTTATCAAATATCTGGCCCATACCATGTTTTTTGAAACCGTTTGATATTTTGCGCACTGCAAGTGCTTGTTTTCAGAGCTACACGTTTTGAAAAAACTTTTTCTGATGTTTATTTTTAGGCGAGCCTATCACAGCCGGCGAATATTATTCCATGGGAAGAGTAACTGAATTCAAATATGGAATCAAATTGGGCGAAAACAAGAACAGCATCCATGCAAGTTTCATTCATATTATCATGAAGTAAAACAGTGATTGTCAATTTTTACTTCCATACAAATTTTCATACATCTTTATCAGGATAATTTGTTCAATGTCCTTTTGGAGTTGGACCAAAAATGTGGACTTCAAGTATTTCAAAATTGCCAAGTGTTTATAAAGAAAAAATCAAGATTGATAATTCCATTGTTTTTTTTAGAATTTGGGTAGCTTCGGAGAATCTTGGGGGCTCATGCCGGATGGTAATGCATTAGTCTTTTTGAACAATCATGACAACCAAAGAGGACACGGAGGTGGTGGCTCGATCGTCACATTCGACGACTCTTACAGTAAGACTATTTGCTTTAATTAATGGAAGAAATGCAGTACAGATCTCGGCTTTACTAATTTAATCATGCAAGATTTTCCGATAGGTGGAGATTAAACCATTGATCTCATGATCATACTCATCATAAAAACGACATTTTTAACCTCCAAACAAGCTTCTGATATTCCTGAAAACATCATCGTCCACAGATGGTATTGCCACCCAGCAACAGCGTAATCTTTTGACATTAGTGACAATTAATGTCAGCCCAGTTTTTTCTTTCTTGGTTGAGATCATTTGTGATCATTGATCGGTGCATCTTCCGGTGTTTATTTTTGCTATATTCCAACAATGTCTTCTTTTCAGACTTGAAAATCTTAAACGCTTTCATGATGGCTTGGCCTTATGGTGTTCCTCGTGTAATGTCAAGTTATTACTTTAGGTAAGTGAAGTTTTTTGCCTAGAGTATAGGTTTTATGGCTAACTTTTCTATATCACAAACTGCTATTTTTTGAGTCTTTTTTACGTCAAACGATTAAATACCGGTATCTATTAAATTTTAAGCCTAAAACTGCTACGGTTGATTTTACGCCGCTGATCTATTTCTGGATTTTATATATCGAAATCCTGAACCAGTGCTGTTGCTTCAACTAGAAAGCTTTATGCAAACCATTGAGCATACGAACACGTGGATTTTTTTGACTAGCACGGTAGATCATGCTCTTTGGCAAATAACCTATACGTTTTGAGGCATCAAAATCAACAGTTTGATACAATATTTAGCAACAGTGACGAAGGTCCTCCAGGTCAGCAAAGAAGTGTCAATGCTGATGGAACTTGTGGAAATGGCTGGGTTTGTGAACACCGATGGAGACAAATCAAAAACATGGCCGCTTTTGGAGCTGCTGCTCTTGGTATGGTAATTTATCGAAGTAGAACTAGAACTGACCGGCCAGCCGGTATTTTTTAATAAAATTAATTAAACGAATTAAACTGTTCTGTAGTCAAAATATTATGTCATTGTTGGTGAAACAAAAAGCAATTGAAGGATTCTAGAGAAGAGCGTTTAGTAGTCACGAATTAATGCATTGCATTCTTAACAACTGCGATCGTCGATACTTCATTGCAGTAAAATAAGTTTAATCTACGACACGTTTAGGACAACCTGTGTCCAATTGGTGGGCAGAAAACAATCGCATAGCGTTTTCTCGTGGCAACAAAGCATTTTTGGCCATTAACAAAGCAGGATACGACATGTCAGGAACATTCGCCACAGGAATGCCAGCAGGAGAATACTGCAATGTTATTGCTGGGGACTTTGTCAACAACGCTTGCACAGGTACGGCAACTAGGCAAATGCATCATTGAAAAGACGTACTTTAAAAACAAACATTTTTGCAGCATGTGTTCATTTTTTCGATTATTTTTTATTTGTATTATTACCTTCAAGTGTTTCGTGGTTGTTTAAAATTTGTATCAGCAATAGAAAAAAGATGTTTTCAATCAACCAGGACAATAATTAATTAAAATTTTTTATTCGTTGCAGGAGAATGCATTACAGTAGACGGAGGTGGTTATGCTAACATCTTTATCAGAGATTCTGCTGATCCTGTTGTTGCTATTCACGTTGATGCTCCTTGTAATTGCCCGACTGGAGATTGCAGCACTTCAACCGAAAGCCCTGGCGGTGGAGGTACTGATGCTTTACTGTACTGTTAGCATTATTAGCCTTACTGAGTGGTGAAATATGCTGTGGCAGAAAATGTTGAATTATTTTTTTATCGTTGTTAAAAACTGGTTGGCGTAGTGGTTAAAAAGACATCGCTGTCGGCCCGGGAAGCTTTGGGTTAGCTTCCCGGGCCGATCAAATCGGACACAGTGTCTTCGACGTTACGCTCTCGCAGCAACGTATCTTCGGAGTTGTGCTGCCTAGGCGCTAAATCTCGGAGTTTGGACCCGCGTCACTCGTTACTCGCCTCGGCGTAATACCGCGAGTATAATGAAGAGTTGAGTTTTGCTTTTTTTGTAATTAATCATTTGCACAATATTGATTAGATGGCATCTGCATCATTAAGTTTTCAATTTCTCACATAATAGTGATGCCCTATAAATTGCGTTGTTTTTGCTAGCGCTACCATCAACAGACAAGATTGAGCAAATAAAAAGGATTGTAACTATAGAACAAGCCAAACATAGGCATCAAAATTTCAAACAAAATCTCCGCAAATATTTGGAACTCAGCTGTATACACTGGAAATAATCACCAAGGTTCTAAGAAGGCTTCGAATATTTTTAACGCCATTTTGAAAAGGGTAGCCCTGACATTAGTTATCTTTGAAGGAACAGTGAAAGCTCGGTTCTTCTGTCGTAGAACAATTACATATTTTTTAAACTAAAAAGCGCTGAATTTTGGGATATTGCAAGTTTTTGTGATTGTTTGAATTTTTTACCACCAGCGGAAGGGCCGATAACGGCAAACAGGTAGTTGGTTTTACGATCGATTCATAAATATATTTTTCCACATAGATTGCACCAGCTGCTCTTCTTGCGCTCAAAAAGTGGATTGCGGAGTTCTTGGGACCACTCAGAGCGAATGCGAAGCGAAAGGGTGCCTCTGGTGTCCAGTGAGCAGCGGAAGCGACCCGTGGTGCTTTTACAAAAGCGGAACAAGTGGAGGAGGTGGTGACGGAGAAAATTCTGGATGCACAGTAGCAGTAAGATTAGTTTAAATACTTGCGTTTAGAAAAAAAATTCCGGCATAATTGGAGACCAAATAGTTAACCACATGTGCTTGGAGAGTTGGAATGGAAAGGAAATTCACACAATAAAATTAGCCTAAGGGATTTCAGTATCTCAACACTGTTCAATAAAATACATCCTCATCAGAGGCAAAGTCATCACGCAACACATAGGAAACGATTTCGCCGATTTTTGGGTGGGTTATGGTAACGGTTTTAGTGAGTAAATTATAAAAATATTTTACTGAATTTTGCCGACATGATTAAGCTAATAATGCTATGCGTTTGGGAGAACGTAGGCCTATATAGACCTTCTTGCTTGAGTCGACTGTGAAACTTAAAAAATATCTATCAACCCGCAGCCAGTAGCTTACTGTCGCTGTATCAATTTTTTGTTGTAGACTATCGTGCTTATGCGAATTCAACTTTGTTTTTAAGGATTCTCAAAAACGAGATTGTGGATATTTGGGAATCAATCAAGCGGAATGTGAAGGAACATCTTGCTGCTGGGCGGAGTCAAACCAAAGCGGAGTTCCATGGTGCTACTACCCCGCATAAATTATTTCGAATTCAAAAAATAATAAAGAAACTTTAAATCAAACATTTTTTGGTCATTTGTTTGTGTATTTAAAAATACAAGTGCACGGTTGCTAATTAGAGATGTAGTTCTCGAGATAGTCTCAAGACAGAACTTTCAAAATCTTGTCAATTTTTAATAGCCACGACCACAAAAAGAGTTGAGTCACAATATGGAATAAGGTTTGCTTCTATAAAAACTTGAATATCGAAGTCTCAGTCTCGAATAAACTCACCACCTATTCTTGATCTCGTTTTAGAAAAATTTTTCTAGTCTGTTTAACACGATTCTGCATTCCGTTGCGATTTCAAGTCTTCGGTTGTTTTTTATTGAAAACACATTTTGGTGGGCCTCACAAGGCTAACTAGAGGATGCCCTCAACCTCTATGGCTACTTACAAAGTCTTCAAGACTAGGCTAAATTATCCTTTTCATGAAGCTTTCTTCAATAGGCCGGAAATATAAAAGGGGAGCAGTTCGTTGGATGTTCACAGTTGACACCCTGACTGGCAGCACACTCTGACTCCCAACTTTTCTATCCCAAACCCTAAACCTTAGCCCAACTCAAAACTGCTCCCTGCTCACTTTGAAGTCTCGATGACGAGACAAACTGACAAACTATGACGTGACAGATACAACACGGCGTCACAAACATTAAAGACACTTCATAGCGTAGAGCGGGACAGCGCTGTTTTGCGCTATCAGCCCTCATCAGCGGCACTCAGGTCATGATGTAGTCATGGCTCCCTTTCAGTAGGCCAGGACGGACATTACTTTATAGTTTTCGATCTTCACCCTGGTCACGTGAAAGGATATAACTTGAGTGTGGAGTAGCTGTCTACTTACCACAAAAGTTAAATTCTTTTTGGTATATTTATTGGAAGGGTTGATTGATCCAATCAAAGTCATTCATTCTGGACGGTAAATGTAGCCTACTTAACCCAAGTGCTGCTGATGAAGGCTAATAGCCCGAAATATCGCTGTCCAGCTCTGCGGTTACGCTATTACTGGAGTTGCGTTGCAACTGTTGGTGATGGAGAGCTGTTATAGCCTCCGACCCGACAAGAGGATGTCGTCATGACTCCCTTTTAGTAGGCCAGGTAGGACATTTACTTTATGGTTTTTGACACATCATACAGCAAAATTCACACGTCACAATCACGCAGAAAGAATGAATTATAAAAAAAATACAGAATGATGAGGGAATTAACAAGCTAAAAATATCGTTTACTTTAATGTTTTTATAATGAAAAGTGAAAATATTGCAACGGGTATGACGCAAAATAACCTTTTTGAAGATCAAACGCGGAAGTCTTTGGCTGATGGCTTGGTAAGTAGACCTACCAAGATTCAGATTTCCTTGCCTCCATTAAAAATCAAGACCAGTGAGCAATGAATTGCTAAATCATAGTCGTGGAATTAAACGGAGTAACGCGCTGACGAGCTACAGTAATCGGAAAAGGTGTCAAATCAAATCGTAATCATACTTGGGTTATTACGCTGAAACGTGTAACGAGTGGGATGGCTCATCTCCTCGGCTTTATGCATGGGCAATACAGTTTCGAAGAAACATCGCAGCAGTGGCGAAACTGCGTCCGATTTGAGCGGTTCGGGAATCGAACCCAGAACCTCCCTTGACAATAGGTATGTCTTCAACCACTGCGCCAACGGCAACTGATTTTGCTTACCAGAGATTTTAAATGCTTTCAAAGCTTGAGAAAAGTTGATTGAGCAAAAAGGGCCTGGTTTTCACAATTTATCCCAAGCGCCCGCCATGGATGCCTTTTGACTTTCAAAAGTAGAAGGAAAAATCTCTTAAAGGCTGTTTAATCAGCTCAAGCTTTCCTGTAGCCTAGCAGCGGCCGGAAAAACGTTTATAAACGCGATTAACAATATGTATATATTTTTTTCAACCCATAGAGCCAACAAGACAAGCCGATCAATTTCAAAATTTTTAAAAAGTGCAGTGAAATGGCCAATATTTTAATTTTTTTAAGTCTTTCCATTGCTTTATTAAGTTATCTAAAAAATAGCAATTGTGGGCGCTGACGTAAACGTTTTTAGAATCACTATAGTATAGGCCAGTGGTTTTCAACCATTTTCAAGTCGCGGGCCATTAAGTCAAGCAATGTGTTGTTGCGGACCCCACACAAATAAACACGATTCTAATTTTACGCCCAAAATCAAATGAAGAGCAAAAAAAAAGTCTTTATGTCCTCAGATGTCCTGTTTCCCTTTGAAAATATCGGTGAGGAGCTAAAAAAAAGGTCTATCCTTATATCGTCCACAAAAATATTATTTTTTAAAATACATTTAATAAACACCGGTACTGTGGACATCTTACGAACCCTTTAGCCCTTGCGGACCCCTTAAAATCATTCGCGGACCACTTGGAAGTCCGCGGACCCCAGGTTGAAAACCACTGGTATAGGCTATCTATGCCTCAACAATAGCTTAAAATGGAGAAAAGAAACAATTAATGATAAGTATAGCAATGAGTCATGGTTAAAGCACAATGAAGTGTAGTAGTTACAAAGTTTTTAGGAGTGGGCGAGCGGGAAATTTTGTAGAGGGTTTCCCGGTTTCAGTTTTCAACACTTTTGTCGGCAAAATATCTCGTAGTCACTGACTCGCTGTATTTCTGAAAAAGATCACGTCAGTTGTATTTAATGAATAAATTTAAGTTGCCGTCGGTGGGCCTGTTCCACCGCAGTTTACCCTTCAGCTAGCAGCGCTGGCAAACATTTCTAGCCATATCTTGCTCGTTAACGTCATTTTACCAAAAAGTTTGCTAACAAGGTGGCTGAAGTAAAATTTGACGGATTAAATCAGGGTCGGGCAAAAATAACTTAGCAGACTATCACCGTTTAGGCCTATGTTGCCATTTAAAAAAAAAATAACGAGTGACGTTTGTTTTAATATTTCTAGAGTGTATCAAAATCCCTTAAAGAGCATTTCAAGGACTTATTCACCAAAAATGTGAAAACAGAGCAACGCACATTTGAAAACTTAAACGCTGAAGATTTTGAAGATAAAGAGTTATACGAAAAATGCAAAAAGAACCTTCAAAAAGTAAGTACTGCAAACTTATCTGAAAGCGGCAAACAACACCCGTTTTTTCCACCTTTTTTATTTGCTCCTCTTGAAATCATGCCAAGTCTTTTCGCGCGCTTTTTCGCTAGCGATTGCTTGCGAGCTACATAGCTTTGGTCTGATGCGAATGCGATGCATAACCGCAAGCTTTGCAAAACGTTGGCATAAAAAACCTGCTTCATCAAGTCAAGAAGATGGGAAAGCTAAAAGAAGGTTGGTAGAAATAGCCTAAAAACCCTCATTGTGCCAATTGGTAAAAGTGTTAGCTGTTTTTGGAGCTATAGGCTCAGGCTACCATGCCAGGTCCGGGTTTAGACAATGAGAGATCATCAGCTGTTTGATCAAAGAGGCCCTATATTAGTGATCAATGATCAGGCCCATCTTTACGAAAATAAAACTCTGGACAGTCGATCACCAAAAAGAAGGTCTTCGTTGTTCGTGACGAAGCTCATAAAAGTCGATCTCCCAATGAAAAAAAAGTCTTCGTTGTTCGCGTGACGAGGCACCTTACAGTATTTCTCCGAGGCTCTAGCTAAGCTTCAGCCTGCCTAGCTTACTAGTAAATCCGGCCTTGGCGACCAGAATAGACCACTGCTGCTGGAAAGAAGCAGCATGAATTACTACTATGTTATTATCAGAAATAATGGGCTCACTCGGTCATCACGGCATATTCAATGACGTTTTCGACAGCTAATGAATTAATTACCTACGAGCAAGGGTGGAAACCAAAACCTACACCTAAACCTGAAAACCCGGTTTTGAAGAAAATTTTTGAAACCCAAACTGAAAGTGACACCTACTCAGCCAAATTTTTGAAAACCTAAACTTAAACCGCACCGTTTTTTCTTGAAACGTCAAAACCGAAACTGAAACTAAAACCTGTCCAAAATTTTCTAAGGTTTTGGGTTTTAAAAATCGTCATCACCATCATTACCAGAACAGTTCCTTTAATGCTGAGCGTCGAATAAAGAAGCTGTGGATACTAATTTTTGAGTCTTTGGTTTTACCGGACTCGTTATTATACCCAAGTCGACAACTTCTGAAGCAATTGCTCTCCTCACTCGGCCATCTGACCTGCCACTTATCATCGCTATATAACAAAAACGCTAAAAACTAGAGCACTTAAAAAATCCGTATTCAAAATAAAATAGCTTTTTTGAATGAAACTTAAACCGAAACTGAAACCCAGAAACCGAAGTTGTGCGTAAGCAAAACTGAAACCGAAACTGAAACCTATTTTTCAACAGCCGTGAAACCAAACTCAAACTGAAACCTGACATCTGAGTTTCAACACACCGAAACTGAAACTGACACCCTAACGCCATGTAGCCAGGTTTCCACCCTTGCCTACAAGTAAATTTTTTTAAGTAGTATTACCGGTAGGGCTGACTAGTAGCGGGTTAGATCGCAAAGGTAAAATAATTGATTTTCGTATTTAGTAAAAGTCTATGTTTTCAAATTGCTGCATGCAAGCGTGGCCATCGGCCCAGGGGCGCTAGCCCCTTGAGAATTAGCGTACTTCACGATCTATACTGTATTTTTTTGACTAAACTAGACTTTCTGCTAGTTTCCTCCCTTTGCTTGCTGTCTTTATGCGGAATTTTGTGAGTATTTTAAGTGGCCTAAAAAATGAGAACTTAATGAATTGATTTTTCACTTTCGTCTTTTTCATATAGGTCTACTCAGAATATCATGCCAAAACAACCCTGTATGACGAACTTGAGCACCAATTCGAGCAGGTAGATGTTCTTAGCCTCCAAATAGTAGTTTACGTGCAAGAGTGTTGACTTTTAAAGTTTTAGGTAGGCGTATGTAGGGCATCGTTGACTTTTGACGTCGAAAAATTTAAAAATTGGTAAATACTGAGTATTTTTGAAGTAGGCTTGTAAAGCGGCAACGGCAAGACATCTTAGTCTTTTTTTGTCGACTAAAAACTATGAGATGGAATAAGTGTGACCTACTAGTGTAATGTGTAACCTGTTTAATCCATTTAACGACATTTTTACGACAGTTAAATCCCATAGAAAGTCAGCCTGACTAGCTTGTTTTATGAGTAACCTCGCTGCTAAAACAAAATTTCTGTTTTCTTGAATTGCTCCTTGTTTTTACGCGGTTGCATTATTGTGTTAATTGAAGATTTATTTAGTCGATCAAATTCGCCGACTCATGGGACCGAAATTTCTCCACGAAGACGTACGATAGCCCTATATTTCACCAGTTGTATTCAGGTAACGGCGCTCCTGATCGAATAATGATTTTAAACTTGTGCAAGTTGCTCGCTATCACTGAATAAATTTTTCATGCCTTAACTTGCTTGCTGTTTAAATCGTACTCGCTGTAGTATCCGGAGAGGAGGGCGGGACTATGAAAGTGCTCAAGCAATTTTTAGTTATGTAGATACATTAGTAGTCCTTCGATACATCTAGACGTGCAAATTGGCGGATAAGTATTGTTATTCCTGTTCTCTTTTGCAATAATTTCTATATTTGTCCCTGTTAGATACGGCACTAAAAAAGCGTGAAAGCGCACTCGCTTTCGAGAGTGTAACAAATATTTTATATTTAGTGCGTTCGCCGTTGAACGTTGATTATGATGACGAAGCAATATTACAAACAAAAATTATACAAACTTCCAATCTATTTGATAAACCTGCTTTGATACATAGAGTCAAGTCCGCCAAGTCTCCGCATCAAGCAAAAAGTAATTAGCTTGCTTCTCTTCTTAAAACAAAAATTGTGTGAGCTCAAATTATAACATGTTTTATGTTTAGCAAAAACCGGCCGGTTAGCTCAGTTGCTCAGCGCGCGCTATCGATGCGGTAGGTCAGCGCGCGCTATCACCGTTACGACGTTTCTTCGGAGCTGTGTTGCCCAGGCGTTAAGCCACGGAGATGGGCTCTGCCGCTCGTTACACGCTTCGGCATATACCGCAAATATAATGAAAATTTGATTTGAATTTGCTGTACTGTTGCTACAGGTTTACAGTATCATCGACGTTTAGAGGAAGGATCACAACGCAGTAAACTTGTATTACATTTATTGTGCTCAGACTTAAATTCTCTTGGCGCCATAATCTTGGTTTTCCTTTTTTATGTAATTTAATTATTACAAGAAAAATTTTATCAAGAAAATAATCAGTGTGCGAGATAATTTTTATCAAGAAAATACCGAAGTCATATTCTTATCGGTCAAAGTCGCTACTTTACCGTTTTTTTTCGAGTGTTAACAGTGGTGGTAAAGCATTGATTCCATAGTAGGCTATACAGATGTTTTAATAAGAGATAAATTAGCATAAAAATTCTAAAAACTCAATACAATCCATTCTGTTTATCCCCATTGAGTTCATCAGGTGAGGTTCTAAAAATGGATTGAAAAAACTAATTAAAAAATTTTAAAAGAAGTTATCAACAAGCTTGGGTTACTACCGGTACTGTCCTCGCACCAGCTCCTCGAAAGAATCTCTATATACCTCGCTGTTCAAGCTCAGCACAATGTGTTGCCTTGAAAGCTAAGCGGCAAATATTTCAAAAACCAGCAGTTTTTCCAGATTTATGCGGATTACGGGCGTAGTAAAATTACGGATAAAAGCAAAAAAATGATGTGCATTATAACAGGTTATAGTAATATGTAGGCCATAAGGGTATCCATTTTCCTTCTAATAACTCCCTACTTTTTGCAAAGGTCTTTCGTTGGTCTCACATTTTTCTCTTCCCACTCTAACATCGTTGTATCGTCGGCCTTCCACAAGCGAATTACAGGTAACCAACATAATTGCCACTTTTTCTTGACTAAAATAATCCAGTTTGACCTCAAAAATCATCTAGATTCATCTAAATCAGAAAATAAAATATCCAAAAAATTCATCTAAATGAAAAATTTTATTATGCTTTAACAAACATTGACAAAACAAGAGCACGCAAAATATAGTACATTTACATTTAAACGTAGTTTATAGAATTTTCATAGAACAACCTACAAAATATATTTAAAAAATAAATGTGAATATTACAAAGCATTGCGCCGTATTATAAAGTTTTATCAATTAATATGTTATCGGTATCAAATAAGGTTCTACACAAGTAAATTAAATTTTCATGTTAAGGAAAAACAGTTTAAATTAGTTGTTCAATAAAAAAAATCATTTATTACTTAGAAGACTGAAATTCGGAAATTTTTAAACATATAGAGTACTGTTTTTTTTTTATCAAGTTATCATATTTATTCATAATGAAGTCGTGTGTCATCATTAGCATTTTTATTACTGATGTTGTTTTTCATTATATTAACTAACTTATCACAATTTGCAATGCCACGCTAAAAATTTTAAAATATACCTATTGAGACTTCATTTTTTGATCATGCAATATTGCCCAAGCATTCAAAAATATAATGGTGAAATGTTTCTAGCAAACAATGCAGCTACATACTTTTTACTTTTGACGTAATTCTTCAAGTCTTGGTACTTTGCTTTCAACTCACAATTACAATAATTATAAGAACTTTTAGTTTTATTATAATTTCCAGGAATTAGCATTATTTAGCTAGTTTTTTAAAGAAACATCATTTAACCATTCTTTTCTAAATTTCTGTGGATACTTTTTAACTTTCGGCATATTGAAGAGTCAAGAATTATAAAAAATCAAATGAATTGTTGCAAGTTATTGCTTAGCTTTCACTGCCGTATAATTTCTAAGTTCATAAGTTAAGTCTATACAAATAAATACGGTACTATTTTTAATCACTAGTAATAATTTGTACAAAAATTATGCTTGTTCTAAATTCTTTTCAGAAAGCATGCCTATAAATGCTATGGAAACATCCAAAAAACATCTACATTTTTTTACTGTAGTCTAAAAAAATATCTAACGTCTAGATTGTATAATCTTACATCTAGGTTGATTCAAAAACATCTAAATTTAGATGAAAATAATCCAAATTGGCAACTATGGTAACCAATAATTGAGCTCTTTTTTACTTATTTGATCAGAAATTTGATTTGCTTTGATCAACGCTGTTTTGCGTTTAAAAATTGTCGAACTGTTAGGCTTGAGTATACTATGTTTAAGCAGTAAGAGCACACCCAATTAGGAACAGGGTTTTACGTTGTTTGTTGATGTTCTGTTTTGCTTTATTGCATAGTTATTGCTTAAATTTTCAATCATAGAAAAGCAACGAAATTGTTATTTACGTTTTTTGCTTCTCTTGTGTTTCCAGGATTTTTAATTGAGTTTTGATTTTTTTAAAGAACTTTCTAAGTAGTTCAAAATCTTAAAAAGCTTGACTCGAGGACGCTGCAGCAAGGCTTGGGTGGGAATTAAATCTACATCAGCTCAGACGGCCGCGTGGTGGGAGTGTCTGCCTCTGGAACTGTAAACTCGTTTTTGCATGCAAGTCGGGTCAAACGAATGACTTTAAAATAGGTATTTACGGCTTCCCTGCTTGACGCTCAGCATTAAAGAGACCACGTGGAAAACAAGCCGGCAAGTTTACTTGTTGTGCCGCGTTGTGAAAGGAACATAGCGGGATTCATCGTGGTGTGGTAGACCGGTGGCCGTCAACTTATAAGCTAGCTTGTTATAGCGCTCTGATCGCTTTGTCGTGATAGGAGGATAATAAATATGCAACTAAACTACAACTCTTGCCACCATGGCCATCGTAAATACGGTACTATACGTTCAAATAAAATCACGCTGCTGATAAATAATTCAGCATCGATAAAATGTGAAGTGAGTAGGACAAGTTATAGTGTAGGCTTAGAAACTTAAAGGTGTAAAGGCTGGTATCATTGCTCCTATCAAACATGCTTTGAAGCTAGCCCCTGACACTATTTGTTTTGCCAGAAATCGCCTGTAGATATTTTTACCAATCAACCCAATTCTTCTTTTATCAATTCCAATCGTGACAGTTGTACATTTCAAAATCTTTCATCTCTCGATCGTGAATTCGTTTTTGTGAATGAGAGCAATAAACATGTAAAGGAGATCAAGAAAACTACCCCGACATACAAGAGTCAAATACCTATAATGAAAAAGTAACTCACTTCGAAATATTTACATTTTTTCAAATGTAGCTAACGAATTTATGCGTGCTCAATTTATTTTGCGTAAGCACGATAGCAGTAAACAAAATTACTAAACAAAAAGAAGTTATTAGCCTACCCCTACATATTTAAGTTGACCACACTGAATTCAGAACGGGTACGGATATTTCCGCAGATGAATTTTTTTCTCATCAGCTGACACTAATACATGTCAGTGAGCTCTATTGTTCAAAACATTGCTATCGGTGCGGGAGGTCTTGGGTTCAAATTCCGTGTCGGTCAAATCGAACACAGTAACGTTAATATCTTCACAACGCTGCGACGTTTCTTCGGAGCTCTGTTGACGAGTCACTAAGCCGCGGAGATTGGTCCCGCCACTCGTTACACTTTTTGGGTATAATGAAGATTTGAATTTTGTTTTGATACAGTAATTCTGTAAATTGACTGCAATTGCTGACTTTCTGAAATTAATCCAGATATTACACTGCATCACTTTAGGAATCAATTTTTGAGAAATCCCAAGCATGTTTCGGTGACCGACGTGGAATCGTTGAGATTGCTGCGACATCCAATATTTCCGACATCTGGTTCAAAAAACTATAGGGATGTAAAATCGTGAGTGTAGTTTTGTCCAGATAGTTTTTCTACCTATGAATGTTTTGCTCAGACTTTTTTGACTATAACTGGGTCACTTCATGACCGGCGTTTGGCTTCGTGGTGAGCGACATCGGTGTCGGAGGTCTTTGGTTCGGTTCCCTGGGCGGTCGGATTGGACACGGTCGCCAACGGCTCGCCACCGCTGCGACGTTTATGTTGCTGATGCGCTAAGTTGTGGAGATGGTACCCGCCACACGTTAATAATTATTATAATATGCTATTAACAGCTATTAATTAATTATTATAATATGCTATTAATTACTGTGTATTTTCTTTTAGAATATTTGGATAGGATTTATGTGACTCTCTTGGAAGCCGTGCACAATTATAATGCACAGTTGCACATAGGCTAGCTTTTGGATTCTAGTTTACGAGACTACTGACTTTAGGAAAATCATCTGATCAAACGTAACCATAGGGAATAAAGGAAAACAAACAAGTGGGAAAAAAACAAAAATTTGAAAAAATTCCAAATAAGGTAAAAACTAAAAAAGAAGAAAATTACTACAAAAATAGTAGCAATATGAATTGAAATATCAATCCACGACCGATTTCGTCTGAAATGAGGCTCATCAGGTGTTTTTATGTACATCCACCTGATGAGCCTCAAGGCGAAACCGGTTGTGGATTGATATTTCAATCTGTTTGTATCTACATCTACCTGATGAGCCTCAGTTAAGACGAAACCGGTCGTAGATTGATATTTCAATTCATATTGCTACCATTTTTGTAGTAATTTTCTTTTTTAGTTTTTACCTTATTTGGAATTTTTTCAAATTTTTTGTTTTTTTTTCCCACATGTATGTTTTCCTTTATTCCCTATGGTTACGTTTGATCAGAGTATTCTCCTAAAATCTCTAGTCTCATAAACTACAATCCAATTGTTCATCATTTATGATTTTGTTGAAAAGTATAGGAGATCCCAGAAACATTGGAGATCCCTTGCTGATTCAACACATCCATTTCTATTATGATAGCTTTATTTTGATTACAGGATTATACAAAAACTAAATTGTCAGAGTACGGTAGGCTTTATATGATATGGAATTTCTTGTCTTCGGAATTTTTTAGAGATACCAGCTGTATTGTCGTTTCGTAAGTGTTCCCTATCTACATCCTATGAATAACTTATCCAAAATTTTGCTTGTTTTAGAAATTTCGAAGAGATGCAAATATTTTACGCTTCTCCTGATTCTATACGATTTTCCAATTGGAAAGTTGGACAAATATATCAGGTTACAAATTTCTCAACTTAGATTTTGAACTGTTTTTCTGTGCTAAGCTTTTAGTTGTACAATTTGTTTGTTCGTAAAAGTAGGTTACTGTCTCCGTCGGTTAAAAAAAACGTGGCCGTAGTGTTTCTGCATTACAGTTGAATTTTTCAACATCATAATCTAGAATATCGACCTTGACAAACAATAATAATTAATTAATTGTCTAAAACTCTATGTAAGGGTTAAGCATCACAAATAATTATTTGTGACGTGAATTGGTTAACGATACAATATTAATCTTCTAAAGAGTGTTAGGTTTAACTGCTGAGATAGCCGAGTGGATAGAGGATCTGCCTCAGGAGCTGTAGACTGGGGTTTGATTCCAAGCCAGGTCAAATCATTGGTTTTCACAGCTTACCTGCTTGACGTTCAGCAATAAAGGGACAATGTGAAGAACAAGCCGGCAAATTTACTTGTGCCGTGGGAAAGATACTTAGCGGGATTCCTCCATCTTGGTGTAGTTAGACAGAAGGCATCTCTTAAGCGAGCTCGTTCTGGCGATTTGATCACGTTCTTGTGATAGAAGGATAAATAATTTGTAACTAAATGCAAAAATGCATTACAATTGTATCTCAACAGACCAACCTTACTCTTCGCAATGTCAGCTCAGTAAGCCGTCGTCTTCGAATTTTGCCTCCGAAGACCTCATATTTTTCAGTCAGCTTGGGTAGGTGCTGGTTTCCATTATTTTTCTTTCATTGTACGAAGTGCTCACGTGAAAACGAAAATTTGCTCATGAGATCATGAATGAAATGCGTACTTGCTCATTTTTTTATTAGTATTATTACCCATGATAAGTAACAAAACGTGTCGCTCAATTTTTGATTTAATTTGTGTGTCCGTGTTGCAGACATTTTTGAGATGAGGCAAACTATGTCCGCGGCTCGCTCCATTTTGGCCCCCCGTTGGTAACGTCACCGTTACCAATAAAATATGCAGGAAATTAGTCATTGTGGTTCCAAAATTCATGTTTTGAGGTTGCTGATACAAAGCTGCTAAATTGTCGTAAAACAGGTTACCTTACATTTTTTTATTTGCCTTAAGATGGAAATATTTTAAAGACATTTTTCGTGTCGTTTTGGCGGAGATACTTGTTTGATGTGTTTCTTACTTTTAGGTGGATTTATAGGAAGTGATGGGTACATTGCACCCGGCATGATTGCGCGATTTAATGTGAGATTTATCCCTGATTCTTTGGCTGATTACTACGACGAAATTGAAGTGAAATCTCAAGCATATTCTCCAATCATAGTCAAGCTATACGCAACAAGAAGAGCTCCAGCATTGACAAGTGCGTATAGATTTTTTCAATGCTTGTTGAAAGTATGTGGTTTTACCGCGCCTGCATTTCTGTTCGTTGACAAATCGTATTATTACTTGATCATAAATTAGTCAACAAAAATTAAGTCTTTATTATACTCGTAGTACTGTATTACGCCGAAGGCGAGTAACAATTGGCGGAGTCCATCTTTGCGATGTAGCGCTTATGGGCAACGTCGCAGCGGTGGCGAGAAAGTTAGCGAGAAAGTATGTCCGATTTGACCGGACAGAGAATCAAATCCAAAACCTGCCGCACCGACAGCGATGTCTTTAACCACTATATTAACCAACCGGCAACCATAAACTAAAGGTCTGTTTACACTAAGTGCGGTTTTAGTGCGATTTGTTGTCGTACGAAATTTTATAAGATTTTTGACGTAAGCAGTTGACGAAAATATCTTCCACACAACTCGAATCCAAACTATTTTGCTTTCTACCGGTTGTTTTGCGAAGCGCCTTACGATTGTATTCTAGAATGCCGCGCGAAGTGACGTTGCTTTACGTCATAACCTCTTACTGTTTCATAGCCTACGTCATTGTACGTACGAAAAATTTCATCGAATTCTGTGTAAACACACCTTAAGTCTATGCATCAAAAACGTGCTGTAATGGGTTAACTTGGCTGGTGCCGGATTGGACGCTCTTTAATCACAGTTAATGTTCAGCAGCTTTTTTTTTGGAGAAATGTTAAAAAAACATACCTGCAGGACCACAAAATGGACCAGTATAGAAAACCGGTTCGAGTCCGTAAAATGTCTTAGTATGATCGTATTAAATTATTACAATAGTTCCTGAGACCCTCGATTGCGGATACTGCCTTTTGGGAGGTTTGAAACGATTGGACATACCGGTTCGAAACGTAGGTGGGAAAGGGTCGTTTTGTTTTATCGAAAAATCTTCATGGCCCGCTCTCAATTTCAGAGTGAGTAAAGTTGATTATTTTGCTTCATCGTTTCGATTTCCAATTCTATTATTTTCCTTAAAAAATTCAAAAATCAAATCACATCTTCATTGTACTCGCGGTATTACGCTGAAGCGTGTAACGAGTAACGGGGCTCATCTCCGCGACTCGGCGCCTGGGCATCACAGCTTCAAAGAAACGTCGCAGCCGTTGGCGACACTGTCCGATTTGACCGGCCCGGGAATCGATCTTATAAAAGCTCGGATAGCTTGGTCGTTGATAAACCACCTGGATTCGATCGTCCCGTCATTGCAATATGAGGCAGTACCCTCAACACTTATTTGAAGTTTGGTCGAATTGCATATTCCACATCGTAGATCTGCTACTTTGTACATTGGTTGCGAGCGTCCTCTTTGTGGTTGTAAGACGGGGTTTGATTACCAGTCGAGTGCGTCAAAGTAGTTACAGCTTCTACGCTAAGAGTTCGTCACCAGCGGAAAATGTGAGGGAGTTGAGATATGTGTAACATGTCTCGTACGTCTCTGTGCAACATCGCTCGATTAAGTCTAAACGTAGTAAAACCCTACTCAATATGTGCTTGAATTATCTGCAGTGCTGGAGTTGTAAAAACACGTATGGGGGCATGGTGCAAGCCTTTCACGCAGACGTAAAGAAGGATGGTCAGTATTTATGGGGGAATGGTTTACGCTAAAATGTTTTATGGGGTAATGAATAGTGTTGTTTTCAGGGGGAATGGCATACCGCCGCATCTTCCATCAACTCGAGTACTAATTACCGGATGCTCTAATGCTTTATAGGCCTATAACTTAACCTTCATAGCGGTTCCAACTAGCTGTATCGCTAAAAAACAAAACAATGCTTCCATAATTGCGGGTTTCTTTGTATCCATGTAGTATCCAGGTAAGGCGAGAGCTAATGTTTTGTAATATTTTCGAACAATACGCTTTTCCACAGACGACAGTTAATACTGATTGCTTGCGGCTTTCCAATTTTCGTATTTATCCTGCTGCTTTTTATCTTTCAACTGATGAAACATTTTTGCTTACAATATTGTTTTCTGCGGTGGAAGCCAAACGTTATCTGGAAGAAGTTGTGCTGGTTTGCGACAACTGTCAAGTTAAACCAATTAAAATTCAAGGTAACTTCAAGTTAAATTACTTTCTTGTCTCAATTTGAAATCTTTGCGAAACCCGTATGCATACAATTATGCAAACAGGTTACGATTGAAAGGATGGTTTGGGGTTCATATAAAATTGACAATTGCTGTGCCATTGGTTCTACTGTAGTAGCGAATTGTTTTTTAACTTTTTTTCAGTCCAAGTCGGTTCAAATTTATTAATTGTTGTGACAATGGTTTCTTTTGTTCTCCAAGATTTCAACAAACTTAGCAGTTTCGCCTCTCATCAGGGTCCACAAACAGGCTTGTAGAAGACATCAACCACTTTTAAATTGGTAGGGTATCAATGTACGTTAACTAATGGTGGCAGAGGTACTGACGTACTTTAACGTGCCCCCACCTTACAAAATTCATGATTGCACCTCTACTCCGGAAATAAATTCAGCCCTAAATCATTGTACTGTATTTTTGTATTCAGTTGCATATATTTATCCTCCTATCACGAGAATTCAGCGATCAAAGTGCTATACGTGCTCGCTTAGGAATTGCCTGCCACCTATCTACCACACCAAAATAGGGGAAATTCCGCTAAGGGCCTTTTCCAGCGGCACAACAAGTAAACTTGCCGGCTTGTTCTCCAGACTGTGCTTTTAATGCTGTGCGTCAAGCAGTGAAGCTGTGATAACCAATTTTAAAGTCATTGGTTTGAACCTACTCGGAATCAAACCCAAGTTTGCAGCTTCCAAGGCAAAAGCTCTTACCACTCGGCCATATAATTGCCGGCTTGTTTTCCACACTGTCCTTTTAATGCTGTGCGTCAAGCAGTGAAGCTGTGAATACCATTTTCAAGTTATTGGGAAAAAAACTAAAGTTATTGGTGTGACCCCACTCAGAATGAAATCCTGGCCTAGTACAGCTCGAACAGCAGACACTCTTGCTACTCATCCGTCTGAGCTGTAAAAGCGTCGTTGATGAGCTATCAAGAGCGTTATTATTATTAGTTTTTGTACGTCTTTTTAGCCTTATGCAAATTGAAACAGGGACAGGAGAGCGCGGTGAAGTGAGGTTACGGGGAACTGAGTCATGTCGACTGGAGAGCTACAACATGGGCGAGATATATGACCTCACAGCAAAGACCTTAGTGAGGTTTCCTGACACCAATCCAGGCTCTTTTGAAACAAAACAAGTCATTGTTGAAAATCTAACGTAAGTTTGAAGTGATTCACCAAAATTTTACTGCACTCATAAGCTTGATGGCTAAGGAAAGCATTTTACCATTTATGTTCATTAATAACAATTTTTATTGATTGCTGTGACAGTTTGCAGCATCGTAATTAGGGTTTCCCTTTTTGAGATTTCGGGACGGGAAATTTAATACTTCAATCTTTTAATCATTCTTTCTCTCTGTTTTCATAAATACCCACCACAAAACAACTTGCATTGCTGTTTGTAAATTTCCCGTTCCCGGAAAATTTGTAAATACCCGGGAAAATTGTAAAATGTAAATTTCCTGTTCCCGGGAAATTTTAAACTTTCCCGGGATTCCGAGAAATTTTTGAGCTGAGCAAGTTGAATACGCAAGAAAGTAGTGTGTTTTTAACTTAATTTGCCCTATTTCAGAGCTGCGTTTAGATGTTCGATCTCAGCTGAGAAATAACATTTTCCTGCATCCAAGATCTAAGAATAATGCAGCTTTTTTGCACGAATTATTATTACGCTACTCTTGTGATTGCGACTTGAAAATCATGAAGAGCGAACTTATAAAAATAAATTTTTAATGCTTAACGGTGGTTTGCATTAGGGCTTCCCTTTCGAGATTTCGGGATGGGAAATTTCCCAGGAAATTAAAACTTCAATTTTTTACTCATTCTTTCTCTCTGCTTTTATAAATACCAACCACAAAACAATTTGCATTGCCGTTTGTAAATTTCCCGTTTTCCGGGAAATTTATGTCGGGATCGCGGGAATTAATAAGGGTTTCAATGGTACTGATATGTATCATCCCGACGTAAGAAAAAGCGTTACTGCAAACATAAAATTTTTTTGCTTACTAAAAATTTTTTTCGATTTGTCGAAAAAATTGAAAAACTCGAACTAAGTTTGTCAAAACAACTTAACAAAATGCTAAAAATTAGATGTGAAATGCTGAAAATCATAAAAAAATGTCAAAATGATCAAGCTCGGGAAAATTCACCGAAAAAAATTTCCGGGAATTCCCGAATCCCGGGATTCCCGGGAAATTTTTGACAAATTTTTCGTTTCCCGGGAAGTTGAAAATCCGGGTGAAAGGGAAACCCTAACCGTAATCTCTGAAAAAAGGGCTAGTGGCAAATATTAAGTTAAAATTGAAAGGTTGATTACTTAATCTTGCTTACCGGTGATGGACCGTGCAGTTGGGTAAGGCCGTCGACCATTGAGAATGTAGTACAGTAAATGTGTTTGTAGATTGTCATTTTGGTTACATTCCAATGATTCATTTGATTCCGTTTTCAACCTTAAAATACACCTCACCATTCTGTAGCTCTTTTCATCAAGGATTTGCCTCAAATAATGTGTGTCCAAAGTATTAAACACGGTAAACCCTAAAATCAAAACCAAATCTTTATTATACTCGCGGTATTACGCCGAAACGTGTTACGAGAGGAGGGGCCATCTACTCGGCTTAGCGCTTCGGCAACACAGCTTCCAAGATATGTTGTAGCAGTGGTGAGCTGTTGGCGACACTGTGTCCGATTTCACTGGCCCGGGAATCGAACCCCAGACATCCAACGCTGATAGCTAACCACTGCGCCAAAACTCTAATTTACTTTAAATAAAGAAGTCAATAAAAGGGTTCATGTTGTGTTTACCGATATTCAGCAATGCGATAACAAGTATATAAGTAAATGTAGTCGGAGTCGGTGAACAGGAAAATACGTTAAAGTTATAACGGACAAATGCGAAAAAAAAATTGTCGCGTGGCCACTTACTGTGTATCGGTAAACGCCTTTTGTAAAAAAAATAAACTGCTTTTTCCATTATGACGTGTTGTAAATAATCATAATTATTACTACTTGGAATACAATAACTATGGGATAAAAATAGCTTAAGGAAAAAAAAATTAAGCAACAGTTATTCTTAAAACTATCAAGCCTGACAGAAATATAACTTATAATTGTAAACACAGCTGAAAGAACAAAGTTTTAAGGGTTACTGAGGCTTTATTTTTTTTTCTTTAATTACAACTGGGTTCAATGTTTTGACATAGGCGTAATGAAAGTTATAGCGCCAAGAAACAATTTTGTAAAAACTTTGAACTTTAAATTTTAGAAATGTGGAGATGCCATTTATTTGGCGAATTCTCAGTCCAAATTACGTTTCTCCCTCTGAGTTAATCTACGATGATGAAAAACCGATTTCAGAAAAGGTTTATTTCAACCTTGACGAGCAGCCATCCTTTGGGGTCGATCAACCTCAAGGTATTTTAGAACCGAAAGAAGAAAAAAAGTTTGGTATTTTTTTCAATCCAAAGACTGTAAGTAAAATTATTTGATTCACTGTTGCTTTTTGACTTGGTCAATAGTCAAGAGGCCAGGAGCGTATTAAGGGAGAGATTGTGCCTTGCCCCCCCCCCCCTTCTTTTTTTTGACTTAACCTCTAGTAAAAAAAAGGAACAATATTGTTGCTAAGTGACTGAAATATGTCAGACTCTTTTGATGGCTTTTGTAGTTTATGAGCCCCTCGTTTGAAATTTCCCGCTACGCCAGCGCAAGAAGCTATTTTTTAGACGAGACCCCTCTTTTTCGGAGAAAATAAAGGTACCTGATGAGGACAGCGAGGACAGCTCATATTACGTTGTCCAAACGTCCATTTACAAGAGTAATTTCGGTTTAAAATTTTTAATTCTGTGTAGTAGACTTTGATTGTATAGCGTACAAAACACATCAATTTTCCTCACTTTAGTTAACATGGGGCAAAAAGATAATTGAAAACTGAGATTTTTGGAAAAAACATTGTGTAGACCAAACTGCATCTGCGTTTGAAAACAGAGGAGTGGCAATGAAGCTGTCTTGGACTAAATTTTTTCACCTTATCAAATTATTCACTCACTGCGGTAGCCAGTAGCTAGAAGTCCAACATATCGTACTGCACTGTTTTTTCAAACTTTCAACGTGTGGGTACTAAGTTTTGTAAGAATGATTATAATTTCATACTAAGGAGGAAAAACAGTTATAGTAATTCTTAAAACTGAACGTTTTGCCAACATCGATTCATCTGTCATCATCAGCAGTGTAAGCAAGGCAGTACAAAACCCTTTCAGTTTACTTTCGGTTTTGTACTGCCTTGCTTATACTGCTGATAATGACAGCTGAAACTATCTTGTCGAAACTTCCAGTTTGAAGAATATTACTGTGGCTTTCTGTTCCCAATTTAAGCTATTTCCGTCCCATATTTATTGTATTATGTTCTTGTAGTAAAATATAATGCTGTTTCTTCAGCTTGGAACTCATAGTAGTGTTATCCATTTTGTTTTGAGAAATATTCCTGTTTCTAATCTTGAGTTGAATCAAGGAACTGTTGCAACAGAGGTGGAAAGTAAAACCGAGAAAATAACTGGTGACGAGCAATCACAAAAAACAGAATGGAAACCAAGATGTTTGAGCCAGGTGAGGACGCTAAATGGTAGATATATATCAAAAATCAAATCTTCATTATACTGGCGGTATTACGCCGAAGTGTGTAACGAGTGGCGGGGCCCATATCAGTAGCTTAGCGCCTGGGCAATACAATGCGACGCCTGTTTTGAATCTGCTGGAGCAAGAATGATCCTCCTTGGCATACTACTGGCATGGCCAAATGTCGGTCACCCTAATTGCGCTGATGAAACCTGTAAGTTCGCTACAGTGCACTTTTGAATTTGTGAAGCTTTTTGTGCTTGGTTTTCAGGCTATGCGATCTCCCGCGCAAGTATCGTGCAAAGAAGTAGCTGCGCTAGAAATGGAACTACAAGGAAAGGCACATTCTTACGATATCCTCCTATGCCCTCCTTTGATAGTGATTCCCAAAACGGTACCTTGCCATGTGACGATTCGTCGCTTTCTGAAGATGTTGAATATGAGGTATCAGTATCACAACTATTTTTACTGTAGCTACTATGACGTTTAATGGTTTCTATAACGTCACAAGTGAACTTTATTGTTCTAATGTGTATGATATCAAAAATTTTCGGCTGAACATTCATTCTGAGCTTGTTTCTGTTGCAAGGTTAAGAAATGGTTAAGAAGTTAAGGCTACTATACTTTGTTTTATTTTAGTCGCAGTTCTGCCCGCTTCCGATGGTATGATCACATTTGTGCAAATTTGATTGAAATAACTCCTCAAAGTGGTACAATTCTTCCGGGAAAAACCGCGCAATTGGAAGTTAAAATTACTGGAACTGAATGCGGGCACTTGAATTGTGATCTTTTGTGTAAGGTTGAACACAACGATGCTCCACTGCTCTTGCAAGTTCAAGCTTACGTCGAAGGACCTAGGGTAATTATTGGTGAGATATAACTTGATTGATCTTTCTATCTTACTATTACTAAAAACGACTAAAGATACGAGACAAGCGACAGGCTACACGCGAGAAGCGATAAAACTTATAATGCAAGTGAATGTACTGTAGAAGGTGTTCGCGTGATTGCTAAACAGTAAAATAAAACAAACGGTGCGATAAAAAATTGTCGCAAAACGATAAGCGCACCTTAAGACGCTATGCATAAAATTATTCTAGAGTTTGTATTTGGTTGCATATTTATTGTCTACAGCGAGATAGCGATCAAAGCGCTGTGAGAAGCTCGCTGAGAAGTAACCAGCCACCTGCATACCACACTTAAGATGGGAAAATCCCGCTATGTGCCTTTTCCAACGGCACAACAAGTAAACTTGCCGGCTTGTTCTCCACATTGTCCCAATAATGCTGAGCGTCAAGCAGAGAAGCAGTAAAGATAAATTTTAATGCCATTAGTTTGACCCGACTCGGAATCAAACCAGAGTCCACAGGTCTATAGGCAGACCCTCTATACACTTGACCTTTCCACTTGTTACGTAGATCGATGCCTTTCTTCTTAAATTTCCCGGTTTTATTTTAGTTACTGCTTCTTGGCAAGTTCGACCAATCCAAGATAATTAAAATAGAGTTTGTAATAGCGTTGGTGAGAAGGGCTATAGTTATACCTTGTGCATAACAAACCTTTGTGCTAAAAAAAAAAGAATAACACTCCCGTTCATTGCGTCACCGCCTACAGTAAACAAATTTTTCAATTTTTTTTACGGATTTCGTGTCAAAACAAACACTGGTTACGGTTGGATCAATGCATCATAACAGTTATCGTGGCCGTTTCTTGCATTTTGGCTCAAATGCAAAGCAACTATTAGGCCAAAAATTATCTTTTCACCGTCCCATGGGTTGCACAAAATTACAAAAACAGTAAGACATTGCTGGCGGTGCGGTAGGTCTAGCGCTGAAATCCCGGGTCGGTCAAACCGGACACAGTGTCGCCAACGTCTCGCCACCGCTGCAACGTTTCTTCGGAGCTGTGTTGCACAGCAAGCGCGAAGCCGCGGAGATAGGCACCACCACTTGTTACTCGCTTCAGCGTAATGTGGCGAGTATAATGAATTGATTTTGATTTTAGATAATTTCGTTCTTGATTTTGGGTTAATTGAGCTTGGAGGTACAGCAACGAAAACTTTAATATTGAGAAATACGACTCAGTTGAACGCTCAATGGAAGCTACACCTGCAGGGTTGTAAAAGGTAGCTAAAGCTTTCTCGATTTTTCTATGCAGAACCTGAGCAAAATCGTTTTTAACTTTGGAAGGAAAAAAATAGCGCAATAGCGCAATAGTTCTTAAAACTGGACGTTTCGGCAACATAAATTCGGCTGTCATTATCAGTCGCATAGTTATTGTCGCAAATTCCAGCTTCAAGAATTACCATGGCTTTATTTTTCCTCCTAAAGCTATTTTCGTCTCATGTTCATTGTATTCCTCTGCTTTTACCTCGTTTCAGGGGAAGGCCTGCGAAGCGGCCCGCCAAATAATACTTCTAATGCTAGGTATTTAATTGCGATTTTTTTGTGCCAGGGCTTAATCGAAAACGTTAGAATACGGGGAGACATAAATATTAGCGCACGCAGACGGCCTATAGTGAAGAAAATAGAGTTTAGGAAGGCTTTTGAAGTATGGGCATGAATAGAGGGCTAGTGATTACTGTTTTGTTTTTGCTGTCACACAAATTGTTCTGTTTTCGGAACGAAGATAGCAAGATATTCGATCAATGAATCCTTTTTTGCATGTCATGCTTCTGTTAAAGCGCGTTAAAACGATCTTTCAAACGTTAGAATGGAAGCATTTGATTGCTTGTATTTTGCCTAACCTCTCTTTGCTTTTGACATTCGAATTTAATGAATCGGTATTTTACAATCTTTTATGTATTCATTCAGCTCTGAGTTAGTAGTTGAAAAAAGCTCTGGAAAACTGGAACCATTGGGTCGAAATGGAATCAAGATAACATTTCAACCATCCACCAGCCAAACCTTAAACGCATACATCAACGTGATCGTCAAAGATGGAAACAGCTCGGCTGTCAAGGCTGTTGCTGTAGTAGTTGCGCCTAAGGTTCGTTTTTTCAAGAATGCCTTGTTGAATTAATAATCAGCAACATGGCCAAGCAGTACCGCGCGCAGGTTGCAGATCCTACGTGACGGGTTCGAATCACGGCTGGAGCCGATCGCATTTGACATATATGCTTGGTGTTCGCTTGTTCGAAGAGCGCAAGCTCACTTCGCAATCTTCATCAAATACTGTTGAATTTTCAGTTCAATATAATTTGAGAATGACCTGAATTATTGTGTGCTTATGATTGTTTTGTAGTCTAGAATAGTAGCAGTTTGTAATGTTCTGTAGCTTTGTAGCCGAATGTAGGTAACTATTTGAAGCTTTTCTTCTTTTGCGCCAACGGCATAAGACCCTGCTCAGCGTAGGTCTGTAGCCTTGACAATGGCAACACAAAAAACCAACACCTCCGCCCAAGTGTTTAAGCTGTTTCTTGGCTATGATCTTTGTAATTAAAATATCGATTAACTCCCAACGGCACCGTTTGCCACTTGAAGCTAATTTTCAAGTAAAACTGATTTTTAATAGTATTGCGTTGCCAATTCAAGTGATTTAACGTAAGCTTTTTGTCGTAGGCGTGCTTTAATAGCTGCGTGATTTCTTTGGAGAAAATGTTTCCCTCGGCGCCGCGCAATGTATCTGTCAGCCTTATCAACCTCACGGGTCTTGCGACGGCCTTTTGCTTCAAAAAACTCATCGGAAACTTGGGTAACCTACAAGTCAAAATCGATCCCTCCAAAGGAGTTTTAAGTCCTAACGAAGATAAAAATATTAGAGTAAGTTTTAACGGTTCTTCACTTTTATGCCTGCTGCACTCTTTGAAATCACCAATCAGCTTTCACACCTAGACATGTAAACTGTCCAAAATTCTTTATTGTGAGTAGATCTAATACACGTTGATGATTTAACCTCAACGCACTCTCTTAGAAGCATCCTATAGGGTTTTGTTTCATTTCAAAGACACTCCGTACATGTTTATCTTTTCAGATCACTGCTATAAATGACGTTGTGGAAACCGTGACAGCGTTTTTACCTTGTATCGTTCGCGGCATGCCCGAACCTCTTATCTTAAGTCTAACAGCCAAAGTTGATCCTGCAATAGTTACTGTGACAACTCCTGATCACCGGAGGTAAGCCAGAAGAATATCAGTGATAAGCTGTATTTCTTGGTGCATTGATTTAGAGCGTTTGTTTTGTAGAAGTCAGATAGAGGTTTCATTCCCATTGGTGTGGTTGAAATAGGTTACCGATTCTTCGCTACGGGTTTGTTACACGGCCGAAGCCGGTTGCGTTTGAAACATATTTCAGGTGGCTGCTGACTAGAAAAGCGCAAGCTCTTTTCGCATTCTTTTTCTATTACTCTTGAAATTTCTGGTTATCATAATTGAAAATATCCCCCGGTTGTCGTAGTGAAGACATCGCTCTCGGCGCGGAGGTTTGGGGTTTGATTACCGGCACGGTCAAATCGGACGCAGTGTCGCCAAAGGCGCGCCACCGCTGCAAAGATTCTTCGGAGCTGTGTTGCTCTGTCGCTAAGCCGTGCAGATGGGTCCCGCCACTCGTTACATGCTTCAGCGTAATATCGCGAGCAAATTGAAGTTTTTTTTGTTGTTACTCAAAAAGTTTTTCAGATACATTATTTTGTTAGGTTGGCATATTATTGCGGACTTCTAGTAATACAAGTTTCATTGTTGCAGAAACGTTTCCGGCCTTCGTGTAGAGTTTTCTGAGCCAGTGTGCGTACACAACGCCAGTGTTTCCAGATTGATATTAAAAAATGAAACTGGAGTCAAAACTCCGTGGCGGACAACAGTGAAAAATTTTCCGGTAAGCTTTTTGTTATCCACTACTCTACACAGCTGTTGCTGATTTGGAGATTGCTATTACTGGAGTTGGTGCAGTAATTTTAAAACCAGCTTAAAACTTCAAAAGAAATCAAATCTTCACTATGCTCGCGATATTACGCCGAAGCGTGTATATAACGAGTGGCGGGCCCATCTCAGCGACTTGGCGCCTGGGCAACACAGCTCCGAAGAAACATTGCGGTGGTGGCGACACTGTGTCCAATTTGACCAGCCCGGTAATTGAACCCACGACCTCACGTGGCGATAGCGATGTCTATAACCACTACGCCTCCGGCCAGTTAGCTTAAAATTTCTTTCGTGACACATTATTATTTTTAGGTTTCTGAAAATGCGATGAAACTTATTGAAGAAGAGGAAAAACGATATGAAACGTCAGACTCTATGATTCTTCAACGAACCCGTAATTTATCTGACTCTTCGTCAAAAACTGAAACGCAAATTGAAAACGGTAACTCTATACTTAATTTGATTTTGCGGGCAGACCTTTCTTACGTAAATCTCAGTGGGTCGAAGCATTATAAATAATTATTGAATTGAACATTGAATTATCACAAAAATACACGAGATGGAATGAGATGAAAACCCTAACTCGTTTGGGAATGAGCGAGTGGACGTTTAGTCCGAGAGTTTGGTTGAATTTGCTTTTGATTCTATTTTTGTTGATTTTTAAGCTTTGATTGACATTGATCCTAGCATAAGCGCCAACAACGAAGGTTGGGCGGGATTTGAAGCAGCAACCTTTCGATCGTGGCCGTCCCTAAAACCACGCACGGACTTCATGCCTATACAGTGACGCAATGCAAGCAACGTAACTAACTTAATCTTTTCGTGCTTCCAGATCGCAAAAAATTGTGCTTAAAGAACAACAAAGGTTTAGCATTTTTGCTGAAACCTGCTGAAGGAGCATTGGAACCATACGAAATAAAACAAATCGAAATAGTAGCCTACAACGATATGTGGGGTTCCTACCAAGATACGATTGTGCTAAACATCGCAGGTATGGTAGGCCTAATTGAAATACTTGTTTAAATACCAAACCTACTGTTAGTGGAATAGACAATGAAAACCTGAACTGCTTTCATTCACGGCTATAGTCGATGGCATTTAGAGTTTTGGGTGAATACTGACTCGACAAACCCAAGCTCCTTTGCAATCACCCCAGCTGCATTGTGCAGGGTGGCAGCGTGGTCTGGTGGTTTGGAGCGTCGTTTTTACGACGGCCATGACCACAAGATTGATGGTTCAACTCTTACCCAAGCCTCGTTGTTGTATACTTGCATAAGAGGCTTTGCGATAATCACAATATCTCTACTTGGTGGAATTTAACAAGCAGCAAGTTAAAGAAGTCAGAAGCAAAACTCAACCGAAAAACTCGGAAACAAAAGCAACTCCTTTTAGCGAGTCTGGATTGGTCCAATGTATAGCGCCTCCGTTATTTTCTCGTGACAAGAGGGTAAAAATGAAGAAATCCCAGTTAGCTTTTAAGTTAAATTCAGTTAAATGCTTTGTAAACAAGCACGCTTAAGGAAGTTTTCTCAAACTGTACGTTTTTGTGTTCAACTTCAGATCCAAAGATCTCGAGTGTAATGCTCGTCGAGGTTTTGTTATAATGCGTAGCCTAAAGCAGGCTTGGGCAATTATGTTCACACAAAGGGCAGCATTTGAAAAAAATTTGAAGCCGAGGGGCGCAGTGATTGGAAGAGCAAAAAAAGGTCTTCAGTCACGTTCGCAAATGTCTCATTTTTACCAACTGAAGGTCGGTGAAGAGCAAAAAAGGTCTACACGGCCGCACATACCCTTTTTTTCACTGACATTCAGTGCGGAGCTGTAGAAAAAGGTCTGCGGCTTGATTCACGGTAAGAGTTCATATTTCTGTAAGTGCCCGCGGGCCGCATAAAATGGTCTCGTGGACCGCCCTTTGCCCACCCTTGGCCTAAAGTATCAGCTTAGTTATGTATTTGGTTATCGGTTGTAATGGGGCGTGCGGGCCTAGCTATTACAGGAGAATTAGACTATTATCAATCGATTTATCCCGTTTTTAGGAATGCACCCCAAGGAAATACCTGTTACGTTGAATGTGATTGGTTGCCCTTTGATGTTTTTAACTGCACCTACTCCACAAATACCTTGTTTGCGTTTTGGTTCTTGTTTGGAAGGTTCCAACGCCAAAGAAAGGCAACTGAAAGTGTTCAATGAAAGTAGCTGCGGTAAGTATTAAGGGTCGTTTACCGGCTATTTTAATTGTTGTTCATTTGATTTTTTTGACGCTAAACTCCACGCAAATTTCTGGCTCGTTAAACCCGCCAAAAACATCGAAATCAACAAACTGTCTATACCAGAGTTTCCCAACGACCGCACAGAACAGGGGGTCCGTGACAATATTGCAAAAAATAAAAAAACTAGAATTTTCAAATAATTTTCACAGGACATATGCAGACCCAATTACTTACTGTAGTGATTAAAAATCTTATAGAATGTTTTTTTCTTCTACTATCTCTTGATTGTGTTGAGTAATTATTAAAGTTAGTCATGGATTATGAAATTTATGATACTCTCGCCTTTATTGTTTATGAGTTACAATGTTGTAATAGCTTAGTTGCAATGACAAGTTAAACGCACGAGCAGAGATAATAGACTAGATCAGAGAGACCCCGATGCAAGCTTATTAAGATGTAAGTTTATAAGATTCAAGATAAAAGCTGTAACGGCCTACTTTTTTTTACATCCTGTTGTTAGAGCTAAATAATAGCTAAAAGCATTGCAATTGTGTAAATTTAAAATCAAATCAAACCTTTTCTTATATTTGCGGTAATATGCAGAAGCGTGTAACGAGTTGCGAGACTCTCCTCCGCGACTGTGACTTTATTAGCGATCGTGCAATACAGCTTCGACTTCCAAGAACCCTCGAAATGATGGCAAACTGCTGTTGGCGACGCTGTGTCTGATTTGACCGGTCCAGGTATCGGACCCCTGACCTTGCGCACCGATAATGATGTATTTTGCAAGTACGCCAGGAGTCGGCAACCTACTGCACTTAAAGAACCATCTTAACCAATATCCCAAAGTATTAAACACACTGTGAGCAGCAAAAACACTGCGGCAATCAAAAAATTTAAAAAGATCTTTGTTTCTCCCTCCACTGGGTTTTATTCTCAGTCGGGTCAAACCAAAGACTTTAAAAATGGTATCTGCTGTTACACTTGATAAACGCTCTGCAATTAAGTGTAGCGCGGAGGATGAATTGGACAGAGAATAAAATACGTCAAAGAATTCTCGACAAAACTTAGTCCTGGCGCTAAAGGACCTCAGTAGTTATAAAGCGCCATAAAACTACACATTTCATTTCCCAAGAAAGGTCTTCGTTTATCCCCACAAAAAGCCGCTACCTGAGGATCAAAGAACCGCAGGTTACCGACCGCACTACACCAATCGCTCGGTCTAAATGTACGATTTACGAACAAATATTTAAAACAAAAGCTGTGAGAAGCAACCCCATCCGTCTTATTCATGTGATTCATATGTGTCGGTAAAAATGAAACTACGATTAAGCACAATTTATTTTCGTTTTGCATTTTATGCTTATATAGCAGTTGGTTGAAAAATTACCGCAACTTGATAGTGGGGTCCGCGGTAAACTTGATTCGCAAAAATGGGTCCGTGGCACAAGAAAGTTTAGGAAACCCTGGTCTATACGCTAAGCTAAGTCTTATTCCATGGTGCAAAAAAATTTTTTTTGATCAAATTTTTTTGCCGGTTCAGTGCGTGCTGATACCAAAAATGTTTAAATAACCTTGACGACCAGATCGGTAACGATGCACTTTGAATTGTAACGACATCAATGAACACTCAGTTTGCTTGACGTCGTTTTGCAAATTTATGTGACAGCCCTACATGACAGTGCTAGTCGCTATGTCGCGACCCGGTAAGCAGTCGAAGCACGCATTCATGTGGAGAAAAATTTTTCAAATTTGAAGTAGTTTTGCGTGATTCGTCAATGAATAATTACACTTAATGAAATAAGTAAGGTAAAACATTATGTAAGGTTTCGATATTTATTGCTGCTTTTTGAGTATCCTGGTATTCTAATCGATCTTTGAGTATCATAATATTGAAACCATCAGGAAGCTTGTTTCCGTCTCTAAAACGCGATTTGAATCTAGTGTTATGTATTTTGTATTTAGTTGCATTTAGTTATCCTCCCATCACGAAAAAGCGATCAAAGCGCTATAACGAGCTCGCGTAGAGGTTGCTGGCCTTATGTGTACCATCTAAGATGAGAAATCCTGCTAAGTGCTTTTTTCAACGGCACAACAAGTAAACTTGCCGGCTTCTTCTTCGCACTGTCCGTTTAATGCTGAGCGTCAGGCAGAAACGTACTGAATATCAGTTTTAAAGTCATTGGTTTGACACGACTCGAATGCAAACGCGAGTTTTGAACGCTCTTACCACTCGGCCATTTGAACTGTTTTTCTTTTTTGTAAAAGTGAAGTAAAGCGGCTGCAATTCCGAGATAATAGTGGGTTCGATTCCAACTTCCTTGTTTTCTTTCGCTCTAGAATCGACTGAAATTCTTCCAGTTTTGCGATCGCGACTGCCCAGCTCTTTTGGCCATACACATCGACTCTGCCAAACATTGTGACTACCTTCAAAAAACTTTCGGCAGTCAAGACTCCGATTTTTCAACTCAGATTTTTATGCCATGATTCTCGCAGTAAAGTGCCTTTAGGCACATTTTTGAGTTTCATTCACTAATGCGATGTTACGACAAATGCTTTCTACCATAGAGCGAAACAGCTCTGTTTCGAGCTATTGGCCCTCATCAGTTAGGTAGCCTGTTGCTAAAGTTGCTTTGCAACTGCATGTTGGTGATGGAAGATGATTTATCCTTTGACCCAGCACGTGTATATCGCAATGACATCTCATTCAGCAGGCCTGGAAGAAAAACGTCGTTTTTTAACGATTTTTATTTGCGTTATTTCCCCCTACCGCGAGAAAGCGTCGTGGGTGCGATAGCGAGCTCGCTTAGAAGTTGTGCGGCCACATGTTTATCACCAAAAGTGAAGAAATGTCTCTATTACCCTGTTTCCATGTCCCAAAAATCGTGGGCTTTTGGCCCGCGGGCTTTGTTCTAGTCAGGTGAATTCAAGCTTTATAGGAGCTAATTTCAGCATTATCGTGGGCTTTCTTGGACGCAAGTAAAGAGCTGGTTTTATTAAGCAAGGAATTTTGGAAAAAGGGGGCTGAAAAAGCCCACTTTGGACTCGGCCCACGTTCAGAAAGCCCACGTTTTGGGTGGACATGGAAACAGGCTGCATGTGCCTTTCCTAACCTTAGAACCAGTGAATTTTGGCCATCTATTAATTGAGCGTTGCTATAACTGCCTGGTTGATATAACTGCTTTGTTCAGATATCCGATTAGACTGGAGAGTCTACGACAAGTTGCCTTCTAATGACCTCAAACTTGTCGATATCAACATGTGGTTTGGTGAAGCGTTTCCCATCAAGCTTAAAGAAAACCGAAAAGCCTTGCATCAAAGCAATACTAAGGTAGTACTTTGTTTAAAATACAAGCTTTAGGTGAATTTTAATAATTCTTCGCCTGTTGTGTTGTTTTTATTGCCGATACTCTATGTAAAACAAAACTTTTATATTTTTTGTTTTTTCTGGTGTTTTATGTGTTGAGCTGTATGTATTATGAAGTCGGCATGTGCACCTCTGTCCTAGCGACAAAACGCTCTTTTTGATTACGTGTCGCACTATGAATGCATCTATCTAGTGCCAGTAAGCAATCACAGCCGCATTTCTCGTTTGAACAACTTTTTTCTGCATATGAAACAACTAGAAATGTTGACTTGGCAAAGGCGTTATTCCAAACGCCAGGTTTTTTCAAGCTCGGGGCATGAACCCTGTAGGGCGTCGCGAAGGTGGTTCAGGGGGTCCGTATTTCGTAAGGACATAGAAGGTAAGAATGTCTGTACCTGTATGCCTTATGGCTGACGGCCTTTATTGCATTTTTTTTTATAGAGGGGTCCATAGGTGTCATTAGGATGTTTTAAGGGTAAGCAGTTAGTACCCCTCAAAAAGTAATAAGCACTTCACTAGGTGTTAGCGTGTAGAACAAAAGCTATTTTGCTTATGCTAATTGGAACTATCTTTTTCGGATTCCAAATTTGTGCGCTGTTACAGACTTCACAACTTGGAGATACAAATGAACCCAAAATCAGCCTTTTACCAGAAACATCTTGTACCTCATGTGTAGTCAAGAAGCTGGTAAATGTGAAGATAACCGAACACGTTGGCGATCGTATTAAAGCCCCGTTTAAAATTGAACCATCTCAGATGCTTGTTCCTGGTAAATATTTTATTGCCTGACGTAAAACTTTCGTTTGTGGTAGGAGTTCTTAACCGGGGGCCACAAGAGATTAACCAGGAGACCGCAAGTAGAAGATCTATCAACCTGTTAATGGTAATTAACCACTTCTGACCACCGGACGGCTGTAGCCATTGCGCATGAAATACGGACAGAAAATTTTACTGCTGAGCAGGGAGCCATTGGTGCTTAGAGTCTCTCAAAAAGGACCACAAGCCATGAAAGGTCGAGAAGCACTGGTTTATGGTGTTTTATAAATCGATTAAAATTTATATCTTCGACCCAGATTTTATCGCATCAGTAATATTTTTTAAATTCTTGTCACAACCATTAAATGCTCAATTAAATTTCATCAATCCTGGCTAGCGCAAGGTTACTGCTGATTATGTACTGTCCACGTACGTTGATGCTCATATTTTTACACATTAAACTTTACATACTCAACAGCTCAGATGGCCGAGTGGTAAGAGCGTCCGCCTCGGAAGCTGTAGACTTGGGTTTGATTCCAAGTCGGGTCAAACCAATGACTTTAAAATTGGTATTCACAGCTTCCCTGCTTGACGCTCAGCATTAAATGGACAGTGTGGAGAACAAGCCGGCAAGTTTACTTGTGCCGTTGGGAATGGCACTTAGCGGGATTCCCCTATCTTTTAGTGGTAGACAGGTGGTCGGATACTCCTAAGCGAGTTCGAATAGCGAGCTCGTGATCTCCTAAACGAGCTCGTGATAGGAGGATAAATATGCAACTAAAAATGAAAAAAACAGAAGCGGAGCTATAACTTTCGACTCCGCAAATCACGGCTATCAAATGAATACACGCCAACGACTCGAAATTTAAAGAATAAAATAGGCCTAACTTGCGTTCTAAAAAGTTGCCATTTTTGCTACACATGAGGGGTTGGTAGCATATACGTCGCTGTTTGAGTGCTTTGGTCGATCAGTGTTATAGTTAATTAGAACAGAAAACTTTTTTGCAATTGCTATGTGACGTAATATTATTGTTTAAACGATGCAGCTCATGGGCATGCCATTGTGACGTCAGTACTAGACCCCCTTTCAATATTTTGTGAAAATGAAGAACATTCTTTCAACGCTTTTGCATTGGGTTATATGAGTTTAGATGACGATCGGAAGAAGTACATACCACGCATGGTGAGTACTTCTTTTATTTGAGTAGGTTTCTTTATCAGCAGTATTTTATGACTGTTTAGTTCAAACGCAGTTTAGTACAAAACATAACACTGCAATGCAAATGTAACTTTGAATCCTCAAGGGTTTCAATAGCTTGCTTCTTAAGCAAACAAAAGGTGGATTGACTGTGAAACTAAATATTTCAAACGAAATGACAACTATAGGAGGTGATGTATCAAATGTTTGTCGAATCGCGTGTTTTCTCTTTATGGTTTCAAATAGAGGATTCGTTTTTCGCTTAAATTCAACAATCGCAAAGTTTTGCCAGTTGACTGGTGTTACTATACAGAGCGTAACATTACTGTTTTAGGTCCCTGTATTTCATCAGCCGCTTACAAGCACTGACTAACCCATGTTTTTAAGAAATAGTTACGTAGATAACATCATTCGGTTAAAAATATATTGAAATTTCAACAAGATAGCCAAAAATCAAATCTTCATTAAACCGAGCAGTAAGTGTTGCGAAAGGCATTGTTTTTGGTGCTGGAGTCTGGGGTTTGATCCTGGCCTGTTAAATCGGACGCATCATCAACGGCTTGACACCGCTACGATGTTTTTTCGTAGCTGTGTTGCTATGCTCAAACGCTAAGCAGCGGAGATTGACCTTGCCACTTTTTACACGCTTTGGGATAATACCGTTGGTATAATGAAGATTTGATTTTTTTTTACGAGATCGCCCGTGCATGGCGGCATTCCATCCGTCATTTTACTAAGTCTGTGGCCATAATTTTATCTAATTATGATGTTTTTCAAGCTTTCTCGAAACGATGGCTACTTGGCCACACCTCTTAGGCTTGATCTTTGTGGAGAAATATGTCCCGCTTTTATTCAAATTGAAGGGGATGATGACGACAATATGACGTCATTCGTCTTGTCTTTAAACAATCTCTCCAAGTGTAGATCAGTAAGTGTTTAATAAGTTTACTGTTGAAACTGCTATAATTATGATACGATAGAATTTTAGTGCGAAGCTTAAACAGTAGAATAACATGCCAAACGATAACGGCATACGCAGTTTGAGAAAGACGCTTCATGACTTGTGCTTCTCAACCTTTTATGGAATGTGGCTCACTTCTAGATACTCTTAACACCAGTGGCCCCCTGCTCTGCTATGAAATTTTTTATTGATATCTCATTGTGGTTACATTCGTCCGTTGGCCGTAAGTGATTAATTTTCATTATAAAATGTTGCGCTCGTGAGCCCCTGGTTAATATCCCATGGCTCTTCAGGGTGGCCAATGGCTCCTGGTTAAACATCCCCAGCTTATACTGTACGTATGTATGTTAAAATTTTTCACAGTGCTTCTTAAAAATATTTTTGGAGAGGCTAGGCTCTAAGCAGTAAGGTCCAAAAGCGAAAACGTATGGGGCTAATTCTATTGACGTATGTCGCATTTTAGAGTTACTCAACTTCGACAAAAGAGCATGTTTGTAAGCTGATGAACCACACTGGAATTTTGAAGAAGTTTCACGTTTCGGTTCCTGAACCTTTCTGCTTAAAGCATATTTCTTCAACGGTTTGGTGTACGTCTCTTCCTGAATTGAAGCTGTCATCTCATGGTAGCATTAAGGTAAACAGTTATTTGACACATTTATGCAAACGTACCTTCGATTTGAACAAACATTCAATGAAAATAATATTGAAATAATTAATAGCCAAACAAGTAGCCTAATTACAATAAAAGCAATTCGAAATGTTGAGATATTACAAAACCGGCCGTTAGCTCAGTTGCAAAGCGCACGCTATCGGTGCGGGAGGTCTGGGGCTCGATTCCCGGGCCGGTCAAATCGACACAGTGTCGCCAACGACTCGCCACCGTTGCGACGTTTCTTCGGAGCTGTGTTGCCCAGGCGCTCAGCCGCGGAAATGGGCCCCGCAACTCGTTACACGCTTCGGCGTAATACGGCGAGTATAATGAAGATTTGATTTTGATTTTGATTTTTGAGATATTACAAAAATTTGAGAGTACAGTAATTTCGTATACAAATGTTTTTGATTTCAACTTGACAAAAGCTTTAAGTACACATTTTTAATCAAAATCCAGTATCAAGGATATTTTTTTTTATCCAGCTGACGCAATTATTCCTTAAATTTAATTAAAAGTCATTAATGTTGGACTTAATAGATTAGAAATGCGAAGTTTTTACTATTCATTAGATCAAAATCATTTAGTTTTTTGTTTTTCCAATAAATTTTTGTTGCTTGAGCAGTTTTTGCGAAAATGTTTTTCAAAAAGTTTGCTCTAAATGCTCTGTACAGCATACACGGCTGCATCTTTTCGAAGTTGAAAGTTTCAGATTGTGATGCACAATTTCTGCGCTTGAAACCAAGTTTGCTTCGGAACACAGCAAAAATGCGACCTAATGAGCTTTAGTTTGCTAATGATGGCAGCTGAATGCAACTTGTTAAAACGTCCAGTTACAAGAATTACTCCGACTTTATTTTTCTTCCTTAAACTAAATGATGTGGTTATTATCATGGAGATTCAGTTAGAAACAAGAATAGCTAGCAATGTGTTTTATCGCGACGTTATGCTTAAAACATTTGCAATTGCTGTGATTAGCAATGGACTTAAAAGCAATATCAGAGGAATACCTGAACTGGATGGCAAGATTACGTTTATGATGTTGGCTGGTCTCTCCTTGGCATTTCACCGGAGCATCTGTTCTTTGTTTGAAAGCGTCAATATGCTTGAAGCCGCAACAGTGATGTAGTTAAGACCATCACCTACAAGACCAAGGCCTTGTAAATTTTTCAGGACCAAGACCGTTTTTGTCAAGATCAACCCCTTTGAGTTTTTCAAGATCAAGACCATAAAAATGGGATGAGAAATAGCAGTTTATCACTCATCGCTATTTTTCCATAACAACAAAAAACGGGCAAAATATATACAGAATATTAAAAGAAATAAGAATAACACAATCACGTACAAGCTGTTGAATACTTTTCCAGCTGTGCAAGATGACTTAAATTTTTACTAGATGCTTTTTGGTTCTTTCGGTCTCAAGACCAAACTAAATGGTCAAGACCAAGACCGCAAATGGTCAAGACCAAGACCTTAAACAATGGTCATAAGACCACTCTTAAGTCTTAAGACCTTCATCAAGACCAGTCTTAAGACCTTCATCACTGAGCCTCAATAAGCTACTGCCCCCGCCTCCTACCAAGGATAAGTAGCCTAGAAAAGTATTCGAAATTCTATTTGAATAAGGATAGATTCTATTTGAATAAGGTATGGATCAGGCCTAAGAAAAAAAACTAGGGTTGGAATAAATTTGTGGCTAAAACTGTTATAAGAAAATTATTGTTTTGTCTTCAAACTGCATCTATCTGAAATTCCGAATACTACTCCCAGAAAATTGCCATGGCTGAATCAGTAGGCCTATCAAAGCAAGTAAACCTGCTTATGAGCAAACTTGACGAGATAACTGAAAAACAAAACCCGTTAGCAGCTTCCACCATCAGAGTCATGCCGCAGAATGATGGTAGACAATTCTGTAATCCTGACTGGCAGAAAGAAATGGAAGAATTGCGACACACTATCTCAGCCGTATCGTTGCAAATTCAAGAGCTTACAAAATCAATAATTTCAAATACCACCAAACTTGAAGAACAGGAGCAATACAGCAGGAGAAATTGCCTGATAATTCATGGCCTTGATGACATTCCAGAAACTGCTGACTGCTTTCAATTCGAAAATTATGTGGTGAATAAAATAAATCATTTTCAATTGGGAACCATAACTAACAATGACATAGACACTGCTCACCCATTGCCAGTCAAAACTAGATCAAAACTTGCAGCAGTAGTCAAGTTTACGAGGAGAAATGTGAAAATTCCTATCTACAGAAAGAAGACTCTTCTTAAACATTTCCAAGGAATTGGAATAACCGAATCTTTAACAAAAACAAGCTTGGCACTCATGAAAGCAGCAAAAGAAAAATATGGCTTGAAGCAGGTTGGTAGTGTTGATGGAAACATTTTTGCATATATCAGTAATAAAAGAAAATATATGCGCTCAATTTTGGATCTTGGCAAATCCTGAACAGATTTGGTCATTATTCAAGTAGATTCTTTTGGTTATTCCAAACTTCTCTAGGTAATTGATCAGCTGCTCTACTATACATTGTTTGTAAGATGCACTAAAATTACGGCTAGTATGGACATTTTCCCTCAACAAAATTTATACTCTGACAGTTGACAAACCAAAATAAGTCCAACCTTTGTGTAAAGATCTTTGGTAGCCCAATCTTTTTTTTTCCTCTTTTTAAAGGTAAAGTTTTAAAAACTAAGCTTGTGACATGACAAAATGTGTTTGTTCAGTGTGTGAAAGGACAATTCGTAAAAATCAAAACAGCATTTATTGTAACATGAATATGCATTGGGTGCATGCTAAGTGTCATAATCTTAGTCTAGATCAATTTCAACAACTCTGCAATGAGGATGATGGAGTGCCGTGGTGCTGTTCTATGTGTAGGCCTATTTCTAATAGTTTACCATTCCATGATTGCTCACATTGTGGTTTTGATACTCTTTTTAACACAGAAACAACTAACCAATCTGCAACACACCTTAACCCTCCTAATCTAAACAACCTTCTTTACGGATTCTCCAACTATAGATGTAATGATTCCTCACAAAGCGTTGAGAGCTCTAATGATACATTATCAAGTGACACAACATATTATTTACCTGAAAATGTTCACTTATTGTTAGGTAATATGAAAGCAAATTCATCCTTAATTGCAATGCACATAAATATACGCTCTCTGACAACAAACTTCTCCAAGTTGCAAACTCTTATTTTCATTCTTGAAAATAAAGCCTCATATTATTTCCATAAATGAAACCTGGCTGAAATGTGATCAAAACGGAGACTACAATTCTTTATTTGACTATATACTGGTTACTAATTGTCGAAAAGAGCATAAAGGTGGGGGCGTAGCTCTATACATCCAGAGCAGTTTATCTTTTTGTGTTAAAGAAGAATTAACGCTGGTAAAAGAAAAAATATTTGAATTCTTATTTATAGATGTCTATTTCAGTAAAACAGAAGTCTTAACTGTTGGAACTATATACAGGTCTCCTTGTAATTCTAAGCAATCCCACGCAGAGTTTCTTGACACCATTTCACCACTATTGCCTACCCTCACCACTTCAAAAACAAATAGCATTATTATGGGAGACCTAAATTACAATCTTTTAGAATATGAAAATAATTATGTAAATACATTTATTGACACCATGTATGACAATAACTATTATTCTCTGATAACAAAACCAACTAGAATCACAACTGCAAGTGCTACCCTAATAGATCATACCTGGACGAACATATTTAATCTCCAAACTGACTGTGGCATTTTAACAGATTGCATAGCTGACCATTTACCAATAATACTTTGCGTTGAGCTGAATTCTCCACATGTTAACGAATCTCCTACAGCACAGAAGTGTTTTAACAATTCAAACATTGCTAAATTTATGGTGACATTAGAAAACTACGATACTAAATCGGTATTTCAATGCTCTGACGTGAACAATGCATACGATGAATTTATTCACAGTTTTTCTTCAATATTTAATGAAATTTAATGAATTGTAGTAATTTAATGAATATTTAATAGAATTTAATGAATTGTAATTTTTTTGGAGAAAAATAATTTTTTCTATCCATACAAGTTTGGTTTTAGAGAAAAACTTTCTACTGAATTAGCTGCAACATACCTGGTTTCGAAAATAACCCATGCAATAGAATGCAATGAGCTAACCATGGGTATTTTTATTGATCTATCCAAGGCCTTCGATACCATAAATCATGACATCCTATTCTCAAAACTTTATCATTATGGTAATAGAGGCAATGCACATAAGTGGTTTCAAAGTTACCTCACTAATCGAAAACAGTACACTGAATTTCACAACCAATCCTCAATTTCATGTAACATCAAGCACGGGGTCCCATAGGGGTCAATACTTGGTCCTCTTTTATTTTTAATATACGTAAACGATTTCGACCATTCCCTTAATCATGCACATGCAATTATGTATGCCGATGATACTAATCTCTTTATTAGCAATAAATGCCCAGAAAAAGTTTTTCGCTTGCGCAGCAGGAATTGCACAACGTAGCATATTGGCTATCGGCAAACAAACTATCACTGAATACAGATAAAACTAAATACATATTGTTTGACTCAAACCGCAAAAAGATAAATAACAATAAACGTCAATCTTTATATTTCAAAAAGAAGTCTATAGAACAAGTTAAAAATATATTATTTTTAGGGTTACATCTTAACGAAAATCTCTCGTGGAAACCGCATATGTTAGCCTTGATCAAAAAACACAGAAGGAATATCGCCATTATGTATGAACTGACGTTTTACTTAAACAAAACAAACTTGCTTAATGTCTATTATTCGTTGATTGTTAGTCACCTTCGATATGGTATAACTGTATGGAATCATGGAAATCAAACCATCGTTCAAAAATTGAAGCGAATATGCAATGAATTTATCACATACATACAAAAGAACAAGCATATCGAAGCATTAAATGTACTTAGTATCAATGACATATTCACATTAGAAACAGGTATATTCATGTACAAACTAAATCATAATCAATTGCCTGAAATATTCAATCCCCTATTTAAATTTAACAACATAGTTCACTCCATTTCAACACGAACCCCTATCACTACCCATTTTTTTCTAAAAGCTCCACTCAGCAATCAATAGAATACAGTGGGGTTAAGGTGTGGAATGCTCTCCCGAATGACATTAAGTCATTACAATCTAAACCGCTATTTTCATCTTAATTGAAACAGCACCTAAGCAAACGAAATTAGTCTGCACCTCTATATTTACTTTGATCGTCACTCATGAGCATGACTTATGAAACAGTCCTTGTACACACTGCTTGTACATAGTTGTATAAGTTGTACATATATTTTTTGTTTTGTTATTTTCTGTGTTTTTGGTAGAGCAAAATTTTGGGCTCTACAGTATATTGTAAGTTGTTTTCTTAAACGTAAATTTGCTGAGTCTTGATTAGGTTTTGTGGCCGTGCAGATCATCTACTAATGATTTGTTTAGTGTTTACATAACTTGATGCACGTTTTAAACCCTCTGGGTTTTGTCACTTTTCCCTGTTGGCGCATGTTACATTCTCGTGCTATTCTTGATGCTGTTTTTTACTGTAGGTTAGCGTGCATTAGCGAAAAAATAAATAATAATAATAATAATTAAATTATGAAAAAATGTATTCTTATATGATACTGCAAAAGGTATTTTGAAGCTTTTACCTATTTTCAAACAGTTTCGTTCTCTTATTCTTCCTGCTTTGCTTAAGGAAGTAGGTGCATTAAATGAAATTGCTACATGTCATGTTATGCTAAAACAACTACATCTGTTGCTTGTTTCACAATGCACTGCTTGTGACAAGATAATAATAATTGCGCCATGATTATTGAAAAGTGAATTACCCTGTCAAAATCCCGCGTGCTTTCTGCATCACAATCAAATTTTTGAGGTCATAATTGCAAACGTGATTGTGACATCAAATATTTGATTATGATGCAGTGAGCCTGTGGGCTTTTGGACCTATTAAATAATTAGTCCTATGGACAGGGTAAATGTAATGCTGAGAAAATGTTGCTACTTTTAACTAAAGTTTCGTACTATTGATTTATTAACCTTCTGCAGCGTTTAAATACTAGATTGATCATCAAGATTGTATTTTTTGCTTTGCCTATAGTACAGTAACAAAGATAATTCGACGTACTGGTGTAGAATTTTTTTGATTGAGAAATAAATTTTTTCCAAGTGTTTAATACTTCAACTTTAATACTTGGACGTAATGACATACTTATGTAGTATTAAAAAGCTTCAGCTTTAATACTTTGACATAGGCTATTAAGTATTTAATACTTAAGCAACCGCAAATGTGACGACAAACAGTTTAAAGTTGGAACTGTTTCAGACTTTAAATTCATGAGGGTGCACAAGAATCGACAGAAAAAATTACAAGAGTGTTTTTCCGATACTATTGAAAAATTTTATCACTCGTGCCTGCTAAACTCACTGTTACTGTATGAGTTGCAAAATTAGTGCCAGTAAAATCTTTGTATCATGAGGTTGATAAATGTACTAGTTAATGATGTTGTCACGATTGCAGACGATTAATTACACATGGATCTACAATTCTGTGGTAATTTTCTGTAATACCCGCGATTTTTGGAAGAGGTCAAGCAATTTATTTTAGGAGGTAACTTTTTCTTTGAAGTCGTGGATTTAATGAAGATGGTATTTCAAAAACAAGTTTCCACCTCAATCGGCCGGTTAGCTCAATTGTTAAGCATTGCGTTAGCGGTACGAAAGATCTGGGGTTCTATTCCCGGGCCGATCAAGTCGTACACAGTGTCGCCAACGGCTCGCCGGCGCTACGACTCTTCTTCGGTGCTGATGGGTCGCACAGGCGATAAATCAGCGCGGAGATGTGTCCCGTCACTCGTTACTCCCCAACGGCGTAATACTGTGAGTATAGTGATGATTTCATTATCGATTTAAAGTTTCCGCCACGTTTTTACAGTTTATGCATTACCATGAAGATTTGAATTTGATTTTTGTGAATACCGAGAAATAATGGACAACATATTAGTGGTTGTGGGTCACATGACACCCAATCAAGAAACACTATGTCATTGTTATGGCATGTATTATGATTGTTTGAAATTTGAATAGTTCTGGTACTTAGTTACTAGGAGAGATAATGCCTCATCGTGAGTAATAAAACGATTTGTGAATGAATGTAACATTGCGTGTTTTCTTGCTGATAATGAATTTTTCCTTCCGTTTGAAAAGCTTGGGCAAATTACTAGCATCTTAAAAGATTGTGTTGTAGCCAGCTCTGTTGATTTAAAACACTTTGAACCAACCCGGAAGTATATGGCAAACTGCTTTATATAGGCGTAGGCTAAGTGATTTCACACAATTTCAAAAGTTGTGCAAAACTTTAGCAACATGCCTACTTAATTAGAAAAAAAGCAAAAATAGATCTTTCGACCAATTCTAAGAATTAATAAAATACAAATACGCAAACAGAAAACACAAATGAAAAGGAATTTATGATATTTACACTGCTACAGGCAATTTGCAGCGATTAATTGGCATATATGCTTATAAGCATGAAACCGTCCGTAAATGGGCAGCCTTTGAGAGATTTTTGAGGTGGTGATAATCTGACACTATAAAAAAGTGACGGAAAGCTGCTGTAGAAGATGAACCGTAATAATGGTTTTTTTTATTTGAGTGCAAGACTCGTATTATAGGTAAACAGGTCATTTCAAAAGTGCCTTATCGTGATGTATCATGGCAGTTTGCATTGAGGTGACAGATAATTGAAAAAAAATCTAAGTAACAATATAAATGAAATAAAATTATGCAGTCTACTGCTAAGTTTAATGCGATCAGTGCCAGTAAAGCTTAAAGTATTTACAAAAAAAGCAAATAGCATACCCAGTGGCGTAGCGAGAAATTTTAAAAAAGGGGGGCTATAATTTCCTCATTTTTTTCCAACATATTTTTTTCGGCAAAACTAATTTGAAGCTGCTGGAGAAACAAGAAAGACTGTAGGGGGTTCGGGGGCATGCTCTCTCAGTTAAATTTTGATATATTACCTGCTGTAATGGCTATTTTAATGCTTTTTACATAATTTTCAGTCAAATTTTGTTTAAATTTTTGACCCTAATTTTGAGTGCTTTGCCAAATATGATGCATTTTATTCGCACATTTTCAATTATGCGTGCTTAAAGCATAAGACTTATCGCTGTCGAAGAGGTTCGAAATTATGGAAAAATTGTATACATCAAAAACATTTTTGAATATGGCTGGTGGGAGAATGCATGCTCCTCATCCTACCCCCCCTGGCCATAAGCTGTAGAAACCATAACAAGAGTCTGGCGCATTTCAGTCATTTGGTGCCATTTACTTGGCCATGGCACTATGCCCTCTCCCCCCCAAAATACGCTTCTGAGTAGGTTTATTATGTTGACACGAAACTAAGTGACTCTGCTCATAGTGTTTGTGACAACTTTAAACCATTTGTGCTTGAAAACGAAGGTGAGTCTTTTGTGTTAATCGAACCTTTTTTTGCTTAGTGACTCATTGCAAATAGTGCTAAGCTATAAGTTGGGGTAGTTCTGACGTTAGCAGTGAGCTTTCGTTTGGCAAGACTTTCGGTTGGAAATGCTTTCAGAGCGCAAATACTGACCCCGTTCGCAAATATGAGGGCATTCAAACACAAATCGCAGTTACAGTAGATACACTCAAGGAATCAAAACGAGAATTGTTTGCTTTGCGACAATCTTTTCTTTAATGTTGCTCTGTTTTAGATTTGTAAGAATAGAAATTGTGGAATGCATGCGGTTACTTATGTTGTCATTGTTGGCTTAGTTGTTGGGTGCAGTGGATGCCCGGATACATGCAGTTGTTTGGCTAATGTTGCACACTGTGAAGGCAGGCAATTGGAAGCGATACCTAACGATATTCCTTCCGTAACCACTCAATTGCTACTGCAGCGAAACAATTTAAGTACGTTGAACTTCAACAATCTGAATCTTGAAAATCTGCAAGTTTTGGACCTTCGTTTTAACAATATAGTCTTTTTTTCGTCCCAAAATCTGAACGGTTTGCCGTTGCGGGTGCTGAAATTGGACTATAACAGCATAAATAGAAATGTGTTTGAGGTTGCAGTACTTCAGAGTGTTGAAGATACTTTGACAAATCTGTCAATCAGTCACAATAACTTTTCATCGCGAATTGATCAGTCCATGTTCCGTTATCTGGAAGAACTCATTGACCTTAATCTCAGCAACAACTCTTTCACATTTATTCAAGCAGAGGCTTTTCCACGAAAGTTACTTCGTTTGGATTTAAGTAATAACCAGTTTACTAGTTTTAACAGCCATGCATTTGGCGCGTTAAGGTCTTTGAGATATCTTGACTTACGAGGTTTGCGAATGACTCTCATAAAAGATTATCTTTTTCAAGATATGAGAAGCCTGGTACATTTGCGTGTTAGTGGACCAAAATTGCTTCAAGTAAACGTGAACTTTCTTAATGGTTTGTCGTCAGTCACCACTTTGGAAATTGCAGGCAGCAGCATTTCTGATTTTCCGTTGCGCTTTTTGCAATATACTCAGAGGCTTGAAAATTTGGATCTGTCAAATAATCAGCTCAACACTTTGACTGCAGAATTCTTTTCTTTTGTCCCTTCTTTGAAAAATTTGATTCTTAAAGGAAATAACTTTAACAATATTGAAGCTTTAGTCAGCGTGCTTTCTTCAGTGAGGCTAATTTCGTTGAATTTAGATTCCAATGAATTGCAAGGTTCTTTTGCTTCAATCACTGCAGAGCAGCGACAGTTGGAAATGTTAAGTGTGGCTCAAAATAATTTTGAAGATATAGATTATGATGTTGATTCAACTTCTTTGTCTAAACTTAACCTTGCTTACAACAATATTTTCAGTATTTCCCATGACGCATTTTTCAATGTTCCATCTTTGCAGAGCATTAATCTCACAGGAAACATGTTAGCAAGCCTTCCTGATTTTCGTACAAACAATACCGTGGTGGTGATACTTCGTGAGAACCCTTGGCACTGTACTTGTGACTTTTACTACGCCTTTGTGGCTCTAAGATCTGGACATTTCAGTCGAAATCTTGCTCTAAAATGTAGCAATGAATCTGACGACCATCAGTGCCTTACTTGCAATTCTCCACAACTTTATGTTGGCAGTTATGTTGGGACTTTGCGTGATGCTTGCTGTTCTCCTGGTGAATGCTCTACAGATAATGGTTTTACTGCTGTCAACTCTGCGTCTTCAATGGTTGGTTCAACAGCTGAACTTGTTCGCTCTACATCTTTAGCTCTTAGTTCCACACCTTTTGGTCTTGATTCTACACATTTAACAGTTACTCCTTTGGTTGCCCAGAACAGTGGAAGTATGGTGGTTTACATCGTAATTCCCATTGTTATTCTTGTTGTAATAGCAGCTGTTGCATTTTATTGGATAAAGCGCAAAGGCTTTACCAAGAACCTGAATATTCAAAACAACAATATTAATTTGCTTCCAGAAGCAAACGAAGGTCATCACATCTACGAAAGCGTCGTCACTGAGCAAAATGAAGTTCATTTTGATGGAGAGAATGATGTGGTAGGCCTTCCGCAACAATGTAATGGGGATAATTCTAAAGCGATTGCAATTGAAAATGCTAAAGATGGTTTAGTTGCGTATTCAGTGCCGAGACCGGTTCATGACTACGTCAACAATTTCCCCCAACATCAGGATTATGCTGTGGCAGATGATACCGCTCCTTATAGTATGGCAAAATTGGTTGAAAATAATGTTGAACCACCGTATGCATTTGCTGCTGAAGAAACTTCAACTAGTTTTAAGAATCCTTCCCTAGGTCGTATTGACCGCGCTATTGAAAATGAATATCTAGTTCCAACCAGACTTTGCAAAATCTCACCAAACCCTCAAGGTGCATCAGACACGCAAGAATCTATGGAAATACCAAACATGTCAAAGAGTGCATGCAATACGTTTAACACTACAGTTGAATCACAAAATCCTTACGTTGATATGAAATAATGATATGACTCATTTTGAGTTCATACCATGCAAAACAGTGGCTATATACAATTGTAAAAGCAGTCTGGACTCAAATAATAGTCCTAAAACAGAGCCTCGTTTTAAATTTTCAGTCGGAAAACTAAATGAAGCTGTATTGTGGCGAAAGTGAAAATTCTTGCTTATAGCTTTTTTTTTTCGAACTCACAACTACCAATAACTTTTTGCAAACTTAGTTTCTTATTATGTTAACTATTTGCTGTCCATGTAAAGGTTTGGACGAGTTCACTACTGCTCTGCAAGAAAATCTACTCTGCAATTGAAATCTTTCCCCTGATTTGAATTAATTCAGAAATAAGTGGTCCACCTGGTGAAACCCGTGTTACAAGTAAATCATTTTATTCTACTCCAAAATATGTTGTATTTTGTACACCCTTAAAAGTGACAAGGGTTTTTACTCTGAACCGGTAGCACCTTACTGTTTCATCACTTCACGCACCAATTTAGTACTTCTGCGAATTACTTCTAAAGTTGTTATAAGAGTATTTTCATATACGTTATGCTATAACAAAGTTTCAATCCCATAGCATTTTATTAGTGTATTCAAGCTCGTGCCTTTATTCGATATTGTTTTGACTAACGCGTGCAGCCAAGGTGAACATGTTTTTGGAATGACTAATTCAAATGCAATCACTTCACTGTCACATATATGCAATTTTTATACGTTATTTTACTGTACTGCAGAAGATGGCGGTATAACATCGTGTATTTTTATGTGATATTGCCAGCGGTGGGGTTCAGCCGGTTTGCACTGTTTCTGCCGGACTGTCTCACGAAACTGCATTAGATCAGCTGGCCGGTTAGCATTGCTGTTTGTATTTGCGCCATTAGTTGAAACAGAACGGGCTATAACATAACAAGGGTGTAGTAGAACTGGCTTTCAAAAAAATTGATTTTCACCAATGAATATTGCCGCGTGACAACTCTGTGAAAAACTTGTTTGTTTCATGTTATGATATTGCAGTTGTTGTGTTGGCAACCACTAAGAACGTGGGAGTAGCAGCGATTGCCTCTTGCAATCCTTGAGTTGATGGTTCTTAACTTTTTCAAGCTAAATTTTTTTATTGTGATGTCACTTTGTGTACAAGTCCTGAAGTATCACAATCGATATCTAAACGCTCACTTGCATTACCAAGTTCACTCTGGAATATACAGTTTCCTTGGTAAGGAACCCCCCTGGTTAAAAATCCCTGCTTTTAGTACTCGCCGCCCGCGTTACTGCGGTTCGAAATTATTCCATGTATTGTTATCGTTGACAATATTGTCAACATTTTTACAAATAGCAAATAGTTGTTTTGATTCTTCAAAGAATAATTGAAATGTGTAAGAGTTTATTATTTTGTAAACAGTCGGCTTTGTCTTATAAATAATTACTTCAAACATTTTCACACCTTTGTAAGCTTGAAATAATCGAGAAGGTTATCAGACTATAGTCTATCCATCCTTCCGTCGGGCTTTGCGTAAGGTTGAATAATCGAATGACTGACTATGGCTTGGAGGTGTAGCTACCATCTTTGAGAAGACGAATGGTTTTACGTAGTTTATTTTTTTCTGAGTCTGTCGCAAGTTTTAGATCAGTCTGTGGGCAACTTTAGTTAGTTTAAAAAGTGGTGGATTGTTCTACAGGATTAGCCTACATGCAGAGATGGGGATTTATCGAGATAATTCATCGGCGATAATTTATTACCGATTATCGTTATCGCTCAAAATAATTTAGATTTATCGATTACCGATATTGCTTTTGCAACATATTTTGTTTGCGCCGATTGATTATCGCGATAAACGATTCGTTATGCACACGGTGTTTAAAGTTAGTGAGTTGGCGCTGTGGAAAAACTATACGGTGGCCATAAAATCTTCTTACAATTAAAAAAAAAACTGTCTTTGTTTTGTTTAATGCCGTGTTTTGTTTATTTTGTTTGCAAATTTATTTTGTTTAAAAAACTATTTGTTTGTTTTGTTTAAGAATTTATCGGTGATAATTTACTGATTATCGATATCGCTTTAGGAAATTGAGATTTATCGATTATCGATATCGCCGAGGGCTCTTTTGACATTATCGGTTATCGTTATCGTTTTAGTGCTAAAAGGTTTATCTTGCCCATTACTGCCTACATGTTATAAATTTTGCTGACGCAGTCTTGCGACATTCAGAGGTTTCCTGTGCGGTGTAAATTAGAGTGGGTTATACTACGTCTGTTACGTTTTTTTTCTCTTAAGAGGCATTGTGGATTTATTACAATACATTCATACGACTGTGTATGCGCCAACGTGCATATAATAGCGCACCATCCGACTGAAAGTAGTTTTAAGTTTCACGTAAAAACACGGTATAGCCTAATCCAGGGGTTCTTAACTGGGGGTAAATTTACCCCCTGGGGGTAAATTTTGCCTACCCAGGGGGTAATTTTTCTGACCTACAGACTAAAATAAACTTCAATTTTCAGTATGAAAAAGGTGGAAGTGTTGCACTTGGGGTAAATTATACTTTTGTCAATCGGCAAGGGGTAAAGAATGTAAAAAAGGTTAAGAACCCCTGGCCTAATCCAAGAATGTGGTTATTTCTTGCAACGGATTCATTTTTATTTTTTTGTTGTATTTTTTTTTTTTTTGAAGGCACATTGCGGCTGAAGTTTTTATATTATTGGATTACACACGTTTTGGAAAATGCCCTGGTTGAATATTGAATCTTTCCGGAGTTCAAAACGCCAATCATATTGCAGACTCCATGCGCCATTAAGAAAGTCAAGAAATAAACTCTTGCAGCTTTCGTGCTTCTTTTTTTTCCACCAACTTTTTTTATTATTAACAATATTTGTAACAACAAAATAATGAAAACAATCACACAATTAAATCACACTATTATCATAAGGCACAGTGCACACGTACTCCTACATTCCAAAATAATTCAAAGCAAGATATCCAATCACACAGAAGATAGGTCTATAGTTTTTATAAATTTAACGGACTCCATTTCTTATTAAATTTGTTCATATTGTTTTGTTTGTTTGCTATAATTTTTTCTGCTCGTAGTGTGTTTCTAATTTTTTCAAATATTTCTTCAAATTTTGGGGACTGTTTTGCGGTTTTACACCTGTAAATATATATTTATTTGAATAGAATCACTACAAATTCATTAAACCACAACAGCCTGTTTCGCCGTTACCGGCTCTTCAGGTGGTTATACAGTAATCTAGATAAAATGAAAAAACAAAAACATTGCGATATAGATATTGGCGACTGTAGCGTACGTATTCAAACAAAAGCTGTCGTTGCATCTAAGGAACTACAAAAAATAATAAAACAGTTGTGTGTGACTGCGCAACTGTACAGTAGAAGCATAACCGGGCTTCTGGTGAATATACGGTAAAGGGGTTTATTAGTAGGTGGACTAGGCGTCTTAATGCTTAAAAATAAAAATAAAATTAGGTAAAAGTCCACTACACGCTGGAGCGCGCGATGGCGCTTCTACAAGGGAGGCAAAGATTAAAAAGGTGCTTACTTATTGTAGAGCAGTTGCTTCAAATATTAGGACTACTACTGCACGCAAAAACTTTCTACCTGCTGGTTACTGAATTGGAAAGAAACATATATGACTACGGGGGAATCAGCTGTTAATTGCACAATGGGTATTTTATTATTATTATTATTACTTTTTTACTGAATTTCGTTTTTTATCCCATAGCTTCCACTCTACAGTCGCGCTCAAAAGTTTAAGACCACATACATAAAAGTTGTCTTTTGTTGAAACATAAAAAAATTCGGGATAATGTTGCGCCACATTAGCTTTTTATGTTCCATGAGCATTAAATGATGCTTGTGAAGCCTAAATCATAAGATTTTTTGCGCATTTCTGGTTTTGGAAGCAAAAAATTTTAAATTTTATTCAAATTTTAGTGCTGAAAACATGGGCAAAAACAGGGGATTATCAGTTGCAGAACGGGCAAAAATTATTATTTTAAAAGAAGAGTGGTACTTAGGAAGACAAATTTCAAAAAACTAAATCTTGGCAAAACAGAGATTCATCAAACAACTGTAAAATTTCGAAAGTTTGTTAGTTTTCAGGACTTGCTCAGGTCTGAAAGTCCCAGGGTTATCTCCCAAAGGAATGATCACCTGAAAAGTGGATGGTAGTGAGTTCACTAATCAGTTCAAGCAAGAATATTGAATCGGCGTTGTAGCAACTGTACCTTTGAGCAACAAGGCTGACCCAATTTTCTTGGTTGAGCTGGTTAGTGAACTCACTACCATCCATTTTATCAGGTGGCCATTCCTTTGAGAGGTAACCCTGAGATTTGCAGGCCTGTGCAAGTCCTAAAAACCAACAAACTTTCGAAATTTTACAGTTGTTTGATGAATCTCTGTTTTGCCAAGTTTTAGTTTTTTTGAAATTTGTCTTCCTAAGTACCACTCTTCTTTTAAAGTAATAATTTTTGCCCTCTCTGCAACTGATAATCCCCTGTTTCTGTCCATATTTTCAGCATTAAAATTTGAGTAAAATCGAATACTTTTTGCTTCCAAAACCAGAAATGCGCAAAAAATCTTATGATTTAGGCTTCACAAGCATCATTTAATGCTCATGGAACATAAAAAGCTAATGTGGCGCAACATTATCCCGAATTTTTTTATGTTTCAACAAAAGACAACTTTTATCTGTGTGGTCTTAAACTTTTGAGCGCGACTGTATAATGCTTTATTTATTTCACTCTATAATTTGATTTAACGCCTCTTAAATTGCGGTACTGCTAAACATCGGCTGAATTAAGTATTTTTCCATTGCTGCATATGGCCGTCGATCACTGTGCTACTCATTTAATTTGTTTATACCCTTCTTATCGATTAACCATATTCCGCTACCCTTCCAGAGCAGTTTACAATCTACGCCTTGACCCTTTCACATTTATCGAAAAATTCCATTTTATTTGTTTTCACGTCATAATACCCATTGCGTAATTAACAGCTGATTCCCCCGTAGTCATGTACGTTTCTTTCCAATTTAGTAACCAGCAGGTAGAACGTTTTTGCGTGTAGTAGTAGTCCTAATATTTGAAGCAACTGCTCTACATTAAGTAAGCATCTTTTTAATCTTTGCCTCCCTTGTAGAAGCGCCATCGCGCGCTCCAGCGTGTAGTGGACTTTTACCTAATTTTATTTTTATTTTTAAGCATTAAGACGCCTAGTCCACCTACTAATAAACCCCTTTACCGTATATTCACCAGAAGCCCGGTTATGCTTCTACTGTACAGTTGCGCAGTCACACACAACTGTTTTATTATTGTTTCGACTATGACAAAAGTCTCGTCAGCCTTGCTAAGCACAGCCAATCCAGGCTAAACTCATTCCAGACAGTAGACTTTTGTTATTAGATGGCCGAGTGGTATGGGGCGTCTGCTTCTGGATCGGTAGACTTGGGGTTCGATTCCGAGTTGGGTCAAACCAACGACTTTAAAATTGGTATTCACAGCTTCCCTGCTTGACGCTCAGCATTTAAGGAGCAGTGTGGAGAAAGCCGGCAAGTTTACTTGTTGTGCCGTTGGGAAAGGCACTTAACGGGATTCCCCCATCTTAGTGTGGTAGACAGATGGCCGGCAACTCCTAAGCGAGCTCGTACAGCGCATTGATCGCTTTCTCGTGATAGGAGGATAAATATGCCAATAATAAAAAAAAAATTTGATCGTTATAGTCGAAACATTAATTTGTCCCTTGCAAATTTCTCATCTAACCTGTTTTATTATTTTTTGTAGTTCCTTAGATGCAGCGACAGCTTTTATTTGAATACGTATGCTACAGTCGCCAATATCTATATCGCAATGTTTTTGTTTTTTCATTTTATTTAGATTACTAAATAACCACCTGAAGAGCCGATAACGGCGAAACAGGCTGTTGTGGTTTAATGAATATGTAGTGATTCTATTCAAATAAATATAAATTAAGCTCTAGCTAGTGATATTTATTGAGCACTCTGCCAGAGGAGATTGAGCCTCACTTCGAATTGTAATCTGTAGCATAGTAAAATACAATTTAGGATTTCATTATTACTGCTCAGATAACACCAAACAACAAATCGGTTTTCGTAAAATTGAAATTGGTTTCGAGCTTGTTGGAAAGCCAGTTTTGTAAATCCTGTCAAATAATTCGCATGAACAATGCAAAACAAATGCACAAGAGTTTCTCTATGTTGGTTGCAAAAGGTGCAATTTTCTGATTCCACTTGGGAGAAATCACACAACGCAATGTTTGTTACGATAGCCCTGAAATTTAACTTTATGTACTTTCGTGCTTCTTTCTGCCCATACATATTTAATATAAAGGGAGACATCATGCGGAACATATTTAATTTGTACATTCCTCTTGATGTCTCCTTTTCGCCAACGAACAATTAACGCATGAAGCACAATTACGGAGTGCACGTTGAGTTGGCCGAGTGGTTAGTGCGTAGGGCTCCGGAACGCATGTATCAAAATGGTTGCACAGAAAATATCCTTTTTGCTTTTCGGCGATGTGATTGGCTAGAGCAATTGCGCGAGTATGCTGCGAGTGATGAAATTTTTTTGTTTATTCTATTGCCACCATTCTATCTCATCCCGAATTACACGCATACGTTAAAGAAATCAAGTTCGTTGAGAATACATTATAAACCTACAACAGCGTCAAACCTAGATCCTATGAGTCGCTGCCCAGCGTAATGACCTCTACACCTCGTAGCAGTTGCTAAACTTCATCCAATACTCATTTCGATCTAGCCATATCATTCTCCTAGCGCTCTTCTCACAAATGCTCTAGCCAATCAGATCGCTGGAGAGCGTAGTAAGAGCGAAAAGGAAACTTCCTATGCAATCATTTCGAAATATGCCTCCGGAACTAGTTTCACGTGTTCGACACCTAGCAAGGTCATGTTTCGTGATGCATATAATTCACTCATGTAAAAATCCAACCTGCAATTGTGTGGCTTTAAAAAAAAAAAGGCCAATTATGGAGTTGGGTGAGTTGTTGGTGCATTTGGAAAATTACACCGTTGGACCATGAAACTTTCCAAAAAATAACTTTTTGTAAATGGAAGAAAAACAATAAATTTATTTAAGAGTAAAGCACTGTGAGTTAATATAAATAAGCTATTGTTGCCATGCAAAATATATTTAAATAATTTATTAGTAGGCCTATATCTTAACTAGCTGTTTAGGTAAATTCGAAAGGTCAGAAAAGTGTTTATTATTAATTTATTTGCACTCTTAAAGTATGCTAGGTGTTCTTCAAACCTACGCACTGTTCTGATTTTTGTTTTTTGAAACCAAACAAGAATATTTTAGTTTACTACCTATTTTGGAAAAGTAGGTTAGGTTAAACAAAGAATGTTACTACGCTGTTGACTATCGATTTGTAGCTTATGTTTTACTGGGTTCTGAGAGCGTGTAGGCAAACATGGTCTGAAGAGTATGTTGCTCAAGTAGCTTCCGGAAACGTGCGTCGAAATACTTACAAAGCATTTTCTGTTTTTTATCGTTACCGGAAAGCGATTGACTTATAAGATGAACAATCATTCTACTAAATCTTTTAGATTTACATCGTACAAGCACGCTTTCCGTTGTTTTATTAACTGTTTTTTCACTTTACTATCTCTCCTCGCTTGGATATTTTCGATGACTCGTGGTTGCTCTGTAAATGGTATCAGTACGTTAAAATCTAGCTGTATATTGAGGGTTAGAGTACTAGTCAAGCAGTAAGATTTGTAAAATATTGAGTTACTTATTTGAGCTTGTCATCTACTAAGGTTTTATGCGCCAGGACTAATATATTTTAAAGATAAGACTGCTTTATATTTTACTATTTCTATTTCGTTCTTCGCACTAACCCTGGTGCTGAGCGCCTTGCTGAGTTTTCCAAATGTAAACTTCATTGTCGTGTCAGTAATCAAAACTAAGGCACGACTTGTGTGTTCATTTTAAATAAATTTGCTTTCGCGTGTAGATAAAAGTTGTTGCGATACGCCGATAGGCCCCCTGCCGTAAGGCTGGTTTACAGAACCAGCTGAGTTAAGCTTAACGTTAGTTTGTTTTATTAAAGCTGACTTCAGCTAAATTCAACTGTTGTGAGTCAGCTTTAATAAAACAAACTTACGTTAAGCTCAGCTCAGCTGGTCGTGCAAACCAGCCTTTACTTCGATCATAATAAGATTATTTTACTAGTATTCACGGTATTATGCATCTGATGATGATGCCATAGCTTCGGCTTGTAAATTCTGAAATTTGTGAGCTTTGGAACAATCAATTTGTTAAGCAAAAAGCTGTCACGCCAGCCTGCACAGTGGCAACTAAAACGATATATGACTCGTGCAAATGAACGGTATTTGACTCACTTCTTGTAGCGCCCATTTTTTATTTAGCACAAGTAAAAGAAAATAATTGGTTTAGAGCGGCTACAGCACTACTTCCAGTTGGTGAGCTTAGTGGTAAACGAACACAGGCGTTCATACTAAGCATTAGTGCGTACAAAAAAACGTGCGTTTTACTTTTGAAAGATAGTAGTTTCTGAATATATTTTTGCGTTGCGTTACGTGCCAAATAAACGGTTATTTTTTTTAGCATATTATTACATTTAATCGCAAAAAAACAAGAAAAAACCTTTTCTTTAAGTTTTTAAATGCTGCTTGAGTCACATGGTTGAAATGTCAGGCCCGACTTTCGGTTCTTGTGCTTCAGCTTTATATTTCAATAATAGGGACTATTTTTTTGTGTCGTGGCACAACTGGCTTCACTTTTATAGAAGTAATTATAGGAACAATGCGATAACGTAGAGGAAGTAGTCGAGCCGATAGGCAGTAAGTTCTTTTCGTGTGCAGAAAAATGCGATTAGCAAAGACAAGGACTGTAATGCAAAGCTACTTGATGAAGTATACAAAGGTAATGCGTAGTAACGGTATGTAGAGTTAGTAAGATTGTATTCAATTGCAAACAGGCGTGACCCAATGATAGTACGTTAAAGTTGCGGCGTAGCGGATTCGATCTGCAGCTCCAGCCAACCGCTTTTGATATTTCATATGAGTGGCTCCTGACTTTAAGAATGCCGGCTTACTTTGCAGTTTTCCACTGCACTGGAGAAAAGTTCATTGTTTTTATGTAAAGGCAGTTATGTTGTTACAGTGTGATATTTAAAACTTTCAAGGATTAAATTTCTGCAGCTTTGTTGATAAATGCGCGTTACTCGATGGTTATATATGTTTACTGTACTGAAATAAATAATCCCTTAGCCTTAGTTGGTTAATGGTAAGCGTAAGTTGTCTTTTTTTATACTGCTACCAACCCACTTTTAAACGATAGATGAATCATATCGTTTTCTTGACTGACATTTTTCCTTCTGCAGTAGAAGACAGTTTGTGGAACATGATGGAGCGACGAGATTAGATAAGGAAATAAAGTTATGGCCGAGAACTCAATTTGAACATTGCAGGAAAAGCGACTGCAATAGAGTTTGCAAGCAATTTACAGTCGAATAAACACTAACAGTCGCCTGAAATATGTATCAAATGCGACTGGCTCTTGCCATAAATCGACTCTACGTTATAGCAGAGCTATACCCAGTCAAGGTCAAAAGTAAAAATTCAATTAGCGTACGTATAATATATTACATCAAACAGAGAGTGCATTATTCAAAGTTTTGATTAGTTTTAGTTAGTTAATGTACTTACAAAAGTGAAAAAAATGAAGAAATTTGATGACGTGATTTTTTGCACGCATTCCATTACTTCTTTTTAGTAATTTCACTGCTTACAAATTGAAAGAGGCTGCAGACGCGACGACCGCGCCAGTTCTGTATTTTTACAGATCTGGACTGTAGTCTTTTCGTAGCCTCTCTTTGAAAAGATTTTGCACCTTGTTCTTTCCTGCACATCACATTTTACTGCTTACTAATCGCGCAATGCTCTTTTCACAAATATGAATAAATAAATAAAATAAATTACTTTAAAGCGCGAGAGAAAGGTTTAAACTTTGGAGTTTATCAAGCGTTGCCGAAGACTTGTGTTTACAACTTTTAAAAAATCAGTTTTTTTTAATTTGGTTACAATCTACTGAAATAGCTGTTGTTACAATTTTTTCTGCTTGCTAGTACGAGGTCTACCTTTTAGTGAGGAATCTTGTGTTGACTTAGTCCTGCCCTCTTGACGGCCCTTAATTATTAACAAGTTTAAGGAACCGTCACTGCTTATTAATGTGCTTAATGTCATGACTATCGTTGTAATTTTAACATTTTGTTTTTGCTTAGGTAATGCTGTGATATGACTTTTTTAAACACGACTCGGGTGATGTGATGGTTGCATAGATAGTCAACATGGGTAATTTGGATTATCAGCTTGCTTTCTTTGTTGCAATAATAAGCTTAACTTCAGCTTGTCCTGATGACTGCACGTGCTCCGGCTTTGTTGTAAATTGTACCAATGGGAGTTGGAAGGAGATTCCTAGTGTTCCATTCAGTACTCAAATACTTATTCTAGCCAATAATTCAATAAACAATATATCACATCACCCGTATATTGAACATAATAAAAGGTTAAGGAAACTCGGAAAGCTGGACTTGCGTTACAACAATCTGACATCCCTTCATGACGAGAACTTTGCTGGTTTTCCCTCGTTAAATGAATTGTTATTAGATTTCAATAATATTGCCTTTCCCGATAGCGTATTATTTCCATTTGATCGTTTGGAATCCAGTTTACGAAATCTGTCTCTCAGCCATAACCAAATAAAAGGGAAATTAAAACAATCTTATTTCTTTAATTTGGACAAAATAGAATCGCTTAATATCAGCTACAACCGCTTGATTGAAATTGGAATGGATACATTTTCATTTTCGTTGCATCGACTTGACTTAAGCTACAATCAGATTTCGGTTATAGGACCGGATAGTTTTTTTGACTTGCCCTATCTTCGTTACTTGGATATCCGTGGTCTGCGGATGCAAACGTTTGACACTCATGTTTTGCGAAATTTAGCCAATTTACAAATCTTGAAATTGGGAGGAAAAAACTTGTCAAACATTTCAGAAGTGTTGTTTGGTATCCCCAGTAATCTCACTACTCTTGAAATAGTCGACAGTCAAATTAGTATGTTGCACGATAGTTTGTTACGTTATTGCTCAGGGATATCGTCTCTACGCCTTTCCAACAACAGACTAAAATCGTTGAGCGCAACTTTTTTCTCTTTTACACCGAATTTGAAACAATTAAATTTGGAGCGAAATTTGCTTTCACAACCAGATGTGATGATTTCTGCATGGTTATTGCCTCTTTCTATTGAAGTACTAAACCTTAATTATAATCTATTGCTACATTTTCCTACAGCCCTTCTTGAGTCCCACCAAAGCTTACACACAATAAACATTTCCAACAACTTGTTGGTAGGTATTGGTAGATTGAGATCACCTTCGTTAATCAGTCTAGATCTTTCAGATAACTTCATAACCGATTTTCGTCCGAAAGCGTTTAAAGCTTGCCCTGCTCTATCTACAGTCAATATATCTGGAAACAAATTTACCAATTTTCCGAAACTCATTAAGAACAACTCTTTGGAAGTATTTGTTGACGGCAATCCATGGAATTGCTCGTGCGACTTCTTCACTTCATTTAATCGATTGCCAAGAACGAGACACGTGAAATTTTTGTGCACTGAAGATGGAAGTTTGAAATGTTTGAGGTGTGCATCTCCTCTTAGACTAAATGGAACTGCTGCTGTAAATTTGACAGAGGAGAATTATGACTCGTGTATTTTAGAACCCAACATCAACAGCTCGTCTTCGCCAACTATTGCAATAGCTGTAGTAATATCAGTGGTCGTGTTTATCGTAGGATTTACCATTTTTTTCGGAGTAAAGAAAAAGTACATCAGAAAATCAGTAAGAAAAAAACAAAACGAAACAGAAAATACAAATGTTGATGATGAAAGAAACGCAGAAGCACGTTGCAGTAGTGGCTGCGACACCACAGCACACACTGAAAATGGAGTTCGGTTTTTAAACCAAAAACATGTTGAAGATGCAGAAGTAAAGCGTTCAAATAATCGATATCAAGTAACACGCAATCCAACTAACACTAACCATCTTTCCAGTGGTGGTGTTGTATTAATTGACATACACGATTGCCAACTGAATGATGTAAACGAAAACCCTAAAAAGAAAGTTCTGGCCCTGAAAAACAAAGACGGGGAAGTGTCCGACGATTCCTCGAGTTCTTTGTCAAATGATGCTAATGGTGACATAGGTTACAAACAAACAATATCAGTAACGGTGCATAACAATCATGATTCCCGTGTTCACCATCTGTCTTCAGACATTTCACCTAGTGATTCTCTTCTTATTGATGCAAAATAGTTAGGCCTACAGTAAATAATTGCCCACACAGTATACACAAAAATCTGCGTAATTCTATATGCAATCCGTGTATGAAGGTTTGACCGGTCGGCTGAACGCTGAATTTTGACTTCGCCTGAAAACAGGTGCAAGTTGCAGACGTTGCAAATTAGACTGCGGCAAATGGAGTAGTATATCATGGCAAAGTGCAGTGATTGTACTTTTTCCCAACAATGCTGCACTTAATATATTTTTAAAACTTCGTTAAAGCGTGCAGGAAATTAACACGATGCTATAGTCAACAATACATTATATTACGGCATGCACTTATACTAAACCGAAGTTTATAGTGAACGAATTGCTGCGAACAGGAAGTTCCTCTGTTTCGCATTCCTGTAATTATGCACAAGTGATGTCCTCCCCTGTGTGTCAGAGTGTGCACAACACAGGGCACGCGTGCCCGATGTGGCACGCCGTAATCTCGAAGGTGGCACGCGAACAGATTGGTAAAAATTAATTTTTGTCTTTATAGTAAGTCGTAATTATTCATGCTTATATCAAAATAAATTTAATCACCATATTTATACTCACATTTCTCAACACAAAATTGTTTCAGTAAATATTTACGTGTTATGTTTTGGAATTGTGAAATTTGATGTTACTGGTATGAGTTCTGCAGAAGTTTGTTATTAATACCAACAATTATTCAAAAGTGGCGAGGCACGCGATAAGATGATTTTGGAAACTTTGGCGCGCGTCCGCATTTGAGCTATGCACCTCTGCTGTATGTAATAGCCGGCTGTAAGGTTCATGTTGTGAGTTCACCGGTATATGATTGTCACATAATATCTTGTGTTTTCAGTATTTTATTTGATTCAAGCACATTCTAATGCAAAACTGCTCATTCTAAAAAAGTATAATGCGCAGAAATGCATCTTTGTGATTGATTTACTGATTAATTGTACACAGTGCATACGATATAATTGTACCCAAAACTAATAGTGACATCTTTGATAATTGAGCGGCTAGTGCTAAATACCTATCAAACTTGATTAATAGAATAACATTTCATTCCTTTGAATTTTGCTGCTTTATTAAGTTTTCTTATTTAAAAAAAAAATTAAAACTACCATTTTTTGATGCAACCGTATGACGTAAAATAATCGGGCTAACAATTCTGTAGTTATGTTATATCAATTTGTATAGCACTTCCGGTTAGAGGAGTCACTTTCCTATGGTTTTTAATTTTTTTTGTGACATCACGCATGCGCTTTATCGATCACATTTTTTTTATCCAGAAAAACGTTTTGCTTGCATCTCGTTCATCTCTGCTAAGCAAAACAAACGCACAGTGACTCTATTATTTTGGACTTTTTTCTAACAAACAGTGTGTCAGATTGAATAAAACAATTTTGAACGTTCTTTCGTGTTTTTCTCATAGACTTGATTTTGGACTTACTGATTTTGTGTTATGCTTGGCAGATATGTTCGTTTTTTTTTTGTGTGTAAGGTGTATTACAGTGGTGCTGTGTTTTGTCAATGTTTTTTGCGTGTTTTGTGTTTACAGGAGGGGTGTGACGGAAATTGACATTGCCTTTTTTCGACAGCTTATGCAAGTGAACTCTGCTGACATGCACTTATCGCAAAAATTTCGACAAAATAACCACTCGTTTTCATTTTATGGGCCATTTTATTCCCGATTTTTAGCCCATAATTTTTTACTACAGGAAAAATTGTCTGACGTCAGGTAAAGCTACTGTGACGTAAACAATTGGAATTTAGCACAACAAAATTGGACGTGCGTGCTCATGCGCATGTTTTGCATTGTTCTGGTATGTCGGTGAACATTTCTGCTTGTACGAGGGGCATTCGAAAAATACGCGGAATTCTTCCGTGACAGAAATGCCAGCTAAAAAAAACGAATTTGCGGATGCTTGCCAAAAAAAGCATGTTTTTTGTAATCGCGTAATTGGTTTCATTCATTTTGCGCTTGTAAACGAAGTTGTCAAGAGGTAGTTTTAAAGTATAGTATAAAAAATTGTAAAATTCCGCGTATTTTTTGAATCGACCGAACTAGCAGACAGACAGCGCGTACCAACCCAGTATCAGCTAAGTTGCAATGCAGTGATTGGAGTGGTTATTGCTTATACGGTGGTCTCCTTATAGAGGTGGTCGCCAACCGCGGGGCTCCACTGTGAATTTCAAAACTTACATAATTAGTGTTTTTGATTGGTAAACCGTGAGAAATGCTTGTATGTAGTAAGACCAGTTAATTTTACCCATTCTTATCTCCTGTTCTGTTTCGATGTCTTCTATTTGTCCACTCACTTATCGCAAAAAGGCTACACTTGGGTAGGCAGCACTTGGGTAAAATAAAAGTTAGACGATTTTCGCGTCGATGCTAACTGCCGCATATCCATTACGTCATATGTTCCCAATTCGTTTTAAAGCCTGCACCCCTTCGGCAAGAAAAATCATTCTCGGACCTCTTGCACAGTACTTCACTCACGCGCTGTTTCTATACAGACAGTGGCGTAGCGAGATTAGGGGAGCTATTAGGTCTGCATTTTTTTAGGCGTAATCTTTATGCAAAACAAATTTGAAGCTGATTAAGAAACAAGATAAGCTTTAGGGTGATCCGGGGGCATGCTCCCCCGGAAATTTTTTGAAAATTTACATCCTGTAATGGTTATTTTAGTGCTTTTTGAATATTTTTCAGGCAAATTTTGTTGAAGTTTTTTGACCCTAAATCTGAGTGCTTCGCCAAATATGATGCATTTTGTTCGCACATTTTCGATTGTGCGTGCTTTAGGTGTAAGGCTTATTGCTATCAAAAAGGTTTAAAATTATGGAAAAATTGTGTATATCAAAAGCATTTTTTAAAATGGCTGGTTGGAGGAGGCATGCTCCTCATCCCATACCCCTGTATCCGCCCCTGGCCATACGATACAGAAACTAGCAAAAGAGCCTGGCGTATTTCAGTCACTTAATTGGCACCATCAGCAGTTTTGTTTTATTTACTAAAAGGCAGAGTCAAAAGGGGGGCATGGCCAAATCGCACACAGACACATTTCAGACGTCACAAACACACAGCTAGGGAGAATCAACGATACCGTTAATCAACGGTAAAACTGGCAAGTTCTTTTCGCACCCCAAGGGGGTGCCCAATCGGGAACCGCTGCATTACGTAAACATGGAAGCTTTTCGCTGTTCTGAACTCCAGCAGGAAAACTGTGAATACGGTACTTTTTTATGGCTGGACCAAAATCTTCGCGCCGGTTAGCCGTACTCCATACACCAAGAGCGAATATCTTTAAATCTCCCCCGATTTTTAGAGTCGCAGCTGAATAGGGACAGGCCTTACAAGAAGATTAACTTCGTATTTCGTTTAAGTCACTACACAAATTCAAATCAACACTGCTGCAGCCACATAACACGTTACTACGATAAATCACTTCGACAAAATTTGCCTTATCAGGACATCTTCAACGAAAGGTCGCCTTCGAAAAGTTCCGCTTTGCAAAAACCTTATTTAAAACCGTACGCGTCTTTCCACAGAAATTGATCAATGGTGAATTGGCGAGTCATCAAAAAATGCAACGTCTCAATTGGCATTGCTACGTCCTAGTAGCCATACCTGACGTCGAATAATATTTTTTACTACGAAAATCGGTTGTTTTCTCAAAGCTCAGTATCTCTAAAAGTAGTTGGAATTATTTTGTCAAAATGGTTGCATTTTGTAGAGACAAAAAATCATCTCACATCAAAAACATGAAAATTTTCGATTTCCGTTACACCCCTTCTTTAAGGGTTTGTTTAATTACTCAGTATTTTTTAGGTTTCGAAACGGTTTTATAAATTAATCCGCTTTTGCGAATGAGTACTGTTTCGGATCTATCACTTTCACCAGCGTTTTCAATTACAATTTTTATGGTTTTGATTTTCTTTATTGCTTGCGTCTGACTCGCTGGGCTGGTGAACACGCTTGGACAGTTTGCTCATCAAATTTGTGGTATTCGTTACGCATTGAGTTTTTTTATTGCTTACTGTTTACTGCAACTTTCAAAATATAATGTTTCTCCTTATAATGGTAAGCCTAACTGATATTTTGACACTTCTTACGACTGTACTGTTTTTACTATTTTATGGATTTGGTGTGCATCTATAAGGTAAATAAAAATTGTTCAATGCTTGTACGCTTTGTGCAAAACTAATTTCAACCTGATGATTGTCAGTGGTGGGCACGATAAACCTTGTTGTACTAAAGTGATAACGATAATCGATAATTTGAAAAAAGTTCTGGGCAATACCCATAATTGATAAATCTCAATTTCTTGAAGCGATATCGGTAATCGATAAATTATTGCCGATAAATTTTTCCGATAAATGTTGCGGTAAATTTTCAATTTCAACGAAGCTTTTTTGAGAGTCAAATTGCAAAAATGTGTTTCTAGATTTTTCTAAAAAAGAGAGCAGTGCACGGACTCTGCCGTGGCATTAAACGAAACGAAAAGCGATTTTTTAAGTTGCAACAAGACTTTATGGAGACCGTGTATTTTATCCGTAGCGACAACTCACTAACTTTGAACACTGTGTGCATAAAGAATCGTTTATTGCGATGATTTATTGGCGATAGCAAAATATATTACAAAAGCGATATTGGTAATCGATAAATCAAAACTATTTTGAGCGATAACGATAATCGGTAATAAATTATTGTCGCTGATAAATTATCTCGATAAATGCCCATCTCCGATGATAGTATCCAAAACAAAACTAAAAATAAATTTTGCAAGATTTTGGCGGAAAAGACCTCTCTGCAAATCGTGGATTTTTTGATTACTTGTCTGATGTGACTGATCGTAGCTACAATACAGACCTGCAATACTAGGTAAATTAACTATGAGTTTTAAATCTCTTGCTATTGAGCGAAAGATTAAACTTAGCTTTTATAGATTGGGTGAAACTTGATGGCGTGTAATGCTGCTCAAACGAAAACTAACCAAAAAAATGCAGAAAATCAATGCTAGCGTTAAGCAGAATGTGTCTCACCGTCCATGGTATGTCTATAGGAAATTCGAAGGTGAACTTGGTGTTGATAAACTGCCAAGTAACAAGCAAAAGTACGTAAAAACAAATGATTACGAAAGATGCTAAATCAAAGCAACAAATTTAAATTATTAATATTTGAACTAAGCAAGTGAATAAACTGATTATGATCTAACAGAACGAATGAAGTGGACAACTCTTGTTTGCCCCTTGTCTTGTGACGTCACAGAACAAAATTATGAAACTATGGAAATTATTCTTGCAAATTAACAAACGCCATTGTTTTTTGAAACAATGGGTTGATGTGTTACACAGCAGTGCCATGATAAATAGGCCTTACACCCCAAAAGTATTTTTTTTCTTTCATACTAGTTCGCTAACGTAACGGAAAATGACGCGCTTTTGTCTCTATGCCATCCGCCTTCGGAAAGAAAGATTCTATTTTTAGAATTTCTTTATCTTAACATGCACCAGACTTAGCATGAGTTGGTAATTTTTTATGATGTTTGTGAATATAAAATAGCCTGCTTAAATGGGCCAATTTTTACTCTTTGAGCCTTTTTCAAGTCAAAACTTTCTAAAGCATATAGCAATTGCTGGTTACCATTTAATAAAACTGGCTGGGCAGTTCAGTTGTGATTACAACGCTGTGGGTGCGGGAGGTCTGGGGTTCGCTTCGGCGCAATACCGCGAATGTAATGAAGATTTGATTAAATTACCAACCGGCGGGTTAGCTCAGTTTTAAAGGGCATGGGTATCGGTACAAAAGGTCTCTGGTTTGATTCTCGACCGAGTCAAATCGGAGTGTCGCTAACGGCTCGCCACTGCTGCGATGTTTCTCCAGGGCTGTGTAGCCCAGCAGGCGCTAAGCGGCAGAAATGAACCCCGCCACTCCTTGCACGTTGCGGCGTAATACCGCGAGTATAATAAAGATTTGATTTTTTTGTATTAATTATTTGACCGTTTAATGGCATTCGCTCATTTTTATCTCTGATAAGGAAAATGTCCTAAAACAACTTTCAAGTTTATAGGCTTATCTCTACCAACGGCGATTCTTGAGGTTAATTGTTTTACAATTTCTTACTACATAATCGCGCTAGGCGCTCGAAGCAAGCGGAAGTGCGAAGGGTTTTGAGTATGTGTTGTTCGTCATGTATGTACCTTAACAGAGTTCAATCATTCGTGATTGGTAACTGTAATGGGCCGCCAATTGAGAATGGCCTAAACAAAGTGTGCTTGCACCCGCTGTCCCGTACCTTTACCTTTACATTCGGACGTGAGTAGGAACATTGGAACAGTTTATTTGCCTGAATACAAATATAAACAAAACAATACTCTTAGTACGAATAACAGTCAGTTTGTTCAGGCCAGGAAGCATCGACAAACCCTTAGGTTTTTAATTGAATATGCTTCCTGACTTGTTACTTCGCAGTGAAACCAACGGCTAAAGCAAAAGCAAAACAAAGAAGAAAAAAAAAATCAATTATTTGTCCCTAGAAGTGATTCGACGAGAGAAAATATATACACAATATTCCAACATGGATACCCGTATACAGAAGCAACAAAAGATCAAAGTGATGAATAGTTTTGAATGGCAATTTGTTTTATCTTTTTTTTTAAATGATAACCTTGGAGATTTTTTACCGATTTACGTTTGAACTCGAGGTTTAAAATACACTAATTTATGTTTTGTTCTGGTATTATGACTGTGAATTTTGGTGATATAAACGAAGCAGTCATTGAGTGCTGCTTTAAATTTTTTGTGATGAAGTTGATACATAAATTTGGCGAGTTCAAGTTTATAAATATCATCTAATTTCAAAAAGTTCAAGGTTTTGTATAAAGAAGTCACTGGACAATATCTGCTACTATACGTTATTGCACGAGCTATATTGTTTAATTTCACATTGAGTTCTTGTATAAGCGTTTTGTTTGCTGTACCCCATGTGATTATACCATATTGAATACCACTATAAATGAGCGAATAATACGACATACACGAAGTTTTTCGGTCTAAAAATTTTCGAATTCTGTATATACATGTAAATCCTGAATATTGAACTAGTTGGAGCGAAAGATTTTGGATGTGACAAGACCAATTCAAGTTTTCATCAATATAAATTCCGAGATATTTTACAGATTTGATTCGTTTCATATGAATGAAGGGTCAAAAAACTAGATTCATTTGATCAAAAGCATGATTGAGTAGGCTACAGCAGTGCTTTTCAACCTGGTGTATAATACGCCCTAGTGCGTACCAAAATTTTTTAAGGGCATACCACCGTGATGGGGCGTACAGGGACGTATCAGAAACACTGTTGGGCAAAACACTTTGACTGGGCTCCCTGACCAATAAACTTATTGAACTACGATCTGATGTGGTGAAAAAAGCGGAATTTAAATCTTTTACAAACTACATTTAGTTTTGAGTATCGCTTCTCAGCAATCTCGACTACCCAGCCCTCGCTCTAAAAGCGTTTTCCATTTTTGTTCGCATGCCTTCAACTTTACCTTTGCGAGCAAGCAGTGGCGTAATTAATTCTACATTTTTTCAAGCGTAGATCTTTTGGCAGAGCTAATGTAATGCAGATTGAAAAACAGAAAAGGCTTTAGGATGGTCCGGGAGCATGCTCCCTCAAGAAAATTTTGGAATATTACATGCTGCAATGGCTGTTTTAGTGCTTTTAAAACATTTTTCGGGAAAATTTTGTTTAAGTTTTTTGGCCCTTAATTCTGAGTAGTCCCACTTTACCAAATATGATGTATTTTCTTCGCACATTTTCAATTATGCCTGCTTAAGACGTAAGACTTATTGTTATCGAAAAGGTTCGAAATTGTGGAAAATTGTTTTATCAAAAGCATGTTTGAAAACGGCTGGTTTGGGGGATACATACCCCTCGGATCCACCCCTGGTCATAAGCTATAAAAACCATTAAAATATTCTGGTACATTTCAGTCACTTAGCACCGTTTGTTTGTTTTTACTAAAAGGCTAAATTAAAAAGGGGGGGAGCATGGCACAAAAAGAGGGGCATTAGAAACACGATTAATGCCACGTTTTCCCAATTGGCTGATAAAATTCAGCTGCAAAAATCATATTAAATGTGCTGTTATTTGCTTTTGTTTTTACACTGACGTAATGTATGATTTTGTCATCGTAACGTAATCGTTGAGAAGTATCGACTTGCTTTGTTGCGGTGTAGGACTTCAATGTATGGCGTAGTGTAAAGGGCGTACTGGTTTTCAGACTAAGTTAAAAGAGTGTACTGTCGTGAGAATTAAAGTTGACAACTACTGGACTACAGCATTATATTTTCTCCAATATAAGCAGGGTTACCACCGGTTCACACCAAAAAATAAGCACGCTGTTTTTGCGACGACGGAGTAGCACAGGTTACCAAAAATTTTTTGTAACCTTTCTTTGCTCGTGGCCCTACGTAAATGCCAAGATTAGGGCACTAATTAGAAGAGCAAAAAAAGGCCTTCACGTCCGCAGATTCCTATTTTTCTCACTAAAATTTGATGGAGACAAAAAAAAAAGGCTTCAGGTCTGCAGATTCCTATTTTTTCTGATGGTCCAACAACTTTTAAAGTGAACATCACGACACATAGTTGTCAATCAGGCTCGAGCTTTTCGCGTCGGGCTGGGCTCCGGCTTGAAAAATAGACGGGCTTCAATCGGGCCGTACGCCGGAGCAACTGGACAGACTCTGGACTTGGAGCGATAGAAATCATATATTCAGCAGAATGATTTCTATCGCTTCTAGTTTGCTGAATTGATGCTTATTAATCATTGCTTCGTTTAATATTTCACGGTTATTTTTTTATTTCGTTTATTTATCTTAAGTAAGCCTATAGATAAGCAAAAATAGTAAAAGGTATTATTCGGTGCTTACTTCTTAATTGGACCGTGTTCTTGACTGCATAAACAGTAAACACTGCTTTCCGTAAATGCTGGTGAAACTGTGAATGAGTAAAACTCTTTTTTTCTATTAAGTACAAGTTCTTCAACATTCAGTGTGTTTTTGATTTCGGGCTTAAATCAGGCTAAGACTGGCTGATGAATTTGAATACAGATTGGGGTTGGGCCCGACCTCTTCGGCCCGTTGACAATTATCGGTACCGGTATGTCATGACATGATTAGGAAATGCTGGTGTTGTTTTCTAGTCAAGCTCTGAGGCGCTCTGAAAAGTAAAAACAGTGCCGTGGCCCATAGCCTACAGATTGGGAATTAAAAATAAGCACGAGATTCAAAAATAAGCACGTTTTCTAGAAATAAGCTCATTCACGTTTCGTAAAACATTGCCATAGAAAATAAGCACAAATCTTAGAAGTAAGCACAAAATGATAACCCTGAATGTAAGTGTTGTTGTTTTCATTCAAATTGAAAAGAATTAGACTGGTTTGCATTCTTGCACTACCTTTTCGAGCTCGTAAAAATAGGCAAACAGCTAAAAAATCCGCATTCTTCTATAACCGGTTTGCTCAGTTGTTAAGCACAACGCTATGGGAGTTCGATTGCCACACCTGGCTAATCGCACACAGTGTCGCCACCGCTTCGACGTTGCTTCGGAGTTGTGTAGCCTCGGCGCTAAGTCGCTTAGGTGACCCCCGCCACTCGTTACACTTTTCGGCGTAATACCGCGAGTATATAATGAAGATTTGATTTTTGATTCACTTCTGTAACCAAGTTTTAACCATTTTTATCTAGTAAAGATGTTGTGATATTGTACATCAACCTCTGAAGACATACGATCGTACCGCGGTCAGATCCTCAGATATTTTTCGAGAAAGTTATTTAACGTGATGCTCGAAAATAGTTCGTTTGAGAAACCGAAAGCTTTGAATCCTGTGCAATCTCAAAAAATTCTGACGTTTTAGCCACTCATCTTTTTGCTTTCTTGCTTGCGTATACTGCGGATATATTACTGGGAATCAATTTCGAAAGCCCCCGGTTCTATGTAATTCACCAGTTCGTTTTTCGATTGGCTCAAGAAGCAAAAAAATCCTTTTGCCTTCTGGCACAAGCTAAGTTTCAGTTTTCTTAAAAAGGTTACGGTAATTGGCAATGATTTATGCTTTGTCTCTGAAAATTGTCATTTTGTTAGCCGTATGTGAATTTTGGTAAAATACGACCCTTTTTTGGCCTTTTTAAAGTTGTGTAGAGGCTAGTGGCGTGGGAAGTACTTTTAAGTGGGCAGGAGGGCTGAAATTTGTGTTACGATACCAACTGGGGGGCTTGCCCTCCATACTTGTTATCTCCATTCCAACTCGCCCCCCATACTTGTTATCGCAACATTCGTCATGCGAACCCTGCGCTTTACTTCATTAAAGGTCTTTGGAGACAGCTTAATGAGCTCAAGCTTTCCTCTAGCTAGCATAACACACAGTAGCCAGATCGACGTTTGTAAACGTGTAAACCTTCTTTAAATAAACTTATTATCCGTTCACAAGCTCCTGGTCTCAGACTCCTAGGCTAGAGCGTATTTAGGAGGTGGGGCATTGTGCCGTGGTCTCCATTTTGACTCTGCCTTTCAGCAAAAAAAAGCAAAGCTAATTGTGCCAAGTGACTGAAATATGCCAGACTCTTTTGATGGTTTCTGTAGCTTATGGCCAGGGTCGGATCCAAGGAGTACGATGAGGGTACAAAATTTTTCCATAATTTCGAACCTCTGCGATAGCAATTATAGGCCTTAAGCACGCATAATCGAAAATGTGCAAACAAAATGCATCATAGTTTTTTGTATTTAGTTGCACGTTTAACCTCCTATCACGAGAAAGCGATTAATGCGCAGTACAAGCTCGCTTAGGAAAGTACGAGCTCGCTTAAGATAATAGTTTGACGAGGCACTAAGAATTAGGGGCAAAAATTTCTACAAAATTTGCCTAAAAACTATTCAAAAAGCACTAAAATAGCCATTCGCAGCATGTAAATTTTTAAAATTTTTCCGGGGGAGCATGCCCCCTCCCCCCTGTCTTTTATAATTATTCGCTACGACACTGCTCCTACGATAAGCTACCTACTGTAATTCTAATTAGATATTTTGTTGTTCTACTGTTATTTACCCGGAAGTTTCTATTAGAATTATTATTATTATGAAGTGGTTTTACGGCGCTTTAACTAAGAAGTCTTTTAGCGCCAGGACTTAAACAATATAGCCTACGGTACGTACAAACAATAAACTATAAAGGCACACAAAACAAAATAATCGAACGAATAGTAATTTTATAATTTTGGTCACACAAAGCAAGTTAGTAAATTTGGTTAACCTAATCCTCAATTAGCACAAAGTGGTTTGGTGAAGGCCTGCACCTGCAGTATCAGGAGAGAATTTAACTGTGACATCTTAATAAAGCTTTAAGAGCTTTGTGCACGAAGTTACCGGGAAATCCAATAGTTTTTGCGATTTTGTTTACTTGTGTCACAAAGTTGCAAAAGTTAGAACGTTGAATTGATGGTATCAATGAAGAAAAGAAACGAATGACAAGTGACGCCATAAGCCATCGTTGAAGTGCAATAGGGTGTACTGTAGTTGAAAATTTTTGAAGGGGGGGCTGAAGAGAGGCTCAAAATTTCTATGGGGAGGCTGAAAAAATATAGGGGGGGTTTCAGCCCCCCTCCGCCACCACCTTCCAACGCCTTTGGTAGAGGCCCACTTTTCGTGGACCAACTGAAACCAACGGATTATCTCCGTCACAATTGCTTCGTAGATGTCAAAAATTATAATCAAGTCATTTTTTCAATGTCAATATTACAAATTTTATTATGATGCAAAAATCTCTCGCGACCTGCAAAAAATGGTCGTGCTGGGGCAGGCATTGTATGTTATTGTCGTTTATAAGTACCGTATGGTGTGAAAAAAGCATTGTTTATGATACGGTTCTTGGGTTTCCGCGAAAGTTTAAAAATTTGATTTCTTGTCAGTTGTTTCCTGCTCAGGACAGTCTCGAGGTGGCAGCATTGCTCAGTTCATTTAAGGAGGAAAAATAAAGCCGCTGTAAATCTCAAAACTGGACGTTTCGACTACATAAATTCAGCTGTCATCATCAGCAAAGCCGCTGTAAATCTCAAAACTGGACGTTTCGACAACATACTGTAAATAAATTTATGTTGTCGAAACGTCCAGTTTTGAGATTTACAGCGGCTTTATTTTTCCTCCTTAAGCTATTTTCGTCCCATATTTATTGTATTCAGTTGATTTAATTTTTGGAATTTGTGTTTCAAAGATAGTTAGCTGCTAGTTCGATTCCCGTTGAGACTTTGATTAGTATAAGGCCTGATATAGGATATAACTGAGCTTTCTGAAGTTTTTCATTGCGGCTGTGTGAGTTAGTTTAGCCTGCTGCAGCTCTGCGCTACTGTAGCATTCACCCATGGTAAACCATGACTGAAACCGGGCGGTTAGTGCAGTGGTTACAGACATCGCTCTCGGCACGGGAGGTGTGGAAATCGATTCCGTGGTCGGTCGCATCGGACACAATGCTGCCAGCGGCTGGCCGCCGCTGCTACATTTTTTCGCAGCTGTGTTCCAGGCGCTAAGCTGCGGAGATGGGCCCCGCCACTCGTCACACGCTTCGCCGTATTCGGCCTGTTACGAGTAAAATGAAGATTTGTTTTTTTTTTTGAAATCCAAACTGAGTGACTTTATAACCGTATCAGTTCAAGTTGATGGTCGCTTATTTTACGTAAAACCCAGTGTTTGTTTGGAAGAGCAATTTCTTACCTCTTGCGCCACGTAGCGATTATTCTACAGTCAGTCGTTCGAATTAATTTCATTTATATCATTTTATTAACCGTTGGCAAAGTCTACTAATAGCCAAAACATGATAAATCCAGAAGAACTATTATTAAGCTTACCTCGAACAGATACGGATAAAAAAAATCTGCTATACTCTACTCGAAAATTTCGGTATTTTGTTAAGTGCTCAAATGTGGGCATTTAACAAAATTTAAAGCATCAAAAAAAGCATTTAAATTAGCAAAATTTAAAGTGTTTAAAAATTCAAAATAACAAATTTCAAAGCATAAAAAAAAGCATTCTTATCAAAAAAGAATTTGAGTTGCTTCATTCACGAGAATGGATTGGATGGCTTGTTCCCCAATCCCCAGTAAAAACATTGGTTTTCTTTGAATAGTTTCCACCAAATTATCATACACACACGATTGGTTTTGAAGACATCATCTATTACTACTGCTGCGAATGTTAAACTTGAATATGAAAATTGAACTTGTTTTATCATTAATATTTTGCACGTACCTGATGAGACCATTAGGTCGAAACTTTGCGCACTGTTGTATGTTTTGATTTACCACTGAGTATGTTTACGTTTCTGTGGTTGCAAATATGACATGCTTCCTTGTTCTGATTTTATTCATATGTTGCCGAAAATAGGTATTGCTATGCTGCACTGCACTAAGAACACTCCTTGTTACTACCGTAAAAAAATGTCTTTTGAAGCCAAGCAAGTATGTTCTTGATTATGAGGCCATTTAAGATTACTGTGTTATAACCAGGGAGTCGAACCGAACCTGAACCGCGAACCGGTAAAAATCGCTTTTTTTCGGTGAACCCGAACCAAACCTGAACCGGTAACAACCGCTTTTTTTCGGTGAACCCGAACCGAATCTGAACCGTTTAAATTTGAGATCATTGAACCTGAACCGAACCCGAACCTTTCAAATTTTATGCAAGTGAACCCGAACCTATAATATTTTGTGGACATAAACCTGAGCAGAAATTGTTTAGTAACAATGTTTGAACCTGAGCTGATTCTCAAAAAACATTAATAAAAATTTCTAGACATGTTCTGCGATGCGTAACATTCTTTCTGCTTACTTGGAGTTTTTTCTCGTTCTTCCGGTAACTTTACAATAACCTCAACTAAATCTTGTTAGGTTTTTTATTTGTTGACGTTTCGTTGGTACTGACGACTAACATCATCAGAACGATAAAGCACTGACCTATTCCAACCTTTGCAACATTCTTTCCGCTTTTCAAAATTTAATGAATTTTTACATTTTTATTTAATCTTAATTGATTCGGTCATGCAATTTATATTTCGTTATTTTAATGATGTAAAAGCCTAATTTAGTTTTTGGCCAAATTAAAGATTTTTAGGTGAACCCTAACCTGAACCGCGAACCGGTAAAAACCGCATTTTTCGGTGAACCCGAACCGAACCTGAAGCTTTAAAATTTGGATTTAGTGAACCTGAACCTTAAAAGTATGGTTTCAATGAACCCGAAATTTTTAATTTTGGTCCAACTGATCCCAAATTTTTGAAAAGTCTTGAACCTGAACCGTTGAAAATACAATTTTTTGAACCTGAACCGGAACCGGAGCGATATTTTAAACGGTCGACTCCCTGGTTATAACATTGAAATAATTGGAACCGATGTAAGTCAGTTGTATATATATGAAATACAACTAGATAAATATTTGGCCTGTATGAAATAGACTTACTAATTAAACGCTGTAAAAGCCAATTGTACGACTAGTTTCGCGGTTTGACCGCTCATCAGGTGGACTCAGGTGTTCAACCCAGGACCTTGTGATTGAGAGTTTTACCTCTCTAATCACTCGGCCACCGGGTTGACAGCGTTTTCAATGTAATTTTCAGCTGTACATACTCAAGCCCCTGCAACTGCAGGCTTAGCATTGAGCAGTTAGCCTAGTTGGCATTTGTCGGCAGTGGCACGCCAAATTTTACGAGTATTGAAATAATTGGAGCCGATGTAAATCTTCAAGACCTACCATTTATCCAGTTGTGTTATAACAATAAGCTATGAATTGTGCTGAGAACTTGGGCGAGAAATTAAAAAATGAAAGAAATTATTTTCAAAAGATATCATGCCTTACATTTGTAACTACTGTACTGTTGGGTGGTCATTCAGTCATTTGCGTAAAACGTGCTCATTGTCATTTTTGGTGGTTAGCGAATATACAATCTTGACGTTTTTGCTCAGCTGATGCTTTGATGTGGCTTCGCAAAAATAAATAATGCACAAGTTCAAACATAGCTTTATTAGTTCATTCGTTAATGCCAACATTAATCCTTAGCAAAAACATGTAGAATTCTCAAATTTTCTAAACACCTTGAGATAGTAATTCAGCTTGAGAATTACTGCTAAAAATACGTATTAAAAGATTCTGTATGTAAATTAATGCCAGCATGACATCTTTTAAACATTTCGGTATACCAAAATAACTTCAAGGATAAACAGGATTTCCAATTCGTCGTCCAGTGGATTTTTGAATTATTTTTAGAACGATATCATTTCTTGATGTTTATACGTAGCAAGTCAAATAGCGCATCACTGAAATTATACACAGTTCTCCAAAATACCGCATGGGAAGAACTATTGAGGAGTTCTTTAAAAATTATCTTTGGACTATATTCTACAGTATAATTGTTTCAATTAGTTTGTTCTTGATTATTTATTTATAACTTTTAACAATGTTTTTTAGCATTTTATGCAATATTTAGTGGCTTGCATAGCTCTATCTTTTTAAATACACTGTACTAATAGTGTTGTATTTTTTCACCATCAGCATAGCAGTAGTGCCAAGAAATCATACATAATATAAAACTCCTAATAGAAGTAAATAAAAATCCGATTTACAGGATAACAACGTAATTGGAATAGAAAGATCAACAAGTTCAATCATCATTATCACAATTTCAGTTGAGACGCACAAGTTATTTGAATAGAGTACTACGTACAGAATTATTTACGGTTGGACTAATGTAAAGCTTGCTTCAGTTTATTCAAAACTCGGATCTTCATTGTGCTAGCGACTTTATGCTGAAGCGTGTAACGAGTGGCTGGGCCATCGCCTCGGCTTAATGCCGCGGCAACACAGTTCCGAAGAAACATCACAGCGGTGGCAAATTGTACGCAGCAGTTCGACACTGCGTCCGATTGGACCGGGATAGTAAGCGAGCCCCAGACCTCCTGCACCAATTGTGATTTCTTTAGCTACTGCAGCAACTGGCCGGAATCAGTTTATTTGCATAACTTATTTTATGTTAAAACTCAACAACAGTCTTTGTCCTGCAAAGAAGTATTTATTAACTTAGCGTGTTTTTGTGAAATGCTAAGAAATTCACCGCAGCCATACTTTAGCAACTGCAACATTTCAACATTTTTGTGATGAAACAAACATTGTCTTTTCAATTTATTAAACTTCAACAAATTGAGTTTCTTTGCCAAGTACGTGAAAGGGCACTCGCAGCGTTGTCAGAAATAAAGGGCATTACAGGTCACAATGTCGATTTCATCAAAGATGTGACATTGAGAAACACCCATGTTTATGACGCCATTTGGTACATTTGCATGAAGCCTTTAAATTTTACTTTTTCATTGATACGTTTTTCCTCGAGGTTTAAATTCATTCAAAAATATGTTGGGTAGTTTAATGAATAAGCTATATATCAAGACGGAAACTTGCAAATTACCTCGAGGTCTTAAGGTTAGAAGTGCGAAGGACCTCCGTTTGACTGAAATTATATCGTATTGGTATCAAATTTAATGTGCTTGCTCATGCATAAATGGGATGTGGTGGCTTTGCAGTCCTACCAGTCCTTTAAAATTAGCGATTTTTAAGGTATTTAGTAATAAATCGGCTCATTAACATCTTTAAGATTTAAATAATAGAACTTGATTTCAGCACTCATCCGCTGAAATGCTGTCGTTCGTTTTCATGCTTTTTTATGATGGCTTTAATAAGAGGTGCTTCCATACATACATTAAAACGAACATCGTTGGCGTTGAAGATTGTGGTGTTGTTTACAAAAGTAAAGCGAGTTAGGCTGCCTTAAAAAGTGCAAATCAAGAAAATCAATGTAAAGTTTTGTGATCGTCATCTCAATATTTTTTAAATTTCCTTGGAGATTACGTTTGGTCCAAATCATTTTCATGCTATGATAGTTTACATACAGCGGTAGTTTGATGTGAAAATCAATCATGAAGGAGATTCTTTGTAGCGACTTGACATGTTGACAACTTAAGCTAGATAAAGCCTAACTTTTCCAAATTGACAAGAACGAACTATCTTGTACTAATATTCAGGATTAAGGTATCTTCTGCAAAAACACAAAAAATTACCTTTAGCTATTTTCTTGAAAACTAAATGCATTTGCAGAATATGCGGTTGCGATGCAATGAATGCACAAAAGGTGTATTTCAAAGCGATGTGTTTTTTAAAGCGAGGTGAATTTCAAAACGTCGATGTTAAAAAGTGGACATAATGAGTTTCTCATTATACGTGGTACCGCATATGGTGATAGTTTGGTACGCGTTGAAACAAAAGAAAAGAGCGTATCATCACGAATACATTGTTCGGGTACAACAGTGCATACCGGTATACCATATAGGCTTTTGTGCAATTCTAAATTTGCATTTTTAAAGCTCTTTTGTGTTAGTGTTTAAATTCTAAGCAAAACGTTTAGTGTTTAACATACCAACATGAAATTATTTTACAGTTGCATGGTCAGTGACATATGGCATACTAGCATCTTTCGCGGCGGGTTGATTCGTGCAACTAAATTCTTAAGTGAGACCGTGAACCAATCAGTCCAATGTTCTGCAACGACACACTACTCTTTCTTATGCAAAAAATACACTCCATAATATGATAAAATTCTACACATAACTGTGCGTTGGTTGTTTGGTTCATATGAATGAACCATTAACATCATGTGATTTGCTATTTCCAATGGTATAACGCTTAGACTGTCGTTGCAGCCAAATAACACTTGGACGCGTAAGTGGAAAATTGGGTAGTGTGAATAATCAGTTATTTTCTTTCCAATCTGATTGCGTAAGATAGACGTTGATAAAAGATTGGAAATGAAATTTTGCAGTCTCATCGATGAATGGTTATTGCATTTCTAGGTCCAGTTACAATTTTTTTTGTTCACTTGGACAAATTCAGTTAGATAACCTTACTTTTTGCAAATGTTTAAAAGCATTTCCAACGAAATTGCATTTTCAGTAAGTTGTTGTGATAAAACAGTCAGGCTTATTAATTATACGGTACTTCAATCGTAAAAGATATGCATTATGATTTTAGAGTAGCTATAAACTGTTCTGCGGAGAGACTGATGTCAGTACCGTAGCCGAAGGGGACACTGCCTTCCTTGTGACGAAGCCTAATGTGAAGTATGCTTGAAAGCAACTTTTAAGAAACCGTTATAGCGTGTTGCAATTTAGTCCCCTGAATTTTTCATTCTTGATTTAGAACTAATTGAATGTAATATTTGCGTGGTTTTTTTAGGTTATACGCATTGAAATTTGCATCATTTTAACAGGTTTATAAAGAAAGTTATGGTTCTGTATCATGATGAAATGATATGCTTAAAACTATGCGAAAACTACGCAAAATGATAATTTTTTGTTTCAAAGACGATTTGTGTTATCCTAGAAATAAGTTGTGTTTTCAACCAAAAAAAAAACGCCTAACTTTGTAGTACAAGTATGACACAAAAAAATAACGAGAAAACTTATGACATACAAAAGAGCATGTGAAAATTTTTAAGTAACCACTTTCAATGGGCATTCCTGATTAGCCCTATGGCAAGATTGAAGGTTTGTCTTAAACGAGATTAGATTCTACAGCGTGTAAGATGTTGCGTAAACAAAGACGTTGGGATTTTTGATATTTGCACAGTTTGCACACGTTGTTGTTTATTTGGCGACCGACAATAACTACGTTTTGTTTTGGACAGTTGCACAATTTCATCAGCTTGCTATTCGTTTGGAGCTCAGTCAGGGTTGCTTAAAAAAATATTCGAAAAAATAAGGATATGGAGGCCTACCACTTAAGATAAACAGAGCATTGTTTTTTTTTTTTTAATGGAGATTGCTAGAAATGTTTTTGGATTCTCATCGTATTTTTGTACAGTTATTTTCTAAATAATTGAAGATGCCTAGTTCAGCTTTCATTCTAGAAATAATTCTTTCATAAATAACCTACTTTATTTAACGAGAAAAAGCAAAGACAGTTTAAAAATAGATCAGTGATTTATCAAAAAGCTAAAGCAATCGTGAGAAAATGCATATATAGCTGAATTGACCAAGACGTTTTTATTCCGCCGAGTAAGCAATTTGTCATCCGTGATTTTATCTAACCAAGTATCTGGTTGTTTTTGATTGTATCTTCAGCTAAGCAATATTGAGTGCTAATTAAAAAGAAAATATTTTGTCCTAGAGCCCAGGATTTAGTGAATATCTTTGATACTTTGCGATTGTTTATCTTGGATTGGTTGAAATGAAATGTTGTGTGGTTCTAAGGCGCTTTATAACTACTAAGGTCCTTTAGCGCTAGGACTAAGTTTTGTCAAGAATTCACTGACGTATTTTATTCTCCGTTCACTTCATCCTCCGCGCTACACTTAATTGCTGAGCGTTTATCAAGTGTAACAGCAGATACCAGTTTTAAAGTGTTTGGTTTGACCCGACTGAGAATAGAACCCAGTCTAACAGCTTCCAAGACGAACGCTCTTAACCACTTGGATTGGTTGCAGTAAACATGCAGCAAGGGCTAACACCTTGACGCTGGGATTGTTAGTATGAACCGGTAAACATCAAGGCGGCAATTTTCATCTAAATTGTGGTGTTTCAATTTTAGATCCGAAAACGTTTGGTGCAGTATATCAAAATTGTTCAATAGCAAGCTCATCAGCTCGTTGCACTCCGCAGGTTTACTCAGGGACCTCTTGTTAAAATATTTTTTTTATTTTCTGAGCTTATTACCACGTTTTAGATATGACTTTTTTATTTGATTATAACTTGTGGTGAAAGATGAATATGATAATGTTGGTATTTCTGATTTATGTCGGACTTCTGTCTCATTTAACTTTTGAACAACCAGTTTCAAATTCCGATTGCATCCAGCAATGTGTTTGCCACGAAAACAGCGTAGATTGCTCGCGTGCCTCTCTACATACTCTGAACTGGACCATTCCAGCATACATCACTCACGTGGATTTGAGCAACAACAAGTAAGCGTTGCATTTTCTTTATGTTTCATCCTTCGTGTTCAGATTGATTTACCCTGCTCACATGTCCAGTTTTCGCGGGCATTAGTTCCACGGTTTTTGGTTCTAGTTTTTTGCATCGTAATCGATTTCTTGATGTCATAATCACTTTTTGTAACAGCAGTATGACATCAAAAATTGCTTACAATGCGAAAACTAGAATCAAGAACCGCAGGCCAAAAGCCCACTAAAATTGGACATGTGGACAGAATAATTACAATCTCATACCCTTTCTTTTTTTTGGTAACTAGGCCTATTTGCAAAACATTTGGCAAAATTGCCAGAGGAGAAGTAATCAAAATATACTGTAAGAGCAGATGTAAGTAGGGTCGGATCCAAGGGGGTGGGGCATCCCCCATAAGCTTTTCCCTAAAAATTTTTTTTTAATACAATTTTTTCCATAATTTTGAACCTCTTAGATGACAATAAGCCTTACACCTTTAGCACGCATGATCGATAATGTGCGAATAAAATGCATCATATCTTTTTCTGAAGCACTCAGAATTAGGGATAAAAAATTTAAGCAATATTTGCTTGAAAATTGTTTAAAAAGCACTAAAATGACCATTACACAATATGTAAATTTTCAAATTGTTTCGGAGGAGCATGCTCCCGAACCTCACTGGAGCCTTTTTCCTCAATTTGCCTCAAAGCAATTCTTTTGGAAAAAAAACCTTAAAAAATGTCAAAATTTAGTGCCCGCTCTCTGAAAAAAATTCTGAATGCGTTCCTGACGTGAAACATTTTCAAAGGGCTAATTTGCGCCCTTTTCTGGCCTATAAACGCCTAACGTTTTTGTATTTAGTGAACATTCAACCTAATTCAAAATTGCATCCCACCCCCACCAAAATTTTCAGGATCCGCTCCATGATGTAAGTCTTGACTCTACATAAGGATATTACGGTAGACCTTCAAAGACTTCACGGTACTAAGTAAACGTTGTGAAACCAATGTTACGATTTACGTAATACTGCACCTCTATCACAAGTGCAGCCCAGTTTATTGTTTCATTGATGATATTATTCTACGAGCTTGTATTTGATTCTGAAATAGGTTCCTAGTTTTATGAACTTTGCTATTATTTGGTCACTTGATAGACATCCAAATTGAAAATAAAAACAAATAAACAACTTTTCTTTTTAGTATCACCAATATAAACTGGGAGAATTTTGCTGATGTTTCTGGATCTTTGAAAGTACTTGACATTTCGAATAACCAGTTTTTAGACCTTCCAGTTCCATTACTTCGCAGATTTACTGAATTGCAAGTCTTGAATGCTTCTTGCAACAAAATTGTTATCAGATTCATGAACAGAAGATTACCTTTATTAACGAACAAAAAGCTCCGAGTACTTGACTTACGACACAACAACATTCAAACGTATGGTGCTTCCTTGTTTAGTGGTCTTCCCAGTCTCACGCATGTTTATATGGATCATAATCTTGTGCCGTCATTTAGTTCTACTTACTTTGACGGACTGCCTAAACTGCACACGATATCATTAAGTCACAACAACATTACTAACTTGTATTTTACCCTTTATATACCGGTAAAAGAGTTAAACTTGATTGGGAATAACTTTTCGTTGATGGATTCGATGTTACTTCTCCCAAACATTACGAAATTAGAGATAGGAAGAACAGGACTGGATTTTTTTTCCAATAGCCTCGTTTTTTTAAAAAATCTGCGACATCTATCTATCAAAAATTTTTCTCAAACTTTTATTTCGTCAGATCTATTCAGTTCTTCGCTGAACCTTCAGGAGTTCGAGTTGGAAGGCGGGATGGTGAAAGAAATTGAGATAAAAAATATGAAACAACTTTATGTTTTAAACTTTAATCGTTTGTCAAATCTCACTACCTTTTCTGTTTCTTCATGTTGTTGGCTTGGTCTGTTTGGTTCTGTTTCATTTGGAAACGCACCTAGCCTAACTACAGTAAACGTTAACAACCTTTCCAAGTTGAATGAATTCACCCAAAAGTTTTTCCACATCGACGGAAATAATTCAGTAATCCTTTTAAATCTTTCATTCAACATGATCCAATTTGTTTCTGAAATAACCTTCAAAAGTTATTTCAATTTGGAAGTATTAGATTTGGGTATAAATCGAATTGAGTACGTACACCCCAAATCTTTTTCAAGTTTAACAAAGTTAAGGTATGTCAATTTAACTGGAAATCTTTTACGGAACATACCTACTAACTTTTTTCTATCTCCAACCGTTCTGAATCTAAATCTGTCGTACAATTTAATAAGATCCGTTTCTCCGGATTGGGATGTTCAATTGAGTTGTTTAGAAGAAGTTGATTTATCGTACAATATGATCGGCAGCATATCAATAAAAAAAAAGCTGTTGCCACGTTATAACTTGAACAGTATCTCTTGGAATTGCTCCTGTAAATTGTGGAAAGAATTCACCTCAAATGACTACGAAAGGTTCTGCCAGAGTTCGTCAATTTGTTACATCTGTAAAACTCCTGAAAAGTACGAAGGTCAAACGATTTATGATCTGGGAGAAAACTGCCAAACTATTTCGACCAACACTCCACAGCCATTCAGCTGGGTTGTGATAGCTTTATGCGTTGGAATTGGTGCAGTGTTGCTTAGTGTAGCATTTGTAGTTCTGTACAAGTTTAATTTATGTCAGTGCAAAGAAGAGTAAGCGCATTTCACAGACAATACCTCGAAACTTTTCTTTCACGCTAACGTTTGCATCATTGTTATTGCGTTTTTTGTATTGTGAAAAGTTATTCCAAGAATTTTGCTACGCGTTTATTTAATGGTTGCTTGTATCTACGTCATTTATTTATACTGCTCTTGTTCTTGTATAATTCATGAAATCCTGCCAGTCTGTATCCATAAAAGCATTCGCCGAGTAACACAACACATATGAACGTTGCGCAGTGGTTCGGAGCGTCGTTGTTACGACAACCATGGTTGATCGCAAGATTAATGGTTCAACTCCCAACCTAGTCTCGTTGTTGCGCCCTTGGATAAGATGCTTCACGATGACTATCTTTGCTTGGTGAAATGTGGGAAGCAGCAAGTTAAAGAAGTCAGAAGAAAGTTTAACCGGAAAACTTGGAAACAAAGGCAACTCCTAAAGCGAGTCTGGATTCGTCCTACGCATAGCGCCTCCGCCGCTTTCTCGTGATTGGAGGATAGAGATGAAGAAATCAAAAAAAATGAACTGGAAGTAGCCGGCGAAGAAGTGTAAATACGTCTCAAAGAGCACTCGTCATGGTTGAAACGTTCAGTTTTTGATGATAAAAATTGAATGTCTTCTGTAAATTGCGATCACCAACCGCACTGACGAGAGTTAAAAGACAAAACAATGTTCACAATCAGAGTTGAAGTTTTTTCTCAAAGTAATTAGCATTCAAACCGTTTAGATCGTGCTGATTGAGTTTGGGAAATTCAAAAAATTTTTCTCATATAATTTAATGTGGTTAATGTTGCAATTAAAAATTAAATCTTCATAATGTCGAAGCGTGTAACGAGTGGCGGGGCCCATCTCCGCGACGTAGTGACTGGTCTACACAGCTCCGAAGAAACGTCGCAGCGGTGGCGAGCCGTTGGCGACACTGTGGCGATTTGACCTGCCCGGTAATTTAACCCCAGACCTCTCGAACCGATAGCCTGTGCGCTTAGCAATTGAGTTAATGGCACTGTGTGTAAAAAATAGGGTGCAACTTGAAAAAACAACACTTTAAGTACTTCATTACCTCTCGCAATCTGCTTCTGTTTATGCTAACGATTTTGGATCACTTCATATTTCTCTTCTCTTGTTACGCTAAACGCCTTTCCCTTTAAACTAATGTCGTTGATGATAAAACTGATAATTTTTATTCTATAGCTATTTGTATTAGCAAAAAAATTGTGTCTCTCCTAACCTGCTGAATGGGATGTCGTGCTGACGACTTCCACGTGCTGGGTAGGTTCTTAAGCTTTAGCTTGAAGGTAATTCCTAAGCTTTAAGTTTAATCATTCCGAAGAATGAGGTTATCTATACCTGAGTGCAGCCGATGAGGGCTAATATCCCGCAGCAGCGCTGTCCCTCTCTATGGTAGCTATCTATGTATGCATAAACAATTTCGTAATATGTTGTATGATTTGACCTATGTTGTACATATCATTAGTGCCAGCTTTTAAACATCGTGTTTTTATTTATTTTGTGTGTTTTATTTTTCAATTGTTTGTTAAAGGGTATGCCGTAATTTGTCGATAAAACTTGCTCTTCCGCTATTGCTATACAAAGTTGGAATCACGTCTTAATAGGCGAGCAAAGCGACTTCAGCTAATGAGCAGTCTTTTTTTATCATTATCGACGATGTTATTGCGAAAAATTTGAATTGTATGACGTAAGAGCCCATCCATGTCTGCCCTTTTCTGTGTGCATGCAGTTCGTGCTTTTTTGTGATAATATACTTTGCTACAAGCGTTGGTGAAAGTTTTGCTCTAGGTAGCTTGAATTGCAGAAGGTTTCAAAGTATTCCTATGCAATAATAACTTCTTTGCTTGTTTTAAAATACAGTACTTGCGCATTTGTTTAGCAATTTTATGCACATGTTGTGTTATAATACCCAATTTGATATGTGAGGCCGATCGATGTATTCAGAACTGACTAAGTTTTCTAGACCCGCTCATCTTCGGGAGGTCGCGAGATAGCAGCTCGAGTTTGAGCCTCCAGGCGTTTCGATCCTTTGCGACGAGAAGTAGATGCTGTGTTGGAATGCCAAGGCTAGACCTACCAAAATCTTTAAAGTAATCTTGCTATCGAGTTCCGGGACCTTCAACCGACTTTGGTTGAACAAAGCTGTTTTTTCCTTGAGCATTCGTGTCACAAGTCACATGTCTGTACCAGCGCGGTTGCGATCTGTCAGGTCAGAGAAGCAGCGATTCGATGTTTAAAAATCACGATTATCTACATTCTTATCCTTGTTTGACAACGTCCAACCCTACGTTTTCGAAGAATCCCATATCGGCTGCTTAGATTTGAGATTTTACTTTTCAATTCATTATCCAGCACTCATAATTTTTTTTTAAATATACTGTTGAACCCCAATACGAAAAGTCAATGTGAACGGTTTCTGCAGCTGACAGCTTTATGCTGGTTATTTTGATGTTTTGTCAGTTTTTAGTTAGAACGTAGGCTAAGTAACTGCAGTTCCAGATTCTGTTAAGGGTAAAATTAAAATACTACGCACGATCAGAAGCTAGCAGCTCTAAGGTTTCTGGTTGCAAGACTTTGATTGTGGCACCGGTACTCTAGGATTATTTCTTTAATAAGAATGCTTGGAGGACTTTGATAAGCCCTTGAAGTAACAGTAGGCCGGTATCAAAAAGCAATGATTAACCTAAAAAAAAATTGAAAACAACGGCAATTCCTAAGCTCCATGTACTTTGCGTTGTGATAACTTAACTGTCCTATGCTCTTCTCTTGATAGGATAAAATACGAGTCAAGTCAATTTGAAGTTTTAAGTAATCACATCAAACATGCTAGCATAGAGGACGCCGTTGCTTTAGGCTGATCACGTACAGCAAGGAATTAGATCATTGAAAGTCAAAATAGTTGAGTGGTACTCAACTAAAATTCGTTATCTACTCAACATTTCTCATTAAAAATGTATTTTTGTCCTCAGTTTGTATTTGCATAGTTACTGAGCATGTATTTTAAAACCACGGATTGGAAGATTTATCGGAGGTCTTGTGCAATTTGCAGATTAACGTTGGTTTTCGAATGAATGGTGAAGTAATCAAACATTTTGATTCACCAAAGCACGATGTAAAAAACGTGATAGTAACGAAAGACGAGAAAAAAGGTAAGACGTTGAAACACTGTATTTAATAAATTGGTTAGAAAGCCATTGCGAGTTTTGAAATTGGTTTATACGATAATAACCGATAGAGATCGACCCTTACCGGGAATCTAGCTCTGAAAAAAAATGTGGCTTCCTCGGATGCTAATACAGTGTATCGGCTGAATCATCGAGAGAATTGTTGATGTCGAATTAATAAAGCATAGATGGCGAACCACTGACCCGCGGGTCACACCGTGACCCACTTGCAGATTGCACTGACCCCTTGTAGTTTCAAAACTTTTAGGAAAATGTTAACACACATTTAAGTGGTGACGAAAGGTGTAACTTTCTTTTTTCTGGCATTCACAACCTTTTTTTTTGTTCTTACACCCACTATTTGCGGTAACTTCGGTACAGTGAAGATCAATTTTTGCTCATTCCCAACATGTCTCTCATTATTATCAATAAATCTATGACCCCTTTTTTTATTTTTTAAATTAAGGTTTCGTATATGACCCAACAACTAAAAAAATTTTTGCCATCCCTGTAATAAAAGATACTGTTCAAAAGGCTTGTTTCGATATCTTACACTATTTTGTCGTTGGTTAATCTTGGAGTTGACCCGCTGGGTATCCTCTTGCTAAAGTTTCGTGTGTGTTATTGAAGAAGGTCTAAAATTCTGAGAAGTTAAAAACGGCCACTTTGAAGGTCGAGAAGTTTTTCATGTGTTTATTGTATAGTGTGTCGGATTTAATAATTATTTGAATAGGTTACACGAAGCTTCATTACGCAACGGATATGCTTTTATGCTTTGGCAATGGGTCAACGCAAACTTATCCAGTGACAGCCTCTATTATGTGTCCTGCAGTCCGTGCAAGTCCTTGCGTGGTGGATTTTGAACAAACGTTTGTGGGGCAAGAAAGAAATTTGATGGTTTATCTTAGTAACCCTAGTCCTGTTACGGCTGTTTGGAAAGCACAAATTGATGGCAAGTCTTTGTTAAAACTTGTGTTATAGGAATACAATTAATATGTTACGAAAATAGCCTCAGGAAGAAAAATAAAGCCATAGTACAATTCTTGAAACTGAACTTTTCGACAACATAGATTCAGCTGTCATTATCAGCAATGTAAGCAAGGCAGTACAAAACTGAAAGTTTTGTACTGCTTTACTGATGATAGCAGCTGAATCTATGCTGTCAAAGCGTCCACTTTTAAGAGCTTTGTTTTTCCTCCTTTTGCTATTTCTGTGCTATTTTTGTAAGCAACGTAATTTTTGCAAAGATGGCTCACTAGCACCGCATAGTGTTTTCGTTTGCTAGAATTTTTTCACAGCTTCTAGCCAAAAATGTGTTATTCCTCACGACGAAAATTTCTGTTGATGATTTTTGACTAGTTTTATGCAATTAGCTTCCAAGCCTTCAATAAAAATATTAAAAGTAACGGTACTGTATCGGTTTTAAAATAAAACAATATGCATTTGGCTTAAAATACGCGTTCTTTAGTTTGGGCAAATGATGGTAATGTACGTACAGTTGAATCCGGTTAATTGGATAGTATTTGACAAACTTTTTCCCGCGATTATGCGTTTATGCCGAAGTACAAGCGACCCACTTGATGTTGTTCTGAATCGGTACTTGTCTTTTAGGAACATCAAACACATCATGGGCTGCATTGCTTTTGGTCTCTAATCTGTGGCAGTTGTGATTTTTTAAGACGTTTGCAATCGGCGAATTCATTGGTGCATTGAAACAGCTTGTTTTCGCTCAGAAAGTCGTGTTTTGTTTCTAAAGTTTGTTGCATTAATTCGCTTGCTTAAATAGAATGCTGTTCAATTCTATTCAATTAATCGAATTATGCAACAAATCGTCATGCGATTGAACGAATTATTTTGTTAACGCTCTCAAAAACTGTCCAGTTAAAAAAACAGTAGGCCTATAAACAGCTTGTTTTCGCTTGGAAAATCGTGTTTTGTTGCTAAAGTTTGTTGCTTAATCCGCTAATTGAGTGAAATCCTGTTCAATTCTATTCAGTTAGTCGAATTATGCAATAAACCGTCATGCGATTGAACGAATTATTTTCTTAACGCTGTCAAAAACTGTCCAGTTGAAGTAACAGGAGGCCTATATTACAGAGCAATGATTAACCATGCTAAAGTTTGTTGCATAATCCGTTTACTTGAATAGAGTGCTGTTCTATTCTTAACGAACGATTGATCGTGGTGTGGTAATCATGATCTTTATGCGACAAAGCAATTCAGGCAATTATCAGGTATGCGATTAACCGGATTCTACTATAATTTCAAACGCCGAAAATCGTCAAAAATGATAGATTGCGCCAACTAGCTCTAGAGGCAATGCGAGTGTTTGTAACAAAGATGAGTCTTCATCTAACAGTTTGATTTTAACAAAAAATTACGTGATGAAACATTAAAGCGGATGCTTCTTTGCTGGCATAACTGTAAGAACCTATTCACAAGGTATCCTATGGTTGACTAACAGTATTTGTTGATTTCGAAAGCTCTAGTTAAGTAGTAATAACCAAAAAATGGTAAGAACGCAAATGGTTGCAAAAGTGATGTTTCTGTTTTTGGTTTAGCAGATCAGGCTTTGACTTCAGCTGGTATTTTCCGCATTGAGCCGGACAATGGAATTCTAGCAGTTTCTTACGGCAACCCTGTCTATGATGTAACAATGGTAGAAATTTACTTCCACCCAAAGTAAACTGGTTTTTAGATTCTCATTTGATTTAATTAAATTTTTCTCTGAAGTCGCGCGTTTCCAATAAATTGGTGAATTGCCTAATTGTATACACAGGCCACTAAACAACAATACTAACCTTTTCGCTTTAGAACAAAGGTTTAACTTTTACCGAAGCAAACTATAATCGCTACGTGATCTTACAGTAAGTAACCTTTGCTCATTTCGAATGGGTCTTGTATTGTTTCCACAAGGCTTAGAATAATAATTTTTGATGTAAAAAATAACATGGAAAAAAAAACATGGAAAAGCAACCTAATTGCCTAGGCAAGTATTTATTTGATGAACATCTATTATATATCACTCTAGGCCAGGGGCGTAGCCAGCGGCATATTTAGGGGGGTGGGGGCAAATTACAATAGCCCAAGAACTTTAAAAAATGATCTGCTCAAACCAAGGTGTTAAGATCAGGCTGTCTTTCCGTCAGGGCTGGCGCCAAAGGGGGGCAGGGGTTGCCACCCTAATCGACAAGTTTACTCTTTTAAAGACAGCCGCTTTTGTGCTTGATTTTAAAGTTTGCTCCCACCCCTGACAAATGCTTGGCCTTCGTAAGCCAACTGCTCTGCTTCCCGTATTTCGATTTTTGCCTCGAGTTATTAATATTTATTTTGTTTACGGATGAATATGGAGTTAATTATTTACTGTAGACCTAGGCAGGCAATCCTTAAGTTTGCTGGTCGCTACCCTAATACTAATCTAACTGCCTTCTGCTCGGCATTATATAATTAAGAAAACCCAGCGATTTTGTTGCCGTATGGTATGCACGAACATCCGAACAATAAACACAACGAAAAAGTCCCACCGAAAGAAATATCACATTAACATCAACAAATTACTGTAACAGTAATCAAACTCTGATTATTCGGTTTTTGCAAGGGTCAAAAGTATTTGTGGCTACTGCAACAACACTTTCCTGCACTGGCTGCCTATTCTTCTTCGTAAAACAATTTTCAATTGAACATTTTTTTCTTTTTGCTCGCCATTTTTGATTGCCTTTTTGCAATACAATCTTGCATTTTCTCTGTACTTACACTCAAATATTTGATCCCATTGCGCTGTTGTGAATTTATGATGCAATAATGCTTAACTAGCGCTTTTTGTGGAGAAGTTATGTCGAAATTCAAATGGCGCAAAACCTAGTCGTAAATGAAAAAGTGGTAAAGATGAGGGAGCTTTTGAAACAAAGTTAACGGTATTTTATAATAATGTTTCAATTACACTTCAGATTAAGCTTCTCTAAAAAAGGGGGGAGGGGGAGGCAGTGCCACGGTGCTCCCCCGCCCCCTTCCTGGCTACGCCACTGCTCTAGGCTAGAACAAATTGAATAACTTCTTTTAACCTATGTTTGACTGGTATCCATTCCTGTATAAAGCGAGTATAATTCATCCTCGAATATTGAAAACGAATGGTTATCTGTCTACCGGGCATTAGACATTAGTAATAAAGTTATGTAGGCTTATAGTTTAAGGCTATCCTGACCTAAACTGCTCTTGCAGTGGTAACTAATCAAGTTGGACTCTGTCAAACAAAATCTGCTGAGCGAAACGTTAAAAAGACACTGACTGCGTTCGGCTTTTTTTAGACTGTGCTCTCCTCTGGAAGATCAGTTTAGGTCCGGATAGCCTACCTATAAGCTAGAGATGGCATGGGCCGCTAAGAGACCCGCCAACAAGCCGTTAACCGGTCTTTTTATAGGTCCGCTAACGGCGCGGTTCTCTCTTGGTTTGTTGCTGGGCCGCTAACGAGCCGCTGACACTTTTTAAAATCCCTTTAAGTTTGATTAATGTGATTAAAGGTTCATAAAAAGAAAGGGCTTTGGGCGGGCTGGGCTTTATTTTTGGTATGAGTTGCCGGGTCAGTTACGGTTACTGGGCTAGAGGTTCTGGGCCGTGGGCGGTCCGGGCCTCAAAAAAGTCAGCCCGAGCCATCTCTACTATAAGCCTTACTTCATCTCATCCTCGCCGTGTTCTTTTTTTTTTGTGAATAACTCTAGAAAGAATGTGGTAGCCACATTCAAATCAGTCAAACAAAGCTATGAGTGTTGCTGATGAACACTAAAAAGGTTTCTTACGTATCCTTTCGCGCACTCACTTTTCCTAATGAATTGTGCCAATGATTGAGGGCTTGATGTTTTGTTTGCACTTTGCTCTAAACATTCAGACAAGATAATTGTTTTTAGAAAAGTTGGTCTCTACGAAGCTTCCCTTCTCATCACGTGCCTCTCTGTGGAGAACAAATGCCAAAGAGTTATGATGAAAGGAATAGGAACGTACAATGGATCACATGAAGAAAAATAAGTATCATTGCAATCAAGTGAAACAAAATAAAAGTCTGAATAAAATTTATCGCATTTCAATGTTACTTTTGCTATCGTAGGCGTTGCGATACATATTAGGAATTTGTGGGTAAATACTATAGTAGTTACAGTGGTGTGTTTCATTTTCGCACCGTCAAAACGATAAGGAATGCGTTAAGGTGCGTTTACCGATACGCGTTTTTTCGGTCGCGATTACCGCGCTCGAGAATTATTTTGATCGCTCTTATTATTTTTCAAGTAACCGTTCTCCGAACACGCGATTAACGCGCGTCAAAATGTGCCCGCGATCTTCTATCTTGGTGAAGATGAAAAATCGCGCGACGCGCGCGAGAAATTTTATATTTGAGAAATCTGTAGCTAGACCTACTGGTAAAATTTTGATTTTACAGCAGCCTAGTCTACAGTATTGATAAATAATGGCTGCTGAAGCGATTGAGATGTTAATAGAGCTTAGACAAAATATCATTTTTTCTACAGTAGCTTGGCATTTATGGGTGATGGCTGACAAACTCATAAATTCGTTGCTTTGCACACAAGCGTTTAAAATTATAATACTGTAGAAACTGCTGATTTCGTTTCTTTACCAAATGACGACAAACAATATTGAGTGATGCAGACTAACAATGTAAAAGCGGCGCAAAGGTTCTTCTTTTCGTATGAACCAGCGCTGAGTGTTGTCTATCACGCCAACACAACGCAAACTTTTCAGGTATAATTTGCAGTCTTCACTCTTCAGTCAGACTGAGCCAACACAACGGGGTCGGCCTCAATGGGAAACAGATTTTTCCGTGTCTTTACCAAGGACACAACTACGTTTTCGGGTAACCAGCCCGGAAAACCTTTCGATTACCAGCCCGGCACTCTAACCAACGCAAACAGTTCACTACGAAAGATGTAGCTCTAATCCTTCATACTGCTACTTGTTATTACTCGCAAAATGCAACGCTCTTCATGCCGTATTTCATCTTTATAGCAGTAGAACAACGAAAAACTTTTGGAAGTGTGCCATGGCCTCTCTGACAGTTGTTTGTTTCTTTTGCTGTCTGCTGATCGAGACAACTCGGCAGTTTAAAAGTGCTTGATCATACCCCCTGCTTTTCGAGCTCTGCAAAATCGCCATCCTCATCGCTACTTCGGTAAACACCACCGCGTTTTTTTCCGGTCGCGTTTAACGCCAACGTTTATCGCTATGTAAAAAAACGCGTATCGGTAAACGCACCTTTAAGATAAAGGAAGTATAACAACGGTACAAGAAAAGGGAAAAGGCAACAAAACAACAAACGTTATGGCATGCAAGTAGGAGAAGATGAGTTAAACCAACGAGAGTGGGCATAGCTGCATAACCAGGTCAGGAGAAGAAGTTGCTTTAAAAAAAAGGCGATAAAAACAGTAGAATCACAAAGCAAATGAAATCTTGCTAAATGAAGCTTTGTTCGGAAAAATACGCTTCTTGTGTGCCAGGACGAAGATTTAATAAATGGATTCTGCCACATTACCGGCGGTTAGGTCAGCAGCTAAGCGCAAACGCTATCGGTGCGGGAGATCTAAGGTTTGATTCCCGGGCCGGTCAGTGTCGCCGGCGGCTCGCTACCGTTGCGACGTTTTTTCTGAGGGGTGCTGTATAGGCGCGAAGTCGTGGAGATAGGTCCTGCCACTCATTGCACGCTTCAGCGTACCACCGCGAGTATAATAAAAATTAAATTTGATTTCTCACTAGATTTAAGTTCTCGTGATGCCGGAAAAGCTGAAGGCGGCTGATCTAGAGGCTTAACCATATTTCTACATTGAAGTTGTGCTGCTGTAAAAAATGGCCATTTCTACCTCTGTCATAGGTTTTCTTGTCACGACCTTGTGGAGCTTACCGCCAAAACCAGCCATCAAAATAGCACAGAGCGTGAAATTCTGCTGTAGCAATGATGAACCATTAGCGGCACTCTGGAACTCTTTGATGTAACTCAACCTAGTGTCGAACCCAGATTTTCATCGGCGCAACAAGAGCAATTAACCGCTTATTTGAGCCCATGGTTGTATTCTAGTCAAGTTTTCATCTCTCAATCAAACAAGTTATCGTACAGCATACGTATTGGTAACTTGTACCTCGTTATTTATTGGTCGTTAATATAAAATAAACAAAACAAACAACGCAAGAAAATGCTAGGCAGTGTGTAATTGGGCAAAAAACGAAGCTTAATCACAACTTCTCAACTTCTGCCTCAAGAGGGCAGTCGTCAGATAAACCAAAGGCGGTTACAGGACTTAATGCTTATGGACTAATGATGCTCGTAAACACACTGGAGAAGTGTGTATCACTTTGCCCAGAGACAAATTTTTTGAGTGTGTACTGAGTTGCATGACGTACTTTTGTGGCAAGATCGCATTGGTTTGTGAATAAGCAATTTTAGTTTGAAGTATATAAGGTTTACACATGTAGCAGCTGCTGGGTCAAGATGCATGTGCATTGTGCAGGAGGATCTAAATGTCCATTTTTGAGGGCAATACCCTAGCACAGATTCAGCTGTCATCATCAGCAGTGTAAGTGATGACAGCTAATGATAGCCAAGTGATGACAGCAGTGAAGTGATGTATTCCGAAGTTATTGACTAAATTTTAATATATTGGATTAATTGAATATTACTTTGTGCTGGCCGTAAGTTTCAGCTTGAAAACTTCCTGTGGATGTGTGGGGCATGTGTAGCCATTACTTTGCTGTCAAATGTGCCATTTTTTTTGTTTTTGTTTCGAGCTTCTTCTGCGTGACCAGACCGCGAGGAAGCATTGTGCAGCAATATTACAATCATTGCTATTGTTAGATACGGACATCGAGAATCAGTGTCTGCACAATAGGTAAACTATACCAAAAAATCGAGTTAGTAATGCAAAGTTCAATGAAAGCCTAAACACATGAATGCTGAAAACAAAAATAGGGTGCATGCAAACGAACAATAAGATAAAACAAGAAACGAACAACAAGAAGTTCTTCAAACACATCAACAACAAAAAAGCTAAATCGATTTCTTCACATCTTTTGGAACAGTTGTAGAACTTTTTATCGAGTCTTAAATAAAACTCCGCTAAAGAAACCATTTTTGAACTTTTTAAATACTACATTTGAAGCAAACATAATAAACTATAACATTGATGCGTTACAGTACAGGTTACGAGTACACAATCAATCAATTCGGCGGTAATAAGCAAAAAAATATCTAAAACCATTGATGTTGAAACTGTGCCAATGTTAGTGCAAAATTATTAGATCCAGAATTAATTTGTGCTGAAGCACCATTTACATTTGACGTTAAATTTTTAAAGTTTCTTCTGAAAATCTTCACAACACAGTAGAATTTTGTATACGTAGAGTCTGTATACTTTTGTATTGCAATTATCTGTGATAACTTAAATTCACATCTTTCCTTGAAACTTTGCATAGGTTTTGAAGTATAAAAAATTCACTTCATGCTGTCGTTTGCCATAAATATTTGTAATGGCAACGGAGACACTGAAGCAGTGCGAGTTTCTAAACACAGTATCTGATTTTGCTTTAGCTAATTCATTGTTATTCCTTTTTTGTCGGAAGTTGTGTAACCACTCATTTGATTTAGTGGAATTTTGCATGATAACAGTTTCGTTCAATGTTGTTAAAATAAGGAAAAAGAGTCGATTAGTTTTTTTCGGTTCTATTGAATTTTATGTAAGGTACTTTTGCTTTTCTCCAAGGATGTAGATGCAAAAATTTGGCAAACATCCGTTTGAAACACTTCTGTAGTTTTTCTCGAACTCGAATAGCTCAACACAAACATGGACGATAGTTTCACCTACAAAATAATCGCACGAATATTGCCTTATGTAAACAAATTAAATGTGCGATTCCACTTTTCTTGTCCATTCTGACCTTGAGCCCGGTATACCGACCCCATACCATATGAAACGAGTGTTTGGATTGTGAGGAAATAACGTTGGAGCGGAAGCTCTTAGTTGAGGTCGCAGGCGCATTAAAGTCATGTCGTGTATATCGCGATTGATATTTTGCAAAGAAGCGGAGTTAGAATTTTCCCAAAAACTAGGGTCAGGAAAATCTCCGCTTCCCAACGTGTGTCGACGTTTTAGATTATTGGCTGATAGACGTTGTTTGCGTGACATGGAAAGGTCAACGTCAGTGCGTGCTCCAGTACGTATTTGATCTGTGAGGTAATAAACATTTTCGTCAGAAGTGCATCGCGATAAATCAGCGCATTCTTTTCGTGTCGACCTTTGCGCTTTTATCTTTCCACGGTGTTGTTGCCTCTGAGCTTTTCGTTCTTGATAAAGTTCTCGGGAGCTTTTTTTAGAGAAGGTCAACAGGTTTTCAGAACTTCCCAAGCTAACGACTGTTGTTGCGATTATGCCTTTATTCATTGGCTTTAGAGGAGATGAAGACGACGTTGGAAGTTTTAACGGAATGCATTCTCCGTTGCTTTGCCGTTGTGATGATGACCTGCGCTCAATTTTTTTGTTCAGATTGGTCAAATTTCTAAGCTTTTCTTCCAAGGTATCGCTGATGAAAATAGAAGTATCTGAATCGGATTCAACGTCAGCCATCAAGCTTTCTCGAGAACTAACTTCAGAACGGCTTCGACTCGACAAAACCGACCTTGCATCGTGATCTCGTGCATCACGAAACATAGTGTTAGATGTCCTAAAACCACCTAGAATGCCTGTGGTTTTGGCTCCGGGATCTTTGAGAGATCGAGAGCTGCGTTGTAATAATGGAGATGATACTGGTGTACTGGATTGTCGGCTGTATTCTACCCGCTGGGGTATGTTTTGTGTTGAAAGTTTTCCTTCAGATAAGCGACGAGATTGCTGTTTGGCGTAAATGCGATTGACTGAAGGCTGGGGTAGACCCAGTATACTTGTTCTTGGTGTAACCTGAGGTGAAGATTCAGCAGAAGAAGATGAAAAATGAGGAAAAGATCTATTGACATCAGTTCTTGTTAACCACTCCATGTTTTCAAAGTAAAACTCCTTTAGTCTCGTATTGTAATCGAGTGGTAAGTGTTCTTTGTTAGCTATCCTTGATCCTTTATGTGCGGTGCCATTTCCCGACTTTCCAGTCATGCTGCCGGACAGAGATCTAGGAGAGGATGGTGGAAGTAAGTGAGACGTTTGGTATGGTTCTCCTGATTGGCTTAAATTGGTTGATTTAAACTGGCTATAGTCTTCGTCGCCGCTGCTTCTTTTGGGCTCTTTCGCGGAATGAGAACCGCTTGCCCATTGTCGCTCAGAACCAAAAACACTGTCAATGACATCTCGCGAAAAAGACTCTTTTTCAGAAGCGATTGATATCTGCAAAAAAAACATTGAACTGACATCCAGCCATTTGCAGCTAATCTCAGCAACATGAAAAAACAATTGGATTTGCTGATTGTACAAATTTAAATCCGTAATGCGAGTAGGAACATGAACTGGACTACACCTAGCCAGAAAGGTTTGTAAGTTGCGTGTTGATTACATTGCAGCTGCTGCACGAAGTAGAAATTGAATCTTAAATAAGCACACAAATAAGCTGCTAGGCCGTAATTAAACCCTGCTTCGACCTTTCAAGTTTTATTACTGTAATATAATGGGGTTGAAAAATGCTAAAAATATCTGATAAGTAGTTTGGCTGCTAAAATAGTAACAAATTTGGTCATTCTGGGAGATACTGCTTTTGTGGTAGGAATTTTTGCTTTGATAAGGTATATTATGTTTTCGGAAACCAAAAACCCACGAGTTATCGTTCTAAATTTACTCCATTACCTTGTTCCACACGTTTCATCTAAGTGGACCAGAAGCCCACTGGATTTCTACGTCACAGTTAAATTTTTAATGTCACGGACCCTTTATTTCAATTATGACATCAATTTGATTGTGATGCGGAAAGCTTGCGGGCTTTAGGCCTATTTGAACTGGACATGTGGACAGGGTACATATGTGATTGAAAAAGTGATGATGGCATTAAAAACTCTATTGACGCCGGGGTGTTGGTCCACAGAAAAAAACGAGAACAGGAAATTGAAGAGTTTTCTTAAGAAGTTCTTTGTCATAAATTAAGTAGGTATTGGGCTTTCTCCAACGCTGGAATGTTGATTTGAAAATTTATCAAATTATAACTTCGTGATGTTTTTTACTAAACTTTAAAGAAAACTTCTTTTTTCCCATAAGTGATGGTGCTGTTTTGAGACTAGGCTGTGGTGGCGTGCTGCTAATCGATCAATTAAAGACATTTTATACTTACTTTTGATCTTGATGATTCACTTGTTGTATCTGAAATAGAAATGCATATTTTTAGCAAAATCTCCGGTGGCACTGCACCATGATGTTAAAACTCAAAAAGGATTTTAGTTTTATGGAATATTTTTTACAAAATTTTAGAGTAATGCAAAGTGCTAAAAGCATATTTGAATTGTCTTACAATAAAATATGTCAGCGAACATTTATTTTTCAATCATTGTAATTACTGTACGTGTCATAGAAAGTAAGTAATTTATTCAACGCGCAGAATCAGAATGCATGGTGAGAAAAAAATTAAAATTGACATCGCGTAGAAGAGACCGTTGTTCAAGCCCCTGTGTTCAGGCTTTCAATTCTATACAAAAATACAGCAACACGACCCAAAATGCTGAATTATTGCAACGTAATCGAACTGTACTTTTTGTTTCGGGTTGAAGCGTTTTTGGAAAAAATTTTTGAACAATTTACGATGATTTGTTGGTGACTGTAAGTTTTTCAGGTTTCTAATATTGAGGATTTTTGTTGACTAACGATTTCAAACACCATTAGCCAACTGGAGCCACTCCATACAAGAAATCTTTTAATTGCAGCAGCATGCATAACAGAAGCGTGCAGTTTGCTTCAATTGCATTTGCAATTATCTGTCACGTCACAATACGTAACGACAATAAACATAAATCATGCAACGTTTATAACATCATAAAGTCACTTACAGTGACGAAAAGCACGAAACCATCTTGTCAGTAAAACAGCGGACTAAGTAAAAGAAAGGTATTTCAAGCCTAAATCAATTACGAAGAAATAAAACAAAGACGGGCCAAGTTTCAGATCCAAAATCTTATCTTGTAAGTTGTGTAGACTAAACATGCCATCACTTCATCAACTGGGTATTTTGCCCTCCCCCCCCACCCCCACACACACATAACGCATATGATAAATCGCGTAAGCTACTCCCATACTTCTCTCAATACGTGTTGAATAACTCTGGTAAACTCAAAATTCTCAAAATTAAACAAAGAATTTCAAAGTCAATAAGTGACATCAAAATGACAAAATTTGAACATGGTAATCATAAAGTGTAAAAACTGACGTTAGATTTTCATGACATGGGCTTTTGAATTGGTTTGCTGCTGAAAAAACGCAATTTGATACCTAAATGTCTGTAACACATCACGTAACACTTGAAGGTAAGCTGAGGTAGGTCATTGAACTGCATCGTAATTTCTTTGAATGTGTGATCTTTGAACAGTTTAACTAACAAGCTTGTTTATTTGAGCATATACTGCCGTCATTTGGCAAAACCCATTAATTCCAAAATCTTGAAATTTCGTTTTTTTGCATTTTTTCAATCGTTGCTCCAATGTCCGTCTTGTGCGCAAATATCGAGTTTGTATTCTTAACCGATTTCGAGTTATCTATGGTGGCGAAACCCATTAACTCCACTTCTGTACAAAAAGTTGTCAAAAATTTTAAAAATTATCTGCCAAAACCTGTTAACTCCACTTGTAATTGTTAATTTTGTTATTGCGTCATAAACGAAGTTTAATGCATTTCTCAAAAATTTTTATCTCACTAGTGAAAAAATTGAGCGTAACAATATGAAACAATAATAATGGTGACGTAATAGCTAATTGAGTTCAATGCAAATTTGGATAAAAATCGAACGCAAGATTCATACGCTGTTTATACATTCATTGATTAAAATTATTAATATTAAACTTTATCATTAAACTTTTATGATCAAGCACTTTTATCAAACCAAAAATTAAAAAAATCTATAATCAGGAACATTCTTAAAAAAACCTGAAAACTAAAACTTGATTTTCTCGAAAATTGCAAAAGTGGAGGTAATAGGTTTTGCCAAATGACGGCAGTATATATCTGGCGAAAAACTGCTTCAACTGTTTTTTTTTAAGGTCTTTTAATTTTAAATTGATGTCGTATGAAGCGTGGAAACATCTAAAATTTGTCAGACCCCGTTTTTGTTTTTCCATGCTTTCTTGTTCCAGTCTCGTCCACTTTTGCAAAACAATGATCAAGAACCTTTTAAAACATTTTGCTTCAATGTGAGACATAGGACTCGTATCCTTGCGTTTTCAGTTATGAGGTTATGAAGAACATTTTTATCACTAGAAATTTTTCCGACAGTCTTACTTAAACTTCAGTTTCCGAAAACCTTTCCCTCACCAAAAACCTAGTTTGTCATTTCAGCAACACCAGGGGCATACCCAGGGGGGCGCTGGAGCCGCGGCCCCCGCCCCCCGCAGACAAATGCACAAAACTTTCATGGTGTAAACAGTGGTGCCGATCCTGGGGGGGATGCATCCCCCCAACATTTCGGCTGCATCCCCCCCCAACATTTAGCGTCGGCCGTAGTGCTCATTAAAGTGTTATTACATCAGTAGTCTAATGCCGTCGAGTGCTGGTGAAGATTGGAGTTGGCAAGTGGCAGTCTGACATAACTTACAACACTCGCAAATGTACTTCGAGCAGCATCCCCCCCAATGTTCAAAATCGACAAAAAATAGGTAAAATAAGCAAATCATCCCCCCCAATGCTCAACATGGATCGGCACCACTGAGTGTAAAGCTGGTATACGTAATTGTTAAATGTCCATCTAGCATTACTCCTATATTAAAAACACGTCAAAGCTAGTTTTGTTGGTAATTTCAACGTCTGGTAAAAACATTAGAACGTTAAATTACGTTAGCCACAGAAAACTCCATACCGATATTAAAAGAAATTATCTATAACAATGTTTCGGAGTTACGTTTAACACTTTCGATTGCAAGGAAACCATAGTCGTTCGGAGGTTTTAGAAAGACAAGTCCGGCAAAAATTGAAACGAGCACAAAAGCTCGTCTTTCAGAGAAAGTCAACTGGCATGGGTTTAAAGTGCGCCACCTCCTCCTTTTTAATTCCTGGGCACTCCCCTGTACCTTTGACGTTCGAAAAGATCATTGTTGGCAAGACAGCAGGTTGGATTACTTTTGTCCGGACTCGTCCACAAAACAAAAATTATGGAAAGTTGATATTAGAAATAGCTTTGTTAGCTGATATTTTTTATGGTGAGTCGTTCTTTCAAGTTTGTTTAAATTTTGCATAGGCTGCGTAGTTAGGCATCCTACCAACATTAAGCTCATATTTCGCGATTAATGTTGGATGAATATGCATAAAGTAAGCTATTAGACATACTGATGTTTATTTCTTACGTCAATCTACTCGACCTATGCTTTCCATAAATCAAGGCGTCAATATAGGAAACAGTAAATGCCATTTTAAATGCTTTCACGTTCTTTGGAGGTCAGAGCACATCGCGTCTCTTCGCGCGTGTTTGATTATTACCTAGTATAAGCCAATACGTTAGATTGTTACGTGAGGACTGAAAACTTCGTCTGGCTAAAAGAAAAAATTTTTATGTGTGCAGATTTTAAACCACATTTTTTGACGCGTCTTGCTGGCTGCCCTATGAATTATGCTATTCATAGCATCAAAATATAATTGTTCAATGGTCAAAAATGCCGAACAATTCATAAAAATCACCAATGTACTATCTTTCTCCGAATATGTTATTAGCATATTATTGCAAAGCTCTAGGAAATTCATTGACATTTTATTGGAGCAAGGTAAATGCGTTTAGTCTACTTTCATGCTATGTAATATGCACCTTGGTAATTAACTAATATGCAATCTTCACATCATTTGCTAGCTGATGTAATTAGGAGCAAGTGGGTAATTGCTGGAAAATACCGGAATAAATAAAGGCGCCCCAAAGCCATTATAAACTCATATAAAATAAATAATCAATTAAACCCATTAGTAAACACAAATGAAGTTTAAGCCCAGCTGTGTCTAGCCACTAATAGCAGATTTTTGCAGCTAACATAAGTTGCCGCAACTGTGCCAAAAATGATACTGATGTATGTTCATAATGTGCCAACTGTACTTCTACAAACTTATGCAAAAGGACCTAATGTGTATTGCCGTTTAGTCTGTCTATATTTTGGTCGGGCTAAGGGCCTTTTTACTTGCATTTGTTCCAAGCGGAGATTGTGGTACAACGAGTAGGATAAATGTAAAGTTCGCGTCTGTATTTTTATTTATGTTTTTTCAACATGTATTAAGAATAATAATTACAAAAAGCAGATATGAAATAAACATTAAAATCGAAACGTTTGTGACGGGTGGCTGCTGACTCGAAGAGCGCAAGCTCACTTCGCAATCTCTCTCAGTTACTGTTGAATTTTCAGTTCAACATACTTTGAAAATAATCTCAGTTGTTATTATTATTATTACAGCAACCATTTTCAGTTTTATTCTAAACAAATTATCTATAAATAAATGAAATGCTGTACTAGCAGCCATTATTTTTAAAAAATGTAAAAATTTATAACCGGGCGGTAATCGTAGTGGTTAAAGATATAGCTACTCGTGCATGAGGTCTGGGGTTCGATTCTAGGGCCTGTCAAATCCGACGCTCGCCACAGCTGAGGTTTCTATGGAGCTGTTGCCCAGACGTAAAGCCACCGAGATGGGCTCTGCCATTTGTTACACGTTTCCGCGTAATATCACAAGTATAAAAAGACTTTCGATTTGATATCACAATTTATACCTGACACATCGTCAGTTGTACGCCCTACGTTGGCAAGCAAATGATCTAAGTTCGGCTCTTCGTGCAATACGCGAGGAGCTGGAAGTTCGGGGAAAAGCGTTTTCGCTGTTTCTTCGTCTTCGCAAAAGAACCAAAAAGCCTGCAAAAAACAACATTCTAAATGTGAGTCTTGCAAACAAGAAGTACAATCTCACTAACTAACAAAAAGACACACAACAGAAAAAAACATCGATAAAAGTAATCCTTTTCATGCAATGAAAAAAATAAACAATATCGGAATTGCAAAATAATATACAAAATGAAATAAATAACACCAAATAAAAACACGTATTTATAAACATAAATATTTGCGTTGAAAAGAAAATTCAAGAAAACAAGACGTAATCACGCATGGTTAAAATAATCGCATATTTTTCCAAACTTAGGCTTGGAACATTAACTGGCATGCTAGCCCAAAGTGTAAAACTCAAAAATTTAATCATACTATAAACAGAATATCAAAAAATGAACTCAAAGCAAAATAAAAAAAATGAGTTTAAACAAAAAAATAAATTTCTCGCTTGATGATTGGCTTTCACCTTTTTAGTCGATTGCGGGAAAATGTTTCTTCGAAGTTTCGTGATTTGCAATGATAATGTCACTACTACGCCTGGCCTATATGTGTTGTTTCCTTATTTGTTGAATAAATCTTTATGAAGTTCAAACGCTAAAGCATCAGTCTTATCAGTTATTTAAAGTTTAAACTGCTGCAGTCTCTGAAGCTTTCTGTTAAGCTAATTTGGGTGTATTTTTATGAAACAACACCATACCACGTTTTTAGTTCTTTTAAATTTTTTTTATTTCCACATAATAAAATAACAGCAACGATTAATTATCAAAAAAAAAAAAAAAATAGGCAATACTGCTCTGAACTTAAAATCATTGAAAAAACTCTGAAGTATGTACGTAAGAATAACCCATTGAAATGTTACAATTAACAACTCTTCACAGTCAAAATACTGTAACATTTACAGACACAATAAAGCACATGTACCAACTGAAGAAGATTCCACCAAAAAGTTACAGTAAAGTCATCAATCAAATTAGTTCAAAAATCGACTTCATCTATTGAACAAGCACCCAAAACCGGAAGTACATACCAACCGCACGATGCAAGCCATTTACACACAATCTATCATAAGAAAAAGCCTTTTGTAAGTAACAATTTAAAGACTACCAGACGAAAGGTAGAAACAGTCACTAATAGAGCTTGAACGCTTACAGGCGAAAACTCAATTAATAACCAACAAAAATACGAAAAGTAGGTATGGACTTGATGTAAATAATTGAAATTAAAACAGGGTTTGAAACGAAATACAGACCCTATTTCTCTGCACATTTCATCCGCACATATGCTAACACAAACACAATTCATTTGAAGATGGTAACTACGTATATCACCTATTTCTATAAAAATCGTAATGCTGAGATATAGCAAGATATTGTTATAAACGCAACACTTCATTTTATGATTTCACAAATCTCCAATTGTATTGCACAATGTCATAAACAGATAAGCAAGAACATATTACAACGCAACTGCAGTGATATTGAAAAAATAGTAAATAACAAAGGCATCACATTCTGCTGGTAAGTTAATGTAGCACGGTGCCAACTAACCGATTACCAAAGGTTAACCTACTGACGATTTTTGGCTGTCTGGAAATTTGGCCCACAAACTACAACTGTCGCTTGCGTTTGATTACTAGTGAAGAAGTTGCTTAGTGGCTTGGCGATGGAGGCGGCTGGTAAATGTGAAAGGTTTTCATATGGTACAGAAAATATTATAAAGAGTGAATGAACACTGATTTTCACGAAAAAGCAGTAGGTTTACTTGCGCTTAGTTGAACTTGCAACCAGTAAATTCATAGTAAATCACACACCTGTTGTATATAACCACTATCATCGACTCATCACAGTACACAAACAGTAACACGCACAATCAGCAACAGACTGAGTTACTCATTTCATTGCAAAAACTTCACAGTTTCTCAAACTGTAGGTTATATAACTGTAATTGCATTTGATTTATGTTTGAATTCCATCATGTGTTTGAAAAAACACAACATAAAACATCATAAAATTTATAAATAGGCTAAAAATGCGAAAAAAGGATTAAACATATATCCGTTAAAACAGTTCGACTGACTAATTTTAAAGTTCATTTTTTCCATATGTTGAGACGAACTGAATGAGCTGTAGGATGTCTTGTCACACCATGAATCTTCGTACAAACGTTGGAATTTCTTCGTGGTCCCCGGTAAAAAGTTCCTCGCTCTATTTTAGTGTTACATCACAATTACGTACAGTAGAACCAAAACTTTGATATACAAACTGCTTGTCTTATGAAATTGCTGAATCAAAAACATTGAAATTAAACCGAACAACTGGCGCTGTATTTAACTTCCAGGAAATACGTTGCAAATATTACGGTTATTTGTTTCAATCTTGCCCAGCCACTTAACCATATTTTAACACTTCGGTTATTGCAGAGAAAAACTAACGTGCCAAAATGCAACTACCCAGTGTTTATGACAAAAGAGGTATAAAAATTTTGTAACAGCACGACTTCATAAAATTTATTTTACAGACAGCCTGGCACTAAAATCATTTTGCTCTTAAATACTGGTTACAAACTGGTCAAGCGTCATATTTTTCCAGCCAGATTTTACATGCAAAACCCTTGAGAAACACCGTTTTGAGTTTGACGTTTGCATGTTTAGGTACGAGCTTCGGGTTCGATTTCTAGATACGTAAACTTCAGTGTTATCAAAATATAGCAGTCACTTCAACAATGTATTTAGGGAATTGTGCTCCCAAATGGCGAAGAAAAATCACAGAGAATTATTGATAAGAGTTTAAGATAATTATTGCTTATTTGTATTAGACCGGATCAGTTACTTACGTGCTGTAGTACGCTCTCAACAATCCTGCATTGATCCGACATGTCAGTGACCATTGTCGCCATATTGTCCGTAGTCGTGTTTCTTACCAGAGTCGGCCCAAACACAATGGCAAGATTTCGTATCTCCATCTGTTTTTAATGAAAATATGTTTACAAAACTATTGTCGTTTTCAAAGACGAAAATGAAACTAAAAATATCCAATTGGAATCTATCGTTCCACATGAATTCGGACTGATTTATCGCACTGTGTTTGCGCAGCACCGTTAGGCTACATATTCTTTTAAACACCAATGACCACTGGTATCACTCACTCCAATTACGGTTCAATAGACCAAGATGGTTGTTACAATTGAAAAAGTTAAGGTGCGATCACACACACTGATTGAGAACTTTGAGACATTGTGCAGTTTCAGCTTATTCTGTCATCACTTTTCAATGACTTTGTGCGGATGTGATGTCATAATAAGATAAATCTCCACAATGTCTCAAGGTCTCAGCGTGATCGCACCTTCAAGTACCATAGTTGAACGTTGCTGCACGCAGCCAGCCGTTTTAATGCCTATAATGTAATGCCTTGGACTTTATGTGATATATTCCTCGGCTTGGTATGGAACTGAAATGGCCAATATCATGCCACAGACTCCTTTATTTCGCTTTGTTATTTTCACCTCTTGTGCATACTTCAGCAAACGTATTGAAGCAGTAGGGTTACTTACACGCGGTTCTTCAAACAATGACTTACTTTGTTTAGTTCCGAATTATCAGAAACTTTTCGAAGATGAGCTGTGAGAAACTTCAAGGTTTCGTAATGAGGAGCTGGAAGCATGTGGATGAGGCGACGGATCCCGTTTAATCGTTCTTCAGGGTCCTGTCTTCGGTTCATTGCAATAAAGTCGTCATACAATTCTGTAAAACAGCCAAAGATGAGTACAACGACGGTTAATGTTGCTACATCATGTTTGGCAATGACTGACAAAACAACTCTTGCTAAAAACAACACCGGTAGGTTTTTTACTTACCATTTGTAAACAGTGGATCTGGGAGTTTTCTGAAAAAAGATTTTAACAACGACGACACTACGTTGAGATCACAGAAACGTTCGTCATTTTCGAGATCAACTGCTTCATGTCCTCTTTGATTCAATTCTTCTTGAAGTGCCGCCAGTGTCCCGCTGTTTCCCGGTACACGATAGATTCCAGTGAAAGCTAAACCATGCTGTTCCACAAGCCGACAGCACAAGTCAACTACGAATGGTACAAGCTGTAACAAACAGTAACAATGAAGAATTTTATCAAGACAAATGATCGAAAAAAAAAGTTCTATTAAAAAGAGCATAGATATGCTCTTTTGAAAGTGCTAGATTGGTTCTGCAAGCACCTTTGGTGTTCAAATGTTGAGGGTAAATGATCATGACTACGATGACTAAACCGTGACACGTATCAGCACATTACATCCACTCAAAAAACTTCTGTAAAAATATGACCACTTACTTCGTTATTTTCACTCGGAGGACAATCTTCTAGAAGTACATCAAACGTAGCTCCTTGCAGTAAACTTTGACCCTGTCCAAACTTCTTGACAATACGGTTGACACTTCCGCGCCATTTGAAGCGACGAGATCCATCAACTGCAAAAGATTAATGAGTTGTATTCTCAAGTGTGCTGGCACAATCCAGAATCTAGTTTCAGTACATAAACATCTACGAAATTTTGAGTTTATTACGACATGAGTAACCTAGTGGCAACTTATAACACGCTAAAAATTCTCAAGTAAAAAATAACATACATTCTTTAGCGGGAACGTTTGCGCGTCGCGTGGGTTTCGGTGACCTGCTTCTTTTTGTTGATCGCTTGTCTGGCTTTGGACTGTAAAAAACAAAAGATGGTTTTAGATAGGGCAGGCTTTAGAAAACTAATAGCAGTATTCTTAAATTTTAAAAATGCAAATTATCTGAACAACTTTTTATACAATTTCCAGTGCAAAATGAAATCATAAAACAGTGCCATCAGATTAAAAAGTAGGCTGCCAGGAGCAACAGCACCAGCTTTATAATAAAAAAATTAAGATTTTTTTAATTGTGTTTTCATCTTGGAATTGACTGTTATAGCTGATGTCAACCACAGCAAATTCAAAAGGTAAAACGTTGATGTTATGGTCATTTTGAAAACGTGCTCGGCGAGAGTTGAATCGCAGTCAATGAGCGATAAAGTTATAACGAACATAAGTGAAGGTCAAAGATTGCGTCGAAGGCCATGATGTAATGACCTAATCATGGGACAAAAGTGACCAAAATAACAATAATGGTTCAATCGTTAAAAAATCTTCCGGTTTTCGTGGAAATTCGCGTTGCTCTAAGGCGCTCCAGCCAGATTTCCAAACAAAATTCTTACAATCGAAAATTCTTAAGATTGTATTAGACGTTTCAACAACATACGAAACTGTCATCTTCAGCATTGAAAAGAAAAAGTAAACAACATAGATTTTGCCAAGTTTGCTTAACCTGCAGATGCAACAATCGCAAAAAGAGATAATGTTATTTACCGCCCGTACAGTTTTGAATTTTTGTTTCATGTGTCGTGGGTATGTTTTATTGGTACAAGTTTACCCTTTTGAAAGACAACCTTACATTCAAATTAGATAATTTTTGGCATTTGAATAATATCCATTAACGTTTTCACTGCACTTTGTGAATATATTGGCCAAACAATGTCTTAATTAGTCTGACTTCTAAGCATATTGACGTCAAAATCAAGTAATTTTAAGCTTTTGAAACACGGATGAAAATTTCGATCACGAACATAAGGTGAAAATAGTGATTTGATGACTTGATGGGAATGTGTCTACAGCAAAGACTAGGAATCTACGTGCAAGCTGCTGATAGTGATTACCGGTAGTGATGTAGCCTTATTTGACGTGCTAAAACTACGGGCCGGCGATCTCTTGAAGCTTAATAATTAGGCGTATCATTAAGCTTGGTATGGCCAGAGCTCTCCATTAGAAAAATTTAATATTGTTCGAACCCTCCACAGAGAAGTGTTAACAATTTTACTAGCAATGCCCTACATGCTTCTTACAAAGTTTGGCCATCTTCGTATATTTGGCTTGTATTGAATTCATGGTCGCATGTAGCTTTTTGGATACATCGCTTTGCGCAGCCTACGTATTGTGCGAAACGGCGAATGTGTATGTATATTCGCAAAACATCATGCACGACTGTGTGTCGCAAAATTACTTTTAACGTCAACTCAATGACACATTTGTAACTTGGCATAAGAGTTATAATAAAATTTAACTTTGATCATTAGCATCAAAAATGGCTAAAATATTGTTTTTAATGATGAAGTGATACTAAAGCAAATACGTGTTTGAATTTTTTTTTTTTTTGTGTCTGAACATTTCTTTTGAACTTCATTACATTTGCGTAGCCTACTGGTTGCTGTTCCAGCTTTTTCCAATCAATCCAAAATTTTTGCCATGGTTTGATTTATTAACTGACTATAGGCAGGTAAAAGAAACTCTTCTGTATCACGTTTCTTTGAAAATACTGGTTGAACGTGACTTTTGGCGTCACAAAAAAAACTATTCTTGATGTTCTTAAGGCGATTCAAGCTTGTAGCATATCTTTAACTTTCGATGTGGTGTCATTTTCCTGTAAATCGCGTTCAAGTAGATTCGGAATTACAGCAGTAACTTTAAAGGCCCACTGCACCCAAATTCATCGATAGTTGTAAATATGTATTAAATATATTTAAACATTATCGCGAAAATTCGATCACAAGATCTGGTCTCGGTAACGAGAAAACTGGTAAAATATCGTTAAATTCGTGACGTCATTGGGTACCAACAACCAAGAAATAATGCGACTTCTGAAAGCTTTCGAAAGTTTTCGGCAAAGTGCGAAAGCTTTTAGAAGTCGCATTATTTCTTGGTTGTTGGTACCCACTGACGTCACGAATTTAACGATATTTTACCAGTTTTCTCGTTACCGAGACCAGATATCGTGATCGAATTTTCGCGAAAAAATTTAAATATATTTAATACATATTTACAACTATCGATGAATTTGGGTGCTGTGGGCCTTTAATGACATTCTCTCTGGTGCTTGTGGTAACTTGGAAAAATTAGATTAAAGCATAATTCGCCATCACTCATTAACCTGGTCGGTTTGTCATGTGTAACTGTTTAAGTTGGGTTTCATGACTAACTTTGACAGAAACAGCAGTCCTATTAGTTTATTTTTGATAAATATGATTGTTGGATGAGTATAAAGTTAAGAATACACGTCAAAATTGTTTGCAAGCAGTGTCACCTAACCTTGAGTTTTCGATTTTCATATCAACGGGTTTCAGCTTGGGTTCATCTATGCTGTCGGTATCACTTTCAACTTTTTCGGTAGATCGTTTTTTCTCGCTGTTCCCATCGTAAAGTGCTCGTATGGTACGTTGAATCTTGCCAGCCATCTTACTGCCTGCAGTGCCAGAACGTGGTCTGCAATTTAAGTCTTTTGCAATGTCCAAAGAGCTAGATTTTACAGTGTGAAAATGTCTTCGTTTTTCCTCAGCGCTTTTGGCATCTAAGGTCGAGGCTTTTCGTTGATTTTCAGCAAGCAATAATAGAGTTTTTTGCTGATCTTCAAGAGAAGGAAATCGTTTGTTGGTGTGGTTTTGAACAGCACCCTTGGGATCTTCAGAACTGGCAGTTATGATTGGACCCGATATATCTGTAATTGTTCGTTTTTGTTTGATTGGTGCGTTTGCCAAGTTTTTACCTTGGCTTCCCACTACGTCGTCGGGTTTGTTTTGAAAATCGTTTTTAGTTGTAAGCACCGAGGTAGTAGATGCAATGTCAGCGTGGTTTTTTGCATTCGTAAGTAGTGCGATCGAATCGGGCCCTGATCTGTCGTTTAGAACCAATTCGAAGTCACTGTACGAGTCTTTCAAATTGGGGTTATACGATGTTGAGTTGCAGTTGTAGTCGGTAGCGGGAGTTTTAAGCTGGCTTCCCCAAAGAGCTTGCGAAGGATTTGTTAAACTATAAGCACGTTCTTGAAGAAGCGGTAACGCTGTATCGCTACACGTAACTTTTCCTAGTGATCCAGAAGAATAGGGTTCAGCGTCATCAATAGAGCGGATATTGCGTAATATACAGGCATTTTCAGAATCTTTCTTCGATTTCAGAAGCGAAAACGTGTGGTTTCCTCGAAGAGGCATTCAAAGTAATTAATTTTTTCAAATTTACAGCAAATTTAAGGTATAACAGAAATCTTCAAAAGATAAAATGTGTTAGTATAGTATTTTCTACACTTAAACATTCTGTGACACTGGTACACTCACCAACACACTGTTTAGTATTACCAGAACCAATTAGATATTGATCAATAGCAACTAATCATTTTAAACTGATTTCGGCCATTGCCATTTGAAGCGTGACGTCCTGTGATTCAAATATTAATGTATTACAGTAAACACAATAAGAAATAATTTGAATGATGCATTGCCAAGTTCATTGGTGCACTCAAATGCACTTTCCCATTAAAACAAACGTTAGTGCCATGTTTCATGCAGATTATTTATCATTTGGAGTTCAAGGAGCCAAATTAACAAGCTTGCCAAATTATTTTCTTTGTTTCCTTTGTATGCTTGCCCACATTGACGCCAAGTCAAAGAATTAAGTGTAAAAGCAAGCCAAAAATGAACTTTCTGTCATCATTAGTCAAACTATGCAGCTAATCCCAAATTTATTGCAAATTTTGTTTTACAATTTTAAGGGATGCATCTTGTAAGCAACGAATATTTGAATGTTAGTCTGTTATTGACGATAACCCACTGCAAGTGCATACTTGGAACAGACTAATGACGTTAAAAGAAAACTTGACGAAAGGGTAAATTGCAGCGTTAAACTGCTTTTTATGTACTGCTTGATTATGCTTTAACGTTTAGGAGAGCACCATTGTATGTACGCTATAATCTGTTATTTACTTGAGAATAAAACTTATAACAGTATACCACCAAATGCAACTTTGCGTTCTTCCGATATTTTTAGTTAAACTGTTTTTCAGTGGCTCGGTAACGTTTTTTGGACAGGGGGGGCTCAAAATAATAAGATTGTGTCAACGTCTGGGGGGCGAAGCCCAAACCCCCTTTTCTCGAATATACGTTTTTAGGAGCAGGACGCACGGCAGACCTGTCTTGATAGACATCAATTGCATGCCCGCTCAAGTGACCGGAGTTTTTTCAGGATAATTTTTTTTATCATGGAAAACAAGATTGCTTACTGCCATTAGGCTTTTCTAACTATGCACGAATTACTACTCATGTATTTGTAAAATGCAAATACCTCAATCACAAAACCGAAAAGTAGGCAAACAAAATTTGTCTGATCTAACTTTTGCTTTACTGATCAAAGTTACATGCAACAAACAACGCTCCACTAAAATTTAAAAATAACAAACAACACACGATCAAAATAAAGTACTGAACCATTTTTTAACATAATGAAATGTGTAGATATAGGTATTTAGATAGGCGTACTAGCTTAATTTTAGTAACATTCATCGGCAGTGCTCGAGTTGTGAAAACACTTATGGGGGGATGGTAGGCTACAACTTTTCACGCCGACGTAAAAAGAGATGGTCATTATAGTTGTGAGGGAATGGTTTACACTAAAATGTTTTATGGGGGGATGGTGTTGTTTTCCGGGGGGATGGCATCTTCCCGCATCCCCCCTCAAATCGAGTACTCATCATCGGTGTCAGTTTAGTAGTGATTTAGCAACTTCATTAGGTAGGCAGAAAAAATTCGAAACTATTAAAAAACTCAACCAGAAAAGATAATTTGCACAAGCTCATAAAAGCTTGATCAGGGGTGCCCAACCAGTCGATCTTTGATTGCTTGGCTGTTGATCGTGGGTCGATTTGGCATGCTGTACACACATCACGTTGGCCACCAACATTTCCAGTTCATGTAACGCGTCCGGGCTGTGAAGACCTTTTTTATAGCTCTTCACAAAAGTTTTGGTGGAATTCGGAACATCTGAAGGTTTGAGGACCGTTTTTTGCACTTCACCGCATTTTCGTTTACGATTTGCGTATTTCCCACGATCAGTAGCGACTTTCATGAGCATTCAGAGTAGTTCGGCCTAAAGTGTTTGGCAGCTACAAGAATTGGCAGCCATTATACTTTTACTGGTCCATTGTCCATGACTGCTGTCAAGGTTTGCGAACGTTTATGTAAAACACTGTTGAAAATGAACTTCAAACATTGAAAATTTTACCAGATTTTACGTTGACTTAGTGAATAATAACTAGAGCGATTTTTTATAACCAGTAAAATCAAAAAATATGACTTCATTTTTTAAAGCATATGACTTTATATGACTACATTTTTAAAACAGCAAAGTTATACTGTTTTCCGTAATTAACATCTCTCATGTAAGTCTAAAACATGTATTTTGAACAAGAACATACTTAAAAGAACCAAGAATTCACTTGAAAATCAGTAAAAAAAATTCAAATGTGCATCTTACAACAAGTACGATATTCAACTGTTGAATACAATTTTACAATAGAATGCGACGTGTGCATCGATAAAATTTCGGTTTTCATGAAACATGGAATTAACATCGAAAATGACCATTCTACTGATGCTGATGTAGGCTGGTATGTTAACAACTTGGCATGCAATTCTGGAGAAATATCTGGTCTACCCATCGCCGGAATGGTTTTTGCATAATTTTTTTCTAAACTAATAATGAAAAAATCGCTTCAAATGCTTCATGAAAGTCGAATGAAAACTTGAAAATTCTCACTGCCTCTCTCAACATGAAATTATCAAGTTTAAAGTCTACAGGAACTGTGTCTACGGTGGTACTGGGATTTCATAATTTGTATTTCGTAACAAAAATCAATGGTCATATTTTATGACCTAAAAAAGAAAATATGACTTTTTATGACTTTATAACTCCTTAAATAGACCTCGTATCAACGTAGTTTTTTCGCAATTATCGGTTTCTTAAGTTTTTGCGCTACCCAAAAAAATATGACTTTCATCCCCCCTAATAATAACTGAGTGATTTTTAAAAGGAATAGTGATTCTTCGTTGGTTAAACGCACTGTCAAAAATATTTGCTTCATTAAGTATGTACGTTGCGAGCATTAATCCCGTCGCACTCAGTGAATAATTTGTTCAATTGTCAGGGGGGCTCAAATGGTACAGGGGGGCTAAAAAAAGTCCAGGGGGGGCTTGAGGCTCCCTTGGCACCGTACTTCCCGCGCCTATGCTGTTTTGGGTTGAATTTTTAACTAAATTGAAATTTTTTCAACAGTTTTTGCAATTCAATACTTTTTTCAAGTCATTCATTGCATATCTAATCTTTCAACTGCCAAAATATGCCTTTCAATATTCTTCACAAACGCTATTTTAGTTTTTTAGCTTCATTACAACTTCGGAAACTTCCTGCTGTTTAGGGCAATTTTTTTGTCATTATCAAATTTAATTCAAAAAGCTAGCGTGGAAAAAACCGCCTTCACTACTTCTTGCTTTTTCGTTTTGAAATTTATTCAAAAAGCCAGGCGCTGGGAAACTGCTGGTCTATTCCAATTCTTGCTTTTTTCGGGTGCATTTTAACTTCCTTATTTTCAAGCGTGTTTACCTCAACGCGGATTAGTGAGACTAAAGCTTGCTGCAAATGACCAACATTAACGCAGGAAGCATAATGAACGTATATAGGAAGCCGTTGCGTGCGTTTAAACAAACAAGGCGTGTATGTTCGCAAACGTACGTGACAGCATGAGTGATCGGAAAGTCATTAACCTAGGAAATCTCGGTTTTAAGGTCCACTAACGAATCTTTGAACTTATGACTATTGCATTTATACTATAACGATAAAATTCTCAAGTATTGCAAAGCGAATTGTTCTTCAATTACCCTGCCACATGTGCAACTTTAGTGGGCTGTGGGCCCGCATTTCCTGGTTCTAGTTTCTGCATCATAATCAATTTTTGATGTCATAGTTAAAAAAATGATTATGACATCAAAAAATTAATTATGATGCAGAGACTGGAACCACGAACTGCGACCCTACAGCCCCCGAAAATTGGACATGTGGAGAGAAAAAATAAGTGCTTTTCGTTATGTTCTACTGTAACATCAAAACTAAAAAGAAAGTTGTAACCACCACTGCTAGTAAAACAGAGATGGATACCAGCCTAAACACCTTGTATCTCCGCCGCCATAGAGCTGGAAATAAAGTCTGGTAGTCAAATGTCGAAACTTTATTTACTTATTTTAACGTTGCCTAGTTTGACCCAAATTATTACGCCCGATTTGCAACGCTAAAAACCGTAGATCATATTGAAGCAACACAACTTTCCATCTCTAGTAGGCTACTGAGTGCTCTACTAGAGAAATTGGTGTGGTTACAACTGCGATTGTCGGGATAGTTTTCCACTTGCGGTACCAAACTGGCACACGTTACATCATACGTTGTGTCTTGGAAGTTCGTATAACAAACTTTAGCGAAAAAATCGCGCTAAAATTCAAGACCACAACAGTCTGTCAATGTACATACTGCTGTGTTTTTAGACTACCGAGCTTGCTTTCGTGATTTTTATTTTAATTTAATCGTTGGAGTTTCCACCTAGAAGATTTCACTACCATAATTTTAGAAGCATTTAATTGAATGCTTTCTTCATTTTTATCTTCCTGTCAGGAGAAAGCGGCGGAGGCAGCATACATAGGACCAATCTCTACTCGCTCAAAAGTTGCTTTTCTTCCTAGTTTTCCGGTTGAGTTTTATTGCTGGCATCTGAGTTTGCTGCTTGTTAGACTCCACCATTTAAGCACGAATAACTATTGTGATTCGTGAAGCATGTTATTGAAGGATGCAACAACGAGGCTTATGTGGGAAGTGTACCATTAACCTTCCGATCATGGCTGTTGTAATAACGACGCTCCAGACCGCTACGTCACGCTGTCAATAATTTTTACTTAATATGAAACTTTCAAATCACCAAGTGTACTCATATTAATGAAAGGAGTAATTTTAAATGAATTATCCCGGAATATTCTCAAACTTATGTATTTTCGAGAAAGTATTCATTGCCTGTATTTAGCGCTTTTTAAATCTTATAATGTGTACCCCGGTTTACATAATTTCGCGCAGTCACGCTACAGTAATTAAAAATTGGCCGCAACTTAACCAATATTGCTGAAAAAAATTTTGTTCGCTGTCATTATAATAGTTTCCGTAACAAAAAGTTTGCCAAAAGATAAAATTTCTTTATCATCAAGCGTACGTTGTTTGGCACTTTTTCAAGCAATAAGTGAGTGGCTAAACTACTGCTAAATCATTTTGTGATGTAATCTTACTATTAATGGTTTGGACTGTAAGTTGGGCAGATGTCATTGTTTTGCCAATGAAATCAAAGTAAATGCAATTAATCAACTTAAATGAATGTAAAGGAAAGATACAGGGGCCAAGTTTTATGCAAAGTTTAGTCTTATTGCATGTGTTTAAGCTGGAAAAAAACTGGTGGCAATTTTACAAAAACTAATTGGGAGTTTTATTCTTAACTTTAAAGCATTGGAGTCCCACCAAATAACCAATCACTCACGGTCATTGTTGAAGCAGCAATGTTTCGCTCAAGAGCTTAAGCTGCTACTAGTAAAAAGCTCCATGTTATAACTTGGATGCCTTCCCAGTTTTTTTTAACCTTATGAAGTAATTTGAGCAAGACAATAATAACGCTTATTTATCAGCATTTAACTAATGTTTACTTGACTGCGATGACAGAAAACGAGTTAAAGATCGCAGTAGCAACCTGTACTTAGTACACTTTGGTTGAAAAAGTACTCTTGAAGTTTTGATTTTCATGTGATCTGCTGCAGCTTGCAATACATTTTATTACTTTATGATGTGTGATTAGTATCCGGTGTTTAATCAAATAATTCTCCATTTCATTTATACCGTCACCAGTATTCATAAATTATCAACTAGGAAATGCTCTCAAATTGCAGTATCGTTATTGCATTATAGAATACACATGCGGTAGTTCCTCGTTTATTCCATCGGTTTCATTTAACTGTGGTTGTCAGAGGAAATTTTGATGATCGATATCTACTGTTTATTCTACAGTCAGTTTAACCACATTCTGCTTTCAGTTGCTGTAAATCAAGTTTGTGTTAATTTATAAAAAAGGTTTTTGCTTCAAGCAAACATCTTCGATTACAATGGTTTTATTCATACAATCTACTAAGCGTTGAAGAGCAAAAACAGTGAAATACGAGAAAAGGTATTTGTTTGAACAAGGCTAATGGTTAATGAAAATTGCCATCATCATACGCATTTGAAGCACATAGCTTTAAGAGAAGAACACAAGTATCAGGATTGTTCAAAAGAGTTTCGTTTACGACCCTGTGTGATGCTGGCAACAACGATCTTTGTTTTACTAAAACGTGGCATCTTGTCATTACGCGCTTTCTATTTAATGTCACAATATTTTTCACGTCTCGTAGAGAGACAAATTATTTGAAACATTAATATTTTCTGTATCTAAACGTTTCGACCCTTATAGCCTTTGCTAAAATGGTTTCGTGAGCATTTTCACATTTTCAGCACAAAGATATCTTTGGTTATGAATATTGATTTACTGCGGAAGTGTTCGGCAAGTATCGTAAACATTTTGTATGTCAGGTAGCCTGATTTAAACAGGATATATCATTGGCGATTTACGTGTGATGACGCAAGTGATTTAGGTCAAATGCCAAATGACATCATAATTAAGTACTAACAGGCATCATAATCAGCTTTCTACCATCGATCAAAAGTGCTGAAATCTTCTTTCTTGCCCCAATGAGATTCATAAATTAAAAGGCAAAAATACATTATCGAGGTCTTTGATGCCTCGGTATTGTTTCAAAAAGGTAAACCAATTTGCTGATGTTCTTTCAAGGAACTAAAGTGAATAAGGGCAACTTTGTCAACTACCCGCTAAAGAGACTAGTTAAATTCGATAACCATTTAGCCCTGTTCGAACTCCAATTCATCTCATCATCAATTTTATCATTATCATTTTCGGATAAATTCTGTTATCAATCAGAAAGTGATTCGTTATTTTACCACCTCATTGCAATGACGCTATGGCGTAAGAAGTAAACTAAATGAAAGTTTAACGTGGCTGCTTTGACTAACACAACATTTATCAGTTTCTAACCAAAACGCTGCAAAACTTGATCTTAAAGTATTTGCGCAAAAACATGTACATACCAACCACTTTTTCACGGACAAAGTGGTTAGCAGAAAAAACATCCAACTCTGCACATAAGGTGATTCCCGCACGGTTATGCAGTTTCATGTATTGTCTTTATCATACACCACTTGTTAAACAAGATGAATAACGAACTTGAAAATGAAATGTTCATCATAGTCGCTATATTACGACAAAGCGTGTGACGAGTAGCGAAACTAATCTCCGCGGCTTAGCGCCTGAGCAACACAACTCTGAAGAAACGTCGCTGCCGTTACCCACTCGTTTAACATTGATTTGGTATTGATGAGTGGTTCAAAAAATCACGTTTTTGTAGACATAGTTTGGCAACCACTGACAAGGCGGCGTGATTTTAAAGTTTGGGTAATTTGTTGTAAGCGCAGGTGTCTATTCAACAAGCCAATTCAACAAATCCTACCCGTATTCAAATTGGTTTGACTTGCGCAGAATCAGATCTTCGTTGATTATTACTTCGCCTTCGTCATTTTGGATATTTCCACTGATTTGAATAGCATTTATCCAACTCAACATCTCTTCACGGTCCTCTGCCTGAAACAAACATAAATGAAATAATGTAACACTTCCATTTTAAACTCGAGAAAACCAGAAAATCTATTACCGGTATGCGCGAACAGAGTCGTGGTCTCTTCAATCCTAATTTTTGGATGAATTTTTGTTGAGTTTTTTCTTGTTGTAATACTAAAGGGCAAAGACACTGATAAAAGAATGGCGCGTGATTATAGCAACACGTACCAAAACTTTTGCATAGAAAAAGCGTTGTCCCTCCAACGTTACTGACTTTCTTTCCAAACACTCTGACATATTTTGTAGAACTTAAATACAGTTTATAAATAGTTGTTCCAAATTTAACCATGATCTTGCCAATTAAGTTAGGAAAATTGGTCACCAGTAGTTTGCGCTACACTCAGTCCCTCTGACGAGATCTAACAACGTTGTAACAGCGAATGCCAAGACATGGGATTTTACCTGAAATAAATATTCTGATGTATTAAATGTGGTTAAACGGAAAACATTCTTTCTTTTTTGATAATTGTAAGCAATTGTAATGAGAGAAGATTGAATATTGAGAGGTTCCTCTTCTTCAAGTGTCAGCTGATCTTGGGGATTGCCAACAAACGAAAAGCTGGTGTTTTCCTGAAGAAAAGAAACTGTTTAGTGACGATAACTTAACGAGAATGTAGTAATCTGAAAACGTTTTAACCATTTTTACCAACTGTCAATGTTAAGAAATTGGCATGCTCGCAGTATGAGCCACAGGAGCGTAATTAAGGGGGTACATTGTGCCATGCCCTCCTCCCTTTCCCTCTTTTGACTTTGACTTTTAGTAAAAAAAGATTAAATGCAGCTAAGTGACTAAAATATACCAGGCTCTTTTGATGGCTTTTTAAAGTTCATGGCTCCCTTTTTAAAAATTTCTCGCTACGCCACTGAGCCATCATATAATAGGACAGTCATTTGCATTATATTTTCTGTGGGCAAATTTTTATCCCCGTTTTATAGCGTTATGCTTTATTCAGCTTCTCAGGTTCTTTTACGTAGCAAGACGTTCTGTATTGAACGCGACATCTTGTCAGCAACACACCAAACGTTATCTTGAAGATAAGCAACGCTATATCTCCAGACATGAGATAAGTGAGATAAAGGGTTTGGTGACTGAATTTGTTTCGCATTTCGTAAAATATTATCAGTTGTAGGTACACACTGCCATATGCTAGTTCACACAAAGTTCCTTGTTAGCCTTTTTCGCTTTGGTGAGCAGCATTCTTCATTCGGCCAATCAGGAAGACAGTGTTTCCGAAAGTATAAGCTAGTACAAAGCTTTCTTTTGGCACAATCATAGAATACCATTGAATGAAGTAGCAGTATAATCTGTACGACAACCAAAAGCTCACTATGCATTATGCTATCAGCGACATGGGTTAGCGGTACCGTGCGCAGGTGACAGATTCTACGTGAAGGATTCGATTCGCGGCTGGAACCGATCGCATTTGACATATTTACCAGGTGGCTACTGACTTGAAGAGCGCAAGCTCACTTCGCAGTCTCCCTCAATTATTGTTGAATTATCGGTCCAATATACTGTACTTTGAAAATAACCTTAGTTATCATATTAACTTAGATCGACAAAATTTTGACTCAAGCTCACTTACCTTACGCGCAATTAAAATTAATGACTTAAAACGTTCACCTGTTTCGTTCTGCTCCAATCTTTGCATAAATAAAGTGAATATTCCTTCAAAACCACCCACACCAGTTTCCACGATTTTTGGGAAGATGTTCGTTTTCCTTTTTCTATTGTTGCGACCTATTTGGGAATGAGATTAATACTACACACAAAATTATTTTAAACGCTTCAAAACTGACGTAATTACTGCATTTTCATTTTAGATTTTGTTAAAAGGTTTTAACTTGTAGTACTTCGCTTTGAGTAAATGTTGGTTTTAACTTGTTTGTATACTGTTACACATATTTTCATGTGGCAATAATTAAGGCTATACTAATATACCATGAAGCAAGTTTTTTTCAAATCTACCAAGCTTTCCTTATGAATTGATTTGCTTTAGCAAAAATCTTTTCAAGAAAAGAAAAAAAAAAACGAAACGTTGTTCATTTTGATTAACTTTTACAAATTGAGATGATTTTCCTGAATATGCTCGTATGACGTCACTATTGACTTTAAAGGTTATTTGCTGAGCAATAAAACAGATCGCTGATATGGTGAGAATTGTTCATGCTTTTTGAAAAGGTTTGCACGCTTAATCAAACTCAAATTTTTAGGAATTTTTTTAAAATGAATACCGTATGCGAAAGTTTTACGAAATGATGTTGAAAAAATATTTCACGCATGCTAATAGTGTAGGTCATAAAAATAATGGGTACGTCAATAAAATTGTCAAATAAACTAAAGAAATAATAGAAAAACTTTGTAAAAAGGACAGTTTCGTCCGCATTGAGACTCATTATGCGATGTAGATAAAAATACCATAAAGGTGACCAACCAAGAGCTAAGAAACTCTAAAAATTGTTCAGAACCTTTGTTTTCATGTATTATGCTTTTTTATGTCTTTTTTTTTCTGAAGTCACATTGCAAGTAAAGTTTTTACATTTGTGAGTGAAGCATATACATCACGGGAGATTCTGTTGGGCTACGAACTCGCAAAACCAGTTTCGCAGTCCAATGCAACAACCACTCGGTCAACTCCATGTGCTATAGAGTTTCATTCGCCATAAGTTTGGCGCCAGCTTGCGGTGTTAAAAGTCCAACATCTAGGCTAATACGTAAAACCCAAATTGCAGTGAGTGTATCAAAAAGTATATCAGAAATTACTAGCCCACGTCACTTAAGTAATGAAGGGAAATACTGAAAAAGTAAAAGTGCGTTTCTAGAATCGCCTATGCTAATGAACAGGAGTATTGCACTTTCAATAAAAAGCAACTTCCCTTTACTTACAACTGTGCTGTATTCGCACGTGAAGACAGTACGTTGTAAATCAAAAAATTTAGTAATCAAACGTTGCACAAACAATAAACTTATTGAACCCACTTTGAAATATAGAAATCCTTCTTTCACAATGCTATCCTCCAATCTATTTATTACAAGGGTAGGCGGGGGCCCAAACGAACGACTTCTAGGCCCTCGTTTTAGTTCATCATTTAGGGAATCTACCGCTGTAGGAGTCTAAAAAATAACACAGTGGTTAATAATTATAAGAAAATTCTCATCAACCAGCTATGCACAGCCAATCCAGGCTAGTTATGAGAAATGCCATATAGACCTATAGTAATTCGTTGTCATTCAATGACGAAATTACCTACACCACGTCTTAGGAGCATGAAGCGTACGCCTTGAAAATTTTATTGTGAAGAAGAGTGAGCATAGTCATACAAGCTCTGTGTCTCAAGACTGCTTAAATCAATTCAAGATTATTAGGGTTGAGGCCGTACTATAAAAAAACGCGAATAAGCCAGTAATTGAAAATTTCCTTAAACGTAAAAAGAATGTAACTGAATGGATGTCACTTCCTTATGTATTGGTTTTGCAAGTGATTAGCAAACCGGACGGTTAACGCATTCGTTAAGTACATCACCATCGGTGCGGGAGGTCATAGGTACGATTCCCGGGCCGGGCAAATCAGACTCAGAGTTGCCAACAGCTTGCCACCACTGCAACGTTTTTTCGGAGATGGGCCCAGGCGTTCATTACGTGTTTGGGCGTAATACAGCAAGCCTAATAAAGATTTGATTTGAGTATCAATTCGATATTGAATGCAAGATAGGGTAATACTGTGAGATAGGGTAATACTGTTTGATACTAATGTATATTGAATTGATACTTGCAAACACTACAGAAGTGACAGCTAAATCTATTATGTCGGAACTTCCAGTAGTAAGTGCGCTAAGGCAGTTCTTCAGATAGGCCAGGCGCAACGGTATAGGCAAGTAGTGCAGCGGGTGCTGTTAGCGCACATTGTGTAGGCCATTCTCAAACGACGGCCCATAGCAAATATTTATCATAAATGCTCGTAAAGTTTCGCCAAATTTTTCTGCTACTTACGTTTTCGGAAAAGAGACTTATCAGTTTTTTCATGCTGGCTTGCGGTTTCTGGACTGGTACGCTAAAAACAATGTAAACAAGTTGTAGATCTATTGACAAGATTCGACTGAAGTTTGGTCGGATAACTTAGCAACTGATAGTAGTACGGCAGAAAGTAGTCGCCAGTGATTACTTTATAGCAGTGGTGCTCAACCAAGGTGCAGTGGCACCCTAGTGTGACATTTGCATTTTGCTAGTGTGCCAGTTGCAATTCAAGTCCTACGGTAACTGCTGTAACTACAGATATTAAAACTCGTTTTTCTTTTCTATTACACGTTCCTAAAAATTTAATGTGATGTTTTTGATTTTGGGTTCAAAACGGGCTCCGACTGGCTGATGAAGAGGGATTTGGGTCGGGGTCGGGCTTCAAAAATCAGGGTCGGGTCGGGCACAACATTTTCGGCCTGTTGACAACTTCGAAATGAATACCCTAACATTGGAGAAAAGGCAGTGGTTATTTTACTTCAATTTTCTGCAACATACCTCTACGATACCGGAATTTCCCTTTCAACGAACTTAAAAACTAGAAAGAGAAAAGCTGCTTGTGGAAGAAGAAATGCGAGTAGCATTATCTAATGTGCGCCCAAACAATGAGAGGATTTGCACTAAAAATCAAGCACAAATTTTGCACTTACTTTTGAAATTAATTAATTGATTTAGATGATATTTTTGTGTTCTATCTAGCTGTTATTAATCACAACTGTTTATATATTTTGATGTAAACTTCACTCTGAAAATTGATTTTATTAAAATTGGGAGCTCTTCGGTGCAATCGGGTATCGTAACACTTTTTTGGTGGTTACAGGGTGCCGAAACCCAAAAAAGGTTAAAAACCACTGCTCTATTGTGTGCCTTGATTTGCAAGATTTGTTAGTCTTGCATTTTACTTCCTTTGGGACTTTTGTAATAGGATAATATATTAGCGAAAAATTTTTTTCTATTTAAACTTGAACCATATCCATGAAATTAATTTTAGTTTTTTTATTTTAAATTATTTTTATTTTTTTATTGAAATTATAATTATTTTTTTATTTGCATTTAATTTGAATTAATTTTTTGTTTTTTTCATAATTTTTTATTTAATCGTTTTATTTTAAATAATTTTTTATTTTAAATCATTTTTAGTTTAGTTTTAGAACCATATAAAAAAACACTTTTTTTGTAAACTTGAACCCTTTTACTTCATTAGAATTAGTTTCAGTTCTTCCGAATAGGAAGCACCCCCTTGCCACCTTTAAAAATAAGGCCCCCCTTAAAAAAATTTAATGCGGAAATTCCAAAAAACATATCTCTTTATGTTAACTTGAACCAAACCATTAAAATTGATTTTAGTTATCCCAAATTTAACCTCCCCTAAAAAAAATTTTTATTTTAACAAAACTTTTTGCATTGAAACACAGCAAACAATTTGTCCGAACCGTTTCTGTTTTTTTTTATCTCTAATTAAAGCTGAACCTCCTCAAAGTGAAACTTCTCAATTTCTGTACCTTATGATTATAATAGACTGAGTTGTACCCCACTGTGTAATGGCTGAATCTTTAGCAATGATGATTAGTCAGTGTAATGTAGACTTCCTGAAAGTTAACAGAACATATCTTACCGGTTTACTCTGCATTTTGAGATAGTAACTTTGATGCTCGATTAGGTAACATGACATTTTTCTAGAGCATGGTTAATTTCGGTTCCTTCCTTACGGAACTGGACTTTTAAAACCTTTGCTGTTTGTAACTAAAATGCCTCTACGCTGCATAATTATTGTCGCATAGTTTAAATCACGTAGGCTATGTTCACTGTTCCCTCTAAGGTGTGAAATTTGAGAAAAGTGAGAAATTTTGGGCAAAATGTTTTGATTTTTCTTTTAGCTTGCCAACTGGGCTTGTGATTTAACCGAATTTGAATCAAAGTGTTCAATGCTTTGATGCAGAATAAACATTTTATAAACTTTGAGGCATAAATTTGATCACTTGTCCTTTAACCCCCCAAAAGCTTTGGGCAAAATTTTTCTTAAAATTTCTATTTGGGCAAATTCGCACTTGCTAAAAACTTAGAGGGAACAGTGGCTATGTTGTTCATATCAGGTCATATTGGTATTAAGCTTTTCTTGGTTGTTGGGCTCTAGTAATTGTGCAGTTTGAGATTGTTAAGAAGTATTTTTCTTATTAAGATTGTCTGAAATAATTAGTACGTATACTTCATAATAGATGCCAAAACTTTTTCCAAGATTCTCGCGAGACTTTGAAGTTTACAGTATTTTGGTTTGCTACACATTGTACTACATGTGTGTCAAGCTTACAGTACATAGAGGGGTTTAAATTACTGAAAAGAAATTAGCACAGTGACAGCCACATCAATGTACAGTAATTAGTGTAACTGTTTTGATTGGAAGTTGCAGTTTGTAGCAGGGCCGGCGCCAAGGGGGCCTGGACCCCCAATTTTATTAATTCAAAACCAGTGATTATGATGTATTTAAAAGCTCAGAAAAGAAAATCATGGAAGTAATCATCGGAGCTGACTCTTTACTGCTTCGCCAGAACTAAGCATCATTTTGCGAATTATGTAAGCAGTAGCTCATTATATTTTTGAAGTGTATATATTCGGTTTTAGGGAGTAAACTTTTCTTATTTTTCACTTAATGCGAATAGTCCAAAATATGAGAACAAAATGGTTTTATCTTGTGCATACAGACGATGAAAAGTTAATTGGAAGTAGTGCGATATCTCACAAACCACACTACTTAACATCTTTTGTTTCTAAAAATCGAAGAAAAGACGTTTTAAAATTAGAATATAGTAACAATTCTTACTGTATAAAGAGAAAAGCAGTTATTAAAGGAAAGTGGAAAGAAGGATGAAACAGATGAAATAATCTTACAAACACAGTCCAGTTTCAGGACCATCATAGCAGTTCCGCAGATATTTCAGTAGAAAGAAAACTGATTAACTGGAAGCTTTTTGCCTGAACTTCGCACACTCAGTTGCTTATCCTTACAGGTCTGCATCAGCAATGTGCTTGGATCACAGGTAAATTTATTGCTGAGTACATTTTGTTTATTATCGTTATGAATTGCCACTAAGTGCAAAGAGTTTTGCATTATTGCAAGCTGTCACTAGCAGGTGCAGCAATATTGCATATAAGTTGATGTTAAAATGAATCATTGCGAATATACCAAAACTGATTTGCTGTTAATATAGCCAACTAGTTCGTGGTTTACTCAAGCTATCAATATTGTATATATACAGTAAATTAAGCAAATCATTCCATGTCTCTAAGTTTTCTTAAGTTTTGGGAGATTTTTAATGAACCCTAGCTTTGTTATAGTCTACCAATTACTGGCAGTAAATGATGTTTCTACATTATATGCATTAAATGAGCTTGCTTGATTGCCGCGGCTTTTTAAGTAACTTCCTATCAAATGCCTATTATAATGTGCTTTAGTACACACTACAGCGTTTTGGAATTTGGATCCCAAAAGCGCCCCCCCTATAATTGTTGCACAGGCCCTCCCTTCGTCTAAGACCACCGCTGACTGTGTATTAGTGCTAAAATTAGTGTAGGTTGGTAAACTCGATATCAGAGACAGGAGACAACAGCAATTAAAATAAATCCATTGATTAATTATTGGAACAGTTTCTAATTAGTCTGGTTATCGATAATAGCACAGCATTAGAACCTAAACTCACTTTGACAAATCAGTATCCACGGCTTGGTTTGTTGCAATTTGGTACGAACGTCTGTATACACCTTTCAGAGACGTGCGGTCTATAACCGTAAGTAATAGAAACATCTCAATGCGTTCATAAAAAACAAAAACTTTCACAGTGAAATTACGGTACGCGTTTATGACAAAATAATTGGTAGTATTACGGCAATGTTAACTAAAGAATGATAATACCACTTTCGTTGGTGAATATGGCTTCACTTGGGGAAAAAATGATGATGACATTTTTATGTTTATTTTCTTGCCACGAGAAAGCGACGGAGGTGTCGTAAACAGGACCAATCCAGACTCGCTAGGGAGTTGCTTTTGTTTCCTAGTTTTCCGGTTGACTTTTGCTTCTGACTTCTTCAATCTGCTGCTTGCTAGATTCTATCAAGCAGGAACAATTATCGTGAAGTATTTTGTCGAAGGAAGCAACGGCGAAGCTTATATGGGAATTAAAAACTTAACCATGAGGTTGTGGCCGTGGCAAAAACGACGCTCCTATTAGCCACTACGCCACGCTACCGAGTAAAAGCGTGGTTCAAAAATGGTCTGGTGTAGGCCTGGTAAAACAATTTACCGTATCGCAGACACTATTGACACAACATCACTTAGTTGTCCACATATATTTTGGTTTTGGTTTACCTGCGCTACTAGCTCTTGTATTTTGCCGCATCACCACAGGATTTGGAGCTTCGCTTGTTGATAGCACGCTATCTGCTGAATTGCTGCGAACCAACTTGCCTAAAAAAAACGGTGACCTTATAAATACTGTAAATAAATTAAATCGAAAAAGCCCTCTTTTGCGCCTGGTCTCCTGTTGGTGTGAGTGAGGTTTTAAAAGCATTATATACATTTTATAAATACAATCATTTACATGGTATACTGTAAAATTTAGTATTCACCCTTGACCTTGTGGATCTTAACTCACCCAAACTAGCCATCACTTCTTCTTTATCGGAATCACTAAAAATCATGCCATGTCTGTGCCATCTTAGATCATCTTCGTTCTAAAACACAACGTAAAAACTAGTTGCTTTAATAACTTCAAGTGATTAGCAAAACAGAAATATACGACGGCAAGATGGAATGGTGTCCATTTTTCTATAATAGGTTTTTGCTTCTTCTCACCAGTATAGCAAAAATTAATGTTATGAACTCAAAATCACATATTCAACATCTAGATTATGACATCTCACAGCGTCCCGTTCCGTATTGCCATCTACAGCTTCTTTGTAACTTGTCCTTCTCGGCTCATCTTTTCTTCTGCTTGATCGTCCTCGTCGCGAAAGGGGAAAAGCTCTTTGAATTGTAGCCTGATTTGCTTCGGAGCCGGGCGACGGATCTTTAGAGTCTTCGAACGAAGTCTGCAACAACAAACAAGTTGGCGTAGCAACGTGGAGTTAGCCGGAGTTGACATCTTTCAGCTTGCTCTAAAGCTCATAATTTCCGCAAAGCTATCAGCTGATTTTACAATGGCCCATGTGGTAAAATCTAGCGAGCAGGATGCGCCAAGTAGAAAAAAATTTTCAAAGCTCATACTTTTTTGCCTTCAGGACTTGCGGCATCATCAATGAAGGGAATAGTTTTATCTCTCTCAGTCAATCCAAACTTGACTGCATCAGCCACAGCTTGTTGCCTCGGAGAAGGAAGATTTGTGACATCAAAATCTCGAGGACTTCGTGGAGTTGATCTAAGAAAAGGATAATAGTTACTAACAGATTAAGCAGCGAGGGTTCATGGTGTTTGGTACGTTGATTAACGTATTCTACAGTCCACGAGTAAAAAATTCACGGCAATCATGACGTTTTGAGGAAATGCCGGCTTTATGAACTACGCTAAGGCATTAAGAGCTCGAAATAGCATTCAGTGGTTAAGATTTACTGTAGAGTTAAAACATAATTATTATGAAATCAAAGCGTAAACGTATGAAACCATTGCAGCATTATTAAGATTCACCCTTACCCAAAGCCAACAAAAGTTCACAATTAACTTTTTTATATTAACATCTTTTTATCGTTCTCAAGCAAAAAACCGAGCATACCTGTATTATCTAATTCGATCAACGTATCCAAAAATCCTAAAACCATGCAACATACCTGTTTGAATGAGTTAATTCTGTGTATTCAGTCTTGTATCTTGTTCTGGACGAGCTTTTTCTGTCTGACCGCTCACCTCTGTTGAATATTTTAATCGTAAATGAATAATTCAAAAAGCTTCATAAAATAATTATGAAGTTTTCATCTTGAACAATATGATTTGCAAGACACAATTAAACTTTTGTTTAGGTAGCAATGAAAGAATCAGTGTACCAGCGGTTTGACAAAAGTCCAAAATAACCTGTCTGCAATGTACGGTGTACCATCTGGCTATACCATCGTACCACCTATAGAGCCGAAAAAAATCACTGCTTAGATTTGCTCTAACGAAGTAAGGATCGCTGACTACCAGTGATGGAGTCGAGTACTAAACTTACGAGTACGAGTACCGCAAAAAAACTTCGATAACGAGTACAAGTACTGATATTGAAAAATGTACTCGAGTACGAGTACCGTAAAAAAGTTCGAGTACAAGTACTTTTACAGATTTAGCAAAAGAACAATTTTTAAGTTGTAACAGCTCAAAGTTGTCGCAAAAACATAAACGAATACGTTTTTTCAGTGTTTGGGATGTTGAGAAGGCGCATCAATTTATTTACGGGTTTTATTGGCTGTAGCTTGCTATCGAAAATTCATCTGGTTTGTTAGTTTGTTACTTCTAGCGAAAGCCAAATGTACTCGTGTACTCGGCGCTTTTTTTGACCGAGTACCGAGTACAATGACCTTTGAGTACGAGTACTTACCGAGTACCAGGGGTTGCGAGTACGAGTACCCCAAAAGTGGTACTCGAGTACGAGTACAGTACTCGAGTACTCCATCACTGCTGACTGCTAGATATTTTTCAAATTAAATCAGTCTTTATTAAACTTGTGGTATTACGCCGAAGCGTGTGACGTGTGGCGGGGCCCATCTGCTCACAGTGCTAAAGCTTCACGCCTGAGCAACGCAGCTCCGAAGAAACATCGCAGGGGTGGCAAGCCGTTGGCGACGCTTTTTCCATTTCGACTGGCCTGGAAATCGAACCCAAGACCTCCCGCGCTGGTAGAAATGTCTTTAACCACTGCTTCAACCGTTTTTAAAAATAAATATTTATTCCTGTTTAAATATTGTACTTGTAACTTTCATCTGTTGTATTTGGTATTTATCACCATTAAATGCTGGGATTGGTTTTACTTCAATATAACTGCGTAAAAGTCATCCTGGAAAATTTTAGCGAAGTAAAACTTGCCCAAAGCGCGTTTGGTTGTTAATGAATTATGAATTCAACATACGTTTCGCAGAACTTAAAGTTTATTTTCACTTATTCTTGTTTTTCTTTTTTAACTTTCAGTTGTTTTTTTTTTTTTGTTATTTTAACCACATATTTGCAGCTTAGGTTTTCATATTAGAAACATACATGCATCACGGAAGGGGCGTGGTTGAGCATTGAACGCGCAAAATTAGCTCCGGATTCCAATGCACTCATCACTCGGCCAGCTTCATGTGCTTTAAGTCTTTTTTTTTTGTTTTGTTTTATATTTTTGAAGCAACGTAATTGCAGCTTAGGCTTTTACGACGGTGAAATATGCGCATCATGGAAGATGACCTAGTTGCGCATCGAACCTACGAAGCCAGCTCCGGTGTCCAATCCGCCAACAACTGAACCAATTTCATGTGCTTTCAGTGTTTTTTTAAGCCACATAATTGCAGCTTAGATTTTTAGTGAATTACATGCATCACAGAAGATTTCCTGGTTGCGCATCGAACCCGCGAATCTAGCTCCAGAAGCCAATGCACCAACCACTCTTCCAACTCCATGTGTGCTTTTAGTGCTTTTTTTTTTGTTATTTCAAGCTACTTAATTGCAGCTTAAGATTTTTGTGGTAGTAAAGTACATGCATCATGGAGATGACCTGGTTGAACCCGCGAAGCCAGCTTCGGAGCCCAATGCACCAACCACTCGGCCAACTCCATGTGTGCTTTTAGTGCTTTTTACCTCGATGGAGTTTCTGGTGATCTTCCAATGCTGCTGGTGGATAAAGTCGCTGGTGATTGGCTACCGCTAGAGAGAGTTCGAGTATGTTTTATCTTTTCTGTGTTGGATCGATCATGTGTCGATTTAGAACGATTTGAACGTTTGAGCGGCGAGCGCTTCGGTGACCTACTTGACTTTCGCCTGTAACAACAATGACGATTATGATGAAGTAGAACACATTATGACATAACAAGCGTAACTAACTAGCTGTATTTCTTTTTCTGTGTTCGCCAATTCTATTTCATTATTTTAGGCGATTAGCGATATCACCATTAAATACGATAGCTCTTCTCGACCAAGATCATGGGCAAAGTTGAAAGAAAATGTACACACTTTTGGAAAGAGGGTTACCGGTATTTAAGCAGTTTTAAACCAACCTAGAAACGTACGTATGAATGAATTTATTTTACCAGTAAAATGAATTTAATTTACTCTCGTAAAAACAATTAAAAAAGAATATCATAAATATGGAACGGAAATAGCTTATGGAGGAAAATATACCAGCAGTACTTCTTAACACCAGACGTTTCGACAACGTAGATTCAGCAAGCATCAGTTTTGTACAGCCTTGCTTTCACTGCTGATGATGACAGCTGAATCTATGTTGTCGAAACGTCCAGTTTCAAGAATTACTGTGGCTCACTAGAGTTCTTCAGTAAGTTACTTATAAATCGTTCTAGACAACTTCTTCGCTATCAACAATTATATCCAAATCCAGATGGAAAGCCCTTTGTGAGACAACAGAAAAAGGAGAGTTGTAATATGATGCCATAATTACAAACATAGTTGGAATTCTATCAATGTGTAGTACAATACAACATCAAATCGTTACTGTATTGTCACAAAGTTTCAAAAACAGTTGTACATCAATTGCTAAATTTAGTCTACAAAACAGCCTATAGCCTAATATTAAAAATGCTTGATATGGAATTGGTCTAATATTATCGTGGTCAATCTTGCAAAAAAAATAACTTACACGCTCAATTTTTAAAAACATGTATTAAAATAGCCCAACGTTTTTGAGACTTAAATGCATATGTTATGCATTATTTATTAGTCTGAATGTGTGAAAACCACCAATGATAAATCAAAGCTTGGGTTATAGCCTACTAGCACAAAAAATTGACAAAATGCGAAGCCAGAGTTGATGAAAAAATCAAATCTTTCTTACACTCTCAGTATTACGCAGAAGCGAGTGCCCGGGCCCATCTTCGCGGCTGTACGCTACGGCAACACACCGAAAAAAGGTCGCAGCGGTGACGAGTCGTTGGCGACATTGCGCCAGCTTTGAGCGGTTCGCGAATCGAACCGCAGACTCCGCACCGATAGCAAAGTGCCTGTGCTAATTGACCGGTATGATTGTGATTTTATTTCTTACGTTGCAAAACAGAGACCCTTAATCCAGAGCTGTAGCAATGAGTACGTGACATTGAAAAAATTGAAGAGTATGAACTAAATAATCCAATCGATCAATTGGTCGCAGAAAGAGGTTTGCAGAGCTTAAGCTGATTCAAACGCCACTTAAAACGATTGTAAAATAGAGTCAAGTATAAACTACCACACATTAGCGAGGCAACTACAGACAATAGCCAGTCAAAATACTCCCTTACAACCAATTATCGTTGCTTTTGATAAGACAAGTTTAATTGAGATACAAACCCTCATTCAACTATTAATTCAAAAAATCATATTTATGCAGTGATATCAAAATCAATAGCATTAAAAACTAATTGGTAGAAGATTATGATTGCTAAATTGCTACACTTGATTGTGGCATAGTAAGTACTATGACATCAAAAAGCAGTTTTACGCGTGTAAAAGTTATTTGCTTTAAGAGATGATTGCTGCAATAATATTTTTAACACAACAAGGCATTAACTATAAAAACAACACAGAAAAACTGTTGACATGGTGTGCATTTTCAGAAAGTTTGATAAATTAGACAGCTTGTGGTAAACTACCTTGAAACTGAACCACGCATAGCTCCAAAATAATCAATTACAGTCAGCTAACTAGACCAAGATCACTAATGTCTTACCTTTGTTCGGCTTCAAAATCTGCCATGTCTTGCTGTGTAGTGGCCTGCAGTAACATTACAGAGTTGGACAAACTACAGTACTAAGGAAGCAGCGGACCGTTACAAATCGCTCAAATTACAAAGCAATGCCTGCACTTAGTATTGAAAACACTTTTAAGTTTGTTCTTGACTTAGATCAACAAATTTGTCAGCATTATTTCGCGACCTAATTGCTTAACGCTAAACACCGTTAGTAATTCTATACATAAGAGAAAATATTTCACCTACATCGCGTTTCAACTTCAAAACTTCAGGTGCAATCACACTAACTGAGACGTTGAGACATTGCGCAGGTTTACCTTATTGTGACATCACTTTGTGCGGATATGATGTCATAATAAGATAAACCTGCACAATATCTCAGTTAGTGTGATCACATTCTTTGCACGCATAACACATTCTAATTTTAATAAAGTTTGTCCATTACCCAATTATTGTTTTATGTAAAAGATATTTCGCACCATGATCAACATTACTCCATTAAGTATAACCGCCTATTTAGACAACAATTAATAAATGACGTGCCTGAACACAATTTGAATGAGGGTATCATCAATTCCTAAATTCAGAATACTGGTTAGTTGTACTTAATTCTTTGTTTTTCTAATCTTATTCATCATTTGAAACCCTTTTCAATTCTTACAAACAAGGTGCATCTTGTTTTTTCTTTGTAAGGGATACTGTTTCGAGCGATACTTAGTTTTATAACTTTGCTCAACGGCCGAGCATGAGTAAAATCAATAAAAGGTGGATAAAACGTAAAAAAGACTAGAAAAAGAAGGAATGTACTTTTTTATTTGTTGATGGTGATGAATCGGGAGATGACTGAGAACTAGCTGGGTCTGTCTTTCCGGAGGAGGAGCTGGCATGGCTTCTTTGGAATTGAACGGGTACGAACTTCACTGGAACAACTGGAGGAGATCTATAACCGAAACAAGAAATGAGTTGGCAGGGTGTACATATGACTAGTTTAGCCTTCTGCGTTTTAGTATCTTTAATCGTTTTTTTTAACAACCTAATTACGTTACAGAGGTGCTACAAACCCATCTAGACTTGCACGTGAAGAATAGCTTGTTGATTTTGGTTTCTGCATTTTCATTTTTTAAACGCTTAAGAGACTTTGTCCCTAAGATTTTGTTAAACTTTGACTAACTTTTGCAATAGATTTTGTAAAAAATTTTCCCTAAGAGATAGTATGAAATCTAGTTTCGAAAGTAGCCGAAACGCGGCTTTTGCGTCCGTGATAATCGAACCAAGAGCAGAATAAGCGTAGTTCAGCCAACATTATTTTCAAAAAAAGAATGCTTTATGTTCTGTAGCCATGTGCTGTAAAAAAAAAAGTTGTATCTGCAAGCTATGGCTACACGTTTTAACCACTAAAAACGGTATTTTTTAATATTTTCAGCGAAGTGTAATGCGTAAAAACATAATCACAAAAATAGCTACCAAACACTTTATTAACGTAGCCTAATTAGTACTACTGTACTGTATCATTACGGCTACTAGTCAAAATAAAGCTTAGCCCAAGCTTTTCGAATCACTGATAAGAAATTGGTACATGAGTTTTCAACAGAGTTTCTAAAGCATAACGAAGACTCAATTAAGAAGATTTATTCAATTTTGGTCCCCATGTAGGTTTATTTGGGACACTTAACAGTTTCCTTACAAAAAAGCTTCATCAATAACTAAACCATACCTGTTGGCGTTAAATTTGTTTAATTTAGTTAAAATATTTTCCGCTTCACTTTCATCAGAGGAAGGAAACACAAAGACTCTTGCGTTTCGTTTTTCCCTCATTATAACCCTTCCTGCAGGCCCCTCTGTCGGAATAGATCCTCGCGGAGAACGAAGCTCAACTGGAATCACAGCGTTTTCGGTGGCGACGTCAATCACGACTGATTTTTCTGCAGTAAAAACAGAATAAACTCATGTCAATCTGTTTGTTGATATTAGTCCATTTTTATCCTTGTGTTGCATGAAGGTGACACTGAATAGGCTTGCTTAGAAGTTGCCAGCTACCTGTTTACCACTCAAAGATAGACAAACCTGGTTACCTGCCTTTCCACCGATACAACAAGTGAACTTACTGGCTTGTTCACTGCACTTGCCTTCAGATGCCAAACGTCATGCTGGAAGCAGGAAATGTCAAAAATAGAGTCCCTGGTTCGATCCGACTCGGAATCTTATCTTAAAAATTCCGCTATATAGGTTGATTCTGAACGCTTTGGTCATGGTATCGGCCAAGAACATCAACGAGGGATTTGCATCAATTTAGACCTCATTAGGCTATGCATCAAGCAATAGGATACATTATAATGATACATCCGTCAGTAGCGCACAATGCAAAATGTGTAATTAAAAGTTGAAGTGATTATATCAAGCTACGATTCAACATTGTTTACATAATTAAATAGCACCAAGACATCAGTAGGCGAAACGCTTAATCGGATTAATTACTTCAAACTTCGTCAAGCAGACTTACTTCGAGGTACCGGTTTGACTAACTCTGTAGTTGGACTTGCTTCTGATCTCGCATTGTTGCTAGTTGGCTGTAAGTATCAAAAGTGGGTTAAATTCGAACGAAGAAGGTTACCTACTGGGTTTGCACATTAACTGTTTCATGTACTTGCTGTCATACATCAGCGTGTTTAAAGGAAGAAACTGTAGGCCAACGCATACTGCAAGTACCAAACTTACGATCCCTTCGCAAAATCAAAAAGCTCTCAGCTCTTGCTTATCTTTCTGTATTTATTAATTTCACTTCGCGTTATTTCTTTTTATAAGAAAGCGACAGAGCCTTATAACGAGCTCGCTTAGGAATTGACAATAACTTCCACCACTCCAGGGAGGAAGAATTCCTGTTAAGTGCCTTCCTCAACTGCTTAACGGCTCGGCAAGTCAACGTACCGGCTTTATTTTGAGCGTCAAGTAGTAAAACTGTGAATTCCAATTTTCTAATCATTGGTTTGACCCTCCTTGGAATCCAACTTAGCGGGCACATCTACAGAGGCAAGCTCTCAGCTATCTGATTGTTAGTAGTTTTAATTAGCGGTGCTTTAGATCTCATTGGCTTCGACGTCAAACTGCAGTCAGGGGCGTAGCCAGGGAGGCAAAGTGGGCAATTGCCCCCTCCCAAATATTTTCAGTTATCACTAGCCTACTTAATTAATACCATTCGCTCGTCTCGGTGTAGGCAGACGAGGGCTCACCCAGGGGGGGCACCGTGCCATGGCCCTACGCCCCTACCACCCTTTGACCATAGTATCATCAACAAAATTAAAGCTTTTTGCGTGAAGTACAGTATTAATTGGTCCGACTGACGATGGTCCGTTGTACTTGCCGTTGCTTTTCATTGCTAGAGTATTTATCATCATAGAACAAGCCGGATGGATTAACTAGGTCACTAAGATTCAAGTTTCTGTTACATGTTGAAGGTGTTTTTGCAATAAATAAAGGTATATTTTAAATTAAAAGTGCGAAAAATTACATGTTTTCTTGTTGAAAAACCGCAAACATTCGTCAGCGGCTGGGAGCTTCGCATCCAGCCGCCAACAAATTGTTACGGTTTTCACATAAAAAACTCATTTTAGCACACTTATTTATCGAAAAAGGGCATGCAGTGAGTGCAGTCACTATGGACAATTCAAAAATATTTTCGCTGCAGGAGCGTATTTAGGGAGGGGGCATTGTGCCATGCCTACCCTTCTGACTCTGTTTTTTAGTAAAAAAGAACAAAATTAATGGTGCCAAGTGACTGAAATACGCCAGACTCTTTTAATGGTTTTCGCAGATTATGGCCTGGGACGGGGTTTAGGATGAGGGGTTGCATCCTCCCACTAAACATTTTCAAAAATATTTTTGATGTATACAATTTTTTCATAACTTCGAACCTCTTCAGTAGCTCTAAGCCTTACGCCTTAAGCACGATTAATCGAAAATGTGCGAACAAAATGCATCATATTTGGCGAAGAACTCAGAATTAAGGTCAAAAAATTTAAACAAAATTAGCGTAAATATTATACAAAAAGCACTAAAATAGCAATTCCAGCATGTAAATTTTCAAAATTTTTCCGGGGTGGCGTGCCCCCGGACCCCCCTAGAGTCTTTTTTGTTTCTCAATCAGTTGCAAGTTAGTTCCGCCGAAAAAAAAACGCTTGAAAAAATGTGGAAATCATGGCCCCCTTTTTTAAAATTTCTCGCTACGCCACTGTTTCGCAGCTTATGTGTGCAAGCAGAAGCTTGGCTAAAATAAGTGAAAGGAGGCTGCAACCATTATTAGTTTGAGAAATTATAGACTAAAAGTTAGGTTTAGCACCCTATTACTGGGCCAAAGTGGGGGCATGGCACCGTAGCCCCCCTGCGTGCGCCTATGCCTCCAGACCTCCACCACTAGGTCAAGCCTATGAAGTTTTGCCCCCCCCCGAAATTTTTGGCTGGCTACGCCACTGACTGTAGTGATCTAATTTAGGATCTTACCCACACATAAATTGAATAATTACCATATTACTGACGATAGGTGGTGGAGAAGAAAAGTCCAGAATGTGAGGAGACGTAAGTGAAGTTTCTTTCAGAGGTTCTTGAAGTCGATCTTTGGCAGTAGTCTTTGTTTCGCTGGTTGATGAATGTCGACAATCGTTTGAGTGGGTTGAAGAATTTAACAAACTACTTTCAATCGTGAGTGACCTTTGAACTGCTGGAGTGGAAGAAGATTTGTGTTTAACTGCTGATTCTGACAACAAACTTTTGTTTGTGGAAGTTGCTTCTATTGATGTATTTATGTTTGTAGTGCTTGCTTCAGATGATAAGTTTGTATTTCTTGTGGCTGTTTCTGAGGATGAGTTTTTGCTGCTAGTGAAAGGTTCATTGGAGAAGCTTACACTTCCGTCAGGTGATTCTGATAATGGCATGTTACTTCGAGATGAAAGCTCTGTAGATGAGTTGTTTCTACCCGCTGTTTCTAAAGATAGAATTTTGTTTTCAGAAACTGTTTTTGGGGGTGTGTTTTTCTGCTTAAGGGTTGGATCAGAGGATAAGATTTTGTTGTCGGGGTTACTTTCAGCGGTTAAAGTTTCCTTTTTGGGACTGACGAGTGTTTTGTTTTCAAATTCATTTGAATGAACAACAGCAACATCAGGTTGTAAGGTCTGATGTAATGGTTGTGGTTGAATCACTGTTTTACGTTCTAATGGATCTAGTCTTGCTTGACCAAGTGTTGATGCAGTGCTTTTACTGACAATTTGGTTCTTCTCGGTAACAATAAGTAAAACAGCCTTTTGTTTGCTCCCAGTGGATAAATCCTTTCTAAGGTGGTTTTCACATATTTTCGTGATATCTTTATCGTGCGCACCAGATAAGTTCGAATCGATATCAGGAGATAAGTTAGCTTCAGTTTCTTTTGATGGAAAAATTGATACCTTGTCTGAAGGAACCTATACGCAAATAGTAACAAGAAGATAAACCTATTAAACTTTATCGCAATCAAACTATAGCAACAACTAACATGGCCAAAACGCGCTTAATATTTATTATGCGACATGGCTTAGCGGCACCGCGCACAGGTGATTGATCCTACGTGACGGGCTCGATTCGCGGCTGCAGCCGATGGCATTTATAATATATACCGGGTTGTTGCTGACTCGAAGAACCCAGCCTTCCGCGATTATTGTTGAATTTTCTGTTCAGTATAACTTAAAAAAATCGTAATTTTATAATAAGTGTGGTATTTTAACCTGTAAGTATCTGTATTTTTGACAATCCGTGGGGAAAGGTTAAGGGGCCTCAAGCCCTTCCCCCCTAAGTTTCAACTATGCATGTCAATACATCAGTGCTTTGATACCGCTAGCCGCAAAAAACTTCAAAGTAAGCATTTTTGGATTCCTAGTCCCCCTTAAAAACCTTTCCGTATCCGCCTCTGTATACTTAACTAAAACAAATCTTACGTGAGATTGACAAGGTAACCGATGCGACTCGATTATATCTGGGGTTGGGGGAGACAAGGGTGAAGGTAAGGACTGTGAAGTTGGAGTAGGCAACAATTGTTTTTGATTCTCCTACAAAAACAGAAAGGTTTTAAGAGGCAGTGAAACTGCAGGCTTGTCTATCAGTTCCATACAATGTTTAGAATGCCCTTTTTCATTAATGTTTAATCAAAATTGATAATCTGAAAATTGCAAACCGGTTTAATTGGTGTCTTAGTTGTGGCAAACTTAAAGACTCATTCAAAACGCTCTAAAACATGGCACTAACTGTGTAGACTAGCGGTTTTTAACAGGGTCCCAATAGTCAACAACGAAAAATCTGGGGATCCTCATGAGGAACGCTATAACCCGTATTCAGTACCTACTTTGCAGGTAACGCAGACAAAGCGTCCTCCAGCCAGTGCATGTAAGATAAGGGGTCTCAGAGTTTGACAAGGCTAAAAAGCACTGGTGTTAACGGAAAAAAACTTCAAACGTTTTTCATACCGAGGTCTGTGAGGAAGTTTTGTTAGTTGAACTTGGGCTGGTTGATTTACGTTGAGGGGATCGCAGCCCTGATAAAAAATCTTTTTCGGACGATTTCTGGCGTCGACTTTGAGAACCTTTTCGAACCTAAAAGAAAACAAGTTCAACGTTTTCAAGGAAAAAGTGAAAAGTGCAATGGAGAGCTGGCTAACCCTGAATGTTTTAAAGATCAATGAAAGCATACAGCACAGTTATAAAGTTTGAAGTTATCAGAAGCAGTGATCTCTGCTTTTTATTTAGTGTATTTTCATTTACATCATACCTAGTCACAGCGTTTTCGAATGTAAACATTAACACTCAAGCTAATATTTAGTAAAACATTTGTTACTAATCACTTCCGAAAGACAATACCAATGATAGGACGTCTTAAAATTACCACTACAAGCTACTGAACTAGCTCACCGTGTTGAAGCTTACAAGCCATCAAGCACCTGGCCATATGCTTTACATGCCGATGTTAAAATACAAATAAACCCTACAACGGTTATAATCTCTCTCTGACATCTTGTTGGGGTTTGTTGTGGAATTTTTCACAAAACTTCAAATGCAGTCGTTTGAATGAAGTCGAAACCTTTCAATGGTAAACTTTACCTGCAGTTTAACTGAGGCCCCTGCCTCCAAACTCTTTAGTCGTTCCTCCAACGATTTTCGGCCACAGAACTTGTCGTTTTGTTTTCGAATATAATCCTCTCTAAATGATTGCAAAAGAGAACGTTTTAATGGCATTTCCAATGCAAATATTCCTTTACCGACGACCAACAATTTCAAACATATTACTATTAACAAAAACTGAATAGTGAACACATTCAAGAAATCTTTAAAGTGGCATACTTAGTATATACTTTTTCAACGTTTGCTGACCTAAAGTTTTGTCTCTTCAACTCACCTATCGCCAGAAAATACATGACATAAGTGTGATCGCTGTGTTTAGACGAAAATCAAACCCATGACTTCCAATTATTAGATCTTGCCAAGCAAGAGAAGATGATACTCAATAATGTAGCTTTGAGTAGACTTGCAATTGCAATGTAGAGCTAGCATGGAAAGCTCATACCAGCGAAGACCTTCAAAATGGTGTTCATAGCTAGTTATCTCTCAGCTTAAGATGACAAAAATGAAAACAAAGTGGGAGATAAAATCAGTCGGATCTACAACCAACTACTAATTTGGAGCTACAAAGACTAGACAACCTAATATCTCATTAACGAATGCTCTCACTTTACCACTTTACTAGTCTCTTAAAAGATCTATTGCAGCAATACGATAATTTTAAAAGAATGTTAAAAATATGGTTGAGATATACCCTCAAGTAGTTACAGCAAATTAACTGTGCTTGCACATCGCTAAAACTGCTACGTTCGAACATGCTTTAGCCCGGACGTCAATTTAAAAAAAACTAGATATTAAGTTAATAAGTACACATAGATAAACGACTGCACACCTGTAGCCAACGTATGAGGTATTGCTTCGTTCGTAACGGCGATAACCACTTGCTTTAGGCGAAGTTTCTAGGCTTTCGTCTAAAAAAGTTCGAAACTTATTTGTTATTTTTACTCAAGTGTTAAGAGTATTAATCCAGAAGTACACAGAAAATAACAAGGCTACTCGACATTTCAAACATGAAAGCTTAGCCACCAAAAATATTTCAACAATGTAAACTGACGTTTCCTCAAACGGACCATATGGCAACAATTAAATCATCAAATCTTACAACCGGTATTTATAACGCAACATATTGTCAGCGTTGTAATTGGTTTCACAAAGTGTAGCTTAAGATGAAGATATTGTCAAAGCTGTTTGACGAGATTTGAATGTAGTGAATGTTCGCAATTAGTGCATTGCATGTCAATCTCCAGTAGCAGATCGTCCTCCTTGCATTTAGGTCTGATACGAAAACCAAAAACTTAAAATGCAGGAGTCTTGCATCATTATGGAAATAATGAAAGTATGGGGCTTCAGATGATTCAAGCACACATTGAGCAGGCCATTATCTACGTCGTCCCGTTGCAATATCAATCAAGAATGACTAAATACTGTTGGGCAAAACTTTGAAAGAAATCAATCGTGTCGGGTTCGATTCACGGCTGGAAACGTAGTACAGTATGTGACATTACATGTTGACCGGAAAAGCGCGAGCTCACTTCGCTGTTTTCTTCCATGCGTTATTGAAGTTTTCTGTTCAAGGATTTGAAAAAAGCCCGACCGAGGTATATCTATTTTTGAAAGTCTTGTTAGTTTACATTAAAAAACACTTAAAAATTAAAATACTAAGCAATCGCTGCTTACCTTTCAAAGAACGTGTCGGCGATGCTCTTGCTGATGACGTTACTGAAACGCATGGTGACGTCACTGCTGACGCATAAGCAGGGCGACTGAAGGACGATGCAGTTGCAGTTGAAGTAGAGCAAGGGCTAGACACAGGCTTAATATAGTAGGGTAAATAGCTCATAATTATCTTGGCTAGAGCTTAATTCGCCACCGGTTGGGATTGTTATTCAAGAACTTGTATGAGGTTGTTCTTTGCTATTGATTTGTGAGTAAAACTTCTATATCCAAAATTTTACAGCATTTTCATGTTGCAGCTGGATTTTTGTTCATTCAATATTTTCGCTACACTTTTCCGTGAGTATTTGGAGAAAAACTGTCTTCTGCGTTCGTCCTCTTAGTCATTAAACAAAAAACGCAAAGATAGAGATCCCATTGCTAATCCACGAGATTAACATCATCCAAGTAAGGTGTTGTGGTTTTGTGATTAAGTTCTAATAATCCTTTTTGTGTAATCCACCAAATTAATATTTCATCCAACTAGTTATCAAAATCATTAAATTAATAAATCATTACCGCATCTTAATTATGATTAGCTAAAATTAGGTAAGCAATCAGTTTCATTTACATACACATCTAAAAATAAGTGTTGAAATTACAATAAACATCTGCAATGAAACTACCCCATAAATGCATCACGTTACAACAAATACTTGTAGTTTTACTTATTTTTGGCTATTAGCGATTGGAATTGTTGCAGTTAGCTTTCGATAGCGCTCCGTTTATTGCACAAATAACCTTGAAACTACAGATTACATTTTAAATTTGAAACGAAAAGCGATTGTGCCAACTTTCTCAGAGGGGTGAGCAGACCCAATTTTCGCCGACAGACCTTGCCGGAACCAGAAAATGAGGTTCCAAAAACTTTGATACTTTATGAAATAATAACCCGGACCTGACCCAAACTCAAAAATTAAGGCCTAAAAACGAAAGTGATTTTACCCGAAAAATCTGCACAGCTGAAGCTCTGAGGCTGTCTAGTCGCAAAACGCTGAATTAAGTTACTCAGCCGCAACTACGCATGCCGAAAACACTACCAAGATTTTTACAACCTCGTTCCAAAACAAACTAAACGACTTTGACATTTAATAATTTTATGCTCAACAAATCGCATGCTAGGCTCACGCAAACTCGCGTGAACTGCAGTTCCATTCGACGTGGTCTTAGCCTTGATCTTCAACTGCAGAATGAACTTTAGTTTGACGAAAGGTAATCTGACTGTTTTGCAGGTACAGCTCCCACTGTCTCAAACAATAGTTTTGTATCGATGGCTTTATACAGTATACATGTTACAGATTTGGTCGTCAATGAAGAACAATTGGACGACTCTTGACGAGCGCTGTTCAACAATCAAGGCTTTTTCTAAGTGTGTTTATGGTAGTAGAAGCATGAACGATTTTGAATTGGGTTCACAACTAACACACTTAATGAAATTTTGTGCTGAAATTTAAGAAAAATAAAACTGCAGCTAAAAATAGAAAAGTTACCGGTATGGGTTAACGGATACATTCTCAAAAATACCTAGATCATTAATCATAGATGCAAAAGTGATATTTTTAGACAAACTAAATTGATTTTGAATTCAAAGATTTTGCATAAATGGGATTCCAGGTTTTGTAAGCACGTGCGCGTTTCCGTTACTTAAAACGGGTCCCTAACTTTACGCTTTAACTGTTTCAAATCGCGTAGTTCGAGGTAAAAAAATTGCAAATTTTTTCCACCGTATCACTGAAGCAAGTTTCATACCATGGCGACACAACAAAATGATATATCAAAACCAAAATCGCTTGTACTTTCCAGCTCCTACTGTAGTTGATGATGAAATCAGAAAAATCTCGAAACGTTCAATCAGTGGCGTACGCAGGGGGGGGAGGGGGTCAACCCTCCCCCCCCCTTTCCCTTGTCGATTAGAAATGCAGTGAAAACTTATCTTTTTGAAAATGATACGCCTTTTGTTCGCCCTTCCTTCGAGCTTGCAAAAATTTCCAACGTTTTGTCCGTTCCATCCAACTTTCTTATTTAATCTCGAGATACTTTGATGTGATGTAACAGTAGCGGTAGATTAACTTTTGCGATGTGTCGCTGGAACCGCATTTTTGTTATTTCTGTTGCTGTGAAGCAATAAATAAATAGGAGTTTCCTTTAATGGCATATAATCAGTGGCGTACGCACGAAGGGGGGGCAACCCCTCCCATCGACGATTTGAAAATAAATAAAAACCTCTCTTTTTGAAACGATCCGCCTTTTTTCATACAGAGTTTGCCGAAATTGCTGACATGTTTTTCTGTGCTATCCAACTTGCTTATTAATCTCGAGAAACTTTCATTGTGATGTAATAATTCCGGTAGTCAAACTTTTCTGGTGGGTTGCGCTTGAACCAACGACTAACACAAAATGCAAGCCGGGACAAAGTCAATGGGTATTGTTAAAGCTGAGGTCGTGTTGTGATGTCATCAAGCGATTGTTTTCAACGGCTATCAATGCTGGACAACACAACGTTCCAGCGCAGGAGGTATTCTTGGAAGAGAATGGTTGCAAGAAGGGCGGATGCTCCGCTTGCGATGTCATAACTTCGAGTTAACCAAACCAGCCAGTTGGGGTTAACCAAAGACATCGCTATCGGCTTGGGAGGTTTTGGGTTCAATTTTCGGGCCGGTACCGGTCAATAGCTTAGTGGTCAAGCGCACAGACTATCGGTGGGGAAGGTCTGGGGCTTGATTCCCGGGCCGGTCAAATCGGTACAGTGTCGCCAACAGCTCGCCAATGCTGCGACGTTTCTGTGTTCCCCAGTCGCTAAGTCGCGGAGATGACCCCTAGTGGCGTATGCAAGGGAGGGGCGGGGAGTCACCCCACCTTGACGATTGCAGAAAAAATTAATTCTTTCTTAATTTTGAAACAAACCGACTTTTCCTCGTGCAGAGCTTGCCGAAATTGCCATCATGTTTTTTCTGTTCGGTCCAACTTTCTAATTTAATCTCGCGAAACTTTCGTTAGGATGCGATATGCAACAATACTGGTAGTCCAACTTTTCTGATGTGTTTTGCTTGAACTGCATTTTTGTCATTGATTCTGCTGCTGTGAAGCAGTTGGTAAGTAGGAATTTTTCCTAAATACGGTGTCTCTGCAGGAGCTATGGCTGCACACAAATTTGTTTAAGAAATCAAATCGTCACTGCACTCCTTTCATTAAACTCACTGCAGTACCGAAGCATGGTAGCGAGTGGCGGGGTCCGACCCCGCGTCTTAGCGCTTGGGCAACACAGGTCCGAAGAAACGTCGCAGCGGTGGCGAGTCGTTGGCTACACTGTGTCTGATTTGATCGGCCTGGGAATTGAACCCCAAATCTTCCGCATCGATAGCGACATCTGTAACACTACGCTATAACCGTCCGGTTTGATGAAAAATTATTATAAAACGTTAAAAATTTAAATTGACACTGCCAGTGACGTCACATCGTGAGGACGTACTATTACGATATTTTACGTCATCACGATGTGACGTCACTGAAACCCCCATTGAAAAATCCTGCGTACGCCACTGCGTTCAATAAAAGTTATGCCACTGTTCTCGCTAAGCTCTAGCCTGTGCTAATTTGGAATTAACATACTCTTACTGATACTAATGCGGACAAACTTATGACAGAAGTCACATGCAAAAAAATGACTACAAAAAATTCTATTGCAAGTACCATCTGTTGTTATAGCTCTACTATGTACTGATGACACACAACTCTCTAAATTACAGTCGGTTTTTTGCGTGAACTAGCAATTATTGATAAGCTTTCATAACAAATCAAGAAAAAACTCGAAGGTTGTATGACGAATTATCTCGTGCACGAGTAGCAATGCTGAAAATCCTGTTCGTCGCTACGTCATAAACTTTTTAAATGTAGCTGTCAAAAAATGACAACGTTGTTCTGATAAAAGTTACAGCCATATACTAGAACAAAATGGTCAATCTTATTACAATATTGAGAACCGGACGTATATAGTGTGAGGAGGCATTGTGCCATATACCCCCCTTTGACTTTACCTTTCAGTGAAAAAGAACAAATGTAGCTAAGTGACTGAAATAAGCCAGGCTCTTTCGATGGCTTTTGTAGATTAAGGCTTCCCTTTGAATGCACACCAGTAGCGCAGCATGATTCTTTGCGTTGCTAATGCAAAATACTGATTATATTAAATACAATAATTGAAAAACGTTGTTGCAAAAGTAAGTCGTTAACTTAAAGACAGCATATGAACATCTTTGCTATCTGTCATATCTGTGTTGACAAAATGGCAGGTTAAGACAATAGTGACGCAATTACGGCTAAACCTAGAGGTGACGTAGGTTTATAGAAAAAAATACTCTCCACTATTAAGATCACATTAACGTTAATATCAAAGATTAATTTCACAGACTGCATTGTTGATAGTCGAAAATTTGTAGAAAAAATGTGGCTAAGGGCAAGAGCCAGCCTAGAGAGCCACAAAACTTCTGCTAATTTTTAGAAAAGCGTCGGTTGTGAGTTTGCTTTGATGAACCATAATGCAGCAACAGTGGATATGTTAAAAAGGGAAAACATTTTATTAAAATTCTTAACGTTTTCGGCCTTTTATCTGGTCCTAAAAAATCAAATCTTCGAATTGACCAGCCCGGTAATCGAATCCCAGACCTTCCACCGTCCTGCGCCGATAGCGATGAGCTAAAAAACTGAGCTGACCGGTTGGTTTTATCTGGCCCTCGTCAGAGTAAAAAAGCGCATTTTAACCCAAGTGGAAATTATCAATATATTAAAACCTATAGGTTTAAATAAGTTGATAACATATGTATTCACGTAACAATAATTGCACTATTCATAACGTGAGAATTCAATGCATCATCATACAATAGGCTACGCTTTATATGCTAGACCTATTTATGCATTGCAATTTTCAGACATGTAAGTTAAAACAAATTAAACGATCTCGTTGACACATTAAAACATATTCAGCAAATTGATAAACCTCCTCCGCATATAATCGCGCGCTTAGCTTGAGGTTATGTACTGTGATAACTAAAGCTTTTCAAATTTTTGTTTCGTATTTAATGCGCTGCTTTTTTAATTCTCTGAAGAGAGCCAGATGAAATACCGAAAACGTCACAATTTCAAAAAAAATGCAGAAACTACATATTTTCAAAATCAACAAAAAAATTATCGCAATCAAGCTAAGCGCTCAGCCGCACCGGATGGCGTTTTTGTAAAACTCGAACAGATTTTAACAAAAGATTTGCACCGAAATGGGTAGACTGCACGGTATCAAATATTCATTACCTTCTTGCCTACGGTCAAGCTCATGTTACCGCATTCTTGTTTGTCTTCAGTTATTGATCACAATGCATCGCTTGGTACCTACATACTGTCTTACGGCATAGCGCATGGTGAATCAAGGCGAAAGCTATCTCTAATTTAACGTTTCATCATCGTAGACGCAGGCTACCGCATAATACATTTTGCCAATAGTACAAATTTTTAGTAACATTGGTAGTAGCTTTGCAATTTTAAAACCCTAACCCTTACTGCTGCTGATAATATAGCTTCATTGTTGTTGAAACGTTACATTTTTAAGGGAAATTTCGAATTTTTTTCGTACTGATTTTATACGGAGATGTGGGCCTACAGCATGACTTTTAATTGCCAACAAATCTACATTGCTAGTACTACGCCAACGTAGACAAGAGATTGGAACTCTTGAACGAGAATTGACATTGCGTTTTGCAAACACCTGCTGCTCGGTCAGTCACTTTGATGATTTTGTGCTTGACTATTTTTGGAATGCATCCAAACCGTTCAAGTTTGACTCAACAATTTTGACCGGAAATTTTGTTTACTTAGTAAGTCTGAAGCAACCAATGTCAATATCAACAACTTAACCAGTGCATTTAAGTAAAAGCGCTCTTAACTTTAAATGCCAGCTGTGTTGAGTGGTTGACTTTTAAAAGTGTACGGCACTAGACACACTAAAAAGTGCTGCGCGAAATTATGCAAAATATTTTTAAACACGTTATCACTGCGTTGATATCCGCCCTTTTCGATTGGGGCTTGCATATAGGCTTCGACGAATAGAAACTTTGCTAAACTTGATGATTAAACTTAGTTTCAATCTTGGTTTCGCTTTATTGCATTCCTATTATAATAAGGATTTATTTAGCTTGTATTTTAATTATTCGTAGAAACCATTTATTGCAGCACAATGCACTACGCTGCTTCACAGCTAGCCACAACGATAATTTACTTGGAGACAAGATTTCACGGTTATTTAAATACAAATACATTTTATGTTATTTCAGTCAGCCACTCCTAGCTACGCCCAACCCAAAGTATGATAAATAAGCTGTTTTTATAGCTATGACATGTAGAGTATTGCCCCGGCTTTTCAAAAGTGCGTAATTAAGCTTTCATTACTTCACCAATTGAACTTATTTCTAGTTTTTTACTTCTTTCAGTAGATTCATCTGCTTTGTTTTAACTACAGCTGCAATGCTAATTTCTTTTACCGTAATTGCTCATATCTTCAAGGTTACGACAAAACTGTCTTTGCATTAAACGACTAAATTCGTCTCATAAATTAATCATCAAGTCACAAACGTACGGTTCAAGCGGGAAAAACTGCGAGCTGTAAATATCTGCGAGAAAACTCATGAAAACTAACTAAAATAAAGCAAAAATACATGTAGTAGAAGAAAATCAGTGAAGGTCTCTTGCAGCGCACTAAAAAAGTTGTGATACGTGCGTTTGGAAAACATTCAAAATGGAAGTGCCTAATATTTTGTTACAAGCACAATAAGCTAATGATCTAGTGGCACTGTCTACGCTAAAAACTTACGCTATGCTGGGTCTTAAGCCATGATGCAAAAAAAGAAAGAAAAAACTTGTACAGTTTCAAACACAGGCATTTTTTACTCTAGGGACAAATATTATGCAAAACAATACCGGGGTTTTCCCTCTCGTTGAAACTCGTAATTCTTCGCTACCTCAAACTAAACTAACAAACAGCTGCAAATCGCCAAAAAGATTGTCTGAGACTTCCTTTAGTAGCAAAACCGCCTCCGCATCTCCGTATTTACACCATAATTTACACCCATGTTATGACACAGCACATGAATTACTATGGATTACCTAAGCAACTGCAGAAGTAAGTTAATGACTCGATAGGCTGGCAGTTGCGCCTGAATTAACAGTCCCGCAAATGATTAGCCGCGTTTTTTTAATTCTAGTTTGAATTTTTTAATTAAGTTTATTGTAATTTTTTGTGTTTCGCTCACTGATATCGTTTGTTTATGCTTAGTGGCATATTTATCCTCCTATCACGAGAAAGCGATCAAAGTCCTATAACGAGCTCGCTTAGGGGTTGCCAACCATTTGTCTACAACTCCAAGATGGGGGAATCCCGTTAAACGCCTTTCCAACGGCAAACAAACTTGCCGGCTTGATCTCTACACTGTCCCTTTATAAATGCTGGATGTCCAGCAGGAAAGCTAAGAAAACCAATTTTAAAGTCATCGGTTTGACCCGACTCGTAATCAAGCCCGAGTCTACAGCTCCAGAGGTAGATTCTCTAAGCAGTCGGCCATAGGAGGTGTCATGATAAAACCTGCCTTTGTGAAGTTATGCAGAATTGCTACGGATACTAATATTTGAAACATGATCATGACAATCTAGTCATAATCTAATTACCTATGTAATAACGCTGTTTTATTTACAATAGAAATTGAATAACAAGCTTAGGTCAATGTTCAACGCTGTTCGTGTTGGTAAAAAAAGTCTTCAAAAACAATACATTTTTCAACTTTGGCTTCTGTTGCGCGGACATTGTGACGTAGGCCTAATAATTCGAAATTAATGAATCAGAGGTCAAATAAACAAAGCATAAATCAGCTCAACAATTTAACTTTAGCCCTGCATTGTGTAAAAAAAGTCTGCCCCTTAATTTAATGAAGTCAAAAATTTGTGTGCAGGCCCGGCTTGATTACGGACTTACGGCGACTTTTTAACTGCACCCACCCAAAAACAGGCACAAGAATTTCGGCCTGATTATTATGCCATCTGACCACCTTTTGCTCTGCCAAGCTGTGAAATATCATCACAATAAAACAGATTTATGCTGTACCGGTGCAGAGGCCTAATGCAATTTTTCCTGTGAACACTGACGAGGTTAAAACTTCCGAAAATGTGTGTTTATCAAGCGACTAGTTTTTCAAGAAAAATCGCGCACTATTAAAAATGTTAACGGTTCTATTGCATGCTTGTGTGCTGTTGAATGAAAATATAGTTCGGTGAAGTCGAAATAAGGTTTTAAAAACAACATTAAAACTAGGTTTTAAGAAGTAGATTTTCGCAAATATGGAAGGTATAGATTAAAGGAACGCTCTTGAAATATTTGTCATATCAAAGCAGCTGATTACAGTCACTTATGAATGTTACAATCTTCTGAATTTGATGCCACCAATTGCCTGAGGGTACAACAAGAGATTTAGATAGAAATCGCAGCTTATGATAATGGCGATCCTACCGAATGGTAAACTTTACAAATATGTAACTGCTTTAAACGCAGCTAATACTTTAATCTCATGAAAGGTAAAAACATGTAAGCAAAGAAGGCAAAGCTACATTTAATCGTTCAAGCCGGGTGATTGAATATTTTAACTAAAGGCAGAATACATAGGCCTACGTGTATTTTGCCATCACTATGAATAAATGTTTTTTTAGGTTTTTACATAGGCAACTAATATTTTCAACCTTTCTCTCTCTGAAGGGCTTTGCGACGAAACAGCCTGTATATTTTTTTAATATACTATTTTGTTTGTTATTTTTTATTCACTGTTCTTTTTGCCAATATGACACATATTAATTAAAGTACCTCTTTTTAAAAAATTTTGGACCTCCGTATTACTGGCATCCGAGTTGTCAACGGGCCGACGATGTTGAGCCCGACCAGAACCCAATTTTTCAGCCCGAATCCTCATTTATTGACTAGTCTGAGCCCGATTTAATATCACTTTAAATTTTGATCATTAATATTGATTTAGCCTAATATCACTCCAAATCGAAAATATCACTTTAAATTTTGAAGAAATTTTAATAAAAAACAAAATGAGTTTCACCCATCCACAGTCTCACCATCCGCAGGCTGATAGATGCGCCAAGGTTTTTCTTTGCTTTATTCCAGCAATCGCGAAAACCTATCACTCTCTGAAAATCTCGATTTGCTCCGGCGTCCGGTCCCATTGAAGCCCGACAATATTTCAAAATCCATGGGGGAGCCCGACCCAAAAAGCCCGAGTCTGATTGACAACTCTGCCGTATTATGATAACTTTTGATGCTTATGTAGGTCAAATTTCTCAAGGCTATTCTCCGCGGCTTAGTGCGCAGACAGCACAGCTACGATTGTAAAAGCCTATTGTAGCGATCATGAGAAACTATCATTGGCAGCGATGTCCGAGACATGGCGTAGCGTACCGCGCAGTACAGATCCAACGTGACGGGTTCGATTTGTGCCAAGAGCCGACTGCAGTTGACATACCGGGTTACTGCAAACTCAAAGAATGCAAGGCTCACTTCGCAGTCTCCCTCAATTACTGTTGAATTTTCTGTCCAACATAATTTGAAAAAAGCTTGTTTACCTTACCAACCCTGCAGTATTGTAACTATCATTTTGAAAACATTTGTTTGACTTGGTCCAGTTCTAAACTTTATCTCAAAACTGCAAAATGTGGGCTCGTAACCACTTCGTAATTTAGAACTAACGTTCAATTCCGGTCTCATCTGAAACTCCAGACCCCGCCGATAATAAAAAAACCCAATTCTCCTCCATTGCCCTTCCTTCCCTCCTCTTATACATCTATTCAAAGCAGAGCTGCATACTAGCAAGCATTTTTAATCGACTTCGAGTTCCCTCAAAATTTGCAAGTCGAGTACGAGTTTAAGTTCTTAATTTTGCGAGTTCAAGGTCGAGTTAAGTAAATTTCACCGAGTTTATGCTTAGTTCAAGTAGTTCTTATCGGGTTCAGATTAAGTTCAAACAATTTTTGTCAAGCTTAGGATAAGTTCAAAACCCAATCAATTTTTTTCAAGTGCAGGGATTTTTGCCTTTCGAGTTCAAGTTTGAGTTCGAGTTCAGATCGAGTTCGCAGCTCTAATCCAAGTCCCAACGACGCGTTTGATCTAAGATAAAATGCAGTTGCGGTTGAACGTAACAAGCATTATTACTCTAAGTCTAAACTTAGCCTGATAGTGGTGTTTTCATTGATGTTAAGCCAGGGGTTCCCAACCTTTTGCTTTCTGTGTACCACTTCTGGACCTTTTCTGTAGCTGCGTACCACCTATCTTTGATGAACACTTTTTGACCATAACAACAGATAGCTGTGCTGAAAGGTTTACTTTACATACAGAAACGAATACGTAATTGAATCCAATGTTCATTATAGTCTACTCGCGGGATTACTCTGAAGCACATAGCAAGTAACACTGCGGCTTAGCATCTGGGCAACACAGCTTCGAACTTCCAAGAAATCTCACTATGTGCGAGTCATTATAGTGAATCGAGCTTTTAGATGAAGGTAGTCTAAGGGTGGGCAAAATTTTCATTGAACAGCCACTTGCGAAAAAGTAGAACAACCGAACAGTTAGTGCCAGTAAGTCAAAGAGCAAAAAAAGTTTTCGACCACACAAGAGCTGGAAATTGGGGGTGTAAGTACAATCGCAAAACAAAAAAGGTCTTTGATGTTCCTCAAAAAGAGCTGAAGAACCAAGTCTCAAGGATCAAACAGTCGTATGTGGCTTGCGAGCAGCACTGTGCCCACCCCTGATGTAGTTAATGTGATTGCAAAATCAACGATGTTGCTCCCAGGCCCCTGAATATAACAGTTACAGTTATTTACAACTCCCAAACTATCTGACAAATAGGAAAGGTGAAGAATGAAGTTTATGTCTTCCAAAATCTTCTGAATTTTGTAATTTTTTGTTTGGAAGAACTGAAGCAGCTTCTTATGCAATACAAAAAGACGCATCCATAAGGGTATTCCCTCGAGACCTCACTTCCGTGTGAAGCAGCAATGACGTGTATTCTGATCTATATGGTGCAGCTTCGTATGAAGCTCTACGAGGTCGTTGCTTCTGAGATATGTAAGGGTGTAAAGTTTAAAAAGTAGGCTGGCAACTGGCAACGCACAATTTTGAAACGAAAACCTCCCAAAATGGACGTTTTTAACTGCAAAATTTTGGGAAGGTTTTGGCGTTAGCCTGAATAATAAATCAATAGATGCAAAATGCACAAGTTTACGAAAAATTTTCACACCCGGTCTACGTTTATTGCTACTTTTGTTCGAAATACAAAACGTTTTACAAAGCTAGTGCGACACGCAGTTTGTATGCGTTCCTACTTCACTACACCCAGGGTTATGTTAGCTAGAACTGTGAAACTCAAACGAGGAGTAATTTTGAACCCTGAGTTTTACTACATCGATGAAGACGAAATAAGCACAGAATAATCTCTGTTAAAAGCTCACAGGTCAATCCATAGATTCACCTCACCATCTCAATTCCGCCAGCTACAATATTCGATGGTGCAGCTTGCTGCTGCAGAAAGAAAAAAAGGCCCGCAAGCAAGCGAGCTATTAGCAATGCCCACATAAGAGTACGCTACGTCATATTATAGCAGTGGTTCTCAAAGTGGTCGATATCGACCCCCAGGGGTCAATTGGACCATCCAAGGGGTCGAATGGGGGTCAATGAATAACTGCTGGGGTCTACTGGACCCAGTGGCGTAGTGAGAAATTTCAGAAGGGGGAGGCCATGATTTTCCTCATTTTTCAAGCGCATTTTTTCGACAGAACAAATTTAAAACTGATTGAGAAACAAAAAAGCTCTAGGGGGATCCGGGGGCATGCTCCCCCAGAAAAATTTTGAAAATTTACATGCAGTAATGACTATTTTAGTGCTTTTTGAATAATTTTCAGCCAAATTTTGTTTAAAGTTTTTGCCCCTAATTCTGAGTGCTTCGCCAAATTTGATACATTTTGTTCGCACATTTTCGACTATGTGTTACTTAAGGCATAAGGCATATTGCTATCAAAGACTCGAAAAAGGCTCAAAATTATAAAAAAACCGTAAATACCACAAACATTTTTGAAAATGGCTGGTGGGAGGATGCATATCCCTCATCCTACCCCTCTGGCCATAAGTTACAGAAAACATCAAAAGGGTTCGCCACATTTCAGTCACCAGGCACCATTAGTTTTACTCTTTTTTACTAAAAGACAGAGTCAAAAGGGAGGGCCATGGCCCAATGCCCCTTAAATATGCTCCTGACTGGAGCAATAAAGCCTTCGACTCAAAATTGTCATTTAGCCTACCCGCCAAGGAATGTAAAAGACGTTTTTGAACAAATCAAACGAAATTAAGAGGGCTGATTGAATCTCAGCTAAAGTAGTTTGAAATTCGTTCGTTTTTACAAGTTTATTTATTAAATCATCTACTGTGATGGCATCATGAAAACTATTCTTTTCCCTCGTTAACTTACAAACAGTATCGTCGTGAATGTGGCGCAGTTGTTACACTGGCGGGTACAGCAGTTAGGCATTATGCAGTAAGGGGGAGAACAATCGTTGTAAACCTGAGAGATAGCCTCAGTAAATAGCTTAAAAGTAAGAGAAACGGTTGTGCTGCACTGACAGTTACGTTTTGTGTTATTCTTGCATCTGTGGTCCTAAGCATATTTTCTGGTTGCGTATTGTTTTAGCATGCATTTCAGTTAAAAACTCGACTTTATTTTGACGTATTTTGTTTCCTTGTAATTGTTAAGCTAGGCTAGGGGGTCTATAGAAAATTTTATGCTTAAGTTAGGGGTCAACGTGCAAAAAAGTTTGAGAACCACTGTATCGTAGTCTCCGCTCATGATTGTACACATATCTCTAGCTAACATATTTTCATGTAACTTATTTCCGTTGTAAGGCAAAAAGTTTTTGTGAGGATTCTGTGAAAACAATTTTTTGCATTTTTGGAAAATATCTCGCGTACCACTTCAAAAGCTTCCGTGTACCACCAGTGGTACGCGTACCACAGGTTGAGAACCCCTGTGTTAAGCCTATGATAATTTACAGGTTAAGAAAAACATGGAAATCTTTGACTGCATTGAATAGTAGGTAGCATATTGAACGCAAATCTACAAGGTTGAGAACGTTATATGTAGCTATAAGTATGCTCGTAACAATTTAACGCGTATCAACCTCTAAAAATACCGGTTCTACCTACAAGCTATTTGATGTTCCATAAATAAATAAACAAGTCGTTAATATTTTCAATAAACATGTAGGCCTATGCAAGATTAAATGAACAATGTGAATAGCAAATAAGCCAAAAGATCGCAGCAAAAGATGCGAATTAAAAACCTGTCACAAGTGCAGCGCTAGTGCATAATCTATTGATAGCTGCTTTCAGATCCTTCCGTAAATTGAAACTTTGCCTAACAGTAAAAATACTTTACTGTAAAAGCTAGATCTAAATCATATCCATCATCCGTATTAAAATGCACTATGCGCAGAATGGCACAGGCGAAGCAAAAAAGTACCAGGTAAGCTAAGTCTTGCTTTGACAGCTTCACTGGCTGCTATGCTAAAAATGAGCTACGTCAACTTCTAAAACGCAATCTAGTTTTTTTTGTATGATTTCATACCAAGACCTCCCTTTGCCGTACTCGTTTTTACTTTTGACTTACGTATGTTTTGAAATATCTTAATTTGAAGCTAAAATGAAGAGAGAGTAGGATACCTTGAACTCTGGGTACACAATAGTTCTGTGTTCGGTACCCACCAAGATCTCTCATCGTTTTAATTTTTAACACAAATTTTGATCTAGTCATAACAAAAAAGGCAATACCGGTATCATATTGAAAAAAGAGATTTTGTCATGCCCCCATTCTGTTGGATATTGATATAAAACGTCAAAACTTGGACTTATTGTAATACCAATCTCTTCCAAAATCGTAGGCCTACATGTCTGACACCATTCGGTAGCCTAATGAAAAAAATAATGCGGTTTTACCTCATTCAAATTTTTTGGGTTTGCCCCTGCCCCCTGCCTATCCATATCTTATAAACCCATCGTCTGTAACTTTAATTGCATTTTGCAAGAAGGCTCGAGTTCAATCCTTGGTTCGAGCATTGCGGCTTCATCTAGTTTGCTGTTTGATGTGGTAGCAGAAAAAATACTATGCGCAATTTTGTGACATCGCAGTTCCCACTAATGATCATTTTAACTCCACTCGGACGCCTCTTATCCATTTGTTTATGATTTAAATCTTTTTTCTGTGTGACTGTTGTTGCTCTGTTTTGTTTGCTTCTATAGCATCAACTGAAAACTAAATTTTTAAAGAAATATACTGCTGAATTTACAAGAGAGAATTGCCTTTTCTAAAAAATGCTTTTTGTTACGAAGAGCTTTAAATACCAGGTCACCAGGTGCATAGTCTACTTATCATGCCGAAAATCATGAAGTTAGTATACAATTAACTTGGTAGCATTTCCTTATAGTTTCAATGGTCCGTTTCATGCGTACGCGATCATCAGCATGTCTTATTCAAATAGAGCCGTTGGAATTAGTAAATAAATGCAACCAAATTAATTGAATTACATTTTGCTTCAGTGGACAAGATCATTGAGCGCTTCTGTTTGGTTATGCAACTGAATTTGCCATTTCTTACTGAACTTGAAATGACGAACTTAATAATGGTCAAAATTTTACCCCATTTCAGTGAAATTGATAAGTCTACAGTTTTTAATTTTAGAAAATCTACTCAAACTGTTATTAATTGACGTCCGGACAATTTTGGTTTGTTGGCAAAAATCAGAAAATTCACTCACCTTGCAGAAAGAATTTAGAAATATTTCTGCGCACTTTCGTATTTACATTATTTTTTTCCTTGTTTTAACTTTTCCTGATTAAAAAAGTCAACTTATGACTTCTAACCATAATTTTTTAGTTTTATGACTCAACAATCTTTACTATGCCGGAATAACCGCCAAGTTAACTCTCAATTCAATTCTAATAGCCTGGTATATCGTGGTGGTATCGCTCTGCAGCACCACGCACTAGGTTAGCATCTCACATACATTTTAAATGACAGAACACAGGTTAAAGCAACTTATTACGATCTCAACTTTTATATAGCTCAAGTCTGTTTCCCCGAGGCGTGAAAAGAACTTAGCCGATAATTTGTAAGGGGTTGAGTTCAATGACAATATTGCAAGCTTTTTTCTATTTTCGTGCTTGAACTGTGCCCAGTCACGCGTATCGTTCAGCGAAAGTAAGTCGCGCGTCTATGACGAAGGAATGTGCTCGACGCTTGTTTACAAATAACTTGCATGCTACGCACACATCATTCACCGATTTGCTCACCCAAGAAATATGCCAGCAATTAAGCAAACAACTTAATCTGCTGATGACAGGGAATCCGTGAACATCTAAACGGATTTCTTCTTTTAACCAAACATTAAAAGACAAAAATTTAATAAGAGGCCTACAGGATTTTATCAATCACTCAAATTGATATCCGGCAATAGTCAGGCAATGAAACCAATACTAGTGATATCACAGCATTAACTGATTCCAGCTTAAAAAAATCTTGCAAACAACTAGCATAAATAAATAAATAGCTCAAAACTGTAGGCTATAGAGTTTTAGGACCGGTTCTTTTACGACTAATGATGACCTTGTAACGTAGTAAGTCAAAAGTACGTCGTTCATGATCGAAAGCTTCCAGTGCCCGGGCGCTAGTGCTTATAGCGAAAGTCTAGATTTTGTCATAAAATCAGAGCCGCCAACTATTTATTTGTTTGTTTTTTAATTTTATTTTTTAAACGACTTAATTGTAGCTTAGGTTTTATATTGGTGAAGTACAGTATATATATCATGGAAGATGACCTACCTGAGAATTGAACCCGTGAAACCATTTCCAGATCCCTAAGCACCAACCATTCGGCCAACTCCAAATATTTAAGGACTTGTGATCAGGGCCGGATTTAGACATTAGACAATGAGAGGCCCTAGGCTATTTGATCACATTGATTGTAAGAGCAAAAAAAAGAAGTCTTCGTTGATCGTGATAAGGCCCCTCATTTTCTCCTAGGCCCCCATTTTCTCCGAGGCCCTACGCCCTAGGCTTCAGTTTGCTTAGCCTATACGTAAATCCAGCCCTGCTTGTGGTACGTAAGTTGCAATCGTCACTGGGTAGCTCGCAAGCGGCGTAACTATACCGTGAACTAGGTGGAATATTTGCGAGTTAGAGATACTACTACGGCAATTTTACAATATATGAACATTAAACAAGATTATTTATTAGTTTGATGATGATATTTCTTAAAAACTCATTTTAGTTTCTTTGATATGACTCGTCTTTGTAGGTCTTCATATGATTGGTATTCAGTTAAAGCGTTTGCTTTGTAAAATAAAAGCTTTGCAGTGATAAGCCTTCATCGATTGAAATAAAAATTTCACTTCATCCCGTTTGTCTTGAAGGTTTATTCAGCCTACATTGCTTTAAGAAACAACGAAGTATAAAAAATGTACGGTAACTTAAAAACTGTTTGACAGGCAGCAACTTTCAAAATCAGTGTTCAGACAGTTCAAAACAGTAAACTTCTGTTATGTCTCTTGCACAGTAACAACATCTGTTGCAAGGTCGTTGGAAGGTGGGGGCTGAAGCCGCCCCTGATATTTTTTCAGCTCCCCATAGAAATTTTAAGCCCCCTTTCAGCCTCCCCTTTCGAAAATTTATAGCTACAGTACACCCTATTGCACTTCAGCAATAGCTTATGGCGTCACTTGTTGATCGTTTCTTTTCTTCATCCATAGTTGATACCATCAAACTAACATACTAACTCTCGCAACTTCGTGACAAAGGTGAACAAAATCGCTAAAACTGTTGGATTTGCGGGTAACTTCGTGCACAAAGCTCTTAGAGCTTTATGATGATGTCACAGTTGCATTTTCTCCATTTTTAATCGAAACTTTTGGGCAAATAACGGCGAAACAACAAAACATCAAATTAGAATTAGCTAGCTTATCCTAGGAGAAGACGCGTAGCGAGAAATTTTAAAAGGGGGGTCAAAATTTTCACATTTTTTGACGTGTATTTTTTCGACAGAACAAATTTGATGCTGATTGAGTAGCAAGAAAAGTTGCAGGGGGCCCGGGGGCATGCTACCCCGAAAATTTTTTGAAAAATTACATGCTGTAATGGCTACTTTGGTGCTTTGAGAATAATTTTCAGGCAAATTTTGTCTGAATTGTTTGACCCTAATTCTGAGTGCTTCGCCAAATATGATGCATTTTGTTCGCACATTTTCGATTAACTTATGCGTGCTTAAAGCGTCAGGCATATTGCTATCAAAGAAGTTCGAAATTATGGAAAAGATGTATGCCACAAACACATTTTTGAAAATGGCTGGTGGGAGGATGCATACCCCTCATCATACCCCCTGGTTCCGCCCCTGGCCATAAGCTACAAAAACCATCAAAAGAGTCTGTCATATTTCAGTCACTTGGCACCATTAGTTTTGTTCTTTTTTACTAAAAGGCAGAGTCAAATGAGGGAATGGCACAATGCCTCCCCCACGCCCCCTAAATACGCTCCTGCCTAGGAGCCTGAGACTAGGAGCTTGTGAACGGATAAATAAGTTCATTTAATGGAGGTTAACACGTTTACAAGCGTCAATCTAGCTAGAGGAAAGCTTGAGTTATCAAGTAGTCTGCAAGTGACTTTTACAGAAATAAAGTGCATGATACGCAAGATGTATGTTGCGATAACAAAGAGAAGGGTCTGGGAAGCAAATCCCCCCAGACGTTGGTATGGAAACACAAATTTCAGGCCAACCTACTTAAAAGCACTTCCAACGCCACTGATCTGCCGACATAATTATATAACAGCTCAGATGGCGGAGTGGTAAAAGCGTCTGCCTCTGGCGTTGTACACTGTAGTTTGATTCCAAGTCGGGTCAAAATATGACTTTAAAATAGGTTTTCACAGCTTTCTTGCTTGACTCTCAGCATTAAAGGGACATTGTGGAGAATAAGCCGGCAAGTTTATTTGTTTGGAAAAGCGCTTAGCGGGATTCCCCCATTTCGGAGTGGTAAACAGATGGACGGGCGGACGGTGACTCCTCAGCGAGTTTGTCGCAGCGCTTTAATCGTTTTCTCGTATTTAAGGGGATAAATGTGCAACAAATACAAAACAAAATTAAGCATCGTTTCAACTTTAACTCAATATCATAGTTCGTACATCAGGGTGCGAAGTAGGGGGGGATGGGGGGACATGTACCCCCCAGTAAAAACAGTCGTACCCCAAGCGAAGCAAAAAATATTTTTGGGGGGATGCCAAAACGTCTCCCCCAGTGATAAGGACCGTAAAAAGTTAAATGTTTCTTATAGGCCTACATGCAGCCTGGGGGTATACGGACTAAACATTGTCAGTGGGGCCAAAGAGGTGAAGGACATTGCGAGTTTTTTTATTTTAAATCCGTTGGAAACAGTAAGGCCTTTTGAAGTGCGAAAACTAAGGCAACTACAGTTGAACATATTGTGCCATGCCCTCTCCCTTTTCGACTCTGTAATATGGTAATGAGATCAACAGTGTTTCCATTTAGTGTAATCTTAAAATCGATTTTGAAAAGTTTAATATTTATCCAACGGCGCAGTGTGTCCATATTACTAATAGCGGAACCACTCTCTGTGCTCAGTGTCCGGAACGAAAATCAGAGCTTAGATGTTGTGTTGCCATTTTTTATTTTTGTTTTCAACTTTACTTTTGAAATTTACAAAGAGTTTCTAGTCTACTCTCTCTCAAAAAAAGTCAAATCTTCATTATACTCGCGGTATTACGCCGAAGCGTGTAACGAGTGGCGGGGCCTATCTCCTGGGAGTTGTGAGGAAGTGTTGGGGGAGGTGTGGGGAAGGTGTCAGGTGAGTGTGGGGGAGGGGTGTGGGGAAAAGTGTGAGGGTTGTGGGGAAGTGTGAGAGAGTGTGGGGAGGTGTGAGGTAAGTGTGAAAAAGTGTGGAGAGACGTGTCAGGTGAGTGCAAAAAAGTGTGGAGAGACGTGTCCAAAGATGAGTGCAGGGGAAAGGTGTTGGGTGGGTGTGGGGGATGTCGGGTGAGTGTGGAGGGAGTGGGGGAGGTGTAGAAGAGTGTGTAGGCTCCCCCCACACACTTCTTCACCTTTCCCCACATCGCAACACACTTTCCCCCACTTTCCTCAACCTTCACGCTCACCTCATACACTCTTCCACACCTCCCCCAAACTTCCCCACATCCCCGACACCTCCCCTCACCTCCCCCACACACTTCCCCATTCCTTTCCCACATTTTCCCACTCCTTCCATATTCCCCCATACTTAACCCAACTCCTTAAACTATCAAAAATTCCCCAATTCCCCCACCATCCATACTCTCCCAAATTCTCTATACTCCCCCATACTTACTTTATCATTAATCCCCTACCAAAATTTCTCACTTTGCTCATTTATTGCCAAATCTAGTCCAGCAATCAAGTAGACTAGAAACTCCTCGTAAATTTCATAAAAAAAAAGATTGAAAACAAAAATAAAAAATAGCAGCACAATATCTAAGCTTCTTAAAAAGTTAAGCATTTTTGTGGACCATAGGTAACAATGCTTTTTTGTTGAGTGGGTCCACTAAAAAAATTTATATACAGTGTGGCCGTACTCTGGAGACAACCGTGATTTGATGTTACGAAAAATGAAAAAATGAAACACTGTTGATCTCATTACCATTTTACCGCAGCTGCCTTTAATTTTTCGCTGCACTTTAGCTAAACGTTGCTGCTATTTATTAAACGTCGCTGCTATTTGTTAAATGTTGCTGCTGTTTATTAAATATCACTGCTGTTTATTAAACGTTGCTGCTGTTTATTAAATATCGCCGCTATTTAATAAATGTCGCTGCTATTTATTGAATGTCGTTACACTTTGGCTGTTATAGTATTTTTCGAAGCGTTTTAGCTGCAGTTGATTTCACTTCAACTAAATAGCTGTGAAAGTGTGTAAATGTTGCTGAAAATTCGCACAAAATTTGCTGAATCGTTTTTTCACAACGGCGCCCCTTGGTAATGAGCTCCATAGTTGCCATTTGGTATATTTATATACCAAATTTCACAAATTTGGTTTATTTTTTACGTTTGGTAGTTCATTTTTTCTGTTTGGTATATGTCCTCAAATTTGGTATATTTTTTAGTATTTAGTAGCCGGTTTTTAGGGTTTGGTATATCGTTTCAATTTCCTTTGTAAACTTATACCGACTATCTAATTTATACTTAGCAACACTGTTATAAAATAGTATTGGTAATTACTATTTACTGATCATAATCATGCGGGATAATCTTTGGAAAACGGTACAGTTGGGACAGGGCCGGGGCCTAGGGGGGCCAGGGGGTTTGGCCCCCCAATCGACATGCTTAGCCCCCTCATTAACAAGCTTTTTCTTTTGAAGACAGCGGCTTTTGTGCTTAAATTCAAACTTTGACCCCCCCTTACAAACGCTTAGCCCCCCTAAATCGACTGCTCTGGCCCCGGCTCTGAGTTGGGAGTTCGTTAGCAATTTTATTACAAACAATACAGCCAAGATACAGCTAAAAATACTTGGGCGGACGTTTCGGCTCACATCTGGTGCCATTGTCAACGCTGAAAGCTTACGTTATGCTGGGTCTTAAGCCATGATGCAAAAAAAGTCTTAAGTCGTGATTTACTTAAGTTTACTTTTTTGCGTCATGGTTTAAGACCCAGCATAACGTAAGCTTTCAGCGTTGACAATGGCACCAGATGTGAGCCGAAACGTCCGTCCAAGTATTTTTAGCTGTATCTTGGCTGTATTGTTTGTAATAAAAATGCAGGATAATGTTTTGACGCATAGACTAATTTTTCCCACTTCAGGGTCTAATTTAGGAATATTTGTGAAGCAATTGAAGACCAATTCATACCCCCCTTATTCATATCCAGTTCCATGTACTTAGTTGTTCTTTTTTACGTATGTATGAAGAAGGGAGTGATATGAATTGGTCTTCAATTCTGAATTGCTTCATATCGTGAAATGGAAAATATTATGCATGCGTAAAAACATTCAATTATGCACCAAGTTACTAGTGTATCTAGGAATGTTGCTGATTTGGGGGGGGGCAAGCTTGTTGGTTGGAGGAGGGGCAGAGTAGCTAGCTCGGAGGCTGATCAGTTGATTGGGAAGGCCAAGCGGAGCTTGTTTGATTTAAAACCACATCTTATAACAGGAAGATATATCACGAGCACAAGGACCGCTAGGGGCGCTAGTAAGTTATTAGTAGGGGTTAGGGCCTAACCCTAACCCTGAATCCTAACAGTCTAACCCCGAACCCAAACTCTGAACCATGGGTTATTTCAAACCAGCCCCGACCAAGCTTGTTGATTGGGTGGGCAGGCTTTGAGCTGTACATTAGGCGTAATATCTAAATCCCAGAATTTTTAGCTAAAATTGCAGCTGCTGACATCATACCGGCATGACACCTATCAGTATACTTTGTAACGAAACAAAAATTTCTTGCAGCCGCGTTTTGATAATTATATAAATCAGTTAGGGTAGCCATACCGTCCGAAAAATTCCGGACATGTCCGGAAATTTTACCCTAAATTCCGGACAATTTTACCCTAAATTCTGCACATGGACATGTAAAATTCCGAACATTCCGGACATGTCCGGAATTTAGGGTAAAATTTTGCGTTCGGGAGGAATTTTAAAAAAATTCTCAAATGTTCGGAATTTTATGATGGGCGTTTTGGGAGAATTTGAATTGCGGCAATAATCCTGTGAATCAGGGGTGTCTAACACTTCGCAAGCGTTCCTAAGAGTACCCATGCAAATGGATGAAACCAATGGAAGAGTTTGCTTGTTTCGAATGGATGACCTGGAACGAGATAAGAAGTTGGAAGGATGTAGAGCCTTGCCTGAAATATCTGATTGGTAAAGGGTTTGATGTAGACCATGCCACTCAGAAATTTTAAGGATTGTATAAATAGTTTTTCTTTGCTGTTACATCCCGCAATGCCATTGTAGAGAGAGTCTTTTCACAGATGCAAATTCAGTGGGCTGAAGAAAGAAACAAGTTGAGCGTTGCGTCTGATGAAAGCCGTATTGACTCTTCTATATAGTTTCAAAGATACAATTACGGGAAATGGTTGCTTCCAGTACAAAAGGGCTCAATGACCCAGGTCAGAGCATATATTTATTTATTTAAAAACACAAAGTAAAAAACTCTGTAGAGGTTTTTACTTTTTTATTTTGTGTTTTTAGATAAATAGTTTCAAAGATATATGTGCTGCAGTGATTTTTTTTCATTTTTGAAATCAGACAAGGCCCAACTGAAGAGAATTAGATCTTCAGAAAAATATGCATAGTTGGGAGAGTAAATTTGCAGTGACTTGACTCACATGCGTGTCTTTAATTTGTTTTAAGCATGTAATTGCTGTTCTTCCTTTTTCGGCACAACCTAATTCTCATTATTATTTTTCACTCTGAAGTTTAGATTTTTTTCAGTGATGGTCCGTAGCTATATTTAAAGCAGTGGCGTAGGAACCCCCCCCCCCCCCCGCAATACCCGCAGCCGCGGGGAGGCCCCGCACACTTGGGGCCCCCGAATTTTTGGATAAATTTTTTAGAGATGTAGGCTACACAAAACCAGTGCTTACCTTAAACTTAAACTCAGAACCTGATTTTTCATGATATGGGGGGACCTGTGCCAAGCTGCGAAAATATTTATGCGTTGTCCATAGTGACTGCACTCATTGCATGCCCTTTTTCGATAAAAAAAAAAGTGCTTAAATGATTGTTTTTTTATTTGAAAATTGTAAAATTTCGTTGACGGCTGGGGGTTTCACCCCCAGACCCCCGGTTGTGTCCCCCCTCTATGCCAAATCCTGGATGGGCCACTGAGCAGAAGGAATGGACCCAATCGATATTTGGTAAAGCTAGCAATTGAATTGCCAATTACATCCTTCCAAATATCGCAAAATGATCAATTTTGCTAAATTATCCCCCCAATATCAAAAAATAGTCAATTTTGCTAAATCACCCCCCCCCCCCCCCCCCCTTTACCTCCGATGCTGAACTTAGATTTTCACCCCTGATTGAGAGAGCTGATTTCTGCCACCCTTTTTTATTCATTCTGATCAAAAACGTGTTTCATAAAAACTGTTTTCCTCGCTCCTTTGACTTTACTTTTTGAAATCACCATCATACCTGATTGAGTTTCAAGTAACGACTCAAAATTTAATTCAAATTTATCCTGAGCTTGAACCCAGCTTTTCTTTGAGTAGCTTCAGTTAAGAGTGTCATTTGAAAATGAGATAAAAAATGAGCCCATACTACGGCCATTCGAGAATTCGCTGAATTATTGTTAGTGACATACAATTCCGCAGCATCTGCCTTTCCCAATGTGTACGTTGTTTATCCGTTTGACATTGCCTGTTACAACAGCGGCAGCAGAGAGATCTTTTAGCAAGTTGAAGTTAATAAAGAATTACTTGAGAAGCCAAATGAGTCAAGGATACTCGATGGTCTTGCAGTACTAAGCATCGAACATAGGCGTAGCCAGGATTTTCAATTGGGGGGGGGGGCTAAAGTTTAAAAAATCTTATCCAACTGCAGGAACGGATCCAGAAAATTTTGGTGGGAGGGATGCAGATTTGAATTAGGTTGAGTGTTAACTAGATACAAAGACGTCAGACGTTTAGACTCGAAATAGGGCGTCAATGCTTCACTTCAGTGGCGTATTCAAAGTGAGTGGCACCAAATTGTGACATCTTTTATAATCGTATGGTTTTCCGGCAGAGCAAATTTGAAGCAAATTGAGAAAAAAACGGCTCTAGGGGGTCCGGGGGCATGCTCTCCCAAAGAAACTTTGAAATTTTACGTAGTGCAATGGTCTTTTTAGTGCTTTTGAACAAATTTTGATTAAACTTTTTGCCCCTCATTCGGAGTCCTTCACCAAATATGATGCATTTTGTTCGCACATTTTTGATTTATGCGTGCTTACTTCAGGTCAAGAGTGAATCTAGAAAATTTTGGTGGAGGATGCAATTTTGAATTAGGTTGAATGTTCACTACTGTGAATACAAAAGCGGTAGACGTCCAGACGCGGAAAAGATCGCAAATAAACCCTTTGAAATTTTTTCATGTCTGCGGTGTTATCAGAAGTTTTTTAAGAAAGGGGCACCAAATTTCGACATCTTTTCAGGCGTAGTTTTTCCCGGCAAAATTAATTTGAAGCAAGTTGAGGAACAGAAAAGGTTCCAGAGGGTCCGGGGGCATGCTCCCCCAAAATGTTTTGAAAATTCATGTCTGTATAGGCCATTTTAGTACATTTTGAACAGTTGTCGGGCAAACTTTATTGAAAGTTTTTGCCCTTTTTTGAGTGCTTCACCAGTATCGATACTTGGCGTTCTACAAACCGGGTTTCACATAAGCCGATAAGATAACATTTTTTCTCCTTGACTAGAGACATCTTTTTTGATGCAGGATTTCAACCATGCTGTTTTCTTTGCACTGATCTACATTTTAACCACTTTTCATGCAACGTTTTCAGCATTTTGCATTGGGGAAACTTTTACAGCTGCAAAAGCGCTCAAATTTAAGCAATGCATATACCATGCATGGGCAACCTTTTGTCACTGGGGGCCAAAATGTGCATTTGGAACTTGAGTGAGGGCCGTAGCCGTAATTGTGATTTTAAGTGTAATCTAGGTACATATTTTTGTGGGGTTTGGATTGTATTCATGTAATGCTATTTGGCAGCGTGGCGTAGTGGTTCGGAGCGTCGTTTTTACGACGACCATGATCGTAAGGTTAATGGTTCACCTCCCAACCTAGTCTCGTTGTTGCGTCCTTGAATAAGATGCTTCACGATGATTATCTCTGCTTGGTGGAGTCTGGCAAGCAGCAAATTAAAGAAGTCACAAGAAAATTCAAGCGAAAAATTTGGAAACAAAGGCAACTCCAAAGCGAGTCTGGATTCGTCCTACGCACAGCGCCTCCGTCGCTGTCTCGTGACAGGAGGATAAAGATGAAGAAATCATCAATCAATTATTTTACATGCAATGTGTTTTCAATTTTGTTTGCACAGGGATATCCATAAAAAATGTATACCTATATTGATATAGGCAGCATTTTCACCATATTTTATCTGTAATTTCTGTATTGACATATAATTGTAATAATGAAAATGAAAAATTTATTGAACCCAATGAGTTGTCAATCTTAATGTGTCAGATATGCTATAAAACTAATAGTAATGTTTAATTAAATTACTTTCTAATGGGAAATCTAGGCTTGATGCTTTTTCACCAACGTGTCAATTTTTGGTGCTATGCTGGAGGCAGCCACTCTTAGACTATTTTCAAGATGACAATCTGTCAGTCTTGATCTAGTTTTTGACTTAGTGTGCTTCATTTTGGTGAACAGTTGCTCGCAGATATAAGTACTCCCAAATAGTGACATTTTCTTTCGGGCTAAATCTTTCGTAACACACATTATATAAAATAAATGAATATCGATGTATTGCACAGGCGTACAGCCCTGGAAAATTTATTGGCGGGCCGGATGAGAAGCCTTGGCGGGCCGGATTTGACCCGCGGGCCGTAGGTTGCCCATGCATGGCATATACTGTAGCACAGTCAAAATAATAGGCCTATGCCCAAAAAAATTCGTTTTAAACCAGTGGTTCTCGAACTGGGAACCGCGGTCTCCTTGGGGTTCGCGAAGCAGTTTCAGGGGGACCGCAAAGAGGTAGCGGATTTCTGATAAATCATGCCGTTGAATTGTGCTTGATTGGACATCTGCGGACGTGATGACCTGTTTTTTGCTTTTCACTTGATTTTACTAGGAAAGTTGGACATCTGCGGCGTTATGACTTTTGCAATTTTTTTTTTTTTTTTTTTTTGCTCTTTACTTGATTTTGCGTGGAAATTTAGGCTTAAAAATAAAGAACCACAAAGTCAAAATTTTAAAAAAGTTTGAGAACCACTGTTTTAAACAATTGAAGTGACGCTTGACTGTTCGCTGGCTATTGCGGCTGCGCAATCATAACTCTGGCCAATGCAAAAAGCAAAGTTGTATAGTATTTTTCCAATGTAAGCCCACTTATTAAAATCCTAGCAAAAAAACAACACGCAATGGCAAAAATTTAACTTACTCACCAAGATCCAGAGCCGGCAGAAGAGCTATCGACTTGGGGGGGCCAAGCGTTCATCAGGGGGGCCAAAGTTTGAAATTAAGCACAGAAGCCGCTGTTTTCAAAAGAGTAAGCTTTTTGATTGGGAGGCCAAGCATAAGTACTGTATGAATGCGGCACGGTAATGCAAAAAATTCATAATTACGCATCAATATACTGAAGCACGAAATCTATTCTTCTAAAAATGATGGACCATTGCGGAACCCCTAAAACTCAAGCAGCCCCACTGCATGTTCCGCAGAACCCCTGCTGAAGAGCGCTGCTGTAGATTGCAGAAAGAGGATTTTGATGTTGCTTGGCATAAAAATCCAGATAAATGTATTTCTCCTTTTGAGGTCGAACTTAAAATAAGCCGTGATTTATGCGCAATGCCAAATATTGAAGAGGGCAGAAAATCTGACTCTCTGCCAACCAAGGGCGGCGGAGCCGGGGAGGATGGGTCCCCCAGAAGATTTGAAGAGGGCACAGGGGGGCGCATTTTGGGTGAAAAAAGGTCTAACTTTAATCAGTATCGTAGGCCAACGTTGGCCAACTTATAGCTGATTAAAAAATAACTCAGTTATGGAGCAAATTTGTCTTGTAGATTGTTATTCTTCGTGGAATAATGACGATTGTACAACGTACAATCGCAAGTTGTAATGACTATTCGTTCTGATCACTTGTTTATGATAAAACAATCGTCCATTTTGCCGATCTTCCTGTTCTTAAACAATAGCCAGTATTCGAGTTGAAAGGGGATGAGAAGGGATGCCACCCCCCCGGAAAACAACACCATCTCCCCTTAAAAAGCTTTAGGGTAAACCATCCCCCTATAAGCAGGGGCGCCGAGAGAAATTTCGGGCCCCGGGGCAAAAATTTCGTTTGGGCGCTTCGGTCAGTGGTGCCCCAAAATTACGTGATTGCAAAAAAAAGGTCATAGCGTCCGCAGATGTTCGAATTTTGGTCCAAAATCAAGTGATGAGCAAAAAAGGGTCACAGCCTCCGCAGATGTTCAAATTTCGGCTTAACATCTAGTGATGGGCTAAATAAGGTCATAGCGTCCGTCGAATTTCGGCCCGAAATAAAAAAACATCATCAAGTCTGCAGGCCGTAGTTTGAGCTGATGAATTTTGCATTCTAAACCTGACAATTCTGAACCCCGTGCCCCCGCACAGTGACCCCCTTCTGCCCCCTCCTCTCGGCGGGCCTGCCTATAAGTAATGACCATCCCTCCTTTACGCCTGCGTCAAAAGCTTTCATTACCTAGGCTTACCATACGTCTTCCTCAGAGGTGGGCACAATTTCATTAATCGTTAATTCGTTAATAACGAAGCTAACTTTTTCATTAACTAGTGAATTCGTTAAATTTCTTTTTGAAATTAACGGACTATATTAACTTCTGTTAATGCTTGATAACTTCCGTTAAATTTTTGTAAACGCTTATTTCTTTTATTGTTGGTTAAGTTTGACATCGATAAACTAGTAAAACACGGCCAATGAGGTCAAAAAGAGAGACAAAAACAACAAAACACATTGCTTGTGAGCAGAAAAATTGCTTAAATGCTTACGCAAACATTAATATTAAAAAATTTTAAGCTTTTTATTTAAAAGAAATGCTATTTAAAGTCAAAATTAACGATTAAACGAATTTAATTAACTTCCGTTAATTGGAGGTGAATTTAACGAGTTAACGTTAACGGAGGTACATAACTGTGTTAACGAAGTAGTGGTTAACGAAGCTAACGTTTTGCATTAACTTGCCCATCTATGGTCCTTCTATTTAACAAAAAGTAATTTGTCCACATTGGACATCTACGGACGTGATGACCCTTTTTGCTCTTCTCCTGATTTTAGGCCAAAAATTGGACATCTGCGTCCGTGATGACCTTCAAAGAATCTGTCCTCGATTGCGCAGAGAGCAGTGAAAATATGGCCACCCTAACACCATCCCCCCACTAGCGTTTTTACAACTCGAGTACTGACAATAGCTTAGCCATTTGAAAGTAAATCAGCTGCTGCATAGTGTGGCAACCAGTTTAAGCTAGAGATGAGAAAGGACGGATTCAGGGGGGGGGGGGGGTGTGAGGTAAGCATCCCCTCACCAGCCATTTTTCAACAATGTTTTCGATGAATACAATTTTTCCGTAATTTTAAATCTCTTCGATAATAATCCTTACGCCTAGCAAGCATAAATCGAAATGTGGAAACAAAATCAGGGGCGTCCCCACGAGGGGGGAGGCCGCTGGGTTTGCGCCCCCTCTTCGCAGACAAATGCACTAAGTAAAGGTGATATTCGTATAAAGGATAATCTGCGGGCATAATGGCCTTTTTTTTGCTCTTCACTTATCTTTGGAAGAAAAAGTTGGACATATCTGCGGACGTGATGACTTTTTTTTGCTCTTCACTCGACTTTGGGCGGAAAATTGGACATCTGCGGGCGTGATGATCTTTTTTTTTGCTCATCACTATATCCGGCCCAGCTAGCTTGGCTTTAAAATGCGCCCCCCTCCTTTTCAAACTTCTGGGCACGCCCCAAAAATGTGTCATATTTGCTGATGCACTCAAAATTAGGGGTAAAATTTTAAACAAAACTTTCCTTAAAAATTGTACAAAAAGCATTAAAATGGCTATTAGGCCTACGCTGTCTAAATGTTCCAGAAAATTCCGGGGTAGCATTCTCCCGTACTCCCCCAGAGCTGCTTTTGTTCCTCGATTTGCCTCAAAGTAACTCTGCCGGCTTCCAATCCCTGAAAAAAGTTCTGAATACGCCCACTACACAAAACATTTTTAAAGAGCTTATTTACTCCCTTTTCCGGGTATAAATGTCTAACCTAACGTCTTTGCATAAAACCAGTCGATGACGTTAGCATGCTGAGCTGGCTAGCAATGGGATGCAGGCTATCGTTTCGCCTTGTAAGCATGTGTTTCGTCCGTAGAACGTCTGAAAAATTTGTCAACTCCTTGTGACATTGTATTAGTCAACTCTTTGTTTTAAGAACACAGCCTAATGCAAATTTTCGATAAGATCTTGCTCTCACTTTTTCATCAGTTTTGTACCTTTATTGTCAGTAAATTTTGCCCCTGATTCATTCTGCTTTTCAATTTTTTGTTCGGTAGAACCTCCACAGATCCTTCCTCCAGGCCTCAGTTCTTACCGTATCGTACCTCACTGCTGCAAAAAAAAAATATATATATATTATTTCAAAAATTCCCGGATCCGCCTTTGATGCCGTTCCCCCCAGGTAAAATTTCGTTTCGCCGCCCCTGCTGCCAACTAATTTCAAATAATTTTCAGAAAAATGGATATAGGCTATTGTGGACCCTTATTGTTGGCTAAAGCAGCCCACCTTTCGTTTATGTTGTGAAGTTTTTGTGTTGGCTGGCAATTCAGTACTCATTTTTTGATCTTGCCCCCTTATTTGGATTGCCACTCTCTATCAGCTTTTTAAAATGTTTCCTAGTTTCCACCAATCTTGTTCTCATTGGTCAGGAATAGCGTAGCAATAATTAACGTCCCATCTCTTTAATTCCGCACCCATTTTGTAACAAAAAAGACGTCAAAAAATCAAGTCTTTATTATAGCCTACTCGTGTTATTCTGCCGAAGTGTGTAACGAATGGTGGGCCGATATTCGCAGCTGAGCGTCTGCGCAACACAGCTCTGCAGAAACGTCGCAGTGGTAGCGAACTGTTGGCGACACTGTGTCGATATGACTGGCCCGATAATCAAACCCCATATCTCCCGGACCATTGGCGATACCTTTAACCACTACTCCAACCGCCCGGTACGATAGTTGAATTAATTGGCAACACTCTTTTTAGTCACAATAATGCAACTTCGTGACATCATTATCAACACTTCGTATAATTCGAATCCTATCTTTTGTTCCAATTCTTTGTCAGTTTTCTCATTTTTCTGCTTGTGCAGTGACTAGTTACAAAAATATCAGTTGCAGCTCGCTGCAGGGGCGGATCCAGAAAATGTTGATGGGGGGAATGCAGTTTCGAATTAGGTTGAATATTAACTGAATGCGAAGATTTTAAACCCGAAAAAGAGCGTAAATAAGCCCTTTTTAGAAAATGTGTCCATGTGAGGGGACTATAAAGGGAGTATATTCAGAACTGTTTGGCACCAAATTTTGACATTTTTCAAGGGCATTTTTTTTCTGGCAAAGTTAAATGTGAAGCAAATAGGGAAACAAAAATGATTCTAGGGGGGTCCGGGAGCATGCTCCCCCGGAAAATTTTTGAAAATTTACGTACTGTAATGGGCATTTTAGCGCTTTTCGAACAATTTGTAACGCAAATTTTGTTCTTTTGTTCCTAATTAGTCCTTCACCAAATACAGGCTATTGAATTTTGTTCGCACATTTTTGATTGATGCGTGGCTAAAGGTCTGTTTGCACTGAACGCAATTTTTAATCCGATTTGTTGTCGTACGAAATTTTATCTATTTTTTGACGTAACAAGTTGGTGGAAATTTTTTCCACTCAACTCAAAACCCCAACAGTTTTACTTTTTATGGGTTATTTTGTAAAGCACCTTACGATTGTTCTCTAAAATGCCGTGCAAAGTGACCTAGTTTTACGTCATAACTTTTAACTGTTTCGTGGTCTACGTCACCTTACGTACGAAAAGTTGCATCGCATTCTGTGTAAACACACCTTATGCAGTGCTCGAGTTGTAAAAACACTTACGGGGGGATGGTGTAAGTAAGCCAGAGGTGGGCAAGTCGAGGGCCGCACTGATTGGAAAAGCAAAGTAATAAAGGTCATCACGACCGCAGATGTCCTATTTTCCACTCGAAATCAAGTGAATAGAAAAAAAAGGGTCATCACATCCGCAAATGTCCTATATTTCACGCAATATCAGTAAAGGTACGGAACAGCTGATGCAAGCACACATTGTTAAGGCCATTCTCAATTGGCGGCCCATTACAATTATCAACCACAAATGATTGAACGCTGTTAAGGGACAAACATGTCGAACAACACATACACAAAACCCTTCGCACTTCCGCTTGTGCCAAGCGCCTGGCGCGAGAAAGCTGCGAATACTATTTTTAAAGTCTTTAGTGTGATCCGACCGGGGATAAAACCCCAGTCTACCGGCTACCAAGCCGACGCTCTCAACCGATACTCCAAGCGCCGGTTAAGGAACAAAGTATTTATATTTCTGTAGATCCCGCGGGCCGTACGAAATGATCTCACCGTAGTTTGCCCACCCCTAGTGTAAGCTTTTCACGCAGACGCAAAGGAGGGATGGTCATTATTTATAGGGGGATGGTTTACGCTAAAATGTTTTATGGGGGGATGATGGCATCCCCCCTCAACTCAAGCACTGACTTTAAGGCGTAAGAATTATTGTTAATCGAAGAGGTTTGAAATTATGAAAAAATTTTATTCGTCATAAGCATTGTTGAAATTAGCTAAATCCACCCCACCCCCTGAATCCACCACTGGCTTGCTGAACTTTAATATTCTGCGCTGCAAATTGCCATGGTTTTCAAAGTTTTATTTTTTGCACCGCGATTTGCTGGTGTAAGCTTGGTTGGACTTGGAGGACTCAATAAGATTGAGAGCTGAAAGTTAACGTGTCGAGATCCAGAGCGTAATTATTATTGCTTTCCGGCCCCGGCTTGTCCCCGCTGATAACGTCGTACCTGCCCCTCGACACGCACAAATGCACCAAAACGTAACTGTGCGTTTTTACGAGCAATTAAAAGTATTTACGGGAGATATTTATAACAGAAACAATGATAAATTAGGGTTACCATCAGGGTTGGCGAGTCGTAGTAAAACCGATACGACTCTGACTCCGACTCTGACTTTCAGGTATTTTTTTGGTTCGACTTCAACCCCGACATCGTGTTTTTTTCTGTTCGACTCCGACTGTCAACTCTGGCAAGCATAATTTTTAGACTCCGACTCCCAAGAAAAACCTCGACTCCCACGACTCCGACTCGCCAACCCTGGCTAAAAAGAAGACGACTGTTTACTACATTTGCTGGTTAGAAAAGCTAGCTCACCTCCACTGATTTGTAAAACACTAGCAGGCATACTTTTACTTAAGTTTAGGCCAAAAATACGCTTTGATAATTTGTTCATGGCATAAAAAGCCTTCCATTCCTGCGAAAGATTGGGAGTCAGAGTTGAACATATTTTTTCGACTCCGACTCTCGACTCTGGCAAGCGTATTTTTTCGACTCCGACTCTCGACTCTGGTAAGCATAATTTTTCGACTCCGACTCTGACTCCGACTTCCAAGAAAAACCTCGACTCCCACGACTCCGACTCGTCAACCCTGGTTACCATACGTCCTTCTTTTGGAGGACATGTCCTCCTTCTTGACCAAAAAAAAATTGTCCTCCGAGGACGTCAAAAAATGGCCAAATATCCTCCTTTTCGGCATTATGAACAAAAAAAATATGTCAAATCATTCTTCCACGAAAAAGTTTGGAAAGTTTCAATGCAAACTACGACCTGCGGACGTGATGACCTTTTTGTGGTCTTCACTTGTTTTTGGGTAGAAAAATGGACATCTGCGGACTTGATGACCCTTTTTTTTTTGGTCTCAACCACTTTTCTTTTTCTCTCAATCATTGATACTAACATCAATGTCAACTTAGCAAGAATTAAAGTCCTACCGTACTGGATGATGTTTTTACCAGAGCTGGGCACATGAAAAACAATAACTAAGCGTAACGCAAATTCCGCAAACGATTTTCTGAAGTAAAAGAGCACAATCACAAATTTCGCAACCAAAAATTTAAAATTAAAAAGCATAACCGCAAATTGCGCAATTAGATTTTTTAACTGTGAAAGCGCAACCACAAAATGCGCAAGCAGATTTTTAAAACGGTAAAGCACAATTGCAAATTTTGCAAGTGAAGTTTTGGAGCGGATAAGAGCAAACGCAAATTGCGCAAACAGTATTTTTTAATGATAAACCGCGACTGAAAGTTTCATCATAAACTAAAGCGCAATCAAATTCGCTACTTATGGCTTATTTCCTAACTCATTCTTTGTTCGGAGCAAGGTCAGACAGCAGAAGTTTTTTGTAAGAGCGGCGCAGAGGAGCAGCTATCATCCCACCAGAGGTGGGATGATAGCCACATATACCTTGGTAAAATTCAAACTAGGGGTCCCTGTATAGTGCAAACAAATCTATTATTTAAACCAAATGATCTTAAAACTTTTCAGTCACGCCCCCTTTGACGTTAGTTATTTTTGTCCACGCCCACCACCAGCGCCGTGAAAAGTCTGTTGCCCCTCCCCCCCAAAAAGCTCCAGATAGGAACCTTTGATATCGACAAGCAGAGGGACAGTTTGGCGCTATTTCGACTCGGTTACTAACTTTTTTTATTAGCAGCATTATTTCAAGAGACGTATCCAGAAATTTCCTTAGGGTGGAAGCCCCCAAATTTTCATGCACGCAGTTTCTTTCGGTGTGTGGCAAAATCAGAGCAAATTTGAAGCAGAATTCCAATCAAAGATGACTCTAGGGAGGCATGGGGGTATGCTCCCCCGAAACATTTTTGAAAATTTGATTGCAGTTTGCATCATGTAATTGCAATTATAGGCCTAGTGCTTTTTCAACAACTTTTTGACAAAATTTTCAGCCTGTAATTGTGAGTCTTATACAACAACATTGTAGGGCCCCTACAAATGCTCCCCCTCCCCCGACCAGGGGGACCGATCTGCGGAGATGCCTTGATATGGCTTTTCCCACCACGCTTCAAAAAATATGCAGAGAATACTACAATTTATTTGCAATGTCTTAATCGACTCAGTGGGAAGAATGCAGCTGTTTTTGGGAAACAAGTTTTGATGTTTGACGAAAAAAAGATTTGAAAATACTCGTTCAATCATTAAGTCACCGCTATGCTCACGCCCCCCCGCAAACCTTTTACGAAATTCGTTAACAAAGACTTGGAATTCGTTCACAAAAACATTTCAAAAGGACTTAGTGGGAAGGATGCAGCTGTTTTGGGGAAACAAGTTTTGATGTTTGCCGAAAAAAAGATTTGAAAATACTCATTCAATCATTACATCACTGCTATGCTCACGCCCCCTTTGCAAACCTTTTACGCCTACCAGCTTAAGAACCTCTGCTCAAAAGTCTAAACGTTCACAATTAAGGACTCGACCGATTTTAAGAGCCTCCCCTGGGCCTCCCTTACAAACAGTTTTTCTTTAAACTAGGGGGGCAGAGCCCCCCCACCAAGGCAACCCTGCATCCTACCACGTCATCTTGCTTTATCAATCTCGACGTAAATGAGGCTCGCGAACGAGCGCCTGTTGATAATAACATGGTGGGCTAGCTGAGGGCAAAACTATGCCCCCAGCGTTTAGCTTGGTCTGGCAGCTTTTTTAATCTTGCTCTATTCGAAGGTTTCCTGCTATAGCAAACCACAACTGCGTGTACGTTTATTGCACTGCGATATAGCAATCGAAAACAAAAATCAAAACATAATAGTACAAAGAAATATCTGCGAGCTAACTTCCAGACCCATAGGTAGCGGATCGGGGGAGGGGGGGGGGAGAGGCCGGGAGGTTTTTGCCCCCCCCCCACTTTTTTTCAGGGGGGCTCTGATGGGGCCCTAATTTACGCGTTTATTTCTATAATAACACCTCTGCATTAATCTATTTGAAACTTAATAAGCCTACCTTTGAAATTGAAATTCACGAAAGAACTTAAATCCAGAGATGTCTTCTTTGTTTGTGGGGTGGGGAGAACGTAAAAAGTGAAATCTTATAGCAAAAAAAATTAGCTTGCGACTTGCAAATACCAACTTGAGCTTCTTACATATAAAGGCAAAACAGCGATTGGTAGCATCTACGCAGTGGCGTAGCGAGAAATTTTAAAAGGGGAGGGGGGAGCATAATTTCCACATTTTTTCCAGCGTTGTTTTTTTCGGCAAAACAAACTTGAAGCTGATTGAGAAACAAGAAAGGCTCTAGGGGCATGCTTCTTCGAAAAAATTTTGAAAGTTTACATGCTGTAATGGCTATTTTAGTGCTTTTTGAATAATTTTCAGGCAAGTTTTGTTTAAATTTTTTGATCCTAATTCTGAGTGCTTCGCCAAATATGATACATTTTGTTCGCGCATTTTTGATCATGCGTGCAGACGTGAGGCTTATCGCTATCGAAGAGGTTCGAAATTATGGAAAAATTCTATACATCAAAAACATTTTTGAAAATGGCTGGTGGGGGATGCATACTCCTCATCCTACTTCCATAGATCCCCCCATGGTGATAAGCTACAGATACCACACCTATTTTAGTCACTTGGCAGCATTAATTTTGTTCTTTTTTACTAAAAGGAAGAGTCAAAGGGGGGGAGGGGCATGGCGCAATGTCCTCTTCCTAAATACGCTCCTGCATCTAAGCCAGGGGTTCTTTACTTCTTTAACGTGGCCCTTGGCCTCCTAAAGGAACCACAGCAAAGCACAAAGTGTTCTCTTGGGAGCTACGATGGTAGGAATCATTAATAAATTACAACACACCGGAACTTTTAAACTTACACACTGTAGGAGCCACTGTCTTCTAGAGGTACAGGCAAGAGGTCACGGCTCAGAAAAGACTTAGAATCACTACCGGCCAGCTATCTCAGTTGCTAAGCGCACGCTATCGGTGCGGGAGGTCCGGGTTCGATTCCCGGGCCGGTCAAATCGGCACAGTATTTTGTCGGCAACGACTTGCCACCGTTGCGACGTTTCTTCGGAGACGTGTAACCTGGGCGCTAAGCCGCGGAGATGGGCCCCACCACTCGTTACACGCTTCGGCGCAATACGGCGAGTATAATGAAGATTTGATTTGATCTAAGCTTGCAAAATGGAAAAAGCATTTTACAGTACGTTTTGAGACGAGGCGAGGTAGAGTATTTGTCGAAAGTGTCTGTGTCGTTTATAGTAAACAATAGCAACTAAACTCAAAACTAGGCCCCTCCACCAATGTATTATACACCCTACTATCTGCACTGACTTTGAAGACAGTTACTGAAAAGAAATGTAGATACTGTACTCTCTTCGCTGTGTAATCTTTCGTAATGCTAGGGTCCGGGCTAATTAATTCTTGGGTAGGTGAGAGCTTTGCTTTTTTCAGACTTCATTTTGACGTTAAAACCAACCTTTAAAATCAATAAAATAAGCAGCTGTCATAAAATAAAAGCGGCGGACTGTGCAAAATATCTACAGCCTAAAGTTTTTAAATTTTTTTGAGTGTATTTAAATTTTTTAATTCACTTTGTTTAATGTTTTGCTGTGCAGTGCTAACCCTAGCAATTCTTTCGCCAACAAAATCGCTAAAGCAAATACAACGTTTTCATTCTAGTTTTACGTGTGGCGATGCGATTTATGAAGTTGTACTATTTTTCAACGCATCACCTTATCGGTGTAGGAAATAACGTTAATTGGAGTTGAGTTATAGATCATCCCAACTTTATCCTTTCGTATGCTCCAAAAAAGCTTACTGCTCTCGATGTTTCCATGACCGTACGTGACATACCGGGAAACCTCTATTTGAACGCCACACTTGCACAGTGCTCTATTTTTCAACCCTTCTCTTCTATTGTGGCGTTCTTTCAGAGGTGGTGTTCAGTTGAGGACGGTGCTATATTTTTTGACTAGCTGGTCAGAATTTTGGGAAGATAAATTTAATTAACGAAAACAAAAACAAACTTAAAACAGAGTAAACATCTCACTTTAACAGAAAAAATAAACGTCTACCGTAAGTCCGTGACACAGTTACTGATAAGTATATAAGCAAAAATTCGATGAGGAAAATCAAGTGACACGTTCCTGCGTAGCCGTCATCGTCATTTTCAACACCTTTCTCTGTAGTGCCGTTGCAGGTGGAGTTCAATCAGAGGGTGGCGCTTTGTTTTTCAATCCTTCCCCTATAATGGCGCTCAAATAGAGGCTTTACGGACGGTTATGGTATTTACAGTAGCGGTTGGGGTTGTTAACACAATAAACTTTAGCAACTCAATTACCCTGTCCACATGTCCAATTTTCGTGGGCTTTAGTCTAGTTTCTGCATCACAATTAAAAATTTAATTGTGATGCACAAAATAGAAGCAAGAACGGTGGGTCTAAAGCCCATATAAATTGGACATGTCACACGTGGACAAGCTGAATATAGGTTGTAGGCGAGGAAAATCTGGTCATTGCTTTTGGGTCCCCCACTTTAGAAATGCTTCCGCCATCGTTGCCCAGACCTAAGGTTTCATAAAGATAAAAATTTAAACATTATTTTATTTCCGAAGGAACAAAGACTGGTCGAGACATTTTTCATTCTCCCGCAGCAGCAACACAAAGCGCTCAAAATTTTCTGCAGTCAGCGACGCTTATTGTGGCCGCAGAACGTCTGAGCTTTGGTCTGAGCCGACGAAAAATACTCTTTCCACTGCTGCTGAGCTTGAGACCGTGTTATATTTTTTACATGCGTAAATTCATGCTTCTCGATGTAGAGGGGAAGCAATTTGGCGTCACTTTCCCTCTGGTCCGTTCTGCCCACTCGTTATAAGTGATTTAGCATCAACTGCCGGCAGATCTTTGGACTGTTTTGCTACAGCATTCCCAATGCTGTGAGGTAGTTTGCGGAATTTGCGAAATTTGCAAAATTGTTCGTGGAATGCCCAGCTTTGCTTAAAACGCAAAACAAATTGCGCTATTGGTCAAAAATTTAACATAAAACGCAACACAAATTGCGCAAGAAGCAGATTAAAATTTTAAAGCAAAGCGCAAATTTCGCTAGTGGTAAAACAATTTGCTTAAAACAAGATTCAAATTTCGCAATTGCGAAATTCGCGAAATTTGCGGAATTTGCGAAACTGTTTGCGGAATGCCTAGCTTTGGTTTTTACAGTTTTACGTATAATTTCTCCCAGTTCAGGGTCGTTCGCAGTAAGCAAAGTTAACTGCGTTAGCAAAATGAAATACTCTAATCAAAACCTAATCCCAAACCATAACCTCTGACGCCCTAACCCTGACGTTTGCGCTTCTATTTAGAGATGGTTTTCGATTCATATATAAAACAACTACTGGGTAATTACTTAACGTTTGTGGTACCATCTGCAAACAACCCTGAAGCGGGAGAAATTACACTTAAAAACATTATCCTACCGCTCAAGGGTTAGGCCACTGAAGAAATAAGTCAACCTCTTGCTGCAGTGAAAAGGAACTTCCGCTGAGCAAGGAGCACTCAGCACTGGTATAAATTAAACGGAGTTGAAAAATGATCTCGGTGTCAGATTTTTGATGACGTCAAAACCATGTCCAGTCCAAAGGAATAGGAAATCAAGCTGAAGTAGTCTAGAAGTACGGTAGGCTACTACCGGTCAAGCGGTGTCCCAGCGTAGGGTCTGCTGGATGGAAAAGCTAAGCTGAGATGTAGATGGCAGGATTGAGGTACGCTAGCTGAAAACCTGTTCGGGTACGTTACCACACAGCACACTTGCCATTTAGTGCACATGCAAGTCTGTGTAGATTGCGATATTTTTTTTTGGGCTTCATGCCCTTATTCAAGATTTGTGGCTAAACTACCCTGCAACTGTGCTAGACTACCAGACCTGTACCTAGTCTACCCCAGAGAGTTCAATTACTGAGACAGAAACTTAATATATTCTAGTTTGGTTTTAACACTTTGCATTACTGCCCTGTGCACCATGTGCTGGCCAGGTCTGTGGGTTGCAGTAACGTCTAGTATCAGCCCCCAGGTGCGGTTAGGGTTAGATTTGGTTAGCATTAGGTTTAGTTAGGGTTAAATTTAGTGAGGGTTTGGTTCAGTTACGACCCTAACCCCTGTGTGAACCTAATCCTAACCAAACCTGGAGGCTGGTACTAGCCTAGACGTTACCCGTGCTATCTTACCTTACTTACTGTATCAGGCCTAGATGTGCAGTTTACTTGTACCAGTTTTACAGCATAATTCATTGCAAAGCTGGTAGACTAGACTACTGTGCTTTGCCTAACCAGGAAGAATGTCTTCACTGTACTGCTATTTTCTTGAATAGAACCCGCTATGGACAAAGCCATGGTTTTTCCAACACAAGAAAACAAATGTATTGGTAACTGCAAACGACACGTATCGTGTGACAAAAACAACTCAATCATTGTATGTTTCCTAAGGGCTGGTGACGTACCATTAGACGGGGCTACTTTGATCAATTTGGAAGGTTTTCACTTTCTCACTCTGCCTCGCCAACATTTAACACACCAATTGCATGCTCATCGTAACACTCTACGTTCTACCTTTCGAAGCAACTATACGTTTCCGTCCTCCAAATCAAGTGTTACGAGCAACATGCCATTAACATACTTAACAAAGTAGCCATGTGCTGTGGGCTACTTTGTTCAGTCACTGATAATTGCTTGAGATCAAAGTTATCATGCTGTTGGGGCTACTTTGTTCACTTAAATAATTTTTAAAAAACTGTAGAGGGATTCACATCGCAAAAATAGCCAGTTACTTTTATTATTATTTTTAAAGATGAACAGTTTGGAAGCTATTTAGTTGTAATAACTATGGTTGAAGAGGAAATTAAACACAATTTAATCAGGTGTATTTCTGTGTGTAGGAATATGAAATAAGGGAAAGTGCATCAATTTCAAGAGGACACTTCAAGAAACAAGATTGAAGTGTGCTTGTTTTGCTTGTTGCTTTGTTGATGGTGCTTTGTTGAGTTGACAAAAATGAACGAATAAATACAGAAAAAATGAAAATGTAATGGATCTGTGTATGATGATCAGCACCTAAAAAACCGGTGCAGTGGCGTAGTTGTTAGGGCGTCCGCCTAGCAATCGGTACACCTGGGTAAACAAACAAGCAAATCGTCAATGTATGGTGGTTTAATGAACAAAACGTCAACATCAGTACTAACAAAATAAAAAAAAAATTTTTTTTCGTTACAAATAACGAAAAAAAAGCAAAATAACGCAAAAAAAAAGTTTAACAAAATAAAAGAAAAAAAAACAAAGTACTGTCATACGCAAAGGGAGAGCAAAACGTGCTCTAAAAGCTTCTGCTTTTCATCTCTAAAATTTCTAAAAAATTTAAATCTCTAAAATTTCTGCTTCCCATCTTTCGTTTGTATTCTCGCACCATGTTTTTGTGGATGTTTCTTTTTAGGCAGAGGCTAAGGTTACGTGACCGTAACATTTGTCTCTTTGATTATTTTATTATCCCTTCACGCTTCCCTGATTGTACGAGAGCGTGACGAAGTAATAAAATAAACTAAAGAGGCAAATGTTACGGGCCCGTAACTTTAGCCACTTCCTTCTTTTTATGTGATAAAAAGTTTCAAATTTACAGCTTGTCAAATATCATACAAAAATTACCGCACTTATACTTTAACCTTTAAAAATATAAAATTTGTGTAGTTTGAAAATATACCGTACTTTGAAAAATAAAAAAATTTATGACGTCATAATTTGTGTCAGGCGTATCTCGCGATTGTTGATAAGGAAATGAAAGGTTGAAAAACTTTAAAAAATTCTTGTGTAATGCTTGCGTATTTATTTAGGGTTTCATACTGGTGCTTGTTACTGATAATCTTATGGTGACCGTATGGTCTTTTCACTGTCTCCTCACCAAGTGATTCCACTTGTACACCTACAGCTACATTAATTCGTTTATGTGTTGCCACTTGGTGGAATAAATTGAATTGAGTGGAATTGTTTACAATACTGTTTAGTGAACAAAGTAGCCCCGTCTTACGGTACCTGGCAAATAGGTTTTGTCTGACAATTATGTTGCAGGACTGGTAACACAAATAGGTTGTTTTGTTTGACAAATACCGAGATACGTTGCAGGGCTAGTAACGTTACCTGACAGATAAGTTGTGTTACCAGCCCTGCAACGTATCAGTATTTGTCAGACAAAACAATCTATTTGTCAGGCAATGTTACTAAGGTCTCTCATATGTTTTATTTCAACTACAGAACTGTATCTGTGTATCAATGGTCATTTTTGTCATCATCAATAACATCAGTATCAAGCTGTATAGTACTGGTAGTGGGTAGCAACGAGATTACAATATCTCGTCTTTGACAATTACAGAATATGTTTCGATAGCTACTGTCAGTTTTAGTGAAAGTCATGTGGAATGATAACAATTTGATTTGGAAAAGGAATGGATAAACTTGAGTTTATTTGCAAGTATCAATGCAGTTGAAAAAGGGTTAATTGAGAAGTATAGCAACACTCCTAGGCCTAGTTCAAAAATATATTTACCAATACCATTACGCCTACATGCGCAAATAAGAATAAAACTTTTTGTCAATATAGACTATACTTGGGCCTATAGCAATTTAGGAAACGCTTTAGGATTATTATTTCATGTGGTGATTGATATAGCATATTAGTATATAACAAAATTGAACATTGGAACTCAACCTGGTTGATGATCGACTCCTGGAAATTCATATAAAATAATTACTGTAATTTTTTTTCCAGCAGTTGCGTTAAATTGTGATAATTCTAAATTGTTTGGCCTGCACAGCGCATTCCAGTTTATGGTGTTGTGCAAGTTTGATTGTTTGAAGGTGGATATAGCAATTATAAATTATTTGGTAAGGATTGATTACCGAAACTCTATTTTGGTAATTTTTTGAATCAAGGGGAACCACAATGCCTCTTCCTCCAGCTTTAGCTGCTCGTCTTGCTAAAAGAGGAATTTTATCTCGTGAAGAGAACTCTCCTGAAGATGAAGAAGTAATTGCAGAAAGTTATGATAAACCTAACTTAAGCAGTCATGTTGATGAATTTGGAAATCCTTTACCCCCTACTTGGGAAAAGGTATGGGAACCAGATCGAGACACGTGGTATTATTGGGATACTATCACTGATAAGGTTAGCTGGCTGCCTCCTGGTGATCCAGAAGCAATCATTACTTTTCCAGCATCTAAAAAATCAGTGAGAATTGCTGATGATGACAACCAGCCTGATGTACAAACCAGACCTAATCCTCATTATCATAAAGGGCCCCAGATTTATCGTAAAGCATCCAGAGAAAAAAAGAAAGTCAGGGTTCAAGAAGAATTTGACCCCATGGACCCAAGTTCTTATTCCGATGCTCCAGTTGGAAATTGGGCTTCTGGGTTGAAGAAAATTGATGATGCTAAGAGTGGGGTTGACTCAACTGCCAATGGTCCATTATTTCAACAAAGACCATATCCATCCCCAGGCGAGGTTTTGAGCAGAAATAAACAAGCGCGACGTGACTATGGTCCAGTAAAACCGAAATAATACCAAGCTGATAATGAGAAGGGTCCAGTTTGGCGAAATACAACATTGCATACCAGCACTTCTGTCTGGTGACAGTGCAAAATGTTTTTGAAGTGACAATTGACAGAACTATGTTTTAAGAAATTTCTTGCTAGCTGGGATGGCTTTAAGACTGACTGGAAATTAAAGATTAGATATTGATATACTGATACAATCATTAACGCAACAATATTATTTTCGTAATAAACTGATATTGGCATAACTATATTGTTGACGGTTTTTAGTCTTTCATTGATGCACATTTGATAAATGATGTGTTGTGTGTTTTTTATGAAATGGCATTACTGAACTATAGCCTATGTGGCTGATTTGGCAGGCCAAGTGCTAATGCAACATTGAATCTTATAGAAAATTAACAACACAATCAAAACAGTGATACCGTAATATTTTTGTGTGCTACTGCTGACATTGGTTGTACACAAAAAAATGTTGATTGTGATTACTGAAGATAGCTGAACAAAAAAATTGAAGTAGTGCTACTTAGATTGCTAGTGTTCAAGTATATTTATTTGCTGTCTTGTCAAATTGTTTCATTTTTCTCTAATTAAATATTGTATGTGCCCTAAATGTGTCATTTATTACCATTTAAGAATATGTACGCTAAAGCAATGGTCCATCTTTTACAATTTTGATGATAACTGTATTTCCCTGTTGTTGATGCTCAGTTAAGGTTTAGAATTAGCTGCGTAATGGTTGGAAGCTATTTTTAATGAGCTCTTGTTTGTTTTCATAGTTGGTAATCGTTTCAAGATGGCTCTTAAAAATGTTAAGAAAAGTCTTGATCGTATTTTTGATAAAAATCTTCAGGATTTGGTCAGAGGAATTCGAAATCACAAAGATACAGAGGTAAGAACAACAAGTGGCTCTAAACATCGACTTTTTAAACTTCAGTCATGTCAGAATTATATTGAAATGCCATTTAGTTCAACTTTCTTTTTTTTTTGTTGTGTTTGTTTGGGTGCAAATGAGCCTCTATTTAGTGCATAAATGCATTAAATAGAGGTTTCTAAAGTTCAGTTGTTTTTAATTTTTGTATATTTATTTTGAATTGTTAAATAATATGTTTCTGCTCCACGGTTTTATCCTTGGAGATTTTCGAGTGGAAAGATTAGAGGAATCTTGTAACATTGTAGACCCCCGTTACTATAAAACAATGCTGCAATTTCGTGCTTATGAAGGAAAGACTACCGTTCAAGCAAATGGTGCGGAGTGTTGTATGCTAAATAGCTGGCTCACAGTGCTCTGTTCTTGTGCTCGTTTCATTATAGTGACACAGCAATCAAGAAGTATACATGGATTTCTAAGCTTTTTATTATTTTGATCAGGCCAAATTTATTGCACAATGCATTGATGAGATCAAAGCTGAGCTGAAACAAGACAACATGGCAGCAAAAGCAAATGCTGTTAACAAGCTCGTATATGTAAGTTGGTGCCTTGTTAAAAAGATAATGTAGATAAACTTGATTGAAATCAATCACACCGGCTGTTTTTTTTTAGAACTGTGCTGAAGACCAGTGAATATGATATCTATAATAATGATAATATTTTGATGATCTGTGTTCGTGGTTTTCGGTATCATCGATATATATATGTATATATATATATTTTTTTTTTTTTTCAGTTACAAATGCTTGGATATGACATCAGTTGGGCTGCTTTCAATATTATTGAAGTGATGAGTGCACCCAAATTTACCTTTAAGGTAATTTATCTATATGCATACTGCTATAGTTTCGGTAATGGCTGTTAATAATGTTGTGAAAACCGCAGCATTTCTTGCAGTTTAGAGGATTGCTTACAGTGCGATTTGCTGGTAGTGTTGGCAGGTCCAAAATATTTGTTGGAAAATTATTAATTTTTGGTTACACTAAGTGAGCATATTGATATTGCTACTCATTGAACAAATTTGGGATTTAGTTTTAGCTGTGTAGTTGATACTGTTGACATGACGAATGCAGCTACGTATGGAAGAAGCAACACTGAGCACTTACCAAATCATTTGCGGTTATTTGTCTGAACTCGGAATCGAAACTGGGTTATTAGTTTAACGTCATGAAGACATCAATAATCTTCTAAATTTTGTCGAAAAATGTTTGTTATAAACGATTTGAAATCGTGAACTGCAACTTCATAATGACCTGTTTTTTATTTGTTACCGGCTGGTTGGCCGTAGTGGTTATGGACATCCCTAGCGGTGCGGGAGGTCTTGGGTTTGATTCTGGGCCGGTCAAATCTGGCATTGTCGCCACCGCTGCGACGTTTTTTTGTTGCTCAGGCGCTATGCCGTGGAGATGGGTCACGCCACTCTTTACACGCTTCGGGGTGATACCGCTAGTATAATGAAGATTTGATTTTTTTAAATTTTTGTTTAGTTTTTACATTTTTATTTGTAGCGAATTGGATATTTTGCTGCTTCTCAAAGTTTCCACGCAGAAACCGATGTCCTCATGCTTGCCACCAACCTGATCAGAAAAGATCTCGGTTCTCAGAATAGTTACGACGCTGCTGTCTCTCTCAATGGACTCTCTTGCTTCATGACGACCGACCTGGCCAGAGATTTAGCAAATGATATTTTTTCATTAGTAAGTTGAAGTAGCACAATACAATTTCGGAATATTTTTCACCGTTGCTAGCAAATTTGTATCATACGCCAAGGAATTTAACGCAGCATTTAGAACGTATAAGATCAGCAGAGGGTTACTAGCATTGTTACCGTTATATTTAATTTTGGCTTTACAAGTAAGTTAAAGAAATTGAAAATGTTACTTTTTTGTAAAGTATCAAATTATATACCAGCATTAGCTGCGCTCCTATTATATCGGGTTTCTGAGCTGCTGATTACTGCACTAATACGTTTTTGTGAAACCGCCGATTCATGACTAGTTGGCATACAGGTATTTACAGTGTATGTAATGTCAGTATGATTAATGCCACGTTTTGTATAGATGTCATCCAGCCGCCCGTACACTAGGAAGCGGGCTGTTCTCATATCTTACAAAATTTTTCTCCGATATCCTGAAGCGCTTCGACCAGCTTTTCCAAGACTAAAAGAAAAATTAGAAGACCCTGACACAGGTAACTTCTATTAATCTAGTAAATTCATCGACTTTACTAAGTTATGAAGATAGCTTTTCTCCAATATATCTCAAGCGAGTTACATTAATTGTAGCGCTATGTTTGTATCCTTGGAATTTGTTTACCACAGGTATATATGAATCCGCAACAATTGTACAATTTGTTTGTTGTTTCACCTTGGGTTCTCCCATCCAATTTGCGTTAAATGGGGCTAGCTTTCATTAAAACAACAAAAGTCAACGCTTGTATCAAGCAATTTCTTTCCTTGTGAAATCGATCTTGAAAATAGCGAGTCTGAAATTTATGCGTCCATCTGAAGCAAAATTTAAAGCACTTGATGGCACTAGCGTCCTCAGGTCTTCTCTCAACTTTGACTGGTTAATGACGCTGTATTTTATGGTAAATGATGATGATGAACCTTAACAACTTCATAAATTGCTTGTATTCATCCGCAGGAGTTCAATCAGCCGCGGTGAATGTAATATGTGAACTTGCTCGCAAAAATCCGAAGAACTATTTATCATTGGCGCCGGTTTTCTTTAAACTCATGACGTCATCAACCAATAACTGGGTACTGATTAAAATAATCAAACTGGTAAGTCACGAATTTCACGTATGTGCTACTATCATTTATTCTATGGTCAATCTTTATGCTACAGATTGATTGACACGTATTAGCACCGCCGCCGTTTGCGTAGCTAGCCCAGAGAGTTGCATCTTAGGTATTTACAATATGATCAAAAGACTGCAGTTTCTAGGGTTTGATTCTGTCATTTTTTTAGTGGAGCTTTGTGTCATTAACTTCAATTGTGTTTTGTATCTTTAGTAGCCTGCATATGAAAATGCTTAAAAATCGCATATTTGATTTAATTTGGTAATCTCTCGTACTCTTTTGTTTTAGTTTGGTGCTTTAACGCCTCTGGAACCGCGTCTAGGCAAAAAACTTATTGAACCACTAACCAACTTAATACACAAGTGAGTGACTTCTTGTATTTGGGCTTGTTTATGAATTATGCATTGATGTGAATTGAATTGTTGTGAGATACAACGTGGGTTATTATACTTCTTAATTTATATTGTTAAGATTACCAAAGTGCATGTAATTTTCTGTTAAACCCAGGTAATTACAAACATGTATTGTAAAAGTTACATTCTGCAAAACCTGTTTGCGGCAGCCTAGTGCAGGCACATACAGGTGCCGCATTGTGCTGCAGCTAATAATTTTAGAGTAAATTAATTTCGAGCCATTTTTATCTGCTTGACTGAATACATTAAGTTAAGTGGTAGCGTCGCAAAATATTGTGTATCTCACTTCCTTTGACAACGTTCTGAACTTCTGATCAGAAAAAGTTGCATTTAATGAGAGCCGACTCTGTCTAACCGTTTTCTTTTATTGAAAAGTTTTTGTTTTTTGCGAACTTTAAACTTTCTAGTAGCTCACATGACTTTGTATACACTTGGCGATAGGCATGTGAAGTAAATTTGAATGGCATCAGATTGTAAAGACCATGCTAGTAGTACCGGTAGTTTCTTTGTGCACTTTTCTCGCCAAAGCCAATTGATATAGTAGTAATAACCGTTAGATCACAGTTGTACGATTATTGATTTGTAGTAACTGGTACCTGTTTTGCATCATGATAATGATCAGACGTTAAAGCGTGTTCTAATGCGGGTGTATTCTCAAATAGTTCTTTAAAATAGTTTGTGGCAATGGTATGATTACGCGCAGTGATTTTAATATGGTTAATCCTGAAACTGCAATAACTTCAACGTGTAAGACTCTAGGTGAGGTTACGCAGTTCGTGATTAAGTCGAAAAAATCGATAAGTCTGAATGCGATTGTGACATTTTGACTGAGTACAGCGAGTACCGCGTAACATGTTTACTATGAGCTCACAGAGCGTGTCTAATGCTGCGTATAACTTTAAGTTTAACAATTGAAAAGTTCGAAAGATTGATTGTGATCCTACTTGCACGCCTTTGCTGTTCTGTACTTTTTAACAACAATAGTGCTGGTGCGATCATCATCAGTATACTATGTAATTCGTTGTGGCAATGGCAGAATGATCTCAATTGCTGTGTTTTTCCAAACGTTTAGTATCGATAGAAACCAATTACAATTTTGTTTTTGCTTTTTTTGATAGCATTTTGGTTTGCATTACTTGCCACTTCCCGTAATCTGAGCTGGGAAATAACTTTCTTATTTTTTCAGCACTTCTGCTATGTCTTTGTTGTATGAATGCATAAATACCGTCATTCAAGGTTAGTCTTCATTCGATTATTACATGTGTATTACATCATAGCCAACGTGTTTACGTTAAGATATCGCTGTAGATTAGGGATGGGGAACCTGCGGCCCGCCTTGAACTAGTTGAGAACTTGAATGTACAACATAGTGTCAAAAACGTGAAACTTTCTTTCAAACTATAACACGTTCAATAATTGCGTCGTAAAATGCGCCAAATATTTTTTGATTTTGAAAGAAAAAATGATTTTGCGATAAATATTTGATAAATTTGCCACTTAACTTTAGAGTATTTTACGTGTATTTGAAAATTAAAGATGTTTTTTCACTCTAATTAATTATTATGCAATTGATGTGGTCCGCACTGTGCAAGTTCCTTCCCGTGCTCTAGATTCATTTGCAATTGTATATGCGAGATGCAGCTTGTGTAGGTCGAAAATTAACTGGAACATTGCTAGGAATTCGCTCTTTGAGTTAGCACTCAGCCACCCGAAGTGTGCGTCGCATTGCCATTTATTGTAGCTCGGAATCGAACCCGTTACGTAGTATTTTCGACTCTAGTGCAATAATGATGGCAATGTGATTGGCAAAAAAGCATGAAAAGCAAAGACCATCTCTAACTGCAATGAAAGTAGTAGAATAATTGAAATACGTGTGCCACATTGTGACTGGTTTTTGTGGAGCCTTGCGGTACCGGGTGGTTTCCTCAATAGAGAATTGTATTGACTGAAAGCTGGAATGTTTGAGTGTATAATTATTACCTTTTCTCATGCTTACTGAAGTCTTATTCGCATTTACCTCAGGAATGCAAGACCACGCTGCTTCGATACAGGTATTTGTTATCTCTGATTGCAACTTGCAACTGATCTAGTTATTTCTAGTTGCTTTGTTTTACTTTGTTCTAGTGAGATTTATTTTTCAAATCTGTTTCTCCTTTTCATTCTGTTAATCAGATGATTAATATTTTTTGTTTATGAATAACATAATTAATTCATTGTTCAATTGCGCAGTTTATGTTAAGAGCGATTGGCTAATATGTGATGTACCAGAATTTTATTGTGTAATGCTGAATGTGATTTATGATTAGATGATCTGAAACTTTTAGATATTTGTCTTCCTATTATGTGAAAGCGTTAGTAACGTCAAAACGAGCTTACTTAAGAGTTGTGGGCCACCTGTATGCATCTCTTAGGGGAAAATTCCGTTAAATGTTTTTCCAACAGCAAGTAAACTTGCCGACTTGTGCTCCTCATTGTTTCTGTAATGAATGTTAAAACTCAAGCAGGGAAGCTGTGAATCATAATGTCAATGTCATTTCTTGTCTAGCTCAGAATCAAACTATTGGTCTAACGCTCTAAAGGCAGACGCTGTGTCACTTAAATTAGTAAGAAGTAACCAGAATTGCTTGAGTGTGATTTATTCAAGAATTAGTAATTTGGTCTGTTCGGATAAAGTTTTTTATTAACTTTCATACTACTTATTTTGCTATGTTATGCCAATTGATCAAGATTTCTGTTTTTTGGTAAAGTTTCTGAGTTATAATAACCAGGCATATTGTTACGTTTCATGTTAATCTTTTAGGGCCACAGTAATATTATGAAGGTTGGTTGTTGCATGTCATACTAATGTCTTGAATTACTGCGAAATCAATGCGCTCTTAGGGGCGGGTTCAAAATTGTTGGGAGGGAGGGCTTCATAGTGGAAAAACTGCTTTTCTTGTAGCTTTGTGCATCTGGAAGTATTGAAGTACTAATTTATTGATATGTATAGCTAACCTCTCTCCCCCAAGATTCCCTAAGGGGTTGGTCTAGTGGGGCTGTAACGAGATTGACATGGTCATGCGTCATCTCCTTATAGTTTAACCTCGATTCGATCTAATTGTATAATTCTGCATCACGACTAAGTGACCAAGACTTAATTGGAGCTATTCATGCTCTTATACTACGTCGGCGTTTTCCAAGTTTCAATTTTGCTCTTTCTAATTTTTGCTTGTTCGACGATCAACGACATTCACTGCAAAGCATCGTGTTCTGTACACTGCCTACGAGCTTGGGTGGGAGATGAACCATTAACCTGAGGATCATGACCATCGAGAAACGGCTCTCTATGCCACATTTTTGATCAAAAATTTGAATGAATTGTAGCTTTTTAGGTCAATCAATAATTACAAATTTTTAATTAATTAGCCCTCCAGCTCTTGTAATTTGCAATTACTAATTTGCATGATTCTTGATTGGGTTTATTTTGTTTGAATCTGTAAACATCCTTTTATTTTTATGATTAATTTTTCGATCACATCTTTATCGTTACTGTACATCCGCAAATGGTATAAGTTTGCTTGCTTAGAGATATTAATCTACAAGTTTTACCGGTACTGATGTTTTTTATCTAGTGTTTTTGTTGCTTATTTCTGGTGGGTGTTATCTCTGCTCTGCCGATGTAGTTTAGTTAAAAACAATTTGAAGGCTTAATTATGCCATTCTCTTTTGCTTGAACTAAAATTTCTCAGAAAACCTCTAACGCTGGTTTATTTCGTTACAATTGTAAAAATTTTGACTGCAATTGTAAATTTTTAACGATAAGATTTTGCGGTTTCCAGTATTCATTCTTAGGGGCCCTTGTTCGATGTCAAAAAACGGCGCCACAAAGTAGTACGCCAAAAGTCTTACTATTGATAAAAATTTACCACTTTTGAATGCAAATTTCGACCGAAGTCTGCGAATGTGACGATGTCGTAAAGTATTTCAGTAAAATGGCATGTGCACATTGTGCAGTTTATGTTCGTTTTTAGAACTAAGAATCTGATACCACTGCGGTTATACTGCAGGAACGATTGTTTCGTGCCTTTCAGCGCTATTGCTTGGTGCTCCTACAGCAGGATTAGATGAAGGTGGAAAATAAAATCATAGGAATTGTCAAAACTGGTCGTTTCGACAACGTAGATTCAACTGTCATCATCAGCAGTGTAAGCAACTTTTATACTGCTTTGCTTACCTAGCAGATGATGACAGCTGAATCTATGTTATCGAAACATTCAGTTTTAAGAATTACTGTTTTTTTTTTTTTTTTTTTTTAAGCTATTTTCGTCCCATATTTATTCTATTCTGAGGTTTAAATTTATACTTTTACAGCTTTGCGTCCAAAAACTTCGCATTTTGATTGAAGATTCTGATCAGAATTGTAAGTAGAAAATCAGTGGGTTTCAGTTTTTACTGTAATCCATGCACTGAAAGTATTATTCATAACAGCGGTGGTTAACGTTCTTGGTAGAGCAGCGCTTGAATTCCAAAAGTGGTCTATATAGCTGTAATATGATTTTGCTTAATTCTTCCTCTTTGAGGTCTGTAACACAGGAAAACATTTATTGAAAGGTCATGCATAGAAAATGAGTAGTAATCTAGTTTTGATCGATTTACAGTGAGCGCGTCCTCCTTGTTTTGTTACTGCCCCAATTGAATTGATTTTCGGTCTGCCAATCCAACTTACGTATCTTTGAATTGAGAGCAGAAAAGCAATTTTATTCTTTTTTGAAAAGTCGTTCTGAAAAGTTATATCTGATTTCATGAAAAGCAAATCGGCTCATCTGTGCCTCCTAGTTTATTCTTCTAAACAAAAATAGCAACTCTCGCCTTTTTTGTTTGAGTTTTCAGTGTTGAATTTTCCATTTGTTGTATTGGTTCGTGGCTGCATAGTGCACAACCGTAAATGCATGGCCGCTGCTTCTAAAGGCATTACACTTAATTTTTGCCGACACGAGGATTCACGTTCTCTTTTTTTCAGAAACGCACAGATTTACGCCAGTGCACCTAGCTCTTGATGGTTACTGACTGTATTTTTACCGCAAGTTGTTTTTTAGTAAAATATCTGGGTCTCCTTGCAATGTCCCGGATTTTAAAGACCCATCCCAAAGCTGTGCAGGCTCATAAAGATTTAATTTTGCAATGTCTCGATGATAAAGATGAATCTATAAGACTGAGAGCTTTGGATTTACTCTCGGGGATGGTAAGAGATGTTTGTGATGCAATAGTGACTTGAATTTTTTCACAATTACCATTGTTGCTGAGTTTTGTTTAGAGTTCGCAATCTTAAAAGAATTGCCCAAAGATGTAGGGGTTAAAAAAAGTTTGATGCAATTTTTGCTTATGCTAAAAGTTGGGTTTCCATAATATCAAACTGTTGTTTTACACAAAATGGCTGGACACTTTGATTCAAATTGGCCAAAAATCAACTTTCCAGTCGGCAAGCTTGAGAAAAAATAAAAAAAATTCTCAAATTTCGCACGCTGGAGGGGCAAAGGCCCCAGCCCTTTAAAGGTCGTTAAAAGGCTACTTCATTACGTTGGTCGCTGAGACAAGATTGGTAGCCGGTTTTTATTTTTCAATCCTCTTACTATGCACTGTATTACTAAAATTATCTTTTTGCATTAAAGTTATATGCGTGTTGAATAACTTGTACCGGTTTACCATGTTTGTAGGTTTCAAAGAAAAATTTGATGGAGATAATCAAAAAGTTGATGATTCATGTAGAGCGAGCTGATAGCAGCCAGTACAGGGATGAATTGCTGTCAAAAATAATTGAAATTTGCTCGCAGAACAACTATCAGCACATCACTAATTTTGAATGGTAAGTTTGTCTTGACCGGTTCGTTCACTTGTTGAGACATTGCTATCGGTGCGGGAGGTCTTGGGTTCAAATCCCGGGCTGATCAAATCAGACGCAGTGTCGCCAACGACTCGCCACTGTGACGTTTATTCGGAGCTGTGTTGCCCAGGCGTTAAGCTGCGGAGGTGGGCCCCTCCACATGTTACACGCTTTCGCGTAATGCCGCGAGTATAATGAGGATGTGATTTTTGAAGTTTACCTTGCATCGTATTCCTCTTCGACTAATGATAGATTCACGGTTTAACCTTTTATTGGGCAAGAGCAATTAGGGGCTATCTACACAAGTCAGTCGAATTAAATCAGTGTCTCGCGAAAAATGTAGATTTTATATAGTTGTACGCTTGATCGCAATATCTCGTAGGTGTACTTTGATCTTTGCGGAGTGGTTTTGGAAGAATGGGTTTAATTATGGTTTCAAAATGTCTATTCTCTCTTTGGTGCCGACTCTGTATTTGTCGTGGCCACGCATTTTGATTAAAGACAACGAAAATCAATACCTTTTACGGTAGAAATGACGATGATATTTTGGTGTTGCCCCGGTTTAGTGAAGAAGCCCGGATTTAACCTCATAAGGTGCTGTCACGCGCAATCTGGTTCATCTATGGATATTTTTTTAGATCTAAACCTCTCTTTGCACTTTTTCCACCTGTTTTCTCCTATCTCTGCATTGCTGTCTCTGTCACTCTGCTTCAATTTTCGAAGCGGCTCTCAACAAAATAATCATCACTCTCATTAGAGCACGTCTAGCCATCTCTCTCCGCTAGTTTTAGTCATTTCGTCCATCTTTTCATTCAGTTTCTTAGGCGGTTTCACATGAAAAGGCATCCGACCACAGTTATTCTGTTTTCTTAAAACTTTGTGTTCAGGTACATCACTGTGCTAGTGGAGCTTACTCGTATGGACGGGACCAGCCGTCACGGTTCACTCGTTTCGACGCAACTTCTCGATGTAGCGATTCGCGTCCGAGCAATTCGAGAGTTCGCAGCAAACCAAATGGTAAGTCGTTGATGTGCAGAAAAGGATAAAGTTGGTATTTACAAATTAATCAATTATTTTTTTTCATGAAATGACAAACAGCTCTGTCGCAACTTCTTCATTTTTTTTTCAGTTTGTGCTGCCTTGCTTATCTGCTGATAATGACGGCTGAATCAATGTTGTCGAAACTTCCAGTTTTAAGAGTTACTGTGTCTTTGCAGCTCCTTGAATGTTTGGAGGGTTGGGGACCCTTGCGGTCTGTCTTGCGGGATTTTCACACCATTAGATCACATAGGTTGCTATAGTATAGACCGCAATGGAATTCAGTGGATAACACATAAATTGATTCTACGAAAGAGATCAAAGTGCTATTAGTAAGCGTACTAGCCAGTTGGCATATTGGTTAAAGACACCGCTAACGATACGGAAGGTTTGAGGTTCGAATTCCGGGCCGGCCAAATCGTACAGAGTGTCGCCCGCTGGACAATTTTAAGAGGCAATTTCGGTTCCTCATAACGCCTTAAAAAAACAGCACTGGTGTCACCACCGCTGCGACTTTTCTTGGGAGTTGTGTTGCCCCAAACGCTAAGCTGCGAAGAAGAGCTCCGTCCCTCGTTGCACGCTTGTGCGTAATACCTCGTGTATAATGAAGATCTTGATTTTTTGATCAATAACCGTGTGGGCTGGTAACGTACCCTGGCTCAGTGGCTCATGTTTGATTTAACACTGAACTGTTTACAGGCCGCATTGTTGGAGAATGCCCATGCTATGATGTCACAATTGAAACGAAATGGAATGCAAGAAGTTCTTTTCGCGGCTGCTTACATTTGTGGTGAATTTTCAGAGTAAGATTTGTTGATTGTCAGTTTACGATGACTTTTAAGATAGCAAACAATCATTTGTGAATAAATTTTAATAAATAGCTGAGGTTGTTTTTAAACTATATTGAACTGAAAATTTAACGGTGGTTGAGAGAGACTGCGAGGTGAGCTTACGCTTTTCCAGGCAAGAGTCAACCATTATATCTGTCAAATGCGATCGGCTCCAGCCGCGAATCGAACCCGCCATGTAAGAGTGCAACCTACGCGCGATACCGCTAGGCCATGTCGCTGACAAATTATTTGATTGATTAGGATTAATGTCATTGGTTGTTCAGGTTTCTCTCCGATCCTGATTCGTTGATTTTAGCTATGCTACGACCACGTGTTCTGACTCTCCCCAGTCACATTCAAGGGATTTACATTCAGAATCTGATGAAAGTTTTCGCTGTAGCGCTTTCACGTGCTGAAGAAAACGACGATAAGAATCGCGCACTTGTGCTGACGCGTGCCTTGCTGCAAACACTGCCTCTGTTTGTGCAAAGCTCCTATCTTGAAGTCCAAGAACGAGTGGGTTTTAACTTACTAGGTTGCTTATATGTCAATAATGTTATTTGTGTGAAGTTGTCCCTTTTTGTGCTAAACCTCAACTGTGATAAGATCTTGCTTTAACTCATTTTCTTGAAATTTTTGTATTATGACTCAAATAAGCAGCTTTATCGCGTCACAATGAAATTAACATACAGTCAACTGCGTTTACAAGTATAAAGGCGCAATCACTCTCAATTAATGTCTTTGAGCACTTCTTAGTTTGTTTTATAATTCCATCACTGATGTTGCTTGATGACGTAACAATAAAACAAATAAAAAAATGTCTTCTCAACATTGAGACGTCTCAGTTGGTGTGATTGCACCTTAAGCGGCCTGGTTCGTAGTTTGGATTTCGTTGCACATCGCAATGTGTCAAAATTTAGCGAGAAGAATTTAAAAACGTTGTCGTTATTAATGTTTATTTTTTTAGTCTTCGTGCATACTGACTGCGTTGAAGTATATCGAAAAACAACAAGCGAAAGACCTTCCTGTAGCTGAAGAGTTGGCTTTGATGTTCAAAGGAGAGCTAAATCCCGTCGCTCCGAAAGCACAAAGAAAAGTTCCTGTTCCGGATGGGTGCGTATTTTTATTGTTGTTTAGCAGTAGGTGTGCGTCTATGCCAGGACTCAAAATTGCATTCGGAATCTGATCTTACCGATGACTCAAGATTGGTGTTTGCAACTTTCCTACTTGACTTTCTATACTAAAGGAACAGTATAAAGTCATGAAGATAATGTTTTTTCTGTTGAGAAAGGCACTTAGTGAGATACACTGCATGCTTTACAGTTGTAGGCAGATGGCCAGCAAATTTTACGCTAGCTTGTTATAGTCGTCTCTCGCGATAAATGCGCAACTGTGTTTTGTTCAGTCTTGATCTTGATGCGTGGATCAATGATCCACCGTCCTCGTCGGAGGAAGAAGAGCCAGCCTCCACAGAGATGAGCAAAGAGGTTTACGAGGAATATTACTCCCCAACTCGAGAACGAGCGAAAGAGCTTACCGCTGAACAAATACAAAAGGTCGGAACTTGAATAGTTGCATTCATTGCAGTTCAAAAGAAGAACTGCCCCAAAAAAATGAACTCTTCATCATACTTGCAGTATGACGCCGAAGTGACTTGCAGTGTGACGAGTGGCGGGGTCCAGCTCCGCGACTTAACGCCAAGGCTGCACAGCTTTGAAGAAGCGTCGCAGTGGCGGCGAGTCGTTGGCGACACAGAACAACTGCCCCAAAAAGTTAATCAAAAAATTAGTGATACTTTTGTATTTGATGAGATTTGTTAAAAATCCCACAGCAGCACTGTTTTGCTCTGTAAAATAAAACCTTTAGTTTCTAGAATCATTTGGTATTCACCAAAACGGCAATTAATTTCTTAAATGATTTTTTACGAATAGATTGAAAATTATAAGTGTTACCTTAATATTGTCGCATTACAGTTCAAATCGATTGCATGCGCAGGTATATCGTACTTCCGAGCTTATATGTAAACGCATATCTTTAGTTTAAATCAGGGCTTTCTTCCCGGAGCCACGTTACATTAGCCAGAGGGCCATACGCTCAACATTTATCAATGGCAATTCACTACTTAAGGACATCAGACGACTGTGGAGTGTGGCTACTATGAGTGAAATACCGCCAGAAAATTTTATCGCTTAGCAGGGAGCCACTGGTGTTAAAGATCTTTAGAAGGGGGAACAAACCATTTAAAGACTGAGAACCATTAGTTTACATGCTCTATGATATTCAAGGTCTTGTAATGCTGTTTAGCGTCGTGAAGAACGTCAGAAAGAGCAAGCCAACAATCCACATTATCTCATGTCAAGCAAGGTAAGAGCAGACAGTGTTGTTGGTCAAGCGTTTATTTCACGGTTCCGTTTTTTTTTTTTTTTTTTTCGGTGATCAAAATTTAATTTATCAAGAGATTTAAGCAATTTTTTTTTCGTGTTTATAAGCCCTGACGCGCACAAGTTAAAATTTTATAGATTAGGCACTTCTGTACTATCGTAATATATCGGTCTTTTAGCTCAAAACTTTTAAGCTTTTTTTATTCTGCATTTTGCAGCATAAAAATGTATTGCATTGATGTTGCGGGATTTGTATTTTTCAGTGGCTCTATTTTTTAAGTATTTTTTGTTGCTGACCCTCGAGTTTGTTTATCATTTAACGTCATAAAAATATTGTACAATTTATAATTTTCCAGAAACCAGACAAGAGAAAAACACAGGTTATCATACTACTTTGCATGGCGACTCTGCATGTTTGATTAACTGATTTTTCTGCCGTTTTTTTAAGTTACTAACTGATATTGACAATTTTTCTGCAACTTCCACTATCTGGTAGTTATAATGACACATCCATATAAATTTAAGAAAAAAGATGTAGATTTAAAAAAAAGCAAATCTTCATTATGCTGGCGGTGTTACGCCAAAGCCTGTAACGAGTGGCGGGGCTCATCTCCGCGGCTAAGCGCTTGGGCAACACAAGCTCTGAAGAAACGTCGCAACGGTGGCGAGCCGCAGGCGACATTGTGCCGATTTGACCGGGTTGGGAATCGAATCCAGACCTACCGCACCGATAGCGTGCGCGTAACAACTGAGCTAACCAGCCGGTACGTTTGTTTACCTACAGTGTAGCCTGCTGCGAGTAGTCAATTATGAACACAATCTCACCTGTTTAGCATTATATTTTGACGAATAGCTTGTCTTTAGCTGCGAATAAGCTTGGTTAGATGGGTTGTTTAAACGGCGCTGGTTTAGTATAATAAACATCAGGCCTACTTGTAGTAGTGCTACATGCGTTTACTGGATATAGGGCAACGTGATTTTGTTATTTTGCAATAGTCGCTTTTGTTGAAGCAAAATTTTAGAGCTACAGGATTCATAAAATAATTTCAATCCCACCCACTTAACATTATGTAAAAGTTTACGAATTTTGATAACTAGTAGCATTTCTGACGCTGCAAGGCGAATAACTGTTTCGGTCACGTTTTTTTTTTTTTTTTTTTGTTTTACTGGTTGATTTTTGCATGATCTAATGATTCTTTTTTAGTTGCGATTTGCTATTTTTTTCGATCTCTTGAGAATTTTGTTGCCTCTCTGCTTTGTGATCAACACAGCAGTATTTCATTTGGGAAAGATGATTGATTAGTGTATCGAAAATCGGTTATTTCGTGCGATCACTAAATGTTTTAAGTTTAATCAGAATGCTTTGATGACGTGATCATTAGAATACTGTTGTGACATAACAGTCGGTTACATTGTGTCTGTTACCATTCTCCGATTTCGGAATACAATAAATATGTGACGAAAATAGCGTAAAGAGGAAATAATTCCATATTCATCCTTAAGACTGAAAGTTTCGACAACACAGATTCAGCTGTCATCATCAGCAGTGTAAGCAAGACCTTGCAACCAAAACTGTTTTATACTGCCTTGCTAGCACTGCTGATGATGATAGCTGAATCTATGTTGTCGAAACGTCCAGCTTTAAGAACTACTGCGACATTATTTTCCTTCTTGAGCAATTCTCCAATTTTTTTGTGCAGGTTCAAAGTGAGTAGGAAGCAGCCTGTACTTGCTGAAACCTGTGTTTTACATGTTTCGTGTGATTACGAGGTAGCGTAGCTGTTTCTAATGAGCCGGGGTTTGTATGATTGAAGGCTCTGGTTCGAGACTTTTATTGGGTAAAAAGACTCGCTACTTTTCCAATGATGGTTTAGTCTTAAAAAGATCAGCAAAAGTCCGTTTTAAAAAAGACCCCTGTACCTTTGCAGTGGATTTTAAAGAGTGCAAAATCTCACTACAAGTGTGAATCTAATGGAAATTATCGCTTCTAATAAAGTCGTATGTTTTTAGAAAGCGGAAGGATACCAAAATCCTGATGCGGAGGAAGAGTTCGGTGGTGCAGAGGACATTGACCTCTCCGTCCCCCTCCATGTACCTGGACTGACCAGCAGTGAAAGATACCTACGAATGGTAAGTTTTAGCATTATGACAATATTATTTGTTTTTTATTAAGTGTTTTTAAGGTAGCCCAACACGTTGTGCTATTTAGATGATCGTTTCGTGCTGATGAGTCCAAGACGAAACAGCCTGAAGAATTATGACGCTCTAAAATGTTTAAACAAAATCATATATTCACTTAGTTGCGTGTTCTTCAGATGGGCTACTCCCACAATGACGTTAATTAGTAGCAAATATGAAGTTTTAGTTGCATTATATTCACTGGTGAGTTGGCGTAGTGGTTCAAGACATCGTTAACGGCGCGGGAGGTCTGGGGTTCCATTCCCGAGCCTGTCAATTTGGACACAGGGTCACCAACAGCTGGCCACCGCTACGACTTTTCTGTGTGTTGCCCACTAAGCCTCGCAGATGGCCCCGCCACTCGTTACGCGCTTCGGCGTAATTCCGGAAGTATGATGAAGATTTGATTTTTTGTCTCCAGGAACAAGAACGGCGACGTCACGCCCAGGCGAAGAAAGCTGTCAAGAAGCGCCATCAAAAAAAAGGCAAGAAGAAGAAAAGGCAAGAAGTCGTAAGTGAAGAAGAAGATGATATTCCTACTACTCATGCTGTCGACATCATGCAAGAAGAAATGCCTGAGGTACTCATTGTAATTGATGATGTGATAATGCCAATGATAGCGTCACTAGTCAGGTTATTGATTGATATTGTCTGTTTTTAATAGCGATTATTATTTGACAACGACATTGATACTAGGGAAGTCGCATTTTAATGGGCTGTAAGTGACGCGTTAAGCAGAGCTGCGAACTTGAACTCGATCACAAAAAAAGTTGATTGAGTTTTAAACTTATCCTAGACTCAATAAAAACTGCGTGAACTTGGCAGAAACTTGATAAAAATTACTGAACTTGATCTAGACTTGGAAATTTTAAGTTAACTTGAACTGGCTTAAAAATACTGGCGAGTTCGCTGCCCTGGGATTGAGCACCAGCTCTTTTGCTAAGAACTAATGGAACGCTTTAGAGTGGCTTGCTAGCACTAAATAACCACGCTCTATTTTTTGGAATGCATCATCGCTCTTTTCACGGCTTCTACCTTCTTTTAAGCGAAATGTTGCCAGATTTCTTCTAAATTATGCTGTTTCACAATCCTCCAGGTTTCGTCACTTTCCTCACTGCTTTCATTTGCAGATTTATCCAAGTTTTAACTCGGCCATCAGCTTTCTGCAAGCGGCGCATCTTATGCTTTTGTTCCTTCGCATTAACTCACAGTACTCTGCTATCAAGAAATTTATACAGGATGTTCATAAAGTCCTGATACAATTTCAAAATTTTTTTGTTAAGTCATTTCTCAAAATATCTTAACCAGGTTGGTTTTATTTTAATCAGTGCTGCTTCAAGCTTTTGTTAAAAATAAAATTTGGTGTTTCAGAACGATTTTTATATGTTTTATGAATAGTGATCGAAAACTTCGTTTTTCCGGTAAGACGTTACAAGTAAATATCTCAACTAAGATTTGTCAGGTTTATTATTAACGTTTCGTAGGGCCTGGCGACCAACATCATCAAAATGATAAAGCGCTACGAGTTTAAACACTACACAGTGTTTTAACTCGTAGCGCTTTATCAGTTTGATGATGTTGGTCGTCAGGACCAACGAGACATCAATCATAAACCTGACTAAATCTTAGTTAAGTAGTTTTTTGTAACGTCTTACCGGAAGAACGAAGTTTTCAATTAATTTAATCATGCCCGGTAAGTATCGTATCTCTAGGCCCAGCCCTATTCCAACCTATACTACTTTTATGAATGTGTTGAATAAACCCTTATTAATTGATTATGGGTTTATTTAACGCAATTATGAAACGTATAAAAATCATGTCTGAAACACAAAATTTTACTTTAGATAAAAACTTTAAGCAGCACTGATTTAAATAAAACCAATTTATTTAAGATATTTTGAGAATTTACATCACTGAAATTGTATCAGGACTTATGAATACCCTGTTGATAGTGTCTTTTATGCGTTACTGTGCTATGTGTTTACCATTCCGTCTACCATTTCAAACCAGATATATTATTTGAGACAACTCAGTGTTTTTAATTCTGATTAGACCGGCCTGCTAGCGAAGGGTTAAAGACATCGCTATCGGCGCGAGATGTTTGAGGTTCGATTTTCAGGCCAGTCAAATCGGACACAGTCGCCAACGGCTCGCCTCCGCTGTGACGTTTCTTCGAAACTGTGTTTCCCAGGTACTGAGCCGCGGAGATGGGCCCCGTCACTCGTTACACGCTTCGGCGTGTCATCGCGAACATAATAAGGATTTGAGTTATGATGTTTTTTCTTACATGTTCTTTATTTCATCCAGGGAGCAACCAAAACTGATTCCGAAGATGAAGCGAGCAAAGACGATGTTTACAAAGCTTTGGATATTGACCTTGACACGTACGTGTTTATCAGCTGTTTGTTTGCTAATAAAGGTTTTTGTGGGTTAACACTGGCTTTCAATATCAAAATAATTTAAGTAGAGGGGTAGCGACATTTTTTTATTTTATGCTGATTTAATTTCACAGCGCTGTCATACCTCTTGTAAGAAAATAATCCAACTGATTTTTAAAAATTTTGAAATTGTTTCAGGCCTCTAACTTCTGGAGATATTTTGCCTAAACCACGTCATAGAGAAGTGACGAAAAAGGAAGAGAAAGAAGAAAAAAAAGTTGATGCTTCTGGTGAAAAAGTGGATAAGAAGAAGAAAAAGAAGAAAGAGAAAAAAGAAAAAGTTTGTTTTGGACATTTTTCTTGCACTCTGCTTTAGAAAATACTTTTTTGGTGATGATTCACTGGGTATTTCTTCTGTTTTGAGGCAATATTTTTCTGGAGTTTTTTGGCATAACTTGTATTGCTAGGGTAAAACCAAGTAACAAAAGAAAAACGATAATCCTGTTTTGCAATTGTTTTGTGTAAACGTTAATCTCACGCACTGATGAGATCTGAACGGTCGAAACAGTGTTGTCTGTTTGCAGATATCTTTGAAAGCGAGATTACTATTGAATTGTCTTTTGTTGCAAAATGTTTTTCTCTGAATTTAGAAAAAATCTCGAAAACATCGTGAAGAGAGTTTATTGGTGAAAGAAGCCGGTGACGATTACATCGGGAATGACGTCGGTGATGACGCAGCTGTTGAAACGAAGAAAAAAACTGATGAAAAAAACGAAGAGGTCAGATAGTCATATTCCTATTATAAATCAGGAATTAGGAACCTGCGGCCCGCTTAAGTTTTGAATGTGGCTCGCGTCAGAACTTTGTTACAGTGATGCAAATCTTCCACTGTTTGGCGAATTTCGCCGATTTTGTTGCCAAAAAAGTCAATTTCGTGAATCGTCTAAATCCGTTGAGACAATTTAGGGGGGTATGGGAGGGGGTTGTGGGTGCACAATGCATATTCATTTTGTTTATACGAAACTAATCGATAATTTGTAATGGCTTTCACTACTGGGATCTAATGCTATTATAATCAGAGGGTGAGGGCATATTTTTTCTTAAGTGTTGTGTTTTCGATATCAAAGAGGGAAATGGTTTGTCTGACTCAATAGATATAGCGCACGCATGGCTTTTGGACAGAAAATCGTTGGCATGGCGTTTGCATGACCCAAGCTAATGATGTAAAATGCCTGCCCTAAATTTTCTCATACTGCAAAAACTGAAATTATTTTCTGGCTCTTGGTAACAAAGTAGTAGCAGTAGTAGTATTTAAATTAAATTCATTTCTAAGCTTTTGGATTACTAGAGTACCCTTGATCATTTTTTTTTTCAGCATGGGAACTGCAGTCCTTGACGTTTTCGTACAATTGTTAATTGAAATTTGGGAAATTGAAAAATTAGAGTTTCAACTGCTTGATGTCTTGATCACAAACTGCACATAACTATTCATTTTGAAACACCGTTGACTGGGCTGGCCTCGCCTATTTTCACTCCAGCAGTTTGCATCACTGTTGTTAAGTGCACAACGCACCATTGGAATAGAAAGCTTTAGTCTTTCTTAAAAAACTCTTCAGAAGAATTAAAAGTAAATGTGGCCCTCTGAAAATTTTACGCAATCGATGTGGCTCGCTGTGCTTTGCCGATTACATGATATAAATAATAAGCTTACAAGTAAATCGTTTCTTCGCTTTTGGGAGGTCAGCTCTGAGAGGACAATAGGTTTTGCCTCGTGGTCCTATTGACCGTGACCGCAAGGTTACGTTTCGCTCGCAATTCAATTTGGTATGGTTTGTAGCTTGCTTCACTCTAATGGAAAGCTTCATATGGCAACATCTGAGGTTTGTGCCCTGTTAGATAACCCTAGACTTTAAGCAGATTTAAATTAGTTTAGAAAAAACTGTACTAATTTTTTGAGTGTTGCGATATTTCAGGACGACGATATGAGTTTCTGGTTGTCAAAGAATGACACTACAGCTCCAAATAATTCTGAACCAATTCATGTGAACGGGTGAGTTTGTCGTTATTCATTATTTTTCAACGTTGGTGGCGCAGAGATAGGTTCAGTCTAACTTTCAAATCCAACTTTTCGGCCTGGTTGACGTAGTGGGTATAGACATCGCTATCAGTGCAAGAGGCCTGGGGTTCGATCCCCCGGCGGTGAAATCGAACATAGCGTCGCTAATGGCTCGTCACCGCTGCAACGTTTTTTTGGAGTGGTGTTGCCCATGCGCTAATCTGCGGAAATGGGCTTCACCACTCATTACACCCTTCAGCGTAAGGCTGTAATTAGTATAATGAATATTGTTGATTTCGTATCGACTTATTATACGGTGTAGCAAGCATTAAATTTTTATACTGGTTACTATTTCTAATCGATTTACTCTTTGGCACGTAGCTGCACTACGGCTAAGCAAATTTGATAGGAGCATTGTAATGGCATTCTGGTGCAGGCTACCAATTCATATAATTCAAAAAATGAACTCAAGTTTTAGGTGTTCGTGAATTGATTGTGGTTAATAATAATGATCTACATGATTACACTGTCGTAGAAAAAGTGTCACGTAAACAGACGAATTGTGACGTCGTAGTGATATAATTAATACCGACATACCTTGACAAGTTGGTCGAATTTGTACTGGAGAGTAACGTCGTTCGCAGGATTTGAGCTTGTTTTTCTTTTTTTTTTTTTTTTTTTTTTTTTGGTGTTTCATACATCAATATTGTTAATTTGCAGAGAAATCGAAGAAGCTGTCGAAGCAGTAGAAGAAGTGAAGGAAAAAAAGAAAGAATCCAAACACAAAAAGAAAAAAGAAGGGAAAAAGCACAAAAAGAAGCACAAACATGCGAATGAAGAAAAAGAAACAGTAGAAGTGAGATACAAATTGTACTAACTGATGTTAATTTTAAAGCATTGAACTGAAAATTAAACCATGCAACGAGCAACACTCCAAAGGAAGTTTGTGCTCTTTCGGTCAGCAGCTACCTGGTGTAAATCAAATGTTATCGTGTCCAGCCTTGAACCGAACACTTTATACGATAGATCATTAACCTTCGCTCGTTACCGTATATTCTTATCACTGACAAGGTGGCTGGGTTGCAAATTTTAATACTTGACCAGAGCATCAGATTCTTGTGGTTGGAATAACCGCTATATTCTCATTGTAGTTTCATCACCAAGTGGTAAGCGCCTTTGTGGATCTAGACTTGGGTTTAATGCCAAGTCGGGTCAAACCAGTGACTTTGATATTGGTATTCATAGCTTCCCTGCTTGACGCTCAGCATTAAAGGGACAGTGTGGAGAACAAGCTGGAAAGTTTGTTTGTTGTGCGGTTGGAAAAGGCGCTTGGCAGGATTTTCCTATCTTAGAGTGGTAGACAGATGACTGGCAAGTCCTGAGCGAGTTCGTTAAAGCGATTTGATCGCTTTCTCGAAATAGAAGGATAAATGCAGCCCAAATACAAAACTAAACACAAAATCGCGTGACAAGGTTAAAATTGATCAACCATGACGTAGACAAACATTTATATCTCACTTCAATGCATTACTTTTTCAATTTTTTTCCGTGTTTTTGAATACTGTAAACATACTTTTCACATAAAAACGCGAGCTTGTGCTATTTTGTGTAAGTGTGGAAGGTCGTGAATTCGATTCGCGATCCGGTTGTGGATTCAATCTGACACAGTGTCACCACCCATGCGACGTTTCTTTGTGGTTGTGTTGTCCAGGCACTAAGCCGTGGAGAGGGGCCTCACCACTCGTTACTCGCTTCGGCGTAATACCGCGAGTATAATGAAGATTTGATTTGATTTTGGCACACTTGTTTGTATTCAGGATGATGCATTGGAACTGAGCAGCTACGGACTACTGGGTGAAAATAAGGAAATTAATGTGAACTTTGCAATTCGATCATCGCTCGGCCAGGAGAAACGCATTGTGCTGTCTTGCGTGTTCGCTAATCTTACAGATAAGCACATCAAAAATGTGGAGTTCAATGTCCTGGACACACTGAACACGCGGTAAATCGAGTGTGTTGTGAATACACTGGATAACTTAACATCTAAAGTCTAACGAAAGACATTTGACTACTGTTTTCTGTACAATTTGTGTTGACGTAAAGCTTTCAAATAGACGTATGTCTCACTACTTTTGATTGACCTATTCAGTAAGTAAACCCTTGGCATAAGGTGTGGGCGAAACTAGCACACTGTGATCGACAAACAATAATCTCTGTTTGCACTTATTTTGGTGATCCACCTGGGAGTCAAATCATTATTTCGTCTTAGAGGACCGGCCGTTAGCTCAGTTGTTACACTTACAGGCTATCGATTCGGGAGGTCTGGGGTTCGATCCCCTGGCCAGTCAAATCGGCTTAGTGTCGCCTACGGCACGCCACCGCTGCGACGTTTCTTCAGAACTGTGCACCCCTGGTGCTAAGCTGCGGAAATGGGCCCCGCCCCTCGTTACACGCTTCAGCGTAATACCGCGAGTATAATGAAGATTGGACTTTGATTTGGTTTTCCTCTTACATCCAATGGCACTAGCATCAACCAGGCTTTGAACTCGCTGAACTCTGTCTTTTTGCCCGGACTCGAACTTGAACTCGAAAAGCAAAAAACACTAAACTCGAAAAAAGTTGTTCGAGTTTTGAACTTATCCTAAACTTGACAAAAATGTGTGAACTTGGACTAAACCCGCTAAACCTGTTGGAACTTGACATAAACTCGAAAAAATTACTGAACGCGAACTTGGCTTGCGAGTTTCACAGCCCTGGCCATCAACTAAGCAAACTAAGCATTGTGCTGTTTATATTATTGCAGGCTTATTCGGCCCAATGGGGAGCAGTCCCATGATGCCGTCCCTATCCCCTTTACTTTGCCCCCATTATCTCGTAACGAGTGCCAAATGGGGCTTACTGCTGCCAGCGTCACGATGCCCCAACGTATGAGGGGGACTGTGACGTACATGGTGAGTGATGAAGGACACACAAAACAGGAGAAACTCGATTTCAAACTTCACATCCCCTGTTCATCTTATCTGGTAGCAACCCCATTGTCCAGGTGAGTAGATTGAAACACTACTTGGCACTTTTTCAGCCGATTGCGGTTGCATATGGCGCAAGGATACGAAAAATTGACCAAATCCACTAAACGAGGTCAAAACTACGTTGGTTATTCAAAATTCGTAAACACGTAGGTCTAGGCTGCTAATGTTAACCAGTTTTTACTATTGTCTACTCGTGATTTCTTACTATTTTATCATATCATGTGAGGAGAATAATTGATTAAATAAATAATAAAATAATTAACAGGTTATTTTTAAAATCTATTGAACTGAAAACTCAGCAGTAGTTAGGGAGACTGCGAAGTGAGCTTGCGCTCTTCAAGTCAGCAGCTACCCGGTAGATCTGGCAAATGCGAACGGTTCCAGCCGCGAATCGAACCCGTCACGTAGGATTTGTCACCTGCGCGCCGTATCGCTAGGCCTTGTCGCTGACAAAACTGCGCCATGTGAACGAAATTACTGCTTTAAAAGCTTAAAATACGCGAATATTGGTGTGTTGTTTTCACTCTGCCGATCCTTGTGGGTTGATAATTTCAGTAGTGATTACCAGCGAGAACGTAAGGGGAGTCGTAAAAGCAAGTTGGGTGGATGGCTCTGCTAGGTAGGTTTGCTTTGACCTGTGGCATTGACAATGCTATTTCGCTCCTTCATGAAGTTTATGTTAGCGACATGGCCTAGCGGTACCTCGCGCAGGTAGCAGGTCCAATGTGACGGGATCGATTCAAGGCTGGAGCCGATCGCATGTGACATATATAACGGATGGCTGATGACTCGAAGAGCGCAAGCTCACTTCGCGGTCTTTCTCAATTGCTGTGGAACTTTCAGTTCATTATAATTTGAAAATAACCTCAGTTATTAATTTTATATGGACCTTGCTGACTGCTGACACTCATCTGTTTCTGGTCGCAAGGGGTAATAAATTATGGCCTTTTCTTCGAACTACGTCTTAACATATCGAGAACTTCGTACCAGTAACCTCAGTTTTTTACTTCCAGCGGTAATTTTACGAAGCTCTTGTCGTCTGGTGACGTGCCTGACAAGTCATCAATTCAAGTTCCCCCATCGGGACTTCCCCTAAAGCACGCCCTGCAAAAGCTTTGTTTCCTGCTCAAATTCTCAAGTGAGTTTCAGTTGTAAGCAGTTGTTCGTTTTGCTGCATATTTTACGCTGTGCAATAGCGGTTCCTTTGTTTCAAAGTTGGTAGAATGGGTTCTATATTCCCTATTCAGGCCAGTCATACCAAAAGCTTGAAATGACCTTGCAGCTGCCTACCATTACCGCTTTTTGACGTGCTGTAATGAATGACATAGATCAAAAGTTGGTAAAAGAATTGATGATTCCTCATAGATGTCTCTACTCCCTCTACTGAGCGAATTTTAGGACTTAACATCCGGATTAAAATTGAACAGAAAATCTGAATAACAATGAGATTTTTCAGCCATCGATTTGGCCTGCGTGTAGCACTTTTGTTACTTTCATAATTGGAAGGATCATGAAAAAATTGCCCATCATTTTTGCTATTTCTTAACTATTTTATTTAGTTGTGGAACAAATTGATAATACTGCTTCTCTCTATTCAATCTCAATTCAACATCATCATATTTGTCTTCTCGTCAAAGCCATGGTATGTTGTCAAGTTTTTTTACCCAATAACCACAAACATGTCAGGGACATGTTCATTAGGGTGTTTCATATTTTCACCATTTTCGAATTTCAAAAACCCTGGGGTCTCAGTCGGTGGGGTTTTGGGTAAAAACTCGACACCCAAAATTTTAAATCTTTGTGACGTCATAAAGATGTGGTTCACGGCCGCTGAAGTTTTTTGGGCCCAATTTTTCAACTTTTTGGCATATCTCGCAAACCGCTTATCGTAGAATGATAAAATTAGTCTTAAAAGAAGCAGAAGGGTTGGTTTCCTATAACTACTCCTGAGGGTTAAAAGCTCTATTTGCAACAGAAAAAAAGTTATTTGAAAAAAACTAAATTTTGGACTTTTTTGCTGTTTCGTTTTTGGTAGCTAGGCTAGTAATCACTATAGCCGCGTTTATTTTTCGAATTGAAACAACAATAACTACACACGAATTACACTTGAGTATCCATGTTGCACAAAAACGCACGCAAACGAATATCAGACCTATTTAATTGGCTGGGAATTTCACCAATTTTGTTATTGATCAGGCCTTTCAATTTGCCAATTCTTCGCTCAGCAGCCCGATAGCTGTTGTGGATAGATTTCCAAAATTCTGGTTGAATATGGGTGGCGACAATACAGGGAGCTTCTTTATTTTGCAAAGTAAAAAAATGTTTCGAACGTGCGGTGCGATCAAGCAGCAGTGATCGAGCATCCACAGCTGGAGATAGTGATGAACATGTTTTAAGTGCTTCAACAGAATACGGAGCCACATCAGCATACACGCTTAGAGACACGTTTTTCCATGAAAGCCACTGTGAAGCATGATCTAAAAAATACTTCATGATGGTTTTAACAATCTCTGCGTCAATCTCACGGAACGCAAAGAGCAGATCACCCTGAAACAATGTTAGAAACGGTCCTTTCGGTGCTCCTGGTTTCAAATGTATCATGAGGAATGATGGCAAATAGACATTGATTATATAGGACACGATTCTCTGTAATTTCTGTTTTTCACTTTGTGATAAAGATCCAACGTTGAAAAGAAGTAATCGAAGGTACCCATTGGCAGTTGTAACCCATCGAGAGTGGCATATTCGTTCTTGTTTATACGAAAGGTTTTTCAAGTTGTCAGGAATCTCCGTAAAGACATGGCAAGCCAAAACTAACATGCACAATTGGTCGCTCCGAAAACTGTGATCTTCTACGCCATTGCACTTTTGATCAGAAAACCATTCCAGTTTAGCTTTTAAATGAACTGCAGCAATATTTGTTACCTGAACATTCAGCTGTGTCCGAGGAACTAGGTCTTGGATGTCCGGTTTTTGAATGGCAGATAAGTTGTTTAACAAGGACCCATCTTCCATCATACCTGGACCTTTCTTCCTACCGTCAACCATTGAAATAACGTGAGTCAGGTATATTTCATTCACATGGAATAAGCATTCGAGGGTATGAACATCATGGCCAATGGTCTCTTTAAAATATTGAACTAACCGAGTGTTTACACCTGATTTTTTCCCGGTATTTACAGCTGTAGTATCGGCCATGATGGAATATACATTTTGTAAGCACTGAATACTTATTTCCTCAGTGATTGTATCAAAAATTACTTTTGCAGTGACTGATATGGAATTTGGAAAGGACTTCACAAACACAATGCTTTCGCATCGCTCAAGCTTGTCACCAACAAATTGCCCAAGAAAAACATAGCGATCAATTTTGTCCACCACTCGCCCATCATAACATAATTGAACAGCAGATGCTGCGTTTAAAGCAATGTTACTCGAAGTTAAAGCTTTCATTCGCACCTTCTCCCGACGTCGATATAGAGTAGACACTGATGCAGATATTTTATCCTTATCAACTACCGACAACAACTGATCGGACTGCTGGCGAAGAAACGTCATTCGACGATCAGCCAGAATGCAACTCTCGTCGCTCACCGCACAAATGCGTTTCTTCTCGCATTTCCCCCCGCTAGGCTTTCCCCGGACATCATAATCAAGATCACTTTCGACTTTTTCCTCCTCAGATGAATCCTCCTCGAAGTGATACGTCACCGATGTTGCTGTTCGTTTTCTGAGCCTGGTAGTCATCAAAAGTGAAGAGGAATTCTTCGGCTCACGGAGTTGTACTCTTGAAGAGCAAGGTCGTTCACAAACAGTTTTTTGGTGATGAGCTGCTTTTTCCGTCCTTTGCTTTTCATAGCCCATGTCGACGTTACAGATGTACATTTTTCGATCTCCTCTTTGATCTTTTATGAACAAAATCTCCTCTTCTGGTATTCTATTTTCATACGCGCAGTTGCACTGTAATTTTTTTCGATTAATTACCGGTTTCTCTGCAATTACGCATTTGCATCGGCAAATGTCGAAAAATTCATTCAGCCACTTTTCATCAATTTTTTTCCTCGATTTATTTCGTACTTTCTAGCTGCTTCATATCTATTAATAAGGTCTTTAAGTTTTGCCTGAATTCTTTGTTCACTTATCATTGGAACATTTGCTTTCTCCCATATAACTGCAACGTCCTTCAATAACTTCTTTATTTCTTTAAAACCCGGATTTTTTTTCATGTACCTCACATCTGAATCTTTCAATTCTTTTTTTAAGTAATAATAGTGCCCAATTACATCAACATTTAGCGGCAGCAAATTATCCTTCAGCTTTTGAAATCCCTTCAAAGTTTTGGATATATCTGATCTCAAAGCCATCTTTTAGCAACTAGCAACTCCAACTCTACAACTCTGATTCTCTTGCTAATCTTAGATATTGCCATGTAATAATGAAATTAGATTTTAAAAAAAGTCTATTTAATGGAAAAGTACAGAAAATATTCAGCTTAATTTTTTTGAATTCTTAGAAGAGCTTAAAAAACCTCAAAATTTAGTTTTCTTCAAATAACTTTTTTTCTGTTGCAAATAGAGCTTTTAACCCTCAGGAGTAGTTATAGGAAACCAACCCTTCTGCTTCTTTTAAGACTAATTTTATCATTCTACGATAAGCGGTTTGCGAGATATGCCAAAAAGTTGAAAAATTGGGCCCAAAAAACTTCAGCGGCCGTGAACCACATCTTTATGACGTCACAAAGATTTAAAATTTTGGGTGTCGAGTTTTTACCCAAAACCCCACCGACTGAGACCCCAGGGTTTTTGAAATTCGAAAATGGTGAAAATATGAAACACCCTAATGTTCATCCAGTACTAATTCTTGCTTTAAACTCGTAAGAGCCCACATGCTACACGTATAATTTTCCTTACGTCCATTCTGATATTGTGTTCGTGCGTTCGTAAATCTGGGTTCTAGAATCCTGGAATTCCCAAAAAATCGCCAACGACTATTCGTTTGGAAGATTCAATTTTTTGCGTATCGTGAAGCCATTGTTTATTCGCTCTAATCCTCTTCCAAATCTGAAAAAAATACAAGCTGCTACATGGACGGATTCACGGGGAGTTTTCCGCTTTTTAACTTTTCCCTGTTCAATTTGATCTTTCTCGACCTTTTGGCCGTCGGTAGTTTTTTCTGTATGCTGGTTTTCCGGAAGCAGATACACCTCTCCGTACCACGTAGATGGATGGATAGATAAATACGTAGTATAATATAGATAGTATGACTGATAAAGAATGTGATGGGACATCATCACCACGGTCACATTTCGATAATTTTTTGGTCGACCTTAGGACTAGAGGGACAACCCCGCACGTCTCCTTGCTAAAAAACGGGTCATCGCGATTTCAACCCTCAGGTCCGCGGTGACGCTTTCTGGGTCATAGCTAATAGCTTATCTATTATTTCAGCCGAACGGTGGTTATTCTATCGATGGCAAGAGCGACAACCTCTCTATTCTCTCCAACATTATGGATGAAGTGAAAATCACTTTAAGTGAATAAATCATAGCTGAATGTGCATTAACACCTATTTGAAACTGCTTAGTGTTTGCAGATGCTTTTTTAACTATTTCTCACAATTCAAACGATTGTATTCGGGAACATCGAGTTAAATCATGCGTGGTTTATGGCGTCATGCTTACGTCATGTTAAGGTCATCTAGCTTACTCGGTGCTTACTTAGGTCAGTCTTTGTACGTCATTGTTGACGTAGTCTATATCGAGATGTAATGGTTTCTTTGTCAAATTCATGTTTGTGTACATTGAATTATAAGTTAGTAACTGGGTCATTATTATCAAACAAAGGTCAACTGTTTAACCCTGAGGTCAAGAGGTCACGCTACCATTCTGCAGTGATATAAGTACTTCGTTTTGGGAATACAATAAATACAGGATAGAAAAAGCTTAAGGAGTAAAATTAAAGCCACAATAATTCTTGAAACTGGATGTTTTGACAACATAGATTCAGCTGTCATCATCAGCACCATACTGTAGGCAAGGCAGTCTTGCTCTGATGGTGACTGTTGAATCAATGCTGTCGTAACATCCAGTTTTTAGAATTAATCTGGCTTTATTTTTCCTCCTTAGTCTACTTCGTTCTTCTTGAGCACAGAAATAATAACGCAATGTGCCTTTCCGAATATTACAGCAGCATGAGAGTTGGACAAATAACCTCTGATTTTGACCAAACCTTCGTCTTGTGTTTGTGGAAGTTACGAAACCATTACGTGTTCCGATGTTCTAGTTGTATGTAGTAAATCTTCTATTGTCACGTATGTGTAGCGAGTGAAACACATTATTTATTGCCAACTTGTACATTATGGCTGAATTGAAGGTTGTTGCAATAAAATTAGATCTAATTCTATGATTGTTACTTGATACTCTCACATCAAAAAACAAAATCAAGTCTTCATTTTACTCGCGGCATTACGCCGAAGCGTGTATCGAGAGGCGGGGCCCGTCTTAGCAGCTTAGGCCAGAGCGACACAGCTCCGCAGAAACATCGCAGCGGAGGCGAGCCATTGGTGACACTGTGTCCAATTTAACCGATCCGGAATCGAACCCCAGACCTCCCCGCTCCAATGGAGATGTCTTGGCAACTGAACTAACCCTTTCACATGAAGCCAAGTTTATTTTTCCCGAATCTGATTAAAGCATAAGCTGGAAGGAGCAGCGTGTAAACATTCTGTCGTCTTAGAGTGTGACCTTCAAGCATGTGAAAAAACACATCATAAAAACTTGGTCCAAATACAGGCCAGGCCTGCACATCAAAACAAAATGTGATAGATTGGCCCTGCCTATAGCACGGAGCCCAAGAGGATCGCCAGGGTCTTCGCCTTTTTTGGATTCATTTACTAGCTGTCTGAGCTTGAACCTCTGAGAATCACCTGATAAAATAACAAATAGAACAACTGTGTAATGATTGATCGAACTAAAAACTCACGGCGATATAAAAACAAGGGAAAAGGTAGGTAGGTCCAGTGTGCGAAGTAGGGGAGATGGGGGACGTCCCCTCCCCCCCAGTGATAAGTATCGCAAAAAGTTAAATGTTTTTTACAAAATAAAAAACCTCTCATTTCAAAACAATCCGCCTTTTTTCATACAGAGCTTGCCGAAATTGCTGTCATGTTTTTCTGCAGTTTCCAACTTGCTTCTTAATCTCTAGAAACCATTGTAATGCAATAATTTCGGTAGCGGTAGTCAAACTTTTCTGGTGGGTTGCGCTTGAACCAACGCAAAATGCAAGCCAGGACAAAGTCAATGGGTATTGTTAAAGCTGGAGTCGTGTTGTGATGTCATGAATAGAGATGTAAAAAAAACGTTTTTTTTTTCGCTTGTTTTTCCGTTGTTTTGTTTTCTTCAAAAAAAGTTTGTTTTTAAAATAAAACAAGGCAGTCACCGTCAAATCGCACGACTAACATGACAGAGTATCGCACATGTCATTGTACAGGGTGTCCATAAATTATCGCTACAATTTCAAAAATTCGCCACAGTCTTACTTTTTAAGATATTTTCGATCGGTTTGTTTTATAGTAAAGGGAAATGCTTCAAGTTTACGTACATGCTGTAGTATACTTCTACGTATGCACCATCAGTCGCACGTAGAATATCCAATCAATATTCAATTTCAAGCCATGTTCGTGCTAACATACCCACAGTAACTGTATCAAGTGCTTCAATTATTCGTTGTTGCCAATCACTAACGTCTCAGACTGTGGTTCGGTAAACGATATCCTTTACATAGCCCCGTAAAAATCCGATGGTGTAATATCAGGGGAACGTGGCGGCCATGAAATGGGACCATCACGTCCAATCCATTTTTCTGGAAATGTGTCATTCAACAATTGACGAACTGCAAGACCCCAATGAAGGGGTGCACCGTCCTGCTGAAAAATAACTTGTGGTAAATACTGTTCAAACTGTGGTGACACATATTCTGTCAAAAGATCGAGGTAAATTTGAGCTGTAATTGATTTCTTGGCGAAGAAAAACGGACCAATAATTTTATCATGCATGAGTCCACACCACACATTTAGTTTAGGGGAGTCTCGTTCAAGCTCGTACGATTAAGCCGATAAGGCAGTGGTCGGACCTTTTTGCAATTTTTCGTGGACCGCGGGCTATTCAGTTTTACAAAGTCTGTGTGGGCCGCATGATAGCTGCAAATAAAAAGTAAGCCCATACAACTAATAATAAAAACCTTCCCTTTGATGCTTTGCGCGTAAAACAATCCAATTTTTTTTCTCCCTGCGGTCCATGGCTACACCGGCCGGTTAGCTCAGTCGTTGAGCGCACGCCGTCGGTATGGGAAGTCTGGGGTTCGATTACCGGGCCGGTCAAATCGGCACAGTGTCGTCAACGGCTGGCCACCCTTGCGAAATTTCTTCGGAGCTGTGCTGCCCAGGCGTAAAGCAGCGGAGTTGGGCCCCGCCACTCATTACACGCTTCGGCGTCATACCTCGAGTAAAATGAAGATTTGATTTTGGTACAAGGCTACAAAAGCAAAACCCGTAGTACTATGCACATAAACGGGTGCCGTGTGTCTGTATATCTTTCATGCAATGCTCGCTTTGTTTCTTTAGTTTTACCGATGCGAGCGAGTAGAAAAAAAAGCAAGCGCTTTGCATTTTCTTCGCTTTTAAAACAAAGCATCGTTTTTTCATTTTGTAGTTTGTAGTCGTGTTGTATAATTTATTCGTATTGTAGCCGTGGTTTTAAATGTAGTGGGCCTTCAATGGCTATTGGAAGGGTGATCTGGGCCGCGTTAAAAAAAGGTTGCCGACCACTGCGATAAGGTATGGTAATCTAAAATTTTGTTGATTGTCGCTACACAGTACATGAATAATGACGTCCGACTGTTTCACTATCTGGAAGTAATTAGGTCATTACATTTCCATTGATTTGCTTTTTGTGAGGTAAAAGTTTCGTCACAATTAGTGACCATTTTAATTAATCAATATTATTTGATTCATCATTTTTCGTAGCAGCTGTCAGCATATTAGCTTTATCTTAGCTATCAGCTCGCAGCCTAATTTTAAGTTTGGGAGAGAGATCTTTAATATCCATATTGTAGCAACAGATAATAAATTCAGAACATAGAACGTTTAACGTTTTCCTTTGGAAAATAACATACAGAAAATATGCTAAGCGTTTTCAAACAACTCCACCGTCCTTGATGATTTCTTTATTTTTATCCTCCTATCACGAGAATGCGACGGAGACGCTATGACTAGGACGAATCCAGAGTTCCAGACTCGCTTAGGAGATGTCCTTGCTTCCGATTTTTCCGCATAAATTTTGCTTCTACCTTCTTCAATTTGCTTCTCGTTAAATTCCTCCATGCAGAGATAATTGCCATGAAGCATCTTATTCAAGGATGCAACAACGAAGCTTGGGTGGGAGTTAAGCCATCAACCTTGCGATCACGGCCGTCGTAAAAACAACGCTCGGAACCACTGGGCCGCGCTGTCGACAATCACTCGGCCACGCGCTGCCGTCCTTCATCAGAACATGATCGAAAATGGAAAGTTAACGCGCCCAGGACAAACTAATTCAAGTGAAAAGCAAAACAGCAAGAGTACGACACAACTCGTAACCTTGCTGTTTTGCTTTTCGCTTATATTAGTTTGCCATGCGTTAACTTTTTATTTCTGATCATGCTGAAATGAAGAACTGACCATTTGACCGAAAACGTTCTGCTTAATTTCCGTACCGGCATGTTATTTCGTAGATATTGTTCAGTCTATAACAGTTGAAGAAGTTCATGTTCATAATCGCAAAACTTTTAAAACAAGAACAGAGGTGGGGTGTTTGGGGGACGGAGCCCCCAGAAGTTGACACGGTCTTGACATTTTAGTTAATGCTGCAATGATTCATCACCCCCAATAATTTCCACAAATGTACGCCACTGTGCATTACCCACCGGCCACCGCGGAACCCTTAAAACTGCTTCAATAAGCACTTACATTTCGAAGATTGAGAACCATCGGGGATTTGATTAGGCCTACAGTCAGAAGCCAGGAAATAGCAAAGCACAATCAGTAGTCCCGCTTGCAACAAAATTTGCAAAAAAAAAACATTTTTATTTGAGGCCATGTATTTTTTTTACATCTCTGCCAACTCCGCTGCTATAAAACAAAGGCAAAAGTAACATTTACATCTCTAGTCATGAAGCGATTGTTCTCAACGGCTATCAATGCTGGACAACACAACGTTCCAGCGCAGGAGGTATTCTTGGAAGAGAATGGTTGCAACGCAGGCAGATGTTCCGCATGCGATGGCATAACTTTGAGTTAACTAAACCAGCCAGTTGGGGTAAACCAAAGACATCGCTATCGACGCGGGAGGGTTGGGGTTCAATTTCTGGGCCGGTACCGGCCGTTAGCTTAGTGATCAAGCGCACAGACTATCGGTGCGCAAGGTCTGGGGCTTGATTCCCGGGCCGGTCAAATTGACACAGTGTCGCCAACAGCTCGCCACCGCTGCGACGTTTCTGTGTTCCCCAGTCGCTAAGATGACCCCAAGTGGCGTATGCAAGGGAGGGGGCCGGGATTCATCCCCCTCCCCTTGACGATTGCAGAAAAAATCAATTCTTACTTAATTTTGAAACAAACCGACTTTTGTTCGTGCAGAGCTTGCCGAAATTGCCATCATGTTTTCTCTGTTCCGTCCAACTTTCTAATTTAATCTCGAGAAACTTTCGTTTCGATGCGATAGGCAACAATTTTGGTGGTCCAACTTTTCTGATGTGTTTTGCTTGAACTGCATTTTTGTCATTGATGCTGCTGCTGTGAAGCAGTTGGTAAGTAGGAGTTTCCCCTGAATACGATGTCTCTGCAGTAAGTATGGCTGCACACATTTTTTTTTAAATCAAATCTTTACTGTACTCCTTTCATTAAACTCGCTGTAGTGCCGAAGCGTGGTAGCGAGTGGCGGGGCCCGACCCCGCATCTTAGCGCTTGGGCAACACAGGTACGAAGAAACGTCGCAGCGGTGGCGAGCCGTTGGCTACACTGTGTCCGATTTGACCGGCATGGGAATTGAACCCCAAATCTTCGGCATCGATAGCGACATCTGTAACACTACGCTATAACCGTCCGGTTTGATGAAAAATTATTATAAACGTTAAAAATCTAAATTGACACTGCCAGTGACGTCACATCGTGATGACGTGGTATTACGTAGCATTTTTACGTCATCACGATGTGACATCACTGAAACCCCCCATCATTGAAAAATCCTGCGTGCGCCACTCTACGTGTTGCCTGTGAGTATGGACTGCGGCGATACTTTCCAGCATGTCTTGTAGCCATTATGACTTCCTTCACAAATCAAACAAGAACAATCTTTGCAGCGCGCCTATTTCACTGCACAGATTCAGAACAGTTTATTTTTCATCAACAACACACGTCAGCAGTTTTTTATAAGCGTTAGCGAAAGCATTAAAAATATGTCAAAGCAGCGGTTCCCAAACTTTTTTTGGACCATATTTGAGATCGAGAGTATGAATTAAGAAAATAAAACAAAGCTAATGAAGTATAGGCGCACGCAGGGGGCCACGGTGCCATGCCCCCCGCCCCCTTTTGGCCCTGTAATGAGGTGTTAAAACCGAGCTTTCAGTCTATAATTTCTCAAAACTAATAATGGTTGCAGCCTCTTTTCACTTATTTTGGCCAAGCTTCTGCTTCTGGACGTAAGCTGCGAAAATATTTTTGCATTGTCCATAGTGAGTGCACTTACTGCACGCCCTTTTTCGATAAAAAGTGTGCTAAAATGAGTGTTTTTTTATGGGAAAACCGTAAAAATTCGTTGGCGGCTGGGGGTTTCACTCCCGGTTGAAAAAAATGAAGATAGTGTAAGGCGACAGTTATGAAAAGAGAAATTCAAGAAAAGGAAGACACGACACAACGACAAGCGTTAAAACATGCGATATGAAGGTAGAAGTACATACGAAGAACGAGAAAAACAACTCGCATGGACGTGACACCTAAAAAAAAAAAAGACCACTTTTTGACAAAACAACTACGCTAAAATGAGTATTTTTCTTGCAAAAACCCTAAAAATCCGTGGCGGCTGGGGGCAGAGCCCCCAGACCCCATTAGCCTCTGGCGGCAGGGAGCTTCGCCTCCACACCCCCGTTTGGGGCGCCCCCTTTGCCGAATCCTGGATGCGCCACTGGAAAAGCCTGTGAAGTTTTGCCCCCCCCCTGAAATTTTGGGCTGGCTACGCCACTGGCTATGATATGTTTAAAGGTGTTTCGATGTAACTGCGACTAAAATGTGTCATCATTAGGCAGAATATTTCTCGAAAAACTGAATGTGTGCTATTATTAAATGCTATTATTAAATGCTTGTATATAAGTTACTTCATGTCAGACTCCGTAATATCGCTTGTTTTTTGTCGCATTAACGCACTTTTTGTAGTTAGATACTAATCTAGATACTTTTGTTGTTTAGATGTGGTTTAATCAGAAATCTAGCTACTTCCTAGATACTTTTGGTAAACAATCTAGATACTTGAGTAAATTGATATCTGGCAACAATGGTCTCAACGTCTCAGTTAGTGTGATCGCACCTTTTAGATTTGGGGGTGTAGTTTTTTTGAAGGTTAGAATTTTTTTTTCCAGGAGGGTGGGAGGTTGCTATGCTGCACTGATGAGACCATAAAAAGGTCGAAACGTGCCTGCAGCTGCAAATGAGTGGGTTGCCATGGGGGCTTCTAGTGATGTGGGCTAGTTAGGCTACCGGTAACTTATAGTTGTGGGTTAATAGTTATAGGCTCTTTCATTAGGTATCGTTGTTTGTGGCCAGTCGCCTGCTAAAAATAGGGCACAGCCTAGAAAAGAGATGAAGTCGAAATGTCCACGTAAAGCAATGCAAAAAAGAGTCTTTAAAGTCTGGAATGAGTTTAGTCTGGATTGGCTGCGCGCAGCAAGGCTGACGAGACTTTTGCATATTGGTTGGTTTGTCTATTCTTCTAAAATGCATACAGTGGCAAACTACAGACCGTTTTCCCTTTCCCTTAAAAAAATGCTGAATCCGTCCATGTTTATCAACGCAAAAGCTCGTAATTAGCCAGCAAGTTTTTGAATTTTTCGCTTGAGGCGAAACAGCATTTTGTTCAACAAAAATAGTTTGATGATTTGATAGCAGCGAACAGATCGGCCTAAGAAACATTTGGTAGGGCAGAACGCATCCGTAAAACTTGATATTGTGCTAGCATGACTCTTAAAGTTTTCGAAGAAATTAAGCTAAGTTAAAGAAAGCACTTTTTCTATGTGGCAAACCGGCATATTTTGAGCTACGTAGCAGTACTATTATCTTCATGCACACGTGCTTGTTCATAAACAAACAATTAGAACAAAATTAGACGGTCACTCACAGACAAGAAATTTCAAACTTAAGTGCTGCATCTTTATGATAAAGCATAATTTTTTTCACTTTTAAAGTTCGCAAACGCTTTAGTGTTTTAATACATCCCTAAATTTAGCAAGTGAAGGAAGCCAGAACAGTTAGACACAGACACAGATTTTTTTAATTACGCTGTGTGTTGTACTTGAGCCGCAGTGGTGTAAAAAGTATTTTGAAACTGTACTGAAGTGAAAGTATCGTTACTGACGGCAAAACCACTTGAAGTAAAGTAGAAAGTATTGACTAAAAAAAGCACTTAAGTAAAAGTATAAAAGTAGTCCGGTAGTCATTTAAAAACTACTCAAGTAAAAGTACAGCGTTCTCAAACGTTAAAGCATGGTTTTTTAACAGGGGCGATTTCGACCTTCAGATGAGCGATTGTAACAATTCTTCAAATTGGGGGGCGATTTTAACTTTCAAGGGGGCGATTTTGGACTTGCCAATATTGTTAACAACTGAACAAATGATGGAAATGAATTCAGATTTAATGGCAGCATAGTCAATGAACTGTCAAGAAACTGGTTCAGCGGACGTGTAGACCCTTTTTTTGGTCTTCTCCCGATTGCAGTAGGAAAACAGTAGCCAGGGGCGTAGCCAAGTGGGGGGCAAAAGGGGCAATTGCCCCCCCCCCCGAAATATTTTCAGTGACCACTAGCCTACAAACAAAGATACTAATGCTATAACGTAAATTTACTAACAACGCAAGCAGGGGCAGATTAAGACCACTCGGGGGTACGTAAATCTACTGACAACGCAAGCAGGGGCGGATTAAGACCACTTTTTGACAAAAAAACTACACTAAAATAAGTATATTTCTTGTAAAAAGCCTAAAAATCCGTGGCGGCTGGGGACTCTGCCCCCAGACCCCCTTTGCCAAATCCTGGGTGCGCCACTGCCCACTGGAAAAGCCTATGAAGTTTTGCCCCCCCCCCCCGAATTTGTGGGCTGGCTACGCCACTGACAGTAGCTCTACGGATGTGAAGACTTTTTTTTTTGGTCATCACCCGTTTTCAGTGGGAAAAATAGTAGCTTTACGAACGTGAAGGATTTTTTGTTAATCTTCACCTGTTTTCAGTGGGAAAAATAGTAGCTTTACGAACGTAAAGGCTGTGTGGGGCAATTTGGACCCACACTTTCCGAAAAGGGGTGATTGTGTAAAAAAGGTGGAAAATCCCTGCGTTAAAATGAAGATGGCAAAATGGTAAACCAAAAGAAATTATTACCGCCTAAATGGCCGTGTGGATAGAGCGTCTGCTTCTGAAACGGTAGACTCAGGCTCCAATTCAGAGTAGGGTTAAACCAATGACTTAAAAGTTGGTATTTATAGCTTACCTGCATGACGCTTAGCATCAAAGGCGACAGCGTGAAGAACAAGCCGGCAAGTTTATTTGTTGTGCCGTTCAGAACCACGCTTAGCGAGATTTCCCCATCTTGGAATGGCAGACAGGTGGCTCGAAACTCCTAAGCGAGCTCGTTATAGCGCCTTTATCGCAAAGAAGGATAAACATATGAATAAATAAGCATTAACTCAGAAGCGGAAGCCGGCCTATTTCTGTTAACACTTCAATTTTACCTTTGCAGTTTGCTTTTTTTCATAATTAAGGCTGAAAGAGAAATACGATAGTTTCACTGCTAGGCCTACAGGTTAGTGGAATGAATACAAGTGTGAACATATTCAGACTTTTCTGTAACTTGCGATCATGCGGTTACGGTCATGCAGTAATTACAGACAACAGTGACATTGCATGCGACACAACTTTGCAACGCAAGATGTTAGGTGCAACAAGGGATTTCAAGTGAGACTTCCAACTCAAGGAGTACTTTGTACTTTTCTAAAATAGAAACTACCCAAGTAGTGTTGCTTTATACTAAAAGTACTTAAGTAAACCTAAAAGTAGCCTAAAAAACTGCTCAAAAAAGTGCTCGTTACCGAAAAAAACTACTCAAGTAAAAGTATTTTGTTACTTTACACCATTGTTCGGCCGTATCCATAAAAAAAGTAACTAACGTATAGGCTACGTCCGAAAGCGTGAGGTAAACTGCAGTATAATTCAACCGTACTGAAAAGATTAAGAACGCTTTAAGGCTTGTATTTGCCAAAGTAGTAAATTTTATTGACGACGCTTGACTTGGTAAAGTGAAAATAGTTGTGCAATTACTGCATATAGAAAACTCTTTACTGTACAAAAAATTAATTTAACTAGCAAGTTTGTTGATAGGAGAGCAAATTGATTCGTTTTTCGGAGCAGTCAATGTTATTTTGAATACTGCCCAATACAAACTTTCGTTCTTGCGCATCTTATTTCACCGCAGCTAGTTGTTTAGTGCAACATACCGCCAAGAAAGCGTTGTTACAGAGCCTACGTTAAATGGTAAATGGTGGGGAAATTTTGCAATGGCCGATTCACGATTGAGTCTTAAACCTCAAGCGCCAAAGGTTTATGCATTCGAGCAGAATTTTAAAAAGAGCCGATTTAAACTTGTGACGGTGTTTATACAACTTTTTTTGCAAATTTAAGTAATCGATTAAGTAATTATGCAAACATTCCCTTGAATCGACTTGTTCGTAATAACTGCATAGTTGCAGCATCGGCCCGAAATGTTTTAAAAATACAGAGAAGGCAAAGAGCGAAGGATACCCTGACTAGTACCAGTACTAGCTGCTGTTTTGACTTTTACGTTACTTGAGAATAGGAAGCCACCATGCATCACCAGTGGCGTACGCAGGATTTTTCAATTTGATTGACGTCACATCGAGATGAGGTAAGGATACCACAATTACAGTAATTCAGAGGTATTAAACTGCATCGGATTGAAATGTTTCTAGTCTATAAATCATTGAGCAATTGCAGCTATAGCTATGACTAAGCTACATAATGCCATAACGAAGGAAACAATCCAGATATTTCATGCACACTTTTGCTTGATTCTTTGCGCTTCATTTAAGGGAAGAAAAGATTCAGAGAAGCTCAAGCTGTCAAGCCGTGGAAAAAAATGTACAGAAAGATTTTAGTTGACCTCATTTTTGGGCCATGGGAAAGTTAACTGACTAGAGTAGGCTAGCTTTCGCAACGTCACAAACGGGGTGTAGCCAGGGAGGTAAAACAGGTAATTGCCTCCCTCCAAAAAATTTTTTTTCAAGAACCAACATTGATATAAACAGCGCATATAAACCTTGATGTTATAAACATTTAATATGCGCTCATTATGAAAGAGGGCAGTTTTTCCTGTCTTGAAAAGGGAAGACAGTGAAGCATGAGAAAAAACTGCCTTACCTATCGAAGCATTTTTAAACTACAATAAATTACGCGCGAGAGGAATCTTTAATCATGCGATTAAGGTCAAAAACAGCGTCAATATTATCTAAGCATTTTTCACCCAAATCACAGCGTCGATACCATCAGATACTCTCAACTCTCAAGCACATAATCGGGGTGTCTGGAAAACGGAGTAGCCTGCTCCAGCTTCTGAGACAGTTACGGTGCGCAAAAACAATTTTGCCTCCCCCCCGCCCCCCGTTCCGCCCCTGGGCCTCTATAAATTTTTCGTTGGTCTGGTCTTCCATGGCAGTAATTTTATTTTCTTTTTAGCCCTCGGGGCAAGTGTCAATCTAGATTTTTATATTTTAATAATTTTTCAACACACCGGCCGGTTATAGCGCAGTGTTAAAGATGTCGCTATCGATGTGGAAGGTCTGAGGTTCTCAATTCCCCGGCTGGTCAAATCGGACATAGTATAGCCAACGGCTCGCCACCGCTGCGCCTTTTTTTTCGGAGCTGCGTTGCCTAGGCGCTAAGCCGCGGGGTCGGGCCCCGCCACTCGCTACCACGCTTCAGTACTGCAGAGAGTTTAATGCAGTGGTTCCCAACCTTTTTTCAGTCACGGACCCCATTTCAATAATTATCAAGCTTACGGACCCCCACGTTTTTATGATCAACCTTCAACAAATAGTTTGGTAAACCACGCTTACTTTTGCAAATGCTTACAAACTTTAAATGCAATGTTATACGTCGAATTAAACTACAAACTGCATAAGTTTATAACACGTATTGCATTCAAGCAGTGATAGAGTACTCGAGTACAGTAGCGTACTCGCACTCGAGTACAGTAGCGTACTCGTACTCGAGTACAACTCGAGTACTATTTTTTCTGTACTCGTACTCGGAACCCCAGGCACTCGGTTAGTACTCGTACTCGAAGGTCAATGTACTTGGTGCTCGGTCAAAAAAAGCGCCGAGTACACGAGTACATTCGACTTTCGCTAGAAGTAACAAACAAGATGAACTTTCGATAGCAAACTAAATCCAATAAAACCCGTAAATAAATTGATTTTATTGAGTTGCTTTAGCTTTGAACCGTGCAGACTTCAGCAGAACCAACAGCTATTTAATGGTGGGAACGAGCGAAATCAAGCGTTTGAATGCGGTACAGTACAGTATTTGGTCAACAGCAAATTGTATTGTTTGACAACAAACGCTCTTTTAAGTATATTGATTTTGTTCGCCGGCGCCACCGGAGTTGGCCGAGTGGTTGGTGCATTGGGCTCCGGAACTAGATTCGCGGGTTGGATGCGCAGCCAGGCCATCTTCTATGATGCATGTAATTCACTAATATAAAAATCAAAGCTACAAAACCAAAAAAAAAAAAACAAACGATCTTTTGCTGCAGAAAACGTGAGCAAGTTGTAGCGACTTTTAATTTATTTTGCAATTAAAGTTACGTACCACGGAAATCGAGTCACGTGTGTTACAAAGACTGTAACAGTTGGGTTAGCGTTTTACGATTTCACCTCAGATGTTGATAGGACATTTTCTACAATGCATGCATTACTGTAATCTGCCAATCTCAAATAATAGTTTTGCTATGGTATTGCATGGTAGGGGTATCCGAAAAAGAACAAGAGTTAGATTTGAAGGCAATATTTTGAGTGTTAAATTTAGGTCATATAGAGAGAGATAGCTTAGTTGCATAGTTGCTCTGCAGCTGAGTTGTAGCTGTAGGCAAAATTTTACTTTTTTTTGCAAGAAATTGATAATAATGTCGAGTCTTTTGATAACGCATGTAAAATGCGTTTGAAATATTAATGCGACTAAGCACTAATTAGGATTATTTTACAAAAATGAATCTTAAGGCTGAAATTTAAAATAGTACTGTAAACCGGTAAATATACGGAATAAAAATACCGCTATAAATTACAATAGTAATCATGGGCGTTGGAAGGTGGGGGCTGAGGGGGGCTGAAGCCCCCCCTATTATTTTCAGCCTCCCATAGAAATTTTGAGCCCCCTTCAGCCCCCTCCCCTTTCAAAAATTTATAAGTACAGCACACCCTGCACTTCAACGATGCTTATGGCGTCACTTGTTGTTTCTTTTCTTCATTGATACCATCAAACCAACGTACTAACTTTTACAAGTTTGTCACAAAGGTGAACAAAATTGCAAAAACCTCTGGATTTCCGGGTGCAAAGCTCGGGTAACAACCTCGGGTGAAAAATTCGTGTGCAAAGCTCGGGTAAAAACCTCGCGTACAAACCTCTTAGAGCTCTATTATGATGTCACTGTTAAATTTTCTCCAATTTGAAAAGAAACTTTTGGGCAAACAACAACGAAACAACAAAATATCAAATTAAAATTAGTTAGCTTATCCTAGGAGCAGTGGCGTAGCGAGAAATATAACAAGGGAAGGGGGGCATTATTTCCACATTTTTTCCAACTTTTTTGTTTTCGGCAGAACAAATTTGAAGCTGATTTAAAAACAAGAAAGGTTCTAGGGGGTCCGGGGGCATGCTCCCCCGGAAAAAAATTTGAAAATTTACATGCTGTAATGGCTATTTTAGTGCTTTTTTGAATAATTTTCAGCCGGATTTTGTTTAAATTTTTTGATCCTAATTCTGAGTGCTTTGCCAAATATGATGCATTTTGTTCGCACATTTTCGATTATGCGTGCTTAGGGCATATTGCTATCGAAGAGGTTCGAAATTATGGAAAAATTGTATAGGCCTAGCCTACTTCAAAAATATTCTTAAGAATGGGTGGTGGGGGGATGCATACCTATCATTCTACCACCCTGGATCCGCCCCTGGCCATAAGCTACAGAAATCATGAAAAGAGTATGGCATATTTCAGTCACTTTGCACCATTAGATTTTTTTTTTACTAAAGGGCAGAGTCAAAAGGGGGTAGGTGAGCATGGCACAACGCCCCCTTAAATACCCTCCTGCCACTAGGAGCTTGTAAACGGATAATAAGTTCATTTAATGGAGGTTAACACGTTTACAAACCCCGATCTGGCTAATGTGTCTATGCTAGCTAGAGGAAAGCTTGAGTTATCAAGCAGTCTCCAAGTGACTTTTACTGAAGTAAAGTGCATGATCCGCATGATGTATGTTGCGATAACAAGAAGGGCGAAGCCCTCCAGACGTTGGTATGGTAGCACAAATGTTAGCCCCCCCCCCCCTACTTAAAAGTACTCCCAACGCCACTGGTAGTAATAGTAACTAGTAGCTGATATTAAATTGCAGCCATATTTTTGATGTTTTTGACTTTATGTAAAGGCAATTGGTTTGTGTAATTGCGTAGGTACCTACTTAGTGTAAAATATAATAATAATTTTCGTGCGTTATCAATACTTGTCAGAAAATTGTCACCTGCAGTTGTGCACCTTCTCGACATCCCAAACACTGAAAAAATGTATTCGTTCATGTTTTTGCGACAAACTTTGAGCTGTTACAACTTAAAAACTGTTCTTTTGCTAAATTTGTAAAAGTACTCGTACTCGAACTTTTTTACGGTAACTCGTACTCGAACTTTTTTGCGGTACTCGTAGTCGGAAGTTGAGTACTCGACTCCATCACTGCATTCAAGAACCATCAGAAAAGTAACTTCGAAGAATGTCGTACAGGTGACTGGTGCAATTTTATGAGAAGCTTGTTGTTGTCTTTTTTGCTTCAAAACACTGAACTGTGGTTGGGTGATTACATTAGCAATTGCACAATATTTAGCCAAATAGAAAAACAATTCAGCCTACTGCACTACCGATACATTACAATATTTTCGTACGTACAAGTTTCTGCCTTGTGCCTACATCAACATAACATTTATTGGGTCAGTTATTGTAGATTAATTTTGTCGAATTTTAATGCACTCGAATTTTAATGCACAGTCGAATTTTAATACATGCAGTCGAATTCCCCAGCAAGCTTTTCACGGACCCCTGGTTAGGAACCTCTGGTTTAATGAAGCGAGTGCAGTGAAAATTTAATCTGATTTTTTAAAAACAATTTTGCGTGCGGCCATAGTTCCTGCAGATACTCCGTATTTAGGGAAACTCCTACTTACTAATTGCATCACAGCAGCATCAATGACAAAAATGCAGTTCAAGCAAAACACATCAGAAAAGTTGGAATATCGGTATTGCTGCATCGCATCGTGATAGAAGTTTCTCGAAGTTAAGTAAGAAAGTAGTACAGAACAGAAGCAACATGACAGCAATTTCAGCAAGTTCCGCACGAAGAAAAGTAGGTTCGTTTCAAAAAAGAAAGGTTTCACCTCTGGTTTTTTATCTTTCAACAATCGTCAACGTCAAACACAACGCCCTAAAAAAGTTTGACTAGGTATTATTGCATCACAATAATACTTTTTAAAGATTGTATAAGCAAGTTGGATATCACAGAAAAACATGATAGCAGTTTCGGCAGTCTCTGTAAGTCTGTATGGTGAAAAGCGGATCGTTTGAAAAAGAGAGGTTTTTATTTCTTTTCCAATCGTCAATGGGGGGGGTTTGACCCCCAAAATCCCCCCCGTGCGTATGCCACTGTGCATCACTGATGACGAGAAACGTGCGATAAAAGTGCAATTTCAATGATTAGCACAATCAATAATGTCATATGTCCCTGAAGATATTATTCGGTCCGCAAAGCTAAAAACAGCCAGGCTATGCTTGTGACTCGCATACTAGAGAAAAGAATGAAGACCAAGCAACATTAAAATTTAAGACCTATTGTCGTAAACCGTCTACGGCAGGGGTGGGCAAACTACGGCCCGCGAGATCAATTTATGCGGCCCACAAGCACTTACAGAAAAACAAACCTAGGTTTATACTGATATTGAATGGACTTTCAACAGCTCAGATGGCCGAGTGGTGAGAGCGTCCGCCTCGGGAGCTGTAGACTCGGGTTTGATTCCGAGTCGGGTCAAACCAATGACTGTAAAATTGGTATTCACAGCTTCCCTGCTTGACGCTCAGCATTAAAGGGACCGTGTGAAAACAAGCTGGCAAGTTTACTAATTGTGCCGTGGGGAAAGGCTCTCATCTTGGTGTGGTAGACAGATGGCCGGCAACTCCTAAGCGAGCTCGTATAGCGCATTGATTGCTTTCTCGTGATAGGAGGATAAATAGGAGAAGGAGTGGCAAAGCGGACCCCTTAATTTTGAACTCAAATTTTTTTCCTTCTTGTTGATAAAGTTGTGCATCCATTATGTTGGGGAGACTAGGACATCACTATATTACATCTTCCAAATGTATAAACTTTCATTTTTTGTTTATTTTTTTACAAAATTTTTGTTTTATATTTTTGTAGTGGGCTACTGTGACCGCTTTGCCCCAATCTTGGGGCAAAGCGGACATCAGGGGACCACTTTGACCCATATCACTTTTGCTACAGGTAATAGGAATTTTTATTGACAGGTTATTAAGTTTAGTTAATTGTTTGTTGCACTGATCCGTTTATTTACGCAAGTGATTGAACTAGCACGATATTTGCTATTGCGGCATTATAGCTTGACATTATCGACAGCTGCTGATAAGTTCCCAATTGCATCACTCGGCTATCCAGGTCAGTTTTACATCAATTATACACATTTATTAAACTTTTACACTGATAGGAATACCACTCACATATGTCTAGATTTTGTAACACACCAGCAGCACACATCACATCTACGCAGCTAGTCTGACCGCTTTGCCCCAAAATGGTATGTTTATGTAAATGCTAATTTTGAAAAAACATTAATCTTCAACGAATGAAATCTGGTGCAAGGGTAAAGCATTAACCTTAACTGTCAAAAAATAAAAAAACCTTTCAAAAATTCATAGTAAAACCATCGAGATATCCTTATTTATGCTACATTTTTATTACATCACAACTGCATGAAAAACTAAGAGCTGATTATCTCGAAACAAAGCAAAGCAGTGTTGCCAAACTTTGTCAAACGCTCTTGCAGCAAATTCTAGCTGTTAGGCACAAGAAAAAGAATTCTTGACTTTTGGTTTCATGATAGCGTGGAAGTGTCCGCTTTGCCCTATATGACCGCTTTGCCCCGCTTTCCCCTATGCAACTAAATGCAACAATGCTATAGGGCATTTGCGGACTTGATGGCCTTTTTTTGCCCTTTACTTGATTTTGAGTGGAAAATAGCACATCTGCGGTCTTGATGACCTTTTTCATTTTGCTCTTCCAATCAGTGCGGCCCTCGGCTTTAAAAGATTTTCGAATGCAGTCCTTCGTGCAAACAGTTTGCCCACCTCTGGTCTACGGCTACATGTCAAGAAAACTTCTGACAAAGTAGAAATTAAAAAAGTTTTGAGCGACAGAAACGGAGTAACCTAGTAGTTGCAGTAGCAACGCAGAAGTATGAAATCTCTCTCTTTGTCTGTCTGTGTTACAAGCAAAGCATACTAAAAGCTTGTTAAGGCATTTTACTGAGTAAGGAAATGGCTCAGAAAAGTCAGAAAAGTGTGAGTATTGCTGTAGTAAAGGTTGACTCTGTTTCGACCAACCAGTTTTAAATAACAACCCAAGCTTTCGCCATTATAACGCTGGCTTTATTAGGTGCATATTCAAATAGCAAATGGCATCTTACAGGCCTAACTTTTATTCCATTTAAATAAGACTCCTGATGCAGCCAGCGTTATACTGGCGAAAGCTTGCGTCGATACTAAAAACAATGCTAGTCGAAAGAGTGTCATTCTTTCAGCAATGCCTATGTTTTATGGCTAGCGCGGCTAACCGTCTTGTTGGCTTAGGAAAATTATTAGCTGGAAAATTTGTGGACTGTGCAAGATCAAGTCGTAAAATTTATGATAAATTGGCTTAGTCAAATAGGCCTACTAGTGTTTAACCGTAAAACCACTTTATGCCTTGCGACAGACGTTGAAGATTAAGGCGCAATCACTCTACAGAGAATTTTCAATGTCTTCGAAAACTTTTTGGTTTGTTGTATTTTCGCGTTATTATGTTGCATGATAACGCAACAATGCAATAAACAAAAATTGTCTTTGTCTCTTTGTCATTGAGACATTGAGATTGAGACATCTGTGTGATCTCACCTTGACTTCCGTAGCTTGGATCAATAAATCAAGCAAAATATTATAGAAACTAATGTTTAGATATATTAAAATGCGTCAATGCCAGAAGTCCTTTTTATTTTTTAAGAAGGTGAGAGGTAGGCCTACTTGCTATGCTACACTGGTGAAACCATAATAAGGTCGAAATGCGTCTGCAGCTGAAAATGAGGGTGTTGCCCCCGGGGGTCTGTAGAGGTGTCGTTACTAGGTTGTGGGTTAGTAGAAGTTATAGGTTTTTTTACTGGGCATCGTTGTTGGTGGTTCGTCGCCTGCTAAAGGTAGGGAACAACCTAGAAAAGAAATGAAGTTGAAATGTTTAGGATAAACAATGCAACAAAGAGTCTTCACAGTCTGGAATGAACCTATAGCCTGTATTGGCTGTGCGTAGCAAGATTGACGAGACTTTTCGTATAGTCGAAACATTAATAAGTTCTGCCGTTTTTTCTCAAAAGGTAATTACTACAAATTTTTCAAAAATGTTTTTTTTACAGTTTTCGACTCAAAAATTGATGTTTTATCATCTGTATAAAAACCGAATTCACACCTTACTTAGTTTCGTTAATATTAAGGAGTAATAACTACACGCAAAACAATTTTTCGCTAATTTTTGGTTAAAAACTTTTTTGATGGTAGTAACTACTATTGTAATTGTCATGTTTTTTTATGACATCATCAAATCACAAAAGAGATTTTTTATGGTTTCTTAAAACGTCATAAAAAAAATTGACAATCAGGATTTTGCGCAATTGTGAAAAACGTAAAACCTCGATTATCTCCAAAACATAACAATTGTAGTTGTTACCAAGGGTGGAAACTCAAACCTAAACCGAAACCTGAAAACCCGGTTTTAAAGGAAATTTTGGAAACCCAAACTGAAACTGACACCTTCTTAGCCAAAATTTTGAAAACCTAAACTTGAACCAAAACCGTTTTTTCTTGAAACGTCAAAACCGAAACTGAAACTAAAACCTGTCAAAATTTTCTAAGGTTTTGGGTTTTAAAAATTGTCATCACCATCCTTACCAGCACAGCTCCTTTAACGTTGAGCGTCGAATAGAGAAGCTGTGAATACTATATTTTGAGTCTTTGGTTTCACCGGACTCGGAATCATACCCAAGTCGACAACTTCAAAAGCAATTGCTTTCCTCACTCGGCCATCTGAGCTGCTAATTATCATCGTAATAAAAACAAAATCGCCAAGAAGTAGAGGATTTAAATAATTTGTATTAACAGTAAAATAACTTTCTTGGATGAAACTTAAACCGAAACTGAAACCCAGAAACCGAAGCTGTGCGTAAGCAAAACTGAAACCGAAACTGGAACCGATTTTTCAACAGCCGTGAAACCAAACCAAAACTGAAACCTGACATCTGGGTTTCAACACACCGAAACTGAAACTGACACCCTAACGCCAAGTGGCCAGGTTTCCACCCTTGGTTGTTACCTTTTGAGAAAAAACGGCAGAGTTGTCCATTGCAACTTTTTCATCAAACAAAAAGTTTTGCACAGTCAAAAAGAGTGCCTTGAATTTTGATACTAATGTGATTTTATTAACACATCATCCGCTCCAAAAGTTTTTGAAAATGTTTTCAACTGTTCAAATTTGAATATTTTGGATAATTACCTATCATGCTGGCGAAACTGCGGGTGAGTTGCTTTTTATGCAATAAAGTAAATGTGACTTCAATAAAGAACATGCAGCCAGAATAATTGAAAACATTTTTTATTACTTAACGCTTCAAGATGAAACTCTTCCCAGTTTTGACAAAAGTAAAGAAGTAAAAAGTTTTGACAATGAAATGAGTAACATCGTGAAGCGTCAAGCAATAAAAAATGTTTTCAATTATTCTGGCTGCATGTTTTTTATTGAAGCAAGTACTGTAAGAAGTTCCCAACATTATGCTCCTAAATGTGACTTCGTTCATTAGGGTACCGTCAGCTGGTGGTACGCTGAAACAGAAGTTCTCAACCGAGAGCCATTGGCCAAGGGTACCGCTAGGCCTTAACCAGGGGGCTACAAGCTCAAGATTCAATACATTGTTATGTGTTAACAATAATAATTAAGGACGGCAGTAGCCATGCACTACGAATGAAATATCGACAGAAAATTTTTATTGCTGAGCGAGTGGCCACTGGTGTTGAGAGTATCGAGAACGAAGCCGCAAACCATAAGAGGTTGAGAACCTCTGCGCTAAGGTGTGTCATGAGTTGACGGTGTCCATCTCCACAACGGTAGCAACTCATCTACAAGCGTTTGATCACTGCAGCGTTGGTGAGTTACCGGCAGCAGTGCTTACAGTTAGCCTACCATTTGTAAACCACTATAAGAATCCCATCACTTTCCTAACGGCACAACGAGATAACTTGCCGAATTGTTTTTCATACTGTTGTTTTAACTGCAAGCGTCGGAGAGGAAAGCTGCGCATCGAACACCTACTTATTGGATCAGAATCAATTCATTATTGTTGTAACTTTTTTACACATTTTTACCGTTGTTAATCTTTATTTAAATAGAAATTATTTTGTTCAAGTAGGCTACCAATCTGGTTCAATTTCATTGAAATGAAAATCATTCTGTAATTCTATCTGAATGTGTGTGACAATTACCCATGTTTGAATTTTCGCAGTTGCCTGCTTTGTTCTGAATAAATTACCGGTATTTTCTTATTTTTAGCAAAACAACTGTTAGTATTATTTTGAAATTTATTAATATGATCATATCGGTTGTTGAACCCAGGTCAACAGACTTCAAAGCTAGCGCTCCCACGTCTAACTAGACGCCATTGATACAAATTTGGATTTTTCTTTCAGTTTCGATTGATGGTTCTTGGCGTGATCAGTATTCTGCTTTTGTTTGCTTTTATGAAGTCATCATCTAATTATTACAACACAGCGAAAAAGCTACGCGAACAAAGCCAAAACGTCGTGGAATTTTTACAACCTCAACAAGTATGTTTATGTTTTCTTTTGCGGAGAAGCGTAAGGGCGTTAATGGTTTAATGCAAGAGTGCGCAACACAGGGCACGCGTGCCAAATGTGGCTCTCCATAAACTCGAAAGTGGCACACAAACACAGATTGATAAAAAGGAGTTCTTGTATTTATATTAAGTCGTTTTAACTCAGGCTTATAGCGAAATGAACTTAAATCACTACGTTTGTTCACACATTTCTGGGCTTGAAATTGTTTCAGCAAATATTTACCGGTATTTATTATGTGTTGATTTTGAAAATAGATGTCACTGCGTGAGTTTTGCGGAAGTTTGTTTACCATTTATTCCGAAGTGGCATGACTCGCGACAGGATGATTTTGAAAACTTTAGGCCGCATTCTCATTTGCATTGTGCACCTCCGGCTCAATGCATTTCCTGATAGCGTTTTTGCTAATTGTTCCTCAGCAGTGGCGTACGCAGGATTTTTCAATGAAGGGGGGGTTTCAGTGACGTCACATCGTGATGACGTAAAGATACTACATTACAATTCCAGAAGTTTAGAGGTGTATCGTATTGTAATGTTTCCTGCCTAAATTGCAGTTAACCATGATTAAGCTATATAATGTCATAACTAAGGAAACAACTAAGATATTTCATTCACACTTTTGCTTAATGCTTTTCGTTTCATTTAAGGAGAGAAAAGGTTTCACAGAAACTCAAGCTGTCAGGCCGTGCTTAAAAATTTTCTGAAAAAATTTTAGTTGAAATCATTTTTGGGCCATGGGAAGGTTAATTGACTAAAGTAAAGGCTGGCTAGCTGTCACAACGTCACAAACAGGGTGCACCCAGGGGGTAAAACAAGCCATTCCATCTCTCCAAAAAAACTTTTTTCAAAAACTAACATTAATATAAACGACGCATATAGGCTAAACCTTGTTATAAACAGTCAATATACGGTACTCTCATTATGAAGGAGGCAGTTTCTCGCTTGAAATTTGACAAGTGAAGATATTGGAGCATAAAAAAAACTGCCCTCCGTACCAAAACGTTTTCAAACTAAAATAAATTATGCGCGAGAGGAATCCCTAATCATCCGATTAAAGTCAAAAACAGCGTCGATATTATCTAAGCATTTTTTTGCCAAATCACAGCGTCGATATCAGATGCTTTCAAACACATAATCGGGGTGTTTACGGGAAACGAAGAACTCTAGCTCCTGAGATAGTCAGCTTACGATACGAAAAAACAATGCTGTCTCTCCCCTCGTTCCGCCCCTAGGCCTCTTCAAATCTTTCGTTGGTCTATGGTCGTCTTTGGCAGTGTTTTTATCTTACTTTTAGCACTTAGAGCAATGTCAATTTAGTTTTTTATATTTTAATAAAATTTCTCAAAAAATCGCGCGATTGTAGCGTAGTGTTAAAAGATTTCGCTATCGATGCGGAAGGTTTGGGACTCAATTTCCAGGCCGGTCAAGTCGGACACAGTGTAGCCAACGGCTCGCAACCGCTGCGACGTTTCTTTGGAGCTGCGTTGCCCATGCACTAAGCCACGGGGTCGGGCCCCGCCACTCGCTACCACGTTTCGGTACAACAACGAATTTAATGAAACGAGTATAATCAAAATTTGGTTATATTAAAAAAAAAAAATTATGTGCAGCCATAGTTACTGCAGATACACCGCATTTAAGGAAACTCCTACTTCTTAATTGTTTCACAGCAACATCAATGACAAATATGCACTTCAAGCAAAACACAACAGCAAAGTTGGGCTACCGGGTACCGGTATTGTAGCATTGCATCGTAATCAGTGCTCGAGTTGTAAAAACACTTATGGGGGATGGTACAACTTTTCACGCAGACGTAAGGAGGGATGATCATTGTACTTGTAAGGGAATGGTTTACGCTAAAATGTTTTGTGGGGCATGGTGTTGTTTGGGATGGAAACATGATAGTAATTTCGGCAAGCTCCGCATGAAGAAAAGTCGGTTTGTTTTAAAAAAGAAAGGTTTCATTTTTTCTGCAATTGTCAAAGGGGAAGGGGAGTGCTGACTCTCGACCCCTGCCAACGTCACTGGGGCCCATCTCTAAGTGCTTGGGTAGCACAGAAACGTCGCAGCGGTGGCGAGCCGTTGGCGACACTGTGCCGATTTGACCATCCCGGGAATCGAACTCCAGACCTTCCGCACCGATAACCTGTGCGCTTAACAACTGAGCTTACGGCCGGTACCGGCCCAAAATCGAACCCAAAACCTCCCGAGCCGATAGCGATGTGTTTAACCACTACGCCAACTAGTCGGTTTGGCTCAAAATTATGACATCGCAAGCGGAATATCTGCATGCGTTGCAACCGTTCTCTTCCAAGAATGCCTTCTGCGCTGAAACGTTGTCTTGTCCAGCCATAGCCGTTGAGAACAATGTCTTTATGACATCACAACACGACTCCTGCTTTAATGCCCATTGACCTTGTCCAGGCTTGCATTTTGAGCCAGCCATTGGTTGAAGCGTTACGCACCAGAAAAGTTTGACTACCGGTATTATTGCATCACAATGAAAGTTTCTCGAGCTTATGTAGGCAATTTGATACAGCACAGAAAAACACAACCTCTGTATGAAAAAACGCTAATTGGTCCAAACAGAGCGGTTTTTAATTTTTTCCAATCGTCAATGGGGGGGTTTTGACCCCTAACCCCCCCCCCCCCCTTCGTGCGTACGCCACTGTTCCTCAGTGTTTATGCTTATGTGTTAATCGGAATTGGTTAGGTGCCGGCTTTTGGATTTCAATTTTTGGCACTTCATAGTTTGTGGTTAGGCCACAGGGCCAGCTCGACTTAGCGCCTAGAATCTGTCATCGGTACCATGAAAGTACCGGGCCGGTAGTTGCAACTGCAGTTAATAAGTCCGCGTTGTTTTAATGCAGATTATAAGACACGAATATGGTTGACGTTTTTTTGCAATAGCCTACTGTAGTTTGTTTTGTTTAACGATCAAACTGACTTAAACAAAGACAAGAAACAAAAGCAATGGTCGAAATGTAGGTAACAGCGACAAAAAGATGTATGTTAAACATGCTTCAGTTAACAAAAAAAATTACTTCATGAAATGCAAAAAAAATGCATTAAATAGTCGTATTGGGTGTTTCCTACCTACTTTAACTTCGGCCTTGTTCGGTTAAAATCGGATTTATCAGTGGTTACAAAAATTGTGTCAGAATCATGATTGAAAATTTTTAGATTACTACAGTACTTTTACGTACATATTGGATCACTTGTATATGTGGAATTGTGTTTTACTTTTCGCTGTAAATATGCGTTCGATTTTACAACTTTGACGCATTTCTGCACTTACTATATTTGCGACACAACCCACGCCGGGATGAAAATTGCGCCGAAAATTTTATGAAATGGTGGCATGCGTTGATTAGACCAGGGTTTTTAACCGGGAGCCATTGGCCCCCCAAGGGAGCCACGAGACATTAACCAGGGGGCCACAGACGCAAAATTCATTATCCTGTTAACGGTGATTACCCATTTAAGACCAGCGGAAGGCTGTAGCTACTATCAATAAAATAGCGACAGAAAATTTTGTTGCTGAGCAGGGGGGCGCAGGTGTTAAGAGTCTCCAGAAGGGAGCCACAAACCATTAAGGCTGAGAAAAGCACTGGGTTAGTAGATTAGCAGTTGTTGCGCAACCCGGCAGCAGCAGTTTTTGCGGTTAGGTAATGTCAAAATAATAAAAATTTCTATAAAACTTTTGATTTGAATTCAAACTATCTTGAAGCTCTTGAAATTTTAACTTACATTTGCTAAGGATTAAACTACAAGATTTTTAAACTTTTGCCAGCGGTTCGTTAGTTGGTTAGCTATTGAAATATTATGTCTTTTTCAGGATGTGGTTGCTCAACCAACTTCAGACCAGAACGTAGTTGCACCAAATGTTCCAATCAAGTTACCAAATAAAACAAAAGGCCTGAATGCTCCCGAAAAATTGATCGAGCCCATCGAGTCCGAATCCAAATCCGAAGCGTTTGAGCCCATCGAGTCCGAATCCAAATCCGAAGCGTTTGAGCCCATCGAGTCCGAATCCAAATCCGAAGCCTTTTACGAGAAAACTTACGATTTTCATGCGGTTCCATACATGTTTAAGGTGATATTACTGAAGCTATTTTTACGTCAATTTTAAATTGAATTTCGGGCCAAAAATGTGTTTTTAAAGACCTAAGTTTCGTAACTTTGAAAAAAAAGCTTCTTATTGAAAAGCAGAAGTCAAATCTTCATTACACCCGCAGCCTTACTTCGAAGCGTTTAACGATTGGCAGGGCCTGTCTTCACGGCTCAGCGCCTGGGCAATAGCTCCGAAGAAATGTCACTGCCGTTGCCGACACTACGTCCGATTTCATCTGCCCGAAAATCCAACCCAGGACCTACAGCGCCGATGACAATGTCTTTAACCACTACACCAAAGATAAATCGGAAATATAAGCATTTGTCGTTACATGTTAACATGCTGGTTTGCCACATCATGCTAGCTAGAAAGTAGAAACACATCGGCATTTCATCGGATTGCGATTAAAAAATGACTTGAGCCAGGGCTTTTAACCTGGTCTCCATCAGACATGGGGTAATCGTAATGTAATTAGTAACCGATTACAAATAATTACATTTTTTTCAGTAATCGTAATCGATTACTAACCCAAAATCAGCTGTGTAATTGTAATCGTAATCGATTACATTGCAGCTGATTACATCATTCAGTGAATTACGCTTTCGATTCTGGTTGAAGCGGTGAGAATTTTTGTTTTGCGTACTTGCTCTGCCTTGTGCCAATTCACAAGTCTATCCGCTGTGTTGTTTTGAACCACATCACGCAGTTGGAAGCAAAAATGTAATTAGAGCATTGCCACCTTTATCTCTTAGATCTGAATAACAGCTGCCGTGGTGCTAAAACTTCTATTGTGCTGTTTTATAGCACCTATGCTTTCTACTAAAACAAACAAGCAACACATTCGTCACTGAAAATTTGATTAGCACATTATTCATTTATTTGATCAGAGTGTGAAGCAAAAAAAATTCTTCGCAAGCTTTGCAGTCTGTGATTAGTTTTTAGTATGATTTGTCAGTCGAGTCTTAGTTTCGCTAAAAAGTAAAACCAAAAAAATCTACCAACAATTCCGCAAGCTGACTAAAAGTAATCGAAATTGTAATCGCGATTACAATTGATGTAATTGTAATTTTAATCAATTACAATAATTTTTTTTAGTAATGGTAATCGTAATTGTAATCAAATGATTAGGAGTAAATGTAATCGTAATCGATTACATGAGTTCTGTAATTGCCCCAAGTCTGGTCTCCATTAGCCCTAAAGCTTTCGCAAAGGTTCTTCAGAAAGTCCGTAAACCCAGATACGAATGTACATTTGCGTGATGATTTGGTATTGGATGTTACACATTTCTTCACCATGATTTAAAGAGCCCCAACCCAAAGAGGGTTCAGACCTCTGCCATGACTATAACGTTTTTTTTTTTTTTTTTTTTTTCAGAAAAGTCTGAGGCCCATATTTCAACTGGGAAAAGGTCCTAGCCACAAAGTATCAATAATAGCAGGAATACCATCGGTTAGACGTCCAAAAATTGGCCTTAAATATTTATATCAAACTCTAAACACCTTACTGCACAATATGTATCCCGTTAATGAGGATGATATCGCAGTGGTCGTGTTTCTTGCTGAGAGTGATCTAGACTACGTCAAGACCGAAGCGAAGTAAGACTTAATTAAACTTAACTGTAATTTTTCATTGCCACGGCGACATGGCCAATATGGGATGCAATCAGGAGCGTATTTAGGGGGGGGGGCGGGCATTGTGCCATGGCCCTCCCTATTGACTCTGCCTTTTAGTAAAAAAGAACGAAATTAATGGTGCCAGATGATTGAAATATGCCAGACTCTTTTGATGGTTTCTTTTGCTTATGGCCAGGGGCCGACCCAGGGGAGACGTGGGGGATGCATCCTCCTACCAGCCATTTTCTAAAGTGTTTTTGATGTGTACAATTTTTCCATAATTTCGAACCTCTTCGATAGAAATAAGTCTTACGCCTTAAGCACACATAATCGAAAATGTTTGAACAAAATGCATCATATGTGGCGTAGCACTCAGAAGTAGGGTCAAACAATTTAAACAAAATTTGCCTGGTTAGGCAAGTATGTCGATAAAATATTGAAGTCGTACTGTTGTTGCCCGAGCCAATTAGCTTTGCCCAGCCAATTTTGACATTTGCTTCTTTATGATGGAATGGAAGCTAATATAGCGCTTTGCGAGCTCGTATATCGCTTTCATCGCTTTTTCGTGATAGGAGGATAAATGTGCGACTAAATGAAAAAAAAATTATCATAATGTTTTGGTAACGTGGGCTCAAAGCAGCCTGAAGCACAGCCTGCCACATTTGTTGGCCTACGAGTTATCTAGCTTGTCCGCCGTAAAACAGCAAATTGTCATTGCCTCAGGCTAAACGAACACGATTGTCAACGGTAATAGTGGCGATGTCACGGAGAGCTTTGAATTTTTGAGTTCGTAACCAACATCTTTTCGGTAGGTTCATGTGTACTGTACGGGCGAATTAAACATGATCATCATATCTTATCGCGCCACCAATTTAACCATGTTCGCGAGCGTCAGTAGCGTGTAGCGTCTCTAAGATCTTCATCGGTGCAGGTTGGTCCTGAAGGACACTGCATCGCAAATGTTGCATTGTTTATACTACAGCGCCGCATCGATAGTTTGAGTAATCGGCATGTTCCCATTCTATCATACTCTCACCAGTAACGTTGTACGACTTTAACACATGATCCATTGAGTCAATCTATAAGTTTCGTTGAAGTGATGATCCCCTTGGCTGGTCTTCGATCATTATAGCTATAGGTAGCAGGTATTGATTCGATGTTGTGGGATTGTTCTCCATTCTTCTAGGGTCTAAGTTGCTTCAGTTTTTCGTAGCTTGTTGCGGTGTTTCGTCTTAATGTGAGGTGGAGCTACGCTTGCTAGATTGTGTATTGCAAAAACAAGTGTTGGTTTTAACGCACCTGTTATGATTCTGCGTGCCTTGTTTAGCTCAAAATCAATCTTGTGAGCGTGGTTTGATGGATTTCTTCATTTTTATGCTCCTGTCACGAAAAAGCGACGTAGGCGTTATACGTAGGACCAATCCATACTCGCTTACGAGTTGCCTTTGTTTCCGAGTTTTCCGGTTGAGTTTTGCTTATGACTTCTTTAATACCCGTATGCTGCTTGTTAGTTTCCACCAAGCAGAAATAATTATAGAGAAGTATCTTATCCAAGGACGCAACAACGAGGTTTGGGTGGGAGTTGAACCATCAACCTCGCGATCATGGTTGTAAAAACGACGCTTCGAATCACTCGGCCACGCTGTCGTAGCGCAGGTGCGCAGTACTCAGCAGTAGAATTACAGAGTGCAAGTGATGTTTCAAGGTGTTTGCATCTGTTTCCCAATAAGTAGAAGCCAGATTTCTTAATAAATTTGTTGTGGGCGCGACTTTTTTCCGAAGTTTATTCACATGTTCTTGTATGATAGTGTGCGGTCTGGGATGACGCCAAGATACACAGGATATGGAATGGGTGTTTTTCAATTCCAATTTAATTTCAATTTTGGATTAGCCTGCTTATTGGTGAGATGGAAACATCCAACTTGTGTCTTGTCTGGTTTAGCTTTCCGAGGGGATTTTTTGTAATAGTTTGTGAGTTAGAATAAAGCGTCGGTTAGGGATATTTCTAGGTCTCAAAAAATTTCGATTGTGTAGCCATACCATAATCGTCACCAAAAATGAATCTTCTGCGGTTGTCAAATTGCGGTGGTTGTTGGTGTAAATATTTAACAAAGTAGGAGCTAACACACACGGAGCACATGGGCAAATCAATAAAAATCACTTAATGGGTGTACATTAACTTGACTTAGTTGAACAATGCTTTTTAATAAACCTGACGTGATAGGCAAAAACTTGATGCGGATTTGGAATCAGTAAAAAAAATTCGTTCAGAAAAGTTAGTTGTTTGGTAACATCATTCAAGTTTTGCTGTTGACCGGTGTTATCAATCTCTTCTCATTACTTTCTTGTGCGGAACTTTTATTCATTAGATTAGTACTTCAAAATTTCCAGTTGCATAAAAGTGCAAGGTAAGAACTTTTTTAATCCTTAGCCTCCAACTCTTCAAAAAAACTTGGAATACGACTTGGATAAATAAATTTCAATAGAGATACCGTATTTTTAAGCCTCACCACTCTTAACTGACGCCTCGATGCTGTGGCTTCTATGGCGGGCTCCTTGTCATAGAAACTTTGGTTTCATCTTGCTCTGGGTTTTCATTTTATTCTCTGCATTATGCAACTTCTTACGTTCAACTAAAATTTCTGCTCCTGACCTGGATATTGCAACCATGCCCACTCTTGTTTTTTTTACACTCATCTTCTCTAACCTGCATGCCATGTCGCTATTTATTTTGGTGCCACTTCTCGTTTCTTGTACCGTGCTATAATTCCTTAAATTTATCGTACTCCTCAGCGTGTTGGCGGTGCGCAATAAGAAGACGCTGCTACCGCCACTGCCGCTACTACATAAAGTTATGATGTTTATTGTTTGTTTTTACATTTCTCAGATATATTTATGGAAATTTTACTCGCCAAGTTGACTCCGGATTACTTCAACTAATCTCCCCAGACCCATCTATGTACCCAGACTTTTACAGCTTACCCAAAACTCTTGGAGACTCGCCGGAGAGAATTAAATGGCGTTCCAAGGAGGTCTTCGACGCCGCATATCTCATGTATTACTCTACAAACAAAGCTGATTATTACCTCATGTTAGAAGATGACGTATTAGCTGCGAGAGGGTTGGTGACAGTTCTTTTTAAAAAAGTTACTTTTTGAAGTATAATTTTTACTTTTTAAAACGCTATAAAATTGACTAGCGCACATTTGGATCACCAACTTCTCATTAGTACGTAAGAAGCAACTATTGGACAATGAAACGTCATGGGGTAGGACAGTAGCGTGGCTAAAGGTTCTGCCGCCAGGGCGGTTAAAAAAATTGCCGCCCCTACATGAGCGATAACTTTTTAAGCATTAATCAGCTTCAAATGCGGTCATCTAGCGTATTCTGCATTACAAAATATGCTTCAATGAAAAGCGCGTTGACTTACAAACCACAGCAATGATTACAAAGCTAGTGTGCATAAACCGGGTTAGTTAGCAAGTGTCTTTCATTTACGTAGTGTCAACACAACAATAATACGCAAAAATAATATGCAATGTCTGTGTTGTATACAAGCTTTGGCAAAGGGGGGTCCATAACTGGGGTCTGTGGGCGAAACCCCCAGCCGCCGGAGGCCAAGGAGGTCTACGTACTGTCAACACCACAACAATATGAAAAAATAATATGCAATGTGTGTGTTGTATACAACCTTGGCAAAGGAGGGGTCCATAACAAGCTTTGGCAAAGGGGGGTTCGTAACCGGGGGTCTGGGGGTGAAACCCCCAGCCGCCGGAGGCCAAGGGGGTCTTGGGGCGTAGTTCCCCAGCCGCCGACAAATTTTTACGGATTTCACATAAAAAAACACTCACTCATTTTAGCACACTTTTTTATCGAAAAAGGGCATGCGGTGATGCAATCACTATGGACTATGCAAAAATATTTCTGCAGCTTGTGTCTAAAAGCAGAGGCTTGGCTAAAATAAGTGAAAGGAGGCTGCAACCATTAATGGTTCGAGAAGTTATAGACTTAAGTTAGGTTTTAGCACCTTATTGCATTGCCAAAAGAGGGGGGCATGGCGTTTCAAATCATGCAAAGATGAAGAATAAAACAGTCTAATCTTTATTGTACTCGCTGGAATACACCGAAGCGTAAACGAGATGGCGGGCCCATTTTCGCAACTTTGCGCCTGGGCATTGAGTAACACAGCAAGATGATTTATGATTAGCTAGTAAGCGATATCATAGAGCAAAGTAATGGTTGTTCAAAATAATTAAGAAAAAAATTACATAAAGCTTATCCAAAATGCCGCCCCCCGAGCGTGCCTCCCGTAGCGGACCCCCTCCCTTGCTACGCCACTGGGGTAGGGTATCCCCCGCGAAGGGGTGACATACAGTGTAGGCTCCAAACTTCTTCAACTTTAGGTGTGGTTATTTGCCTTGCTCAATAAAAGAAACATTGCTTATCCTGCCCTACAGCTGATGAAAAAATCATACCTATTGCCCAAAAAAGTGGTCATGCGACCAAAGTAAAAGAGTTCCTGGTGGATAGTGTTTCCTCCCGGGAAGTCGGGACGGGAAATTTGGGGTTTTTGAATTTCCTGTTTCTCGGAAAATTTATGTCGGGATCCCGGGAAATTTTTTTTACATCAGCAAGGATTTCAGTAGTTCTGATATCTATTATTCCGACATAAATAATGCGTTACTGCAAATTAAAAAAATTTTTTTTGCTTAATAAAAATCATTTTTGAAAATTCGCAAAATTTTTGAAGACAAATTGCTTGTGAGATCAAAATTTTTTCCACAATTTCTCGAGAAAATTGAAAAACTGAAACTAAGTTTGTCAAAACAACGTAACAAAATGCGAAAAATGAGATCTGAAATGCTGAAAAACTAGAAAAAATGGCAAAACAATCAAGCTCGGGAAAAATTCCCTGTAAATTTTCCCGGACATTTCCCAAATTCCGGCAATTCCAACAATTTTTGGGATCCCAAAAATTTACCGGGATTCCCGGGAAATTTTTGAAAATTTTTCCGTTTTTCGGGAAGTTGAAAATCCGGGAAAAAGGGAAACACTACTGGTGGACCAAGATTCTTTGATCCAGGATCAACCGTAATTCTCGTATTTTTTTAAAAAGTTTTAAGAAATTATCTCTTCCGGCATGAATGAATCCGAGAGCTAACATGTCATGAAGAATTAGCAGTTTAGATGACCGAGTGGATAGAACGTCTTCCTCTGGAGTGGTGTATTCGCGTTTGATTCCGCGTCGGGTCAAACCAACGCCTTTAAAATTGATATTTTCACCTTCCCTGCTAGACGTTCGGCATTAAAGGGACAGCATGGAGAACAAACCGGCAAGTTTGCTTGTTGTGCTGTTGGGAAAGGCACTTAACGGTTTTCCCCTGTCTTAGAGTGACAGACATGCGGCTGGCAACAGCGATCTCGTTATAGTTCTATGATTGTTTCCTCGTGATAGGAAGATAAATATGCAGTTGTACTGCATATAGATAAAAATACTTATACCGGAAAGTTTTTCGAAGTTCTGATGTTTTTTTAGGTACGTTACGGCGGCAAAACAATTCGCGTCGAAATATGAATCAATTCCGAACTATTCTTATTTATTGCTTTCAATATGGGATTCGAAAGCTGTTTTATTTCGCATGAGAGACGTTCCCAAATGGTACGTTCATCCTGTTGAAATATTTTTAAAATCGCAAGTCGCGCGTTTGATGTTGATTTGGGTGCTCAATGCAAAAGTGTTTTTACGTAATTTTAGCTTCGTGGTTTTAACTAACTCTTTTTTTCCGTATCAAGATTTGAACTGAAAATTTACAGCAATTGAAAGACACTGTGAAGTGCGCTTAAAACAGCCACCGAAATAGCCTATATGTGAAACGTGATATATTGGTTCCAGCCGTGAATGATCCCGTCGAAAAGAATCTGTTTTTCTGCCATGGTACTACAAAACTTCTGTTTTAGAAGAAAATAATTTGGTAATAAGCAAATACATCAGCCTCCAACATTCATTACTTTGTTTTTAGGGTCACTTATTTTTTCACATTTTTCGGAGATAAACCTATTGATTGGTTGATGTTCGATTTCGTTTACTTAATGGCTTGTTACCCTGGTTTAACATGGGAAAAATGTTGGCAAGGAAGGCAAGCCAAGATGGTAAAAAGGCCGTTTGGTCTCTTCCAGCACATCGGTAAGTTTTTACTGGACGCATTTGTAGTTTTCTGCGCTTTTATGAAACACAAAAATATCCCTTTATAATAAATTGGAAAAATCTTTACCCTTAATTCGCGGAAGCATGTCACAAATTTACGGTGCCTATCTCCGCGATTCACAGTTTACCATTTATCATTTACGAGTTACCATTTACAGTGGTTTAAAAGTGGATAAAAAAACATGAAATATATGGAATTTGTATTGAGTATAATTTAGAGCAGGAATTTTTAACTGAGGTCCATGATGATGAAAGTGTCCGCAAAATGCTTTAAAGAGGTCCGTTTACTCAAAAACAGCATAAAATCCACTTGTAAGAACATTGGTTGTCACAACTTCTTTCTTGTGAAGAAGTCCGAAGGTTTTCAGAAATTTGAAGCCCAGCAAAGTTTTAAGAACAATAGTCTGCGTAGTAAGTACCGGGGTGAAATTATGATTTTCGCGCTCAAATTCTGAAAATCCTTAACCATCCCGAAATCACAAAACCATAAGACATGAAAAAGCCAAAACAAAACAGGCAATGAATCAGTGGCTAGAAAACATGTAGGCCTACACTCATTAGTAATCTTTTAATCAAAAATTAAAAAACCAGAAATATGAATTTGGAAGTCTGCGTACAATCAGATTCACGAATAATTGCTGCCACGATATTTCTTGCCAATGTGCGGGAACAACCAAGAAAAGAAATGAAGTTGAGATGTTCTTTGTTCAGAATGAGCTATATAACAAAGAGCCTTTACATTTACTGTCTGGAAAGAGTTTAGTCTGGATTGGCTGTGCGTAGCAAGGCAGACGAGACTTTTCTTATAGTGGAAACATCACGTTGAAATAGAGTTTTTAATAGTGTTGGGTAGGACTCGAGTCCAGATTTTGAAGACTCGGACTCGTAAGTTTTACTTTGGACTTGGACTTGGACTCGAGTCTTTTTTTTTTTTGATATTTTGGATTTTGATGTGAAAAAGTAAGTTTGCAAGTCTTTTATTTTTCATTGCATTTTGTTTTTCTTTCTTGATTGTTATTTGATATAGGCTTAGTGAGTTTGTCGTGTGCAGATTTGTACGAATGAAAACAATGGTGGAATTGAAGTTTGCTACATGATATTTTTGTAGATTCGCAGTAATATAAAATTGATTGAGCTTTGTGACCGTAAGAATTCAAAAAAATTCATGCATAAAAGACACACGAACGCGGACTTGAATTTTTTCATACAGCGGACTTGGACTCGGACTCGACAATTTTTCATGCCGTGGACTTGGACTCGCACTCGACGCTGCTGGACTCGAACTTGGACTTGGACTCGCTTCAAAAACACTATTACCCAACTCTGGTTTTTAAATTTAAGCTCATATCTTACACGTTGTATATTAAGCCAAAAACTTTAGTAACACATTAGGCCTACTAGTACTCCATTTAAACTTTTGTAGACGCTCAATTATGTAGTGGCAATGCACTCAGGGGCACATAGACAAAAGTTTTTCACAGGGGTGGGCACGTATGAAGGAGTTTTACACATTAAAGCACAACGTTTGCTGTAGAATCGTGGAGATAAAGACTTTAAACTTGTTGGGAAAATCTTTGAGGGGTGTGCGCGTATAGCCCCCTCGCCTATACGCCACTGAATACACTACACTAGCGTTCTAAGAGAGGGCATTTGCATTTTTAGCAATATTTTTCATGGGCATGAGTACTCTAATGAATTACTTCGCGATATTGTTTTGTACGAATCAACAAGATTAGGTTTCTAATAGATATCGTTTTCACGATTTTACTCTATGGTCTCAACAGCGCTTCGTCTGGGGTTAGGTTGGGTCTCTCTGTCTAATCTAGTTGCACTGTGACGACATTGAATAACCTCAAAATGCCGCACACTGTTATGGTTCCTACCATTGCACTATATCATAGCGGTGTTGGAGCTGTGGTCTTTCCAGTGTCGTTTTATATCTCGCCGTCATATGTTTGCTTTTTGTTCTTTTTTACCTTATTTTAGTTTAATCGGGTGTTGCGCCCATGCCTACTAATCCCCTCTTATTCAAGTTTCACTCCCGTTAGCATGTTACAACGTTGATCGTTTTATTGCTTCTTCCCTTTTCTGTGTCCGTTTGTATTTGAAATCCTATATTGCTGTGCTTTATTTATTTTGACGGTGCAGAAATAAAAGACACTACTACTACTACTACTAGCTCTGCGACGCTGCAATTACAATTTATCAATTTTCAACATAGGCCTACTCTTATGGTATTCTGGCTATACCGGTACAATAAAAAATTAGGGGTTAACAAAATGTTTAAAAAATGCAAAACAGTTTTTGTTTAAAAGTTTTTTCGCTTATGATTACAAAATTAACATTATCATGTTTTTTCCATCGCCAACGGCTTGCCTTTATTGCCTATAGGCGCTGCGTCGCGAAGATGAGCCACGCGACTCGTTACGCACGTCGGTGTAATGCCGCGAGTGTGATGAAAATTAGATTTTTTATGTTTTTTCGGTACAAAGTGAGCGATTTGTTCAAGACTCGAACCATTAATTTCAATTTTTATGTAGCAAAAATGTTTTTTTAGGCAAAGTTTCATCGCTAACCATTAAATCAACCAATCAAATTGATCCGAATTTTAGAATGGAAGTTCCTGCCGTTCCAAATCCTCACAAGAACCCACCTGCTGATGTTAGTATTACCTATTTTAGCAAAAACATGGCTGCGATCACAGAGCCAACATTTATATCACTCCGGTGTATACTTTTTAAGATAACGTCCCATGTCCTGCTTCAAGGCGTAGTACTGTTCGTGGGTTTGCTCAATATCATTGATTATTTGAAATTTTGCAAGCCTATGAGCTTGATAAAAATTCGTATTTGGCAATTTTTGCAAAACTGGAATAGCCTCAATATTTTCCATTTTTTGGTAATTTTGGAAGTCTATAGAATCGATAAAAATTCACATATCTGCAATTTTCGCGACCTCATTATTTTTCTCCTTTTGGAAATTTTGCAAGTGTATGAGCTTGATAAAAATTGGTATTAGCCACCCTGGGTGTGCCCTCAACCATTTACATACAGTTTAATTTGCGTAGCTTGTTTTCTTCACATCGTTTAATTTTTCCAGGTCGTTACAACGTTGAAAGCTGTCGGAGAGTCTTCTCATATTACTGCTCTGTACGAAGATAGCGGTGGAATGAACAAGCAATTTTTTGCAGCAGTTCTGGGAAAAGACGATTTTATAGCAATCAAGTTCAAGGAACAAGAAATTATATCAAAAATTCTGATTAAAACCGGAAGAAACTACAGAGAAAAGTGAGTACACAGTTGATATCATTGCGCTCGCTTCGCGATTTGGAGCTGAGTTCAATTTTCGGTCGCACCGAAGAATTCCCAAAATAGTCTGACCCGGTGCAGGCTTATTTTGCCTCTTGAACTTGCATGGGCTATAGAAATGCTGAATTAGTGCTTGATCGGCGAATAGAATAACAAAACCAACATGGAGCGAAAAAACTGCCCCGTATCGGTGAACACAGCTTTAAGACTTTCTAGGCTACGCACCTACTGGTTTTGTGAAAGTTGAGCTCTATTAATTATTACACCGCAAATTTTTCAAACAACAATAATTACTGCACAGCCATTCAAACTTAACTTGCGTCTTTCGTCTTGCCTGGTTTCGATCCCTCACTTTGTTTTCCTTCAGTTTTTTCTCTTTTGAAGTAATCACACTTCATTTGACCTAGTTGCTTCCTGCTGTTTCAAACTTACATTCCATATTTGGTTAATTTGTTGTAATGTACTCCACGCCTTGTTATTGTTTTCGCAAATGCGCCTTGTATGGGGCGCCGTGTGTAAAGCTACGCAATATAAAATTTTGCATCATTTTTTTGGTTAAATTACGTGCAACATCATATATTGTTGCAATTTATGTATATTGCTGCAATATGTGTTAAATTGTTGCAATTTATGTATATTGCTGCAATTTGTGTAAATTGTTGCAATTTATGTATATTGCAAAAAAAAGCTTTACATCGGCTTTTAATTGCCATGGTGATATGCTAACTAAAACAGTCAGTGTTGCCCTTTCCCTTTTTCCATGAACTCATGTAGTGTACTGGCCTGAGGCGCTGTTGTACTGACTGTGCAGTGTGCGCTTATGCTGTATGGCTGAAACATGTCAGATTACAGTAACTGCTGTGATCTGTCCACAGAAAGCAGGTAGGCTACATCCTGACATCAGCAGATCAGCACACCGATACACCAGTAGCCAGTTACATACGGTAAACTGTAAAATTAAAAATGTCAAACTAGTCTACCGATATTTTGTAACTGAACGAACCCTAACTGAACCTAATTCTAATCTAACCCAACTGGACCTGGGAGCTGATACTAGTTGTTACCCCTATACCGGTAGTCTAGTCTAGTCTAGCTGCTGGTATTCCAAAAGATACCGGTACCAGTAGCTTAACAGTAGTAGCTTAAATGATTCATTTAACCAGTAGCTTAAATGTTTCAGCCAAACCAATGAGCGCACACTGCACAGTCAGTGCAACAGCGCCTCAGGCCAGTACACTACATGAGTTCATGGAAAAAGGGAAAGGGCAACACTGACTGTTTTAGTTAGCATATCACCATGGCAATTAAAAGCCGATTTAAAGTTTTTTTTGCAATATACGTAAATTGCAACAATTTACACAAATTGCAGCAATATACATAAATTGCAACAATTTAACACATATTGCAGCAATATACATAAATTGCAACAATATATGATATTGCACGTAATTTAACCAAAAAAATGATGCAAAATTTTATATTGCGTAGCTTTACACACGGCGCCCCATAGCCTTGCCTTTAACTCCACGCCTGCTTATACACACCTCGTTTCCTTCACCTAGTTTTTTTCGGTGTTTTTGAGTTGAATGTACGGTCAAGTTATTCACGTTGCTACTTTTATGTTATTTTAAGTTTGGTTGACCTCGGTAAGTTTTGCTTCCTCTTATTACAGGTTTGATTTTAATTGAAAGAAAGCCAAAGAAGTATTACTGAACTAAATGGTTTTACATTTTATCGAAAGAGAAAGTGAAGGTCTTGGCACTCCGTAAATGTTAGAAAGTTAGATGAGAGTTTCTGCTTTCTAACAATAACTATTCAAACTTTCTCAGATTTCCAAGCTCCGTTGCACTGGAATATCAAGTCTTGAACTCTGATAATTATCAACAATGCGCAGTGTTTGATCATAATGGAGAAGCTGAATGCCGATTCGCTAATCAACCAATTCAAAACATTCGGATTCGGGTGCTTGATAAGCAAAGATATTATGTTTGGATTCAGTATATTTTTGTTGCATCCCAGTCTAGAAAAACTTTATCGTGAAAGACGAGCGGGCTTGCCTAGATATCTGCTTTTTTGAAGCTCTTCTCAATACGAGACTTCGAGGAGGTGCATCAGTGGAACTAGCCCATTTTTTTTTTAAATCGATTAAGATATGAACCCACAACAGCTGTTATTCCACGAAATTCCAAGCGATACGGAGTTTAAAATATTTGAAAGTAATTTTAAAATTTTGCCGCTGCTTTTTTTGCTTCATTTTCCCCCCCAGTTTTTAAGACAAATTTAAAATAATAATTTCAAACCTTAGGCGCTGCGAGGCGTTACTGATCAAAATTTAATTTTTACGCAATTTTTCCAAATACTTCTTTCGTCTAAGGATTTCATTACCGATCAGGTCAAATAAAAACTATCATCGGAATACAATAAATATGGGACGAAAATAGCTTAATGAGGAAAAGAATAATTGCACTACTTATTTTGACCTGTTGCCTGGGTTATGCTCTAACTTGTAGTTGGAATTGTAAATTCTAGTTCTTACAGTTTTGTGCTGCCTCGCATGCACTGCTGATGATGACAGCTGAATCTATGTTGTCGTAACGTCCAGTTTTGAGATTTTTCTTGTCTGACCAAAGCATCAAATTTTTATATGTTTATTTTTTATCTTTACAACATATAGAACTTGCCGAAACCTTACCGGTTGTGAGTTATGTGACTTCTTGAAAGGTAAAAACTCGTTAAGTGCCTTTTCCAACCGTACAAGAAGCAGGCTTGCTTTCCACACTACCCCTTTAATGCGCTGTATCAAACGGAGTGGCGTATTCAGGAAAGGAGGACGCACTGTCTCCTTTTTTTCGACAATTTCTAACCCGAGGTATACTTGAAACAAGTACTAGACTGGAAATAGTGAACACAATTTCGATTTTTCAAGACTTACTGCAAATGTCAGTCAGCAAACTGCTCTGAAAATTACAGTCAACTTACAGAACACAGTGATTTTTGTAACTCTAATCTACAGTAGTCCCCCGAAGGAAAAAATTTTTGTTGGCTATATACCCAGCAAAAGCAGGAAAGCTATATATATGCCAAATTCTTCATCTGACTGCGGAATTGAACTCGTTAGTCATCTAATTTGTTGTGCAATTGAATTACTGAGATATGTTATCAAAAGCCACAAGCTGCTGGTATGTTTTTGCGTTCCCTCAAAACAACACTGAAGCAGGCCTGCTGTCAGTTATTCAGCGCTGCTGTTGCTTAACTGTGATGCTAAAATGACACACTCTTGCTGTAGTGCGAACAAAAAACAATTGCATATTCTTGCAACAATTTTTTGAGGTTTTTGCGATCATAATAAACTATAACACGTTCGTGCAATTGTATATTTTTTGCATTTTATTGCTGATTCGCAAACTTTTTTTTTTGCGCTGATGTGGTGTAATGCTTTATGAGATTGCTACTCTATTAACGACACAAAGTGAATACTGTGGCGACCTCTCGTGGCAGGCTCCCGCCAAATGTCTAAAATATGCTTTGACAAAGGTATTGGGTGTCTGAAGGAGTTATGGGGTCTTGCCCCTGAAAAATTGGCTTATCTGAACATATGCGACTGAAATTGGCTTATACGTTTCAGCAAACCAATTTTTCGAAGGTTATTGTAATTGTAAGACAATTCCAAGAAATTTTGCTACCGATCTACCAAAACATTCATTGAACGATAATTCTTTACTCCACATTACGTTAGTACAAATGCAACCGTTAGTCAGTAGCGTGGCCGAGTGGTTTGGAGCGTCGTTTTTACGACGGCTATGATCGCACGATGGTTCAGCTCCCACCCAAGCCTCGTTGTTGCGTCCTTGGATAAGATGCTTCACGACATTTATCTCTGCTTGGTGGAATCTAACAAGCAGCAAATTGAAGAAGTCAGAAACAAAACGTAAGCGGAAAACTTGGGAACAAGGGCAACTCCTAAGCTAGTATGGATTCGTCGTCGCTTTCTCGTGACAGGAGTACAAGAAATTAAAAAGAAATCAATCATCATCAGTCAGCACGGACTACGGTAGTCTTGCTTTTAAAAAATTGATTAACCGTCCATTACTTATTCAACACTGTATTATTTTGACATGCAGTTTTGACGCGTTGTTTTTAGGTGGTTTGCTGTTTTTTTTTTTTTGTATTGTAGGCTATGAATAAACTGTGGTGTCCTATTACAAATTGCTTTTGACATAGTTCCATATGAATTTTGTTGAATATTGGAGCACTGGTCACAAACTGATCTTATTAGCAGGGCGATTTTTTAGTGACTTAATATTTCTTAAAATATTACCTACTTTTTTCTCTATGATTCTGCGAAATTGTGCAGCCGAGCCCGAGTATTGACTCACATTAATTTTAAACAGTTAACGAATGAACGATTGAACTTGTTTGGTGCTTAGCCGATTGGCGATGCTATAAACGTAAAAGCGTAATCACTTTTAACGATGGTGACAGGAGCGCATTTAGAGGGACATTGTGCCATGTCCCCTCTCTTGTCTTTTAATTAAAAAAGAACAAATGTCGAAGTGACTGAAATACACCAGATACTTTTGTAGTTCATGCGCCCCTCTTTTAAAATTTCTCGCCTCGCCACTGGACACAATTAGCAAGAAAATCTTCGCGATGCTTCTTTGCATACCGCGTCTCAGGGATGGCGAACCACTGACCCGCGGGTCACTAAGCGACCCACTTGCACATTTTAGTGACCCATTTGTTGTTTTAAAAATTTTACGAAAAAAATGGTAACGAACATTAACGTAGTAAAAAAAGCTTATCTTTCCATACTGTGGCATTGAAGACGGGAAGCTTGGTATTTCTGAGGTGAAGATCTTTTTTTTGCTCTTAGCACAGATTTCGGCATAACTTGGGTTCAAGCACCTTGTTAATATTATTACATTCGTAACCCACATTTTTTTCGGTCTACGACCTAAAACTTGACCCACCACATAAAAAGATTCGCCATCCCTGCCGTATCATTTTTACTATTTTCCATCGTGCAGCTAAGTTTTGCCCAAATTACTAGCCACGAACAGCCCATCACTAATTTTTGAACTAAAGAGATGTGTGCGTCACAGATTTATTGCCATGGAGGCAGCCAGAAAGGCGATTTTTTGTTAATTTTAGGCCTACTACTGGGCATAACTAATGCTATACATATTACATTATGTGTCTTACAAACCGACAAAATTTGAGTGAGTCGGTTTGTAAATTTACGGTTTCTAGTTCAGAGCTCCCATTCTTCCGGAAATATCCAGAATTCCGGCATTGTAATCATCATCTAGAAATTATTTCAAAAATGAACTTTTTTTAGGGGGGGGTGACGTCAGAGTTCTGCAGTGAAAGGCAACAAGAAAGAAGCGTGTTTTCAAAAAACCAAGTTCTGTAATTAGCATTTGTAATCTTTTTGTTTCAATGAATGTCGATCATAACGAAGTCGATCATTATCGGAGCAGAGAGTAATAGTGACGTTGTAAGAATAGAAATTTCAAATCAATAGTCACGTTGTCTTTTGCTGAATATGTTTCGTCATTAAACACTAATGCGGAAACGGTAATTTTTCCGTTTCGCATTTGCCGTCTTAGCGGTGGTACTTCGGTATTGCGGTTAACCTTGCTAGACTTTTATGTCAGTAGGTAGGTGCACTTACGGAAAAATAAAGTTACAATTCTTTTGCATACATGGAGGAAGATCGGCTAATGTTTAAAATACTGCTGCTTGTACTTTGTACAACAAACCAAAGAATAACTTTTGCAAGAGTTGAAACAGATTGAGAAGCTATATCTTTTCGCTTGCAGCAAGTCATAGGTATGACTATGCAGCGTGACATGTGTTAAACAACAAATCAGTCGATTGAGTTTTTAGCATATAAATAATTACAAATGCACACACTTGGGCACGCTAAATCAAAACTTTAGCTTCGCTAACCACCATTCCGCTATTGAAATAGTTAGCTTCGCTAACGGCAATTCAATAAATGGGCACCCATTTTAGCGAAAAGCCTATAGTCCGCTAATTCGCTAATTGTAATATTTCAAGTTTATATCTGCACGCGATAATTTGTAGTCACTTATAATAAAGCTTCCCAAGACTGATAGGTGACCAACACTTGTGGGCTGCCTTGCACTTGTGTAATGCAATAATAAGTTCGAATAGCTTGTAAATGCGTAGAAAAAATATTCGTAACACAGGGTGCGCGCATTGTTACTCATATTGCAGCAAGCACAAATTGCTCTTAGCGAATGCAAAGAAGCCAGCGAAAGCTGTAAGAATAAAATAAAAAGAATAGATGTGTGCGTACTGCCCATGCTCGTTATTGCTCTTGCCTAGAGGAAGAAACTAGAAAACGAAGGCAAACCAACGCCTTGACAGCAGTGGAGTTTGACCGACAACAAAAAGCATAGAAACCCCGCTTTGTTGAGAGGGAACTTGCAAAGAAAAGAAAAGCTGCGATGTTGAACTTAATTGCAGCAAGGAAGAAGCAGAAGAAAGGATAACTTTGTGATAGCTTTCATTTTTTCCATATTTTCCTGAATTTGTTTATTTGTGATTGGTTTTCTTGTACTCGTTGATTTTGAAGTACTGCAGCCTCCTCCCTGCAGAGTGCTGGGTAGGATTTTCTCGACTTTTATATTGTATGACATTTTATTGCAGAAGTTTAGAGCATTGTTTCTCATACTTTTTTCTCTCATTGCTCAAAATTTCCATATTATTTGGCATATTGTTTTTCACGGTCCAGTTCAGTTAGATTTATTATAGCGAAAAGCTTATCCTTTGTGACGATTAGAGGCTTCGCGGCCATGGTTTGAGAAAGACTGGTTTAGGGTTTGCAGAGCGTATGCTCACAAAATGATGTGATTCTACAATACAAAAAATTCTTACAAACGAACGATCTTGTTACCTGTGCTACTTTGGGATTTTTTTTTTCCTATTTCTTAAAATCTTTAAAGAACATGTTTTTTGCATTGCTATGCTGACGATGTAAAGTGTTATATTTATGTTGACAGTATAGGGGTATTAGTGTATCCTACAGTGCTGTTCATAATTCAGGGGCCACCCCACAGAATTTCTTGTTTTGAGGCTTCCACGTAAAATACATCTTCTTTATCTCACCTGTTCATCGACATGTTACACATTTTTGGAAAGAGCTTGTTTCGGGCAATTCGGTGACAAAGTTGTTCTTGAAAAAAATGTTCCTGAAAGCTGAAACGCGTCTTAAATTGTGACGTCATGCTTAAAGCTCATTTTTTCAATAGGTAACACTTGTGGTGAAAATCAAAGAATCAGAGTGAAAACAAAAATTCCAAATGACCAACTATGCTCCCTATAACCTGAGGTCACAATGTGATCACGCCATGAAAAAAGTTTATGACGTCATAATTGGAGTCCGTTTATTTTGTTTTTTGTTAGCGTTTAACACGCAGTCTAATCAGTCATCATGGGCTTCAAGCAGATCAGCGCAGAAAATAGAGGGGTCATCATATTCCTTTATAAAAAAGGAAAATCGCAAAGATTTATTGCAGAGAAGACTGGGATATCTTGAAATGGAGTGCAAGGAGTGTTAAAGCGGAGGAAAGCAACAGGGGAGTCAAAATGCCAGCCTCGGTCAGGAAGAAAGCGCAATTCAAATATGCGACCTACGATTTCTGCCGAATCATTATTGTGAATTATGGTGGCCCTGAAAAGGGCCTTTTAATTTGAGCAAGCTAAACTAGTACTTTGTAGGCCATCCATTATTTTCGATTACCATTTTGCAGCGGCGGGGAAGTGAATCAACAAGCTTTTTCAGTTCTTCCGCTGAAATTACTCGATACCAAGCAGCAATAACCTGTTCGGTAAGCTCTCTCTTTGTCTTCGGTTTGTTTTTGCCGATGATGGTGCTGACTCGGCACCATAAGTTTTCAATAGGGTTTAAATCAGGAGATTGGGCTGGCCAATCCATTCGTTTAACCCTATGAGTTCGGTACCAATGTTGCACTTTCTTCGCTCGGTGGCATGGTGCATTGTCGTCTTGGAAAATCCAGTCATTGTCGGAAAACAAAGATCGTGCACTGGGAAGCATTTTGTTTTCCAGAACATCGATGTACTTCATTGCGTTCATCATTCCGGAAACAATTTCGAGCCTACCAATACCATGTGCAGTCATGCAACTCCAAACCATAATTGACTGGGGGTGCTTGATGGTCGGTGAAATGCAATATGGCCGATATTCTTCATTAGGTCTTCTTCTCACATAATTATTTCCAGCATGGTTATTTACAGTAAAAGTTGACTCGTCACTGAATAAAACTTTCCTCCACTTCTCAACTGGCCATTTAACGTGAGCTCGTGCCCACTCCAATCGACGCTTTCTTTGTTTTTCTGTCAAAAGCGGTTTTTTCTGGCTTTGCACCCACGAAGACCGCTTTCTAACAACCTTCTCCTCACCGTTGGAGTAGACAACGCAACGGTTATTGGGCAAAGCAACTTGTCCTGATCTCATGGGCAGGGGGCATGGAATAATGTCCATCAGATAACTGCGCAATATTGTTAGACAAAATTTGGACAAACTTCATATCGTCAATGGAAAGTTCACGATTGGCATTATTAGGCTCAGTAAAATCAAGTTCCATCATTCGTCTCACTTGATTGGGATTGACAATCTCCTTGGCCTTGGTTGCACAGACAAACCTAGCGTCTCCAGGCTTCAATGGTTCTCCAACAACAGGATTAGATACTACACAAGATACATTAATGCGATTTGAAATCGCAGTTCTTGCTTGTGCAGATTGACACACAATCCCAACAATTCCCCAGCCGAGGATTGAACGCTGGCCATAGGGTTGATCATCATTTCCCGCTACTATTTCTCTAGGTCTTACAGCACGGGGTACATTATTTCCAAATAGCAAGGCGATGTCAGCTTTGGCTTGATAGGGAGGCATTTTTTTTAGCAATCTCCCGCAGATGATCCCATTTCTCAGCTACTTCGGGCTTGGGAATCTGAGATCTACTCGCTGGTATATGATCCCTCGTATAAGTTGCAGGCAAATCTATGCGCACCTGGCGATCAAGGCTCAGAAGTTCTAAATTCGTAACTTTCGTGAAACTGATGTGACTCTGGCTCTTGTACATGGTCGAAAGTGTGAGCATAGTGTCACATCCGGCCAATCCAAGCTGATGTCGCAACTTATTTGACATGAAGCATGTATTCGATTGATCATCTAGAATGCAATAACAAAGAATTTCTTTGTTAGGTTCATTTCTTGGTCTCACATAAACAGGTACAATCATAGAGTTGTCACTTCCACTTCCTTGATCTTCAACGGAACAAACTTCGATACATCTAGCAACTACATCCTTGCTTTCTTGCTCGTCTAGATGCAGAGCCGTGAGGTGAAGTTTCCCACAGGTTTTGCATTTGGCCCTAGCGTCACATCTTCTCGAAAAATGATCAACACTACATCCACATCCAAAGCAAAGCCGGTTTTCCTTGAGAAACTTTAAACAATCATCCCTTGACAATTTTGAAAACTCGGAACAATCGTTGATGTCGTGCTGCTTAGAACAATAAGAGCAATTATCTGGTCTACCGCTCGTACGCTCACTCGAACTGGTTATCAGTGCTCTTGCACCGTTGCCAGCTCGCCTTTCCCGATGCGGAAATTTACCAGCATTCATAGTGTTCAGGCCTTGTAATTCAGGAATATTCGCTTTGTTAGCACGCCTTTCCACAAAACGCACCAGATGATCAAAAGGAGGATAAGAATCAGCATCTTTCTCTTCACGCCACGAACATATTTCATCCCTCCAATCATTTTCGAAGTATTTCGGAAGCTTAGCAAGTATATTCATTGATTCCTGAGGAAAATCCAAAATTTTCAAACCACCAACACTCTTTCTTACTTCAGCAATCTGCACAAGGAGGTCCGAAAACTGTTGTAGTTCCTTCGGGTGGTGTGGTTTAATCAGAGGCCTTTCTTCAATTTTATTTAAAAATGCCTGAGAAAGTATATTTGGGTTTCCATAACGTTCTTTAAGCCTTTTCCTGGCAGCATGGTAGCAACTTTCTGTTTGTTGGCTGAGCAGGCCTATCACGAGCTGTCTGGCTTCTCCAATCAAGTGTTGACTCAACAAGTTTATCTTTACATCCGTGCTCTCAACTTGGTCATCAATCAAAGCATTGAATGCTATTTCCCATGCAGGAAAATCAACTATACTACCATCAAAGGGTTCGATTTTAATTCTCGGGATGCGATAGGTCGAAGAAAATGAGGAAGCACAATTTGCAACCTTGGGCTTTATTTTAACGTCCTGGATCTTTTCTTTCTTCGGAGATTCCAATCTATCTATGGAAGACGAATTCTCAAAGGACCGGAGTATACGTTCTTGCTTTTCTTCATTTGATTCCGAAGGAAGAGTAGTAGTAGTATTAGTGTCTTTTATTTCTGCACCGTCAAAATAAATTAACACAGCAATATAGGATTTCAAATACAAACGGACACAGAAAAGGGAAGAAGCGACAAAACGATCAACGTTGTAACATGCTAGCGAGAGTGAAACTTGAAGATGAGGGGATTAGTAGGCATGGTCGCAACACCCGAAACTCTTTCCTAGAACCGAGTCCGAATTCCTCCAATTCAGCTTTCTTCGATGCTCCAGCTCCTGCTTCGAGACCTGCAATCTCCTCTTCCATCTTAAGGCGCTCCATTTGGTGTCTAAGCTTGTTTTCGGCTTCAGCGTATGGCAGCCGAGCCTTTAATTCAGCCACCCGTTCCATCTTCCTAATTCGCTCCTCTTGAATTGAACTGAAAGATCCGGTATCATCAACTGACCCCTTGCTTGTAGAACCACTACCTTTCAATGAACTTCTCTTCGACTTCGAATAGCGAGCTGATGCAACTTCTTCACGATCAACTTCTGCAATCTGTTGCTGCAGGGCAACTCGGGCTCCTTCTGCCGCAAGAGCAGCGTTATTTTCTAATTCTTCAAACTTTGCTTCGAATTCCTGCACTTGTTCAGGACCAACGAGAGCCCCTAGGTCACTTAAGCATTCCGACAAGTCATCCAGTGCCTCATACATCAATGCAGAAGCCTTCCTGATAGCTTCTGGGTCTCTAGAAGTCACCGTTACTCTAGTCAGATTTCGAAGAGGGGTTTTGGTGGATTTTAATCTCCGGGAAAATTCCCTTTTACAATTTTGTGTGTTGTACTGTAGACCTTTAGCAGTCAACTTTATCGTTCTCTTTGAACGTGAGATGTCTGGGGGTTCCTTTAAAGATAAAGCAATATCTTTTTCATTATCAAGGTTGTCATCTGTGACTTCAACCGAGGGTGTCTCCTTGACGTCACCTTCACTACCATCCACCATGTTTTTAGGACCAGAATGAAAGGTAGGATCCACGACAGCCTCGTCAACGTCAGACATTATATTCCAATACGACAATCAGCAAAGTCTAAATTAAAGGAAGATTCTACTCAAATACAAAACAAGTTCTACCTTGGGCGATCTTCTTTCAGCCGTAGTCAGTTACTGTTGCGGCAGCTAAAATTGTTAGCAGCCTGGTGTCCCCACGTCAGTATGGTGATGATACGCGCACCTTGAAAGCAGTCACAACCAATGGAAATTTGAAAGATTAATATTGAAAACAGTAATTGAGACGCTTCAAATAGTGGCAGCGGTAACTGAAACAAACAAAAATGATAACTAACAGGTCAAAGCACAAGACATGGTTAAAGCATAGAGCACAGCATAAGAATCAAAGACAATTTCAATTCGTTACATTGACTCAGATAATTTAGACAGGCCAACATGCCATAGCAAATCAAAATACCTGACTGTGGGCAAGGTATAGCTTCAAAACAACACAAGCGATCCAAACACAGCAGCGACCTCAAGGATGACAACACAATCTGCAATCGATATTGCGACATAAGCAAATAGCCTGTATCTTTAGACTAACTCATAAAATCACAAATCAGCGCTCATAACTAGCATCACGACAGAGAAGTAAGTATTCGCTTGTAAGAGTGTGGCGTTTCCCTAGAGCATTCTCCAACAGACTACGTCAAACTAAAAATCGACACAAGAAAATATCGCATAAACCTAGTCACCAATCAACCAAGGGCAGTAAAAATAACCTTAGCCAGTCTGGCCGGTGTAGCCTACGGTACGGTACATTATGGGTCACAAATCGCTTCGTGAAATCCAGTAAACTATACTTAAACAGCAATATTGGTTAAACTGCAGGTATAATAACGCATATGAACAGTAAAGCACATACCGTATCAAGGACTCAGCAAACTATATAAATCCTCTGCTGTCACCATTGGTTCAACAAGCTTTACAATCTCCACTAAGTCACTAAATGACGTCTTAACTTATTCAAATAGAATTAATAGGCTTACGAACTAAATAAGTAACAAGTTACCTTGCTTTACAACTACATACTTTATACGAATGCGGTGAATCGACATTATACGCTGAACTGCTAGTTGCTGGTCAGCATGGTTACTATCAAACAAAGAAAACGAAAGCAGTGTTGCCATTTACAAAGAAAACGAGTGAAGGCGGAATATACATTTGCTACATCAGGTATTTCGGGTTGATCAATGACAAGGGAAGCCATTCAAAAAAGTCGAAGGAGTCTCGTGTGTACCTTATTTGAAAAATCAGGGCTTCAACTGAAACAGCTTCAGCGGAATCATAAGAAGTTATTATGAGCAAGTGTGTGGACAGCAAGTACTGCATTGTTTTCAAAAAGTCTTGAAAATTCGCCGTAGATTCACAAATACGTGTTTCTTCGCGCACAATAGAAGAGAAAATTTGCTCGGGTTATGCCATAAAAAAAAACTCCTTTTTGGTTAGTCTTTTCTGGTAACTTCCTAGTCGGAACAGCGCCGGTTTTCTTTGTAGTGTTTATTTTTATTAAGTTATTCTGTACTTAAGTGAACGACTCTGTGGCATTTATGTTTCTCTTATATATTTTGTCTTTAACAGTCACACAAAAATTGGCGTAAGTTGTACGTTAGTGCAACTGTTTTCTTTTCGCCGAATCTGTTTTCTCTCCACTTTGGGCTCGAGAAGTTTATCACAGTATTAAGTTTCTGTTGGCCCAAGCTTTCATGGGGTAGGCTGTAGTCAAACTCTTGTGCGATATTACAGTTGCTTTCATTCAGTTAAACGCCAAATGGCCGACTGAAAAGCAACAGTAGCATCGCTCAGGAAGTACACTGCAGCCTACGCCATGGAAGCTTGTGCCAATAGAAAGCTATCACTGTGTTTAACTCCTCGAGTTCAAAGAGGAGAAAAGACAGATTCTGCAAAAGGAAACAGTTGAACTAATACTCATTAACTCTAAAGTGGAGGTTGTGTATTGTGTTGGTCTTGTAATAAATAAAAATTTTGAGACAAAGTAAATGTAACTGCTTGTTGTTGTGCGAAAAAAATACCAGTAAATCTCAGTTTTTCGAAATACAGATGTGCCTTGAAATTGCTGACAAACCATGTAGCAAATTTTAAAGATAAAAAGATACCGGAAAATTTTCGATTTTTAAAATACAGATGTGCCTTCAAATTGCTGCCATGCCATTTAGTGAATTTAACAAGATATTTATAGGTTAAAAAGTTACCGTTAAAATACAGTTTTTTAATATACGGGTGTGCCTTCAAATTGCTGCCAAGCCATTTAGTAAATTTAACATAATGATTTTAGGTTAAAAAGTTACCGGTAACCGGCCGTTAGCTCAGTTGCTAAGCGCACGCTATCGGTGCGGGAGGTCTGGGGTTCGACTCCCGGGCCGGTCAAATCGACACAGTGTCGGCAACAACTCGTCACCGTTGCGACTTTTTTTCGGAGCTGTGTAGCCCAGGCGCTAAGCCGCGGAGATGGGCCCCGCCACTCGTTACACGCTGCGGCGTAATACGGCGAATACAATGAAGATTTGATTTGAAGTTACTGGTAAAACATTGTTTTTTAAAATACGGGTATGCCTTCTAATTGCTGCCAAGCCATTTAGTAAATTTAACCGACTATTGATAGGTAGTAAAGTTACTGGTAAAAGAACGGTTTTTCTTAAGTACGAGTCGGCCTTCAAGTTGCTGCCAGGATTTTTGCAATATTTACGGGAAAAATTTTTAACAGTGTAGTCAGCTTTATTTTTTACTGATATTTTGCGATGCAATACTGTACTGTACTGCAGAATAAAACAAAAAATAAACCCAAAACTGTGCTTTAAGAAATAGAAATATCAAAGTTTTTTTATGAATAATTATGATGGTAAGAACGGTGTTGTAAAACAACGTTTACAGAACAATTCATGAATATCTGCAAGCTAATTAGGATTCACTGTCAAAAAAAGCACTCCAAAAAATTCTGCGAAGTAGCAAAACCGCGACAGGTGAAGCGCGATATAGCGAGGGATCACTGCAATTTATTTCTGTTGACAGCACTAATATGAATTAGAGATATGAGGTAGTACCGAAAAAGTCAAAAGAAAGTTTTGGCTTTTTTGCAACGCATCATTGACCGGTCGATCGCGAGCTTGTAAAAAATTCTGTTGTCGATCTCGAACGATCTGAAGTTGGCCACCCCTGGGCTAAAGAATCTAAAAATCCAGGACATTAAATCAACAGAAAGAGTATTAGACCTACTTTATTTGCTATAAATAGTTGGGGTAGTTAGGAACTTGGGATATGCTGCAATATTCCTTTAAAACCTTGTAGTCTTACCATAGGTGGCGAAAGCGGGGGAGCCGGGGGGCCCCTGGCCCATTCCTTTTTTTCAGGAGGGGGGGTGGGGGGACCTAATTTACGCGTTTATTTCTACAATATAGCCTCTGCATGAATGTATTTGACACTTCATAGGCCTACCATCGAAATTAAAACCCAGGAAAGAGCTTAAATCCAGAGATTTCTACATTAAAATTTTGTTTTTGGGTGGAGGAACAGAAACTAGAAGCAAGAACCGTGGGTCTGAAGCCCACATAAATTGGACATATATGTCACATATGGATGCTAAATATGGTGTTGCAGAACCGACTGCAATATAAGCGCCCGGAGGAATTCCGAAGGCCTTACTTGAGCGAAGCTTTCAACCAACCTTGTATCATAAATTCATTTATTGCAACTCTCTGACGACAGGGAAATATAACTTTGAAATAAATAAACTTAAATAGACTGAATAAAACACTTGCCAATGCAGGCTTCGCCAGGGTTTAAAAACTGAGGTTATAGTTTATAAGCGTAGAGAAGACAAAAAGCGAAGAATACCCTTGCTGAGTACCGGTAATAGCTGTTTTGACCTCATTGCTTGAGGATAAATTGGGAAGCCACCATGCATTACTAATGACGAGAAACGTGTAATATAAGCATGACTTGAGTGGCTATAGCCCGATTAATAGCGTCACATGTCCCTAAAAATATTATTCGGTTCGCAAAGCTAAAAGCAGCCAGGCTATGCTCGTGACTCGCATACTAGATAAAAGCATGAACCATGAAGAATGCAGATCGAGGAACAATAAAATTTTAGACCAATTGTTCGTTTTTGTAAAAGACTACGCAGGTGTCGTAAAACCAGTGGTGTAAAGTAACAAACTAGTTTTACTTAAGTAATATTACTTGGTAACTGGTACTTACTTAAGTAATTTGAATTTCGACTACTTCTACTTACGTAGTTAAATTAAGAAGTAACACTACTTAAGTGGTTTTGAAAATGATACGTAGTTACGATTGAGCAATGCACTGTGCAAATGATGAAATCATGGTTATAAATATGATTGGCAACACTAGTATTTGGTATTTGTTTTTTTTTTTCTGCAGTGAAGTTTTTCAGCTTTGTGATTTCAACAGTTGTTTCTTGTTTATTAGTTCGGCCTGGACGTCGGGCTTACGTTTTGCAGAAGAAAACATTATCTTAATTATGCTTTAGCATCAGCAAAATGTTTTTTAAGATTTGAGTTGTAGAAATTACGTTTTGTATGTCACAGCTCAGGCTCGTGGCCTTGCTTTCGCAACCGCTACTTTTTACTTAAGTACCTTTAACTTGACAATACTTTTTACTTCTACTTGATTAGTTTTAAGACTCACTACTTTCTACTCTTTTTGAAGTAGTGTTGGCCATTGGTAACTATACTTTTACTTAATTAGATTTGTTGACTTCTTTATACACCACTGCGTAAAACGTCTACGCCCACATGTCCAGAAAACTTCAAAAAGAAAGTTAAGGAAGTTCTGAGCGAAAGAAGCGCATCATCGAAGTAATTGCAGTAGTAACAGAAGAGTGTAAAACTTCTTTTTTGTTTGTCTGTGTTACACTGTTACAAGCAAAGCATACCGGTACTAAAAGTTTGTTAAAGTATTTTTATTGAGTGATGTTAAGGCTCAGAAAAGAGTAAGCATTGCAGTAGTATAGGCTAACTCTCTTTTGACCAACCAGTTTTAAATAAGATTATTTTGCACCAGACGGGATACGTTTCGACTATTAAATAAAGTCTCTTCAGTGGTGCTTAAAACTTCAAATCCATGAAGTAAATCCATCAACATACAATGCATTCTACCTAGCACCTTTAAAGGTTGCTTCTATATCAAACTCAAGTTTTTGGCCCCAAACAACGATACCCAATGAAAGAAAATATAACCACTAATCCACAACTAAGTTCCCGGTAGCCTAACTAACCCACATCACTATAAGCCCCTATGGCAACCCACTAATTTGCAGCTGCAGACGCGTTTCGACCTTATTATGGTCTCATCAGTGCAGCATAGCAACCTCCCACCTTCCTAAAAAAAAAAAAAAAAAAAAAAAAAAAAAAAAAAAATTCTAACCTTCAAAAGAACTACACACTCCTAATCTAAGGCTACGTTCACATGGGGTTTCATTTCGCCCGAAACGAAAAAATCTCATATCGGTAAAGCCTAAAAACAATGGAAGTGTTCACATGAGCGTGCCGAAATGAAATTGCTTTTTTTCTTTTTTTCATTTCTGTCTGCGAGACAGAAATGAAAATTCATTTCGGGCCTTGTGACGTAGGAAAGATAACTGGTAAGCAGCAACATTGGTACGGTACCGGTAATGTACGCAGGCTGCTGGCTAACTGCTAGTGCTAAGGAGCAAGGTAGGCTAGATGTGTTGCAGCAGATATACCGGTAGCTTAATAGACAAGTTTATGAGCGATGGCACTCTTTTCGTTTAATGCTGTGTTTTGTGTTTTTTTTTGTTTTGTACGCTCAAAGCTATGCTTGTAATAAAGACAGGTTACTATGACAAATTGGGCGGTTTAGAGCAATTTTTCAAGCTGTTTTGTAAAACTTCGATTTACAGCACCATGGCCTAGTGGTAAGTGTCCGCCTCGGGAGCTGTAGACTCGGGTTTGATTCCGAGTCGGGTCAAACCAACGACTGTAAAATTGGTATTCACAGCTTCCCTGCTTGACACTCAGCATTAATGGGATACCATAGTGTGAAGAACAAGCCGGAAAGTTCACTTGCTGTGCTGTTGGGAAGGGCTCTTAGCGGGACTCCCCCATCTTTGTGTGGTAGACAGATGGCCGGTGCTAAAAAACCTCAAAGTTGTGCAGCACCATAAAAAACTATAATAAACAATGCTGTCTTCACGATGTTTTGCTTTTGCATGCTTAAAGCTAATCAGTAGGCCTACAGCTATAACAGAGGCTATTTATCAACTGTCAGATCACGCAAATTTTTGCATTAAAAACTGTATTATTGAAAACCTCTACAGCCTGTTTCATGCTGAAAGCGATCGTCAGGAGGTGTCTTATTCAAATAGAATTGATAGTACTAGCTCTGACCTAGTCATCGAGCCCTCTATGCTGCAGAAGCTACAAGTCGCCAGATACAGAGGCTATTTATTCATTGTTTTGCGCGATTTTGCTACACCTTTTAAGACAAGCCTGAGTAGTCCTGAAAATCTGCAATCGCCACTGAGCTGATAAACTTTCATAAACACAAAACATCTCATAAATTTTGAAGAAACATGCTTGAGAGAAAGTGTGCAACTGTGCATGGTGCAATATCTAGCCCTTCTTTCACCTCTGGTATTGATCGTAAACATATTCCTTCAAAGCATCTCTAACTTTTCTACCTTGAGCAGAAGAATAGGAATACAATTTATCTATTCTTTCATGGTGTGCACAACATTGGGTTTGTTTTTCGATCGTCATGAAACGTTGTACATCATCATGGTGTATTTCCACATTGGCCATCTCACAATAGTTGTGCAACACAAAACATGCGTAAATTAATGTTGGAGCAAAATCGACGTCTACATCAAGTGCTCTGTTTAAAATCCGCCATCTTGCTTTCAAACGACCGAAAGCACATTCAATTTGGTTCCTTGCAGACCTTAATCGGTTATTAAACAGAATTTCTTTCGGATTTGAATTTGACGCATATTCCTTCAAAACATTGGGTAACAATGGATAAGCTGGATCAGCAAGCAGCACTGGTGGTACAAGAGCATGGCCGGGAATAATTTCTTTTAAATTTCGTGGTAGTTGTTTCGAGATGAAAGCTTTGTTTATGGAGGAATTAGCATACACTCTCGCATCATGCACACTTCCTGGCCAACGTACTTCTACATCAGTAAAAATTCCTTTTTCGTCGCAAGTCGCTTGACAATTTAAAGAATGCTTCATTTTGTAGCAGAAATAGTCGTGGGGATTTTCCTTCGGTTTTTTTATTGCGATGTGAGTGCCATCAATGCAACCAATGACTTGCGGGATGCCGAATTTAGTTTTAAACTTTTCAGCTGCCAAATCCATTTCTTCAACAGTGGAAGGAAATAAAAGAAATTTAGACCCAAGCTGGTCGCATATCAGCGAACAAACAATCTTAATGGATGCTGAAACAGTCGATTTTGCCACTCCAAAAGTGTTGGCGGTCATGCGCAAAGAGCCTTGATCTTTTAAGTAATATAACGCAATAGCTACCCGTTTTTCTGGAGAAACACAATCTTGGCGAAATGCATTCGGTTGACTAATCAGAAACTCACGAAGGTGATTTACCAGCTCCATAAACACTCCATAACTCATCCTAAGATTTAAACACCATTCTTCCATCGGCACTTTTTTGTTAAGCATGTTGTTCCACCACAAAGAAGTTCTTCCCGGCCTCTTCCAGTATTTTCGCTGAACGGTCAATCTGCAAAAATACTTGCGTTTACGTATAAAAATGAAGGTTCCGGCCCATCAGCTCAGTTATAATGACATCGGCACGGGAGCTCTGGGGTTTATTAGTACTAATGTGCACAGCAGACAGCAAAAATAAGTTTACAATAACAGAACGAGGGAATAGCCACAAAGTCAGTGATGCATAAAAAGTGAAGCAGCTGCACTGAGCACTGTGCAATGCTGTAAGTGCTAGTTTGCTAAACCGGTAATTTCAACAACGCGAAAATACTCACTAACCATTATAGATTGCATATCATTGCAGCAATCGACTGTAATACCAACCAGCCGCAGTCATTAGCCTACCGGCACCAGTTATTAGCCTACCAGTTGCAATATTCGCATAGTAGGCCTACTACCGCCGCTTTAAAGCCTCCTTACCTTTTTATTCGTCTTCTCCTTCTCTTCAATTTGCTCACCTCGGCAAGCATATTCAGTATTTCGTCTTGTTGCTTTTG